>OZ018380.1:40611104-41236104 GCA_963969555.1 Polydrusus pterygomalis | reverse complement strand
CTCGGAAGAATCGGCCACACAAAAGGGACACACGAACATTTACTCTCCAAAAACAATCAGCCTATCTGTGATACATGTCTTGAAGTGGTTACGGTAAAACGTATCATCATAGACTGTCCAATATACAGCACCAACAGACAAAAGCACGATATTAAGAAGACCATGAGCGATATTTTAAACAGTAATGTGAATAACGGTAGTGTAATAAACTTTCTGAATTACTGCAACTTACTTAACCAGATTTACTCATAATCTAATCCCAACTTAGTGTCCACACTAAATACTGTTATACATTGCGCTAATGACCCAAGAGGTCGATGCGCCTTACTTTCAAATAAATAAATAAATAAAAAAATATAAGTTGTTTCATTTGAAAAAACCAAGTTATTATATTTTGAATACTCAAATCTCGACAGAAAACACCCTGTACACAATTTATACTACTATATACTTTTATATTGTTTTGATAACCCTATACTTAAGACCCTATAGGAAATTTTGTATTTTAGATTTTCTAATTGAGAAATATAGGTAAACTATGATGTTTTTCAAAAAAATTAAGAATTTTCCATTTTGGTTGGAAAAAATTAAAAATTAAATTTTATGGGAAACCAAAAATGCTAATAAATGTATAGTGTTCCATTTAAAAATAGGTATATCCTTGTTGTCCTGCTTTTCTGGACGACCCTGTGCATTTAAAAATAATTTTGGAGCATATATATAATTAAACCTAACAAATTTTGTACACAGTTTTTTGGATAACTCTAACAGTAGAGTCGATGTGTTACTTTATCACACAAATGGGCACTCTATAGATTATAAACTTAATTAATATCTATAAACAGGATGACCAACAGTGATAATTTTAATCTACTACATACGTCTTCATAAGAATGTTCTCCAAAATTTTAAGAAGTTGGTTAAGGTTGACAATATTACTAGTAAATTGTCAGCTACAGAACTATGAAACACCTCAGCTAAGGGAAAAATAGCTCTATTTTTAACGTATCATATAATATAAAGCAGTTGAAATTTTTAACAACTTTACGATAAACTTTTTAAGATTACGGTGCAGGGCGAAGAAGTAATAAAACATAAAATCTTTAACCTACTTTACGTTTAGGTACAAGCTTTGGGATCCCTTTTTTAAGCGCTTTATGTTTACTCACCTACATGTCTTCAGGGCATAAATAATTACTTTTCTGACCATATTTCGGTTCAAAAATAAATAAAATTCTCGCGTTTTAAAAGAAAGTGTTTGCGGGTGACGGAACACCCTTACCATTGAATATCAAACTATAAGAAGGCCACATGAGCCGATTTCCTAAATCTGCTACGTTGAATTCATAGATGGCACAATAAGTTCACCAAAAAGAAAGCGACTAGCCTTTTCACTGCTAAAGTAAAACATTGTTGCCGCCTTGTCTGTTTGACTTGCTGCATGAGTTTTTTAAATTTATTTTTATAGCTTATCGTAAAACTTGATTTCACATAAGTACCTACACCTATCCTAGATTTAAGTAGCTTACATTTATTTTCCTACCTATAGTATAGTCTAGTCTAGACTTAAAAATGTCCCCATTTTTAATTGCTTTGTAGCTTATAATATTTTTAACCTTTTGACGTCCCAACGTTAATTACATGAAAACAATGACATATTGACCGCCACGTATTCTATTTCTAACAGAATTAAATGACGACTCTCACTATTCAATACATACCTAGGCTACAACGTATATGTTGTGTAAATTTTGAATGATGTGCGGTTTGTTTGTATAACTTCGTTTTTATTTGCAATTATTACTACTTTTCAAAATGGATAAAATAAGTAGGTTTTACTTTCTTACTTAAGAAACATCCAGTTTTTTTGTAATAGTGTATTACGTATTTTGCTATTTTTCGACGAAATAAAACCTATTTTAGTTATACTTGCTGTCGCTTTTTATCTACTTTTATTTGTTTAACATTTAACACCCAATGCAACGGTAAAATCATTGTGAAAATCGATCCAATTACCCCGGAGTAATCAGCGTAGGTACATATTATTATCAAAAACATACAGTCGGCTGGAATTGAGAACCTCCTATTTTATTGTCTGTTAAAAATGCTTATATCATTAAAAACTCCAATAAAATACGATATGCGGCAACACCACTACATCACATCAGTAAATTTGAGACATTTGTTGCCAAGGCGCTGCGTTATAACGACAGATTTAAGGTTATATTTACGATCAACTCTACAATGGCGGCCAAACCACCTCCAATACGTCTAAAACTGGGTTGTCAACTTTTCTCGGACATCCGTCATTCTTATATAGTTTGATATTCAATGCCCTTACTAACAGTTTTCGAAACTAGCTTATTTAAAATTTTATACTTGGGCAAAAATGAGTTGCCCCTGTGGGAAATGTATCTTTTGTCTGTAACCACAAATTGTAATTATAATTATATGCAGCTTAATGTTCCCTTGTCACGAAAAGTTAATTTTCAGCGTTATTTGTAGTAATCATATTTTAGACAAAGACAATACTTTAAAAATTAAAAAGTGGGTAAATATTTTATAATAGAGTTTCAAGGTAGAGTTATTTTGAGAGGTACCGACGAAATAATTAGGTATATTTAATGACTTTTATCCCTATTAGGTATATTAAACGTTTTTTTTTATGGGCGAATCTCGAGCTAGATTAAACATATATACAGTGTCACCAGTAAGTCCGCATCATATGGGGTTTTTTTTATTAATAGCTTTATTCAAAATTTGACTTTGGCATCAAGTTCTGCTTCGATCGAGATGAAAATTAAGCAAAAAAATAGTAGTCAGCTGATTTGCATTATCTGTCAAATTTAAATTTTTTCCAAAAAATAATTCAAAAGTCGGGTTATTTCTAAAAATATCAAAAAAAGTTATTGGAAAAATTTATTTTTAAAAGCAGTTTCTAGCCCACATGCAAAATTTCAGCTGCATAAGATAATTTTGATTTTTTACCCATATTTTGTAAATTGAACCACTTTTGAAAAATAAAACTCAACGCGACCTACATAAAACTTCTTAGTTTTGACAATGCTTTATTTCAGATACATTTTCTTTAAAGTAGCGCCATATTAAATGTGTGCTTTTCTACAAAATTAAAATTGGGCTATTAAAATTTGGTCGCATGTGATGCAAAGTTTATTTGTTTTTGACCCTGTATAAGGTAACTTCATAAAATAAGTATTTTTGAAAACGTAGTTTGTGTCTGAAAGTAATACACATTAACGTTATTATGACATAGCTTAATGATAAATTCTAATATGGGGGTTTTAAATTAAATCGTTGAAAATAGATAAACTTTACGTTGTTAAACTAAAACTTATTTTCCACTTAAAATACACTTTACTGAAAACACTGTGTTCTTTTTGTCTTAATATTAAGGTGTATTACTTTCAGACACAAACTACGTTTTCAAAAATACTTATTTTATGAAGTTACCTTATACAGGGTCAAAAACAAATAAACTTTGCATCACATGCTACCAAATTTCAATAAACCAATTTTGATTTTGTAGAAAAACACACATTTAATATGGCGCTACTTTAAAGAAAATGTATCAGAAATAAAGCATTGTCAAAACTAAGAAGTTTTATGTAGGTTGCGTTGAGTCTTATTTTGCAAAAGTGGTACAATTTACAAAATATGGGTAAAAAATTTAAATTATCTTATGCAGCTGAAATTTTGCATGTGAAACTTTTTTTAATAATTTTTTTCGATATTTTCAGAAAACACCCCACTTTTGAATTATTTTTTGGAAAAAATTAAAATTTGACAGATAATGCGAATCACGTGACTACTATTTTTTTGCTTAATTTTCATCTCGATCGAAGCAGAACTTGATGCCAAAGTCAAATTTTGAATAAAGCTATTAATAAAAAAAATCCCATATGATTCGGACTTTACTGGTGACACTGTATACCACACGTAAAGGCGTATCTACTTAATTATTCTTTTTTTGTGATTTAGAATGCACATACCAAATGTTTTTTTGTTATAATTACGAAAAGCAACATTACTACCTGAATCTTTTAAAAATATATTTTTGGAGATGGTATCAATTTGAACTAAAAAATCTTAAAAATCGCTTTCCTGAAAAAACAGTAACAGTGAGATAAGCCCTTACGTAAGTAGAACGACTATATTATTCTTTATTAGTGCAGAAAACGTAGCTTTGACATCTTGTTCCAATCGTTGAAAATTACATTATTTGTAAAATGTTTCTTTTTACTTTTTTCAATAACATTATTTCTAAATATTTTTTTTTGTTTCAGGTAAGTAATTTTTCTTCCGTTGGACTAGAAAATTGAACAGTAAGTAAAAGCAATATATTATGTGTACAAATTTACACTACTTTTGAAAAAATGAGAAAAAGCCGTGGATAAGGTTTTTTTTTTTTTTTTTTTTTTTTATGATCGAGCACAAGCACTATAGGAAAAATCCTTTAAGGCGCTCTGGGAGCGGTGCGTGTGCGAAGAAAGCGATTCACGTTTTTCTTGAATCGTTGGAGGTTATATTCGGTTGGAAACACGGTCTCAGAAAGGCCGTTCCACAAAGATGACGTCCTCCAAATAAAAGAGTTCTGAAACAATGATGTTCGGGGTGTACTAAGTTGAACCACATAGGGATGGGCGGCAGTGGTTCGTCGTGTGTTTCTGCTATGCATTACTCTAGGTGGAATCGAGCGGGCAATATCTGTCGAACACTTGCCATGAAAATATCTGTAGAAGAGAGTCAAATCACCAACCTGTCTTCGATGTTCTAAGCTGTCGAGGTTCTTAGTCAGCTCGTGGTCGCCGATTAGACGAACGGCTCTCCTTTGGATGGAATCCAACAACCGAAGGGTATGCTTCGGTGCAGAACTCCAGATATGAGAGCAGTATTCCAGTGATGGTCGAATCTGGGCTTTATAGAGTGTCAAAAGTTGTTGAGGTGTATACAACTTTTTGGTACGGAAAAGTATACCGAGCTTCTGAGAAGCTGCCCTGGCGATTGCCACTACGTGATTATGCCAAGACATATTTCCTCCCAGGTTGACACCCAGCAAATTAATAGACGAAGTCAGTGGAATTGCGTGTCCTGCCATAACGATATCGGGTTCTGCAATGTTGACCTTCTTAGAGAAAACTGCAGCCTGGGTTTTTTGAGCGTTAAATTCGACTTGGTTACTGTCACCCCAAGACAAAATTTCTTCCAGGTCTTTATTGAGGCGTGATACCTCATGTTGTCTGCGAAGATGTGCGTCAGTAGCCGATGTTTGAGGTTTCAAAGTAAAAGATGAGATAAGTGTGCTGTCGTCAGCAAAGCAATATAATGGATTTTCTGTTTTCGCTAGAAGGTCGTTAATGTACAGTAAGAAGAGAGTGGGAGATAATATGGACCCTTGAGGAACACCAGCATTGATGGTGAAGGTGTCTGAGAGAAACCCGTCAATCGCCACTTGCAGAGAGCGGTCCTTGAGGAAACTAGACAACCATGAACAAAATCGACCGGGCATACCATAAGAACGCAGTTTGCTTAGGAGCCCCTCGTGCCAGACACGGTCAAAGGCTTTAGAGATGTCCAGTGCAATAGCCCGGGACTCCCCATGATGTTCGATTGCGTTGCTCCAAAGATGGGTGACATAGGCTAGCAGGTCTCCTGTTGATCTGGACTTACGAAAGCCATACTGATGGTCGCTGATAATTTTAAGGCCTTCCAGGTATTTTATAAGTTGTTGGTTAATAGCTTTCTCCATCACCTTTGATATAACTGAAAGCAATGCGACTGGTCGATAGTTGTTTGGCAGGGTTTTCTTGCCTTTCTTTGGTATAGGCTGGACTCGCGCCTTTTTCCAGCAAGATGGAAATATTCCCTTTTTGTAGGATAGGTTAAAAAGTCTACAAAATACTGGTGTGAGTTCATCGGCGCATTTCTTGAGCACTATAATAGGAATTTCATCTGGACCAGAAGCTTTTTTGGCATCGAGCCCCTTCAGAATTCGTTTGACAGGACGCTGACGGAATACGATATCAGTCATTTCCGATCGAACTGCTGGAATGTTCGGGGGTGTTTTTCCCTGAAAGTCTACCGTGGAGTGTGAAGCAAAGAGTTCTGCGAGTACGTTCGCTTTATCTTCAGCCGTGGTTGCTATTGTGCCGTCAGAACGTGTTAGCGGTGGAATATTTGATTTGGTAAAATTTTGACTGACGGCCTTAGCGACTGACCAAAAGGACCTAGATCCGTTAGGACTGGCGAGAAGTTTATTTTTGATCCTCATGTTGTGAGCCTCTTTGTTTTGATCTATCGTTTGCTTGCACTGGTTTCGAGCGGTAACAAAGATGGTGCGATTCACATCGGTAGGATTTTTACGCCATTGTCGGTAAGCTAGATTTTTAGCTCTGACAGCACGCTCGCAGTTCTTGCTAAACCAGGGCTTGCCATTAGAAGGGCGCTTCTTGGAGAAAGGAATAAATGCTTCCATGCCAGTAAGAATGACATCGGAGACCTCTTGAGCACAAGCGGATGGATCATCTGAAGAGAAGCATACTTCCAGCCAAGGAAAAGTGTGAAAATGGTCCCTTAGGTCTTCCCAACTAGCTGATGTGTAGTGCCAAATTTTACGAGGTTTAGGAGGTTGTTCAGAACAAATTGGCAGCTCGCTTAGAGTTGAAATAAGTTTGTGATCGGAAGATCCTAATGGAGGATGAACGGTGATTGTGTATAGGTCAGGGTTGGATGTCAAAAAGAGATCTAAAAGACTAGCAAAATCTCCATCTCGGTCTGGAATTCGCGTTGGTTCTTCCACGAGTTGAGTTAGACCAGAACTGATCGCAAAAGATTCCGCCTCACGACCCTGTTCATCGTTGGTATTTGAGAATTTGAGCCAGTTGATATTGTGGACGTTAAAGTCACCAAAGATAGCGACTTCGGCATTAGGATGGTTGGTTTGCAAGAAGTCAATTGTGTTTGCTAGTGACGAGAAAAGTGCTCTGTAATGGGTGTCACTTGGAGGACGGTAAAGGCAGCAGATAAACTTGGTGATTTTCTGCGTTGATATTTTAAACCACATTACATCAAACTCTGCTGGTTCAAGTGTGTCCTCTCGTTGGCAGCAAAGATCATCTCGGATAAAGAGACAGACCCCAAAGTTGCGTCTAAATCGGAAATGAAAATCGTATCCAGGATATAAATAGCTAACGGTGTTCGTTGACGATCTGACCTTTGTCTCGGTCAGTGCGAGCACATGGGGCTTGGATGATTGTAAGTGCTGGTGGACTGAATTGATGTTGGTATTAAGCCCTCTGATATTGCAGAAATCAATTTTGAAGCTGCTGTTTTTGGGTGTGTCAGCAACTGTAGGTGCCACACTATTTCTCCGTTGAGTGTTGTTAGGGAAACCCAATATATTGTCGGAGATAGTGGATGTTCGGTTAATATCGCTTGATGAGGCCACAGGATCAGCCCCCACCCGGAGATCCGATCGGGGGGCGAGTTTACCTCCGGAGTATTTTGGTCCTGGAGCTTCCATCATGCTTTTTAGGTTACCAACGATTCAGGATTCTGCAGAATACCCTGGATTTGGAGTTGGAAATGCATCTGAAATTGTTTAAATTAAATCTAAATGTTTTTTAATTTGAAGAAATAGTTCATGCTTAAAGTGGAGTTGAAAGTATGGGAAGGAAAGAAAAAACTCAAAGTCTTCCTCCACAAAGTTTATAAATAAACTATATATACTATAAATAAACTTTATGGAGGAAGACTTTGAGTTTTTTTTTTCTTTTTTTTTCCCATAAATCTTTTTTGTTTAAAACTACGAAGTATTTTTCTCAAACTTTTAAACATTTTTTTTATTAATGAACCGAGGTCAACGTCTCATCAATTCGACCTCCCCCGCAACCTTTCCGCTAATACCCTTGGTCACTCCCTGAGAATTTAAAATGTCTTTGTCTTTACTTATAGGGAAAGGTTAAGTCTCTCACCTTTTTGACAATTTTCCTACTGACTATAATAAAAACTAATTAGGTATTTTCTAATGGTTTTATGCGGTAAATAAATATCAACCCTACTTTAATAAAGCTCACTGCATTAGATTTTTTATTCAAACATTAAATTGTCCAGGAGAGTAAAAATAAAAACTGTAAAATTTTTAATTAGGTACATATTGCAACGGTAAATCGAAACTAATTGGTTTTTTTGTGTTTTCTTTTAAATTGAAAAGTACAATTTATTCTTCATTTTGACTTGTGTCGTTTTTCTTGTATTGTTACTTGATTTATTTAGGACAGTATTGAATACAGTTACTAAAAACTTGTTTCACTTTATTTAGCTTATTATTTTATGACAACTATTATATTATTATAAGAGAAAAATATTAATTCTGCTTACAAAACAGTATATAAAACCTAAACAAGAATTCAGATCAAGAAAAGTGTAAAAAGAATTTAAGAAAACAGTAAATTAAAAACATCAATATAATTTTTCGAGATGTGATTTAAACGGATCAATTCCAAACAGTTGTAAGTCTTTTTAAGTAATTTTAAGAAGAAAAGTAAGTAAGTAAACATGGGTCCGAAATGCATAGTTTTTACGATACAAGGGTGTCAAACTTTAAAAAAAAAATCGGATGTTCGTAAATATCTCAATAGTTACTCTTTTATTCGATTTTGTTGAAATTCGGCAATTCTGTTTGTAAGAACAAGGGGATAATCTAACCTGAATTAGATTAAAATTATTAAGTCCAGTAGCGTCCCGGAAGACAGTCTAACTAATATTTTTGACAAAAAAATGGCACGTCACTGACTTTTTTTAAAATTATGTATTTTTTTCGAATTAAGCAACTACAAATACAACTATTTTATCTGTTGGGTTTTTTTCATATCTTGCTTTGTTTTCGAGAAAAAAAACACTTTATTGCATGTCCACGGGACAATAAGAGTAAAAAATTTAAACTACTTACCAAACTATCAAGCAATTAAAATTACACGAAAGTCCTGTTTTCAATTTTTTCGCACAGATTAAAACTGTTTTCGATAAAATAAATTAACATAAAATAATCGCATAACGTAATAATTTATTACTGCAATGTTTTAAAAGCAGCAACTATAGCTTTTATTTTCCCGGGGACATGCAATGAAATGGTTTTTATTCTTTTTCTCGAAAACAAAGCAAGATATGAAAAAACTCAAAAGATAAAATAGTTGTATCTGTAGTTGCTTAATTCGAAAAAAATATATAATTCTAAAAAAAGTCAGTGGCGCGCAATGTTTTTGCCAAAAATATTAGTTGGACTGTCTTCCGGGACGCCACTGGACTTAATAATTTTAATCTAATTGAGGCTAAATTATCATCCTGTTATTATAAACAGAATTACTTAATTTCAACAAAATCGAATAAAAGAGTATTGAGATATTCGATTTTTTTTTTAAAAGTTTGACACCCTTTATCGTAAAAACTATGCATTTTCGGACCCATGTTTATCTGAACTTTTCTTCTTAAAATCACTTAAAGAAGCACCCCTTGGAGTTTGGCCACATACTTAAATAACACACCCTGTATGTGGGATATCTAAGCCACCTTTAAATAAAACTTGCCCACGACATATTTGTTTAATTCTCTAGCAACAAACTCCTAACGTAAAAGCTGGGGGATCATAAAATTAGCATACACCACTTGGTAAATTAAAATAAATTTAAATTTAATTAGAAATTTATATTATTTAATTTTATGAATGTAATCTGAATAAAATTATAACATTAAAAGAATTATTTTCGAAAACCGAAAAATTAAAGTACAAGAAATTAGCAACAGTCCATTAAGTATTGCAGTTTTAGAAATGAAAGGTTTTACTACTTAACTCAGCATTAATGCGATTTAATTTTCAATGAGTTTTTATTATCTAGTAATGACCTTTTGTGGAAGTTGGCCCTCTAGTATGGATGTAAGACCGGATACCCTTGGTCGTAAATTTTACAGCGTAAGCGTGACAGCGTATATACCTATTCGTAAAGAGGTGATTAGTTTTTACCGCCATTTTTTAAAATGTCCGTCTAATCCAGTGATTCCCAAAGTGGTCCAGGTGGACCCCCAGGGGTCCACGGGAGACTCGAGGGGGGTCCACGTTGGCGTGACAAAAAAATGGGGGTTCACAATTCGTAAGCGGAGCGTCCACGAAAATTTATCTGGTTTTGATAGTGAAGAACTACATTTTTTTTGTTTTTATAGAAGTTACGTTACGTTATTAATGATTATTTTTAATTATATTACGAACGTTATCATATTACATTGTAAGGTTTACATTACATTAATAATTAATAGTGTAATATTTACGAAACAAATAAAAACTAAAAACGCAAAATCGTCGTCTCGTCGATCCCTATTTATTCAAAAAGGTGACATGTTTCGCCTTATATGGGCATCATCAGATTCAGACCTAAAAAGTTTTTTAACATAAAATGTTAAATAGAAAAACCCCCTAAATTTTTCTTACCTAACAGTAAAACACAAAATTAAAAGTTAATAAATAATTGCACACATTAACATTACAATTAAAAAACAAGTAGCAATAACCAAATAGATTACGGTAGGGCCAGGGGCTTGGTGGTAACTCGTTAAGAACTGATAATAGCCCAGGCTCTAATTTTATATAATTATATAATATATATACCAAGTCCCTGGCCCTACCGTAATCTATTTGGTTATTGTTACTTTTTTTTAATTGTAATGTTAATGTGTGTAATTATTTATTAACTTTTAATTTTGTGTTTTACTGTTAGGTAAGAAAAATTTAGGGGGTTTTTCTATTTAACGTTTTATGTTAAAAAAACTTTGTAGGTCTGAATCTGATGATGCCCATATAGGGCGAAACATGTCACCTTTTTGAATAAGTAGTGATGTACGAGACGACGACTTTGTGTTTTTAGTTTTTATTTGTTAATAGAAACGGGTCTCTTAGAGAATGGACTACTTCTTTGAATTTTTAATAGTTACATATTTGAATAAATACAACACAAGAAAATATTATATTTTTATTTTTACCACTCCGGGAGTTTTCTGAATAAAATAAGTGAGAATTAATTATTGGTTTCTTGTGCTGTGAGTAGATGCCAAAAAAGTAAAGTTGGATGTAATCAATTTTTTGATTTCCCAACTTTACTTTTTTGACATCCACTCACAGCACAATCAATTAATTAATTAACCAATCAATTCTCACTTTTTTTTTGAAAACTGTTAATTCGTGGTTGGAACTCAGCCGCAACGCAAAATTTCCAGAGTTAGATCTAATCTTCAAAATTTTTGTCGAGTTTTGGGAATATGGTAGAAATGTAGCTGCGGGGGTCCACCGGAACCAGCAAAATTTTTAAAGTGGTCTATGAGAAAAAAAGTTTGGGAACCTCTGGTCTAATCGATCAATCACATCACACTCACCCCCAATATTCAATTAAATTGGCAAGTGGGCTATTACCCATAACGAGTTGGATATACTTAAATTTAAAAAAAATTTAAATGGAGGTATTCCCAACCCGTGACCAAAAAAAGGATATTCCAGTGAAATATCAAATTACAGATCAATCTCTATTTTGTCTCCATTTGCCAAGGTCTTCGAGATGTCTGTCTACGATGCATTTTTAGCCAAATAAAATATTTAATTTCACACAAGCAATATGGCTTTTGTAATGCCCGTAGTACAGCAACCAATCTTGCCTGCTTCACCCAATACGTTGGACAGGCTACGGATAATCGCAAACAAGTTGTTACCATTAACACTGATTTTTTAAAGGCCTTCGACACAGTTGATCATTCCATTTTATTACGTAAACTATTTCAATTAGGTTTTAACCAACAACCTGTTTTATTCCTCGAGTCCTATCTAAAAGATCGCGTACAGTTTGTTGAGATTCGCGGATATCAATCCTTTAAATTCAAAGCCACTAGTGGTGCTCCTCCGGGTAGAAATCTAGCCCCCTTAATGTTTTTAATCTTTATCAATAACATAACTAATAATATGTCCACCAATGTACTGCTTTTTGCAGACGACTTAAAACTATTCAGAGTAATAAGCAATTTACTTGACTGCCTGTTATTGCAGAGGTACCTAAGCACACTGAAAAAGTGGTGCAATATTAACAACTTGCCCCTGAACGTAAGCAAATGCTTCGCCATGACATTTATAAATAAGGTAGACTTTATTCGCTTTAACTAAAGCATTATAACAAAGTCATTAAGGAATTCGGTTGATTTTTCAAATGCTCAAACAGTGAAAACACTTTATTAGAGTTTCGTGCGATCCATAATAGAGTATGGTGCCATTATATGGCAGCCCATTTTCCACAAATACATTAACATCCTAGAAAATGTCCAAAGAAAGTTTTTCAAATACCTTTCCTTTATGGAAGATGACACATATCGTCAGTGTAATTCGCAAAGTGCATAACTCCATTTTTTCTAAAATATTTTTTATTGCGCCATCTAGTAACATAATACAATATCTATAGTCTGACAATTATTGCCTATGTCCGTTGCTTTAATTGTTTTCCAACAGAAGCCTGTATAGAAAGTTGCCTATCTCCAGGGTTCAAATTGTTGTCAAGCATAATGCGTATGTCCCCGTCAGTTGCATTGTTTGACATTGCACATTGCACTATGTGTGTGTTTTTGATTTTATTCCTTATTATATGCATTTTTGCTTAAATTTTGGGTGTTTTTTTAAAAATTGAGAGAGGTAAGTCCATTATTTATTATGTCTTGGAAGTACAATTTCAAGAATAGCAGATTAAAATCGTTATTTTTGTTTACATTAGGAGATACGCATTTTGCGTCAAATGAGAAAAATTAAACAAGAAGGAGATACGACGATTGGTTTTTTAACTCTCCTGTAAAATTTTGGTTTATGGAGTTACGCACTTTGCGAATTACACAGATATCCCCCTAGAGGCGCTGATCAAAATGCTCTTTTGTTAAGATTTCAGATACCGTCGCTTCCCAATCGCAAATATTACTTGTTCATGCAGTTTTGTTCAAAGTGTGCAGGTCGCTCATCGATTGCCCTATGCTACTATCCTCTATAAATTTCTATGTTCCTGTGCCTACTACCTCAACAAACTTTTTAATTAAAAGACCAATTTATCAATCAATGTTTATTTTCAATAATACTTGCAATGACATCGATTTATTCGGCCTCTACTCTAGTCAGTTTACAAATGCAACCAAACTCAAACTATTACAAAAACGTTAAATTACTGAATTTTACCATATTCTATTTCAGAATGTTTTATTAATCTTTTTAACCTATTTTTGTTTTTTCTATGTCACATTATCTTGTAATTGGAACGTGATCTGTTAGACAGTTAGACAATAAAGACTATTATTATTATTATTATTATTATTATTATTATTATTATTATTATTATTATTATTATTATTATTATTATTATTATTATTATTATTATTATTATTATTATTATTATTATTATTATTATTATTATTATTATTATTATTATTATTATTATTATTATTATTATTATTATTATTATTATTATTAAAATATTCTCAATCTCTAAAAATAATAATATTTGTAAAAAACGGATTTCTTAATACCTAAAGAATAAATTTTATTATAAAAAAAAATTATTTCTATTTTACAATAACCATAATTCTCTATTTTATTACGTAACAATACATATACATAGGACTTCGAAAAATATTTTTTAAGCTCTATAATTAAGTGAAGTATTGCAACGTATTTTAGTTTCAATATAAATAAGCTCTAAGATATGAGCTGTAGCAATCCTTTAATGTACTTTAAAAGCCAATTTCCAAACATAAATTCATTGAAATGAACAGCAGATAGGCAGTTTAATTGGTTTGCGGCCATTACATTTCTCTATATTTCGTTTTATAAACGTTCATATAAGTACTTTGAGTTTGAGTAGGCTTTGTGGTCCCATATTTTTAGAATACATCAGCTGTTGTGTATCATGCTTACTTGCGGATTTAATCGAAACCATTTTAAGTCATAATATACAATGATCAATGATGGAACAATAACAAATGAACCTATTGACGAAATCGTGTTTCATTCTAAAGTACATCATCATTTCGGTCCTCCACTTTGTTTGCCAAACTTACGCTGTATTACAGGGGCGTGCGGTCCATGGAAGCAAGGGAAGCATTGCTTCCCCTAAAACCAAAACGTCATCTTTATTTTATCCTAATAAATTTATTTTATCCTAAATAAATAAAACAATTATTATACTTCGGGCAAGCCTCTAAAAAAGTTGGCCTTAGCCTGTATATCTCTCGTCTCTCTCCCCCTCTCATTGGAGAAGATCTTCGCGCCCGTGCTACCGCCGCGACCGTGTGCCGGCCGGCCGCCTACCACCCCGACAATGTAATACTTACATTGCTTTGCTTACTGGTCTCCATATACTAATTTCGGGGTCAAATGCAAAAGTTGAGAGTTCAAGTCGCGGGCGCTTTACTACCGAATAAGCAGTTGCTAGGATAGATTATCATAGATTTATTGGGTGTTTTGAACATCAGCAGATTATGTTTTGCCTCGCGGGTTGTTGTTCATGTGGTAACTGCATTATACAGCATAGTTTTCTTACCGAATAAGCAGTAGTTACTGCTGATTATTGGTTTTGTTTTTATTATTTTATTATATTTATTTGTGAGAAAATGGTTTTATTGGGTGGTTTGTTTAACGGTCAAACGGTCTACTATTTAGTTTAGGATAGCGTCGTCTACATCAACATCAGCCGACTTCAAGGTCGGGGCCGAGGAAAATCGTGGTTACGCAGTTGAAACTGTAAAGTTGTGTGCTTGTGTTGTATGTTTTGTGCCGAAGAAAATTTTTTCGTCACCAACGTTTATCGAAAAAGTAAATATAATAAACAATGGTAGGGCTAAGCCTACAATGAAAAACCTGACGACCAAAATTAAGGCTTGTACACGACATTTTAATTAGGATAGATTATTTCAACAATATGAATATATAATGAAATAGGTAATTTTAAAAAAATTGCTTCCTTTCTCCCAAATTTCACCGCACGCCACTGCTGTATTAAGTATTAACATGATGTAGGAAATTTAAATCTTTGTCTAAAACCTTTTTTAATAGCACTAGAATTACAAAACAAATCAAAAATCTAATTATTCAAAGCTCGCACATTAACACTGAAACCAAAGGTAAAAGGTATAATCAAGGTCGAGAGGCAACGGCAAAATGATTATTTTTCGAAATTAAGGCCTAATACATCGATTAAAATACATCGATGCATCAACAAATATCAAATGGCCTCGATGCATCATTTAAAAACTATATATCCCATTAAAAATATAGATGTTTTCGATGCATCGATCTATATCGAACATCCCTAATTCTGTTTCGGATTCTTTGATAGCGGTCTGAAATTTTCTTCGCAACAAACAACTCATTTCAACATTCCACAATAGAGGGAGCAGGAGGAAAGTATAAGTTAATGTGGCCACCTTGTAGTTAGTGTTTAAAATAGAGGTCGGAAAGAAGGAAGGTAACGGTTATTAGAGAAGTTCATGCGTTAAGGTTTATAGTGACTATACACTGTCCTTCTTTAGCAACATCATCTAAACACATTCCAGAACCGGATTGTAGCCATGTTGCTGAGGATTGTGGATGTTTAATATTTACGGATTTCTAGATTTTGTGTAGTTAAGTGAATTGTGTTTGTGGTTCTTAGTACATACCGTCTCCCTCTACTCTTCTTTGAATTGATTACTTATTGACTCGGTTTGGAATAAAAATACCTATAAACTATGACTATGGTACGGAAAATTGTATGATGTTATTTTGCCCAAATAGGGGTATGTTGTGTATTTACATCAAAGAGGGCCTTGCGACTAAGGACGTAATACTTAGACGTATAGCTTAATACCTGTTGGGTGTCAGTAACTACCTGAATTAACAATTAATCAGTTATTCCGTCATCTTTGACAGTCGTTACAAATAATTTGATTCATCGCTAATTTTTCCAATTTATTGAAAAATTCACACAATGGGCTTTACGGAACAGCACAAAACATTCATGGTTGAAGCGTATTTTTGAAACGGGGTTAGACTAAATGGTGAGTGGCAATACAATCCGGGTTTGTGCATGGACGAGTTTCACGAACATTTTCCTAACGTTGCTTTTATTGCTGGGGATTTTTATCATTGCCTGAAAAGAACCGTGGCTGTGTTTAGGGAAACAGGTTCTATCCAACACAAAAAAGGAGCAGGAAGACCATCTGTAAGAACAGAAGAACGTGTTGCAAACGTTCGTGAAATAATGCAAAATAGCCAACAAATTGTATAAGACACCTGTCCCAAGAAGTGGGAAGATCTTATGGAACATGCATGACTATTCTTAGGAAGCAGCTAAATTTATTTCCTTATAAAGTGCAAGTATTCCAGGAAATACAAGTAGCAGATTTTGAAAGACGCAGGAATTACTCTCAATGGTTTACCCAAAATTTATTGGAAAGAAATGATTAATTAGACCTGACTTTTTTTCGGATGAAGCCTGGTTCCACCTCTCCGGTTATGTGAATTCTCAAAATACAGTGAAACATCCTATAAGCGGACAGTCATGGTTTCGCCGATTTTGTCCGCTTATTGGAGGTGTCCGCTTAACAGAGGAAACTGCGAAATTTTAAAACATATTTCTTAATAAACGTACATGGTTGTATTACTTATAATAAAACAGGACAACACAAACGGAAAACTAATTAACACCTAAAAATAGAAAATCGTTAAAAAATCAGGTAAACTTAAGAAGTTTCTTAGCACATATTAATAAAGCTAGTTACCTATCTACTTAATATACTAAACTCTAAAATGCTTTGTTGACGCATATTTTATATGTTTTTCTTCAAAACAGTATATTAAAAATGATTTTCTAAATTTTTGAGATGTTGAAATGCAATTTAGTCCTCATTTGCAAACTTTTTTAAGTCGTTAATCACTTTCAAAGCCTCACTATCACTATACGTAGTTATTGTGTTGCTCCTTTCAACACTGTCATGCTGAAGATCGCTGTCTTCCTCTGATGCAGAATCGGGTTCAATCCCATTTTGAATTTCATCGTCAATGTTCAAACTCATTACTTCCGTGACTGTTGTATCGTCAATTCGAACATAATTTTCAAGATTTTCTTGTGTTATGTTTATTTCTGTGACACACCTTTCTATTTGAGCTACCGTAGATAAAGGAAGATAGTCTTCTGGATCCCACTGAATTGATGTAGAATCGCCAGTTTTTTTTTTTAAACCAGCTTGTTTGAATCAATTTATATAGGTATTGTTACTGGCGAAACTTTAGTCCAGGCGGTTTTAATGTAAGAACCTCCAAAACATTTATAAGTATTTAGTCTCCGCATTAAAACGGAAAAAGGTAATTCTCCGGTTAAAGGGTATTCCCCGGCTGCAGAGTGCGTTGTCGCCAACATACTACATAATATTTATGCCGTCTCATTGTCAGAGGTTCGCGTCCGGTTATGGGAATTTCCAGAATTTTTTAACAATAAAAAATTGTCCTCGTCCGGTTATTAGAGTGTCCGGTTATAGGAGTGAATTTTACATGTAAAGAAATAGGCAAAAGCTTGGTTCCAACAAATTTGTCCGCCAAAAGGGAGTGTCCGCTTAATAGAGGTGTCCGCAAGGAGAGGTTTCACTGTACACGCATGTGGAGTAGTGAAAATCCCCAGTTTTTTGTAGAGTCCACATTGCACCCTCAAAAAATTGGTGTCTGGTTAGCTGTTTCCCGAAGAAGAATAATTGTTGGTCCTATTTTTTTCCATGACACAGTTACAGCACAGCGGTATAGAGACAATATTTTGAATCCATTTATGGAGCAATTACTTGACGACGAACTACGTTTTGGATATTTTCAACAGAACGGTGCAACCGCCCCTACAGCCGCCGAAACTATTACCTACTTACGCAATTTTTTCGACGACAGATTGATTAGTTTTCGATCAGACATTGAATTCCCACCTAGATCACCTTGTTTAACGGTTATGGATTACTTCGTTTTTCCTCATTTAAAGAACACTATTATTAAAACATTAGTTGCAAATTTAGAACAATTTCAAGAAAGGATTATCCAAGTATGTGGTAACATTTCTCCAGGGATGCTAGTCAACACTTTCGAAAATATGAGGAGACGTGTGAATTTATGCTTGGAGCCGGTGGCCAATTTCAGCAATTTATGTAATTATTTTTCTTTTTTTTTCTGTATATTCTTACTTTGTTAACTTGTAAACAACAAAAATAAATTTGTATTTGTCTCCTTATTTTATTACTCATTAGTTTGGCATATCATGTTATAATATGAATTTGACAAAATTTTAACCTAGATTTGGTTAGATATATCGTCCCCATATCATTGTGATCTAGACCAAGCCCTACGTTTTTTAATCCAAGCCCTCTTTGATGCAAATAATTTTTGCTCGCACAGTACTTGCGTGATTATTGTTTGCTTATCTAAAGGTGTATGTCTATGGTATACGCCCGTTTTCACACCATCTTGGCCGTTGACCATAAACCTATTCCACTTTTGTGTTTAATTTTTTAACCCACCTCCCATTATTTTATTATGTTCTGCCAATGTATTATAATGCATTTGTTTAGTTTTTTTTACATTGATGTTATATGAAATAAATAAAATGTTTTTGCTTATCTAATCATTAATTTTTATAAAAAAAAGTATTACAGATAGGTATATTTACAATTACGTCAAGATTATTTTTAAGGTTTCCAAAGGCCCTGAAACATATCAAAAAACATTTTCAATCCTTCTTTGTTTGCTTCATAACAAGGAAGTTTCTGAAACCTTTCAACATAGGCTTTAATATTTGGAAAATCGGCATATGGTACAAATAGATCTCCGGAAGTAATTGCAGTAACAATACTAAAGTCTGCAATGGATAAGTTGTTTCCAGCAACATAGTCGGTTTTATTGTTTGCCAAAATTTGCTCTAAGAATTCATATGCCTCCTTGAAAGCGTCCAGTTTCTCCTGCGTAGGTTGTGTGCCATAAAAGCCAAGAGGTCTCTATAAACAAACAATAAAGACATCAACAAAGACATTTATTGCAAAAAAGTTTTGTCTGTTTCCTTCCGCCAAACTCATCCCCAGACGCGTTTCGCCGTTTACGGCTCATCAGTGAGGCTCAGTTTGGCAGAAGGAAACAGGGCTCGAAGACAAATCACTTGTCAGGATCGATTATCGACGGGAGTTATAGAACCCGGTGCGACATCTTGCGTCCCAGTACGGTACCTTAGAAAAGGTCAGTCGTAAAGGGGTTATTCTGTAAAAACAGAAAATTTTGCAAGTGCGCTCTCAAAACCGGTACAAGTGCCGGACCACAGATATTATTTCAAGAAAGTTTTGTCTGTTTCCTTCCGCCAAACTCATCCCCAGATGCGTTTCGCCGTTTACGGCTCATCAGTGAGGCTCAGTTTGGCAGAAGGAAACAGGGCTCGAAGACAAATCACTTGTCAGGATCGATTATCAACGGGAATTATAGAACCCGGTGCAACATCTTGCGTCCCAGTACGGTACCTTAGAAAAGGTCAGTCGTAAAGGGGTTATTCTGTAAAAACAGAAAATTTTTGCAAGTGCGCTCTCAAAACCGGTACAAGTGCCGGACCACAGATATTATTTCAAGAAAGTTTTGTCTGTTTCCTTCCGCCAAACTCATCCCCAGACGCGTTTCGCCGTTTACGGCTCATCAGTGAGGCTCAGTTTGGCAGAAGGAAACAGGGCTCGAAGACAAATCACTTGTCAGGATCGATTATCGACGGGAATTATAGAACCCGGTGCGACATCTTGCGTCCCAGTACGGTACCTTATAAAAGGTCAGTCGTAAAGGGGTTATTCTGTAAAAACAGAAAATTTTGCAAGTGCGCTCTCAAAACCGGTACAAGTGCCGGACCACAGATATTAAGACATTATGTTCCGGCAGAAACTACCAGTGAGTGGGTGATGATCCACATCAGTCTAATTTCATTAAGCGGCTATACTACTATATCTACTACTAGTATTAATCCAATACAAAACTTACTTAACAATGGTATACAAGGTGTTCATTTGAAAACTTCCCACCTCGATTTTCCTGCTTTAAAATGAAAATGTGGAAAATCGCTCGGACCCGTCGATTTTTATTTCGAGGGGGACATATTATGCGTATATTGTCAATCTTGTTACTTCAAGCCCCTAGGAGGGAGGGATGGTAAGGTCTAAATCTTAAATGGATACCCCTATTTTATATAATTTTTTTGGATTCTGCATAAAATTCTGAACATTTCTTAATAAAAGCATTATTAGTCTATACTTAATAGTTTTCGAGATATTGACTCTTGAAAAATGACATTTTCGAACTTTGACAGCGTCTAGCTTTCTAACTGTACGTCTTAGAGCAAAACTGCTTACATGTCCCTATCTTCGATTTTTATTATCTTTCCAATAGTGTCAACTTTCGGTCAAACCGGAAGTACTATATTTCTTACATCCGGTTTAACCGAAAATTCACACTATTGGATAAAAATCGAAGATAGGGACATGTAAGCCGTTTTGCTCTAAGACGTACAGTTAGAAAGCTAGACGCTGTCAAAGTTCAAAAATGTTATTTTTCAAGAGTAAATATCTCGGAAACTGTTAAGTATAGACTAATATTGCTTTTATTAAAAAATGTTCAGAATTTTATGCAGAATCCAAAAAAAATTATATAAAATAGGGGTATCCATTTAAGATTTAGATCTTACCCCCCCCTCCCTCATAGGGGCTTGAAGTAACAAGATTGACAATATACGCAAAATATGTCCCCATCGAAATAAAAATCGACGGGTCCGAGCGATTTTCCACATTTTCATTTTAAAGCAGGAAAATCGAGGTAGGAAGTTTTTAAATGAAGAAAAATTTGTCAATGTCAACCGTAAGAGCTAATGGTTAAAAATTCTATATCTTTATAATCCAGACATACTATTAATTTTACTTTACTACTTAAATGAAAAGTTCTGGAGCATTTTCAATTTTAGAAAGTTGTAGATTTAATTCCTGATTAAGTAATACGATATTTTTTGTATTATTTATATACCAGAATTTGTTTATTAAACTGAAAAGGAACAGATGTCCTTTTAAAAGAAGCAAAATATTTGTTAGTTGTATATTAGGTCCACGTACACTTAGTAGTTTTAGTTAGTTTGTGGTCCAAAACAGTTTACTCTTGATTTCTCTTATGCAGAGGCAATCTTATTTTAAGGTACCGACTATACATCAGAAGATATCTTAATTAAACTGATCCATGCACAGGCTGTATAAAATGTAAAGTATAAAAAAACCATAATAAGCTACATACATATACAGTTCAAGGGCCGCATAAAATCGCGGTTCTGAGTACCGCATAATAAAATATTTTGTATGCAACTTTATCATTGATTTGTAATATGTATAAAAAACCTAATTTGTTTGTGTACTAATTTTTATTTAATTCAATAAATAACCAATAATATCAAAAAAAAAATGGTTGGAAGTTTAGGGATGTTGGTTTTCACTAACTATTGTATTAATATTGTTATTTGGTGTTGACAAATGAAGCCATTGAGTAAGTAACTTATCAGGCGACACCTATATTTTGACTGTAAAATTTTCATTTTTGTAAAGCTACTTCCGTAAAATCAAAAAAATTACCTTGTCGTACTTCCATTGTCTTTATTTTGTTACTTAACACAACGTTTCGGTTAGTTAGTATCTCTATCCGTTTTCTGGACAGACAGCAACGAAGAGCTGATACGGTTTTTGGAACATATTAATAGTTTAAGAAAATCCAATAAATTTACAATGGAAACAGAAAAACATCCACTCTACCTTTTCTCGATGTTCTCGTCAAACGAAGTGCTGATAACATAAAAACATCAGTAACAGGAAATCACACCGGGCAATACCTTAATCACGGATCGAATCATTCAAACTCCATAAAACAAACATCCGAAGCAACAATCCGGAAGTCCTAAATATTAAAATTTTAAACAGCAAATAGTATATTAAAGTATAAGTGGATATTAAGGTCTTTAAAACACGCGCGATTTTGCAAGCACGACGGCGCAGCCGGAGAGCTTGAAATAGAGCAAGTGTTTTAAAGATCAGTTATCCACGAATACTTTACATTATTTTTTTTATTGGTACACTTATTGGTATTTATATTACAAAAAATGGAAATAATAACTTATATAGTAAGTAAGTGAAATGGTCGAATTCGTGATGTGATATACCTGTCGTTGTCATGAAAATGAGGAGATCAAAAAATAACTTCCAATCTGTCACATAAGATTCATTGTTGTCACCGTTGACATTGGTTGTGTATATGGAGAACTAGAGGGTAGGAGGCCGATCGACAATGGCAGCATTTTCAATTTCTGTCCCGGTTTTTCGGTTAGTTCGCTATTGGCCGACAGATGGCTCTCGCGTCCGAAGTGGGCTGATGTTGTCTTCTTCTTCTTCGTTTTTAATATGGAAAACTAGATCCTTCCATAGTTTTTAACTTTTACTAAACCCTTTTTTTTCGGTGGCTTTTACTTTTGACAACTGACATTTTATTTTTCGAAATAACAAATAACGTTTGAAAAGGCAAGACAAGACAAATAAAGTTGTATTGTAATTAATTTCTATATTTATAATGAATAATGGTACAATTTATAAAAGTAGAGTTTGCTTTGTGTCGGGGTGTAAGACAGGATCTTTTTCAGAGAGGAAACGCAGCCAAATAAGTCTATTTATAGCTCCAAAGGTAAAACCCTTAGCTAAAATGTCCCTGTATTTTAAAAACGAAGCATCGTTGGAACTTTATACAGGCCGAGTTTACTAATAAGTATAACAAAGTAAGTGTAAATTCATATAAAAGTCCTTATTTGTTCCTTAAAGAACTAATTTAAATAAAAAAATAAAAATAGTTATCGCGTCCATAAGAAACCATTTATTTGATAGCCCACTTCGAACACGAGCGTCATCTTATGGCAACTCGTAAAGCTGAATTACCGATGCTAATTTGGGACCGAATCCAATGCATTGCGATCGGCCTCCTACCTCAAGTCCTCCATAGTTGTGTATTGCTTAAAAACATATTTTATTTGACGTTAAAAGGTAATTCTGTAAAATCAATAATTTAAAAGTTGACATATTTAGACTTTACGTTTCACGGGTTGTTGATGTTGCCATGGTAACTTTAAAACACGCACGTTTTTGAAAGTGAGATTTAAACACGCTGAGGCGTACTTTAAATAAGCGAAATAGGGTATCAATAAAAAAAAAAGATTTAAAACAAAATGGTTACCCTGAAACCTTTGTAACTAATACCATCTCAAAACTTAAAAATCGGGAAGTAAAAACTAATACAAAAACGAAAGAGGAGCAAGCATTTCTTACAATACCTTATATCAAGGGGATTTCTGAAAAGATTAGAAGGATAACCAAAAACTATAATATCAAAACAGCCTTCAAATCCGGAAATGCGCTTAGAAGCTTTCTTACAAAAGTAAAACCCCCCAGCTCGATATACGAAAAATATAGCACAAAGCGTCCCACGCTTTTTTTCACAATAATAGTAATGTTTAGCGTTCATTATTATTTTCTGCCTATATTCAGAATTTCAAGAATTATTTTTAACTATATTTATTTTCCGCTTTTTAGTTTGACTAATTATAAGCGTGCTTTTTAATTTTTTTAAACTATATTTATATTTTTTAGTTTGAGTAGAGATAGTCATAGAGAGGTCCGGAGTAGAGAGAGAGAGAGAGTACTGTCACTAATTTAACAATGACTTTGAAATGGCTAGATTTAAAGCAGTGGATCCATTTTTTTTTAAATGGCTACATTCAAAGCATTGGATCCACAAACCCGAACAAACCCGCTCGGCCAACGGACCAACTGATAGCGAATAGTAGATTCTAACCGAGTAGCAGACTATATTTTCTCCAACACTACATTAGAAACCACGCATTCTTGACGTAAAATCTGCATCAGAATGTTTTCATTCTAACACACTGTTACAGAATGGATTCATTCTGTATCACCTAGGGCAAAGACAACTAGATTTTCGATTTCAACATCTAAACTGCACGGGAAAACCAACAAATTTTAAAAATAAAGACAGCTTTGTTTCGATTATTTTGACACTGTCATGTCAAGTTTCACTTTGACGGCGGTTGATTTTATTTTACGTAAAAGGTAAGTTTTATTATAAAGCGTTGATTTTATAACAAAATAAACTATTTTTTTTAAGTAATACTAATAAATAAACTCTATTTCTATTACATTAGTAAATAACACTGAAGGTGAAAGTTCAAAAAAATAATTAAAATTTTTTTAATAAATTAATTTATTAATGTAGTCTTATTTCGTTTTTCTAAAATAGTGTTAAAGAAAGTATAGTCTATAACAAGTATGGAATGGCATTCCTGCACTCGCGAAACCGTAGACCTCGCCTGCGGCTCGGCCTACAAACTTTTCGCTCGTGCGGAATATATCCATTCCATACTTCTTATAGAATATACTATTCTCCACTACCATCCAGTTCCATAATATTTGATTCATCCGATTTTTCACTCATTTTTTGACTTGCACTAAAATTTGTCTGAAAATAATTATTACAACGCGGCCATTTTTATCTGACACTGACAGTTTCCAAATTCATGGCAACTATGTCGTTTATATCAATTGAAGAGTTCAGGGATGAAAGGGCGAAGGTCAATTTTTGGCCAAAACGAGTTTATGGTGGAAATGCGTAGCTAAATACCCATAGAATTAGTATGTAGGTCTAAACAGGGAAGAATCGAGGTCTGTCAAATATTTAAACGTGTTTATTAATATACTGTACAGTGAAGAAACGGGGAACGTCCGTGCGTACAGCGAAGAAAGGGGAAAGGTCAAACTTTTCAAGTCGAGACGCGACGGAAATTTGCTTGATTTGCCGCCATATTTGCACTGTTTTTGTTTACTCGAGCAACGTGCTTACTGCACCGCACCCTGTATAATTAATTTTCATTTTATTCTTTACAAAAATATTACCAGGTACTTATTTAAATTATAAAGTAACAAATAAGTCATTATTCTATTTAAAATAGAGTTTCAAATTTCAAAACCTAAAATATAATTTTACATACTTACTGTGTAACTCTCTTAAAATAATTTTTTTCGCACCCTGTATAAGCAACTTTTTATTTTATTCTTTACGAAAATGTTACCAAGTACTTATTTAAATCATTTAAATTGTAAAAGTAACAAATAAGTCATTATTCTATTTAAAATAGGGTTTCAAACTTTAAAATTGAAATTTCTCGAAAACATCCAAAATGACCTTCCCCTTTTCAATTACAGAATATTCATTCCGTATCTTGTTATGGAATGAAAATACACGCAAAACGCATAAGAAGCAAGTGTTTCAGAATAAATATTCCAACTCAAGAGCGAGAATTTTTACATTCTATTATCAAAAATTATTTTGGAATTATTGCATTCAGTAATGGTCGTGGAGAAAGAATGTACCAACACTATTAAGCCGAGTGCTCGAGCCGCAAAGTAGGTGCATAGTACGTATGCGCATACGGTGAGCTCTATCTCTCTCACTTTCATACAGAGGATCTGTAAGGAAATGATTTAATTCCGGCGATCCTGATCAGGATAATGAGATAAACTTATCAAATTATTGTATTGTCAGCGGTTCTTGATAGGTCTACAGAATTTATATTAAATCTGACCGTTTAAAGTGGATCAAAATCGGGTTCAAAGAAGTCGGTCACAATCAAACATACATACAAACATACAAGCTAAAAAAAGCGTGTTAAAAATAATAAAATAGCAGGTACGTTCATTGTATATTGAATAGATGTATACTCTTAAACATGAAATAATAGTATGCTTGATGGGTAAACATGAATGCTGCATTCATATGTGGATTAAATGGACATTCCAAGCAAGTTGTTTATTAACGTTTTTCTGTGACTATAGCATCGGTCTCCCCACGTAGTGGCGTAACTGCCAAAATTGAAATTTTTGAGTTACGCCACTAGAATACATAATTTAACATGCTCTATAACCGCAAGCAGTATCACATGTAGAGGCGTAGCTGTTTTGCTGAAATTCAATTAATAAATTTTGACTTAACTGCAATTTAACGTAATATATTTTTTCACGTAGAGGCGTACCTGCGCCTTACGCCCCTACATGAGATTGAAAATATTTTTATTTAATACTTTATTGATATTATGGCGTAACTGCAAGTCATAATATGGTTATAAACCTAACCTAGAAATATTTAGTTTGCCAGTGTGTTTATAAGTGGTCTTAACAATTGTTTTTCGCAAATTATTTGTAATATTTTACAAAAATGGACGTGCTGGTCCTATGGCACAATGGTACAAAGAATGTAGTGTCATCAAATGATCTAAAACCTGTAAAGTGTAAGCGGTTTAAAGTTGGCAATAAAGTGCGTATGCAGTGGAACAAAAAGTGGTATTATGGAACTGTTTTGGACATAGAAAATGTTGTGGCTGTTATCAGAAGATGACTTTTTTATCTCATGAAAATTAGGTTTAGCAATGTTTTTGTTTCAGCTTTTAAGAATTTTTCAAATTTTGTTCATTCTTATTATATTTTTGTACCTATTAGTTTTTTATTACGAGTGTAAATTGTCACTTTCCAAATAAAAGCAATTATTTTTGTTCACATAACTACGTTTTTTACAAATATTTTTAAGACATCTACTTTGGCGTAACAGAAAATCTCAAAAAAAATATTGTCAGGTAGTGGCGTAACTAAATAAAATATTTGGCGTAACAGAAAATCTCCAAAAAAAGTTTGCCACGTAACGGCGTAACTGAATAAAACATTTTTTTTTTGCAAAACGTGTAACAATTACACATTCTTAACGGTGCCTATATAAAGCTTAACTATTGAGCAATTGACTACCAAAACATCGTTAGCACAACTCGAATATATTTTACTGTACGACTAATTAATTGGGTGCAGTTTTTGTTTTTCTACTCTCCTGAACAATTTATAAAATCCTAGTTACGCCACTACGTGGGCAGACCGACGATAGGTTCTTGAAAGCAATAGATAGGTATATGTTTAATTCTGAGTTTGCGAAATAAACCACTTAGCTTACGCGCTCCGCTTACGCTAACAGACAATACATTCTTGATGTAGACTTTAGCAAACTAAACTGTTGTTGTTGTCGATAAAGTCGTCGAGAATGACAAGTGGATAAATATGTTTGTTAAATTTATTTGTTTTAGAGTTTTGTAGACTTCAAGTTAATTAAAACAAACTCTTCAATGTTCAGTCGACATTTCGGGCGGTTTTGTTATGTTCCATTTTCAGCTAACAAAAAAAGAAGCTACTCCAAGTGTGGATTAAAGTCTTGAAAAGGAGCAACAAAACAGCGCGACACGCCGACTGAGCATTGAAGCGTTCTTTTTTATTAACCTAGGTATACCTACTTACCCAATAATGACTACAATACAAATAAATGAATATTAAATATTAGGAAAGGCTCCACCAAATATTTTTGTTAAAATATTTTTTATTATATTTCTCTATTTCTTATGACTGTAGGTACAGCAGACATTATTTGGGGAACCAGCACGATCAGTATCACTGATGTTCATACCAAGTTAATACCAAAATTATTATGGTAATGCGAAAGTTGCTAAATAATAATATATTATAATAAAAATATCATTATTCTGTATTGACAATAATAATCGGCATCGGATTCAGCCAATACCCTCTGAATATTTCAGAGGGTATTGATTCAGCATGCTTATACCGTGCGAGCAAAAATTATTTGCATCAAAGAGGGCCTTGCATCTAAGGACGTAATGCTTAGCCGTACCTGTTTGGTGTCAGTAACTACCTGAATTAACAATCATCATAGATACATATAAAATGGCGCCGAGTGATGTGCAGCTAGTCATTTCAAAGCTAAATCGATTAAACAAAAATGAGTTAATTGAAATAATTGTGAACCGAAAAGTACCGGAGGCTCTTATGGACTGTCATCCCCTAAGGTACATATTTACAAAACACTGTGAAAAGTGTGGTGAAAATAATGGGACTAATGAAATTTTTGCTGATGCCGTAGACACGCTTACCGCAATTTGCTGTCAGTCACACGCCTGCATCCGTCAGAAAGCCGAGTTGGATGGAAAAAACAGTGAGTTCCTTACATTAAATAAGCTGATATTCCAATTAGAAGCTAGAGTAAGAGACCAAGAAGATATTATTAAATTATTGAAATCCGGCAATAACCTCCAAAATGGAACCATTCAACAAAATTCCAAACCAAATTCCGACTCGGTCGGTAACGACAAAAAGCAGTTTCCACCAATGCCGCCCGCCACCAAAGGCCCTGTTCGGCCCGAAACCGATGGCAATCGGGCACGTGGCATTTATACGAACAAACCTATAAATCAAAACATCACTGGTCAATCACGCACAAAAAACTTGTTTACTAATTCACAAGTAAAAAGGAGTATTGATAGTGCAATGACCTCTATGCAAATTGAAAACGAGCAAAATGTAAACATAAACAATCGATCGAATAACAAAAATAATAATACTAGAGGCAAGCCAGTGATTGGCACTGGACTACCGGCAGAAAACAGCATTAGGTCCATTCCTAAATTAGGTTACTTACACGCCTACAGATTTCACCCTGAGACGACAGCCGGGGATCTGCAAAAGCACCTAACTTCCTCCTTGCCGGGAGTAGAGTTCATGTGCGAGTTATGGAATAAAAAAGAAAACAGTGCATCTTCTAAGGTTGCATTTCCCATACAGGACGTAAATAAAGTTTACGAGTCACATATTTGGCCAGCTGGAATCGCGGTTCAACGTTTCAGATTTAGAAAAAATTTTCAGGAATTGAGACAAGGCCAGACGACAACGAGTTAAGTTTGTCCGCTGAAGAGAGCATAACTGGAACTCATTCGAAGCTGCAACAAGCAAGTGACAAGTACAAAAATTGTATAAACATTTTTCATCTCAACGTACAATGCCTAAGCAACAAGATAGACCAACTTCTCCTATTTCTTGAGAAGAATGCTTATGATGTTCTTTGTTTCTCTGAACACTGGGCTACGGATTTTAGTTTAAACCATATGAACTTAACTGATTATACTTTAATTAATTTTTTTTGTAGATCTCGCACGGTTCATGGTGGTGCCTCCATATTTATAAAAAAACATGTTGAGGCCAAACCTCTGAATTTGCAGAAATTTTGTCAAGAAGTTGACGCGGAGTTTTGTGGGATTTTACTGCCCAAATCGCGGACGTCAATAATCTGTCTTTATAGATCATGCCTTGGAAATTTCACCGACTTTTTATCCAAGTTCGAGACTCTTTTAGATTACCTATTATCTGTATCCAGTAAAATTATAGTTTTGGGTGATTTTAATATTAATTTCAGAATGCCAAATCCAAACGGTCACCTGACTGAACTAAATTCTTTAATTAATTCTTATGGCTTACATGTAAGTATACATGATTTTACCCGAATTAATCCGTCATCTCAAACATGTATAGACAACATTCTTACTAACCTAGACAATGATTCATTCGACACGTACGTGCTTGATCCTTGCTTATCTGACCACCTTGGGCAAGTAATTTCAATCAAGGAGAATACACAGCCAACTGAGCATGATGTAAAAATCCGAAATCTTAGTAAAAAAAACAAATAAATTTGACCAATCTCTGAGATCTGCAGATTGGAATGTATTTCATGACAACAGCTCGAATTCTGATCTTTTAACTGAACATCTCTTAAATACATTTACAAACCTTATTAACAAACATCTTCCTTTTAAAAAAATAAAAGTAAAAAGTAGTTCGCGTATGCCATTGGGATGGTTTACCGATGAATTGCGACGTATGAGAAATACCCTATCTGCCTTAAAAACTCTCAGCGATGTTTCTAAATCCCCTCAGAACTTTAATGCATATAAATCTTATAAAAAAACTTATCAAAGAGAAATAAATAACACTAAGTCAACCTTTTATAGCCAATATATATCAAACTCTATAAATAAATCTAGGGATTCATGGAAACTGATAAGGCAAGAATGTAATAATACCCGAAAGAGTACCGATTGCAAGATTGAAGTAAATGAATTCAATAATTTTTTCTGCTCCACCTCCTCTAAAATCATTGGCTCGCTGCCTAATCCCACCAATTCATTTTCTGACTACCTCAACAAAATGCCACGCCCATCATCGTCATTCTATCTGACCCCAGTGTCCGAGCTCGACGTTGCCACAGCAATTACAAATTTAAAGGACTCTCATTGTCTTGATCTTTATGAGATTAACTCAAGGATGGTAAAACACTGTTCTAAAACTATAGTCCCTTACCTTACAATTTTAATTAACAAGTGTTTTATAGAAGGAAATTTTCCAAACCCACTTAAAGTCGCCAAGGTGTTGCCTATTTTAAAAAAAGGTAATCCTGAAGATGCTGATAACTACCGGCCTATTTCAATTTTGCCTCTATTCGGCAAAATTATCGAGTCTTTAATAAAAGATAAACTTGCATCCTATTTTGAGAATTTCAGAATTTTGGTAGACAACCAGTTTGGTTTCCGTAGCGGTCGCTCCACGGTGAGTGGAGTTCTGGAGGTGGTGAGTGATATTGTCGAGGGCTTGGATTGTGGCGAGCGGCGGTCGGCGGTGTTGTGTGATCTGTCGAAGGCCTTCGATTGTGTCTCTCATCTAATTCTCCTTGATAAGCTTAACTATTATGGCGTAAATGGTTCACCTTACCATCTGCTACAGTCTTATTTATCCAACCGAATGCAAGCTGTCGCACTAAATGACAAGATATCTTCCCTGCAAGAGGTGAAGACCGGCGTCCCCCAAGGTTCAATACTGGGACCGCTGCTATTCATTATCTACATCAATGATTTCTGTACTAGTGTTTCCCCAAATCAGTGTGTGATTTATGCCGACGATGTAACGCTTTTAACCTCTGCTTCTTGCCTGAATGATCTTGAAGAGAATACTGAAACCACTCTTTCCAGTGCAGAAAGTTGGTTTGCAAGTAATAACCTCAAATTAAACAACAATAAAACTCAAAAAATCACTTTCAGCTTTAATAACTCCACTATCAAGGGCACCCATGTAAAGTTACTGGGTTTCCTCTTGGATGATGGTTTAAAATGGTTCCCCCATATCGATAATCTCTGTTCGAGACTCAGCAATCAAATATATTTGCTTAAACAACTTAGAAAATCTTTTGATAAAAATATTTTGATATTGGTTTATTTTGCAAACATACATTCTTTATTGTCCTATGGTACAGTTTTGTGGGGAAATTCTTCACAGTCTGATCGAGTTTTCAAATTGCAAAAACGCGCTGTCAGAACAGTCGAGGGAGTAGGTCCGCTTAGTACGTGCAGACCCATCTTTAAAAAATTTAAAATTATGCCCTTACCCTGCATTTATATATACCAAACTCTTCTTGATATACATAGCCACCCAGATAAACATATTAAGCTATCGCACAATCATACATACAATACAAGATCACACCAAACTTTATTGATTCCTAGGCATCGACTAGCAAGTACAGATCGTAATACATTAAATATATCGCTTTATAATAAACTTGGCAATACTGTGAAACTTCTAAACCATTTTCAATTTAAATGCACAATAAAAAAAATTTTATTGCAAAGTTCCTTTTATTCTGTAAATGAATATATGGAGGCACCATCCCTGACAATATAAGATCTTTTATTTAGATGTAAACAACTATAAAAATAGTGTTTTTTTTATATTAATCATTTAAATACCACATTGTTTGTATACTTTATCTGTTGTTTGTATCTTTTTTGTTTGTGATACCTATACTATTTATTTTTTGACCTGCAACAAACGTATTTTATATATGTAACGTTGTCAAATAAAGGATATCTATCTATCTATCTATCAATCAATCAGTTATTCCGTCATCTTTGACAGTCGTTACAAGTAATTTGATTCATCGCTAATTTTTCCAATTTCTTGAACAATTCACACAATGGGCTTTACGGAACAGCACAAAACGTTCATGGTTGAAGCTTATTTTCGAAACGGGGTTAAAGTCAATGGTCAGTGGCAATACAATCCGGGTTTGTGCGTGGACGATTTTCACGAACATTTTTCTAACGTTGCTTTTATTGATGGGGATTTTTATCATTGCCTGAAAAGAACCGTGGCTGTGTTTAGGGAAACAGGTTCTATACAACACAAAAATGGAGCAGGAAGACCATCTGTAAGAACAGAAGAACTTGTTGCAAACGTTCGTGAAATAATGCAAAATACGCCAACAAATTGTATAAGACGCCTGTCCCAAGAAGTGGGAAGATCTTATGGAACATGCAGGACTATTCTTAAGGAGCAGCTAAATTTATTTCCTTATAAAGTGCAAGTATTCCAAGAAATACAAGCCGCAGATTTTGAAAGACGCAGGAATTACTCTCAATGGTTTATCGAAAATTTATTGGAAGAAATGATTTATTGGACCTGGCATTTTTTTCGGATGAAGCCTGGTTCCACCTCTCCGGTTATGTGAATTCTCAGAATACACGCATGTGGAGTAGTGAAAATTCCCATTTTTTTGTAGAGTCCACATTGCACCCTCAAAAAATTGGTGTCTGATTAGCTGTTTCCCGAAAGAGAATTGTTGGTCCTATTTTTTTCCATGACACAGTTACAGCACAGCAGCGGTATAGAGACAATATTTTGAATCCATTTGTGGAGCAATTACTTGACGACGAACTACGTTTTGGATATTTTCAACAGGGCACAGCCGCCGAAACTATTAACTACTTACGCAATTTTTCCTACGACAGATTGATAAGTTTTCGATTAGACATTGAATTCCCACCTAGATCACCTTGTTTAACGGTTATGGATTATCCAAGAATGTGGTAACATGTCTACAGAGATGCTGGTCAACACTTTCGAAAATATGAAGGGACGTGTGAATTTATGCTTGGATTTCTTTCTGTATATTCTTAATTTGTTAATTTTGTAAACAACAAAAATAAATTTGTATTTGTCTACTTATTTTATTACTCATTAGTTTGGCATATCATGTCATGAATTTGACAAAATTTTAACCTAGATTTGATTAGATATATCGTCCCCATATCATTGTGATGTAAACTCAGCCCCACGGTTTTTAATCCAAGCCCTCTTTGATGCAAATAATTTTTGCTCGCACGGTATTAAGAAAGACTCCACCAAATATTATTGTCAAATTATTTTTTAGTATATTTCTCTATTTCGTATGGCTGTAGGTACAGCAAACATTATTTGGGGAACCAGCACGATCAGTATCACTGATGTTCACTGATGTTCATACCAAATCATTGGATAAAAGGCTCCATTCAGCATGCAAGTTATAATAGTCAGTTGCATTCTTATATTATATTTAAATGAAAATGATTTATGACTAAATACTTATTCGGAATTTTTTTCCGTTTTATTTTTAGGCGTTCTAAGTACTAAACAAACGCTTATTGTCAAGCCCTTAAATTCGTATAGTTACTTACTGTTATAAATAAGCTTCGGGCTGATAAAACTCCAGCATCAAAATATAATCTGTGATCAACGATTGACCTCTGTTTGATCTCTTTGGGATATAGCTTGTCGTTTTTTCCATACTTGGATACCAAATATATCATGATGGCGTGACTGTCATTAACAACGAACCCATCATCATCCTCAAGGACTGGGACAGTGTGTTGTGGATTTATCTTAAAAGGAAAAAATACGTTTTAAAATTAAGGGGTCAGTTTTTTTTTGCTGTTTTATACAGGGTGAGTCGGGAGGAACAGACCAAATTTCAGGAGTGTATTATACACGCGAAAACAATGTAAAAAAACCCATATGTTCTTATCCGATATTTATTTGTTTTCAAGTTATAGCGCAATATCAAATTTTTTTCTACGTTTCACTTTTATCAAAATTTTTACGTAATTAGAGTATGCCATGCTCACGACTCTATACTATTTGACATCTATGTTGTCTTGACAATGTGCCTGTGTATTGTGGCAGTAATTAATCGTTTATTTTCAAGTTTGAGTAATTAAAGTGTTTCAAAATGCCAAATACTTATTCAAATTTAGAATATGCAAATATGGTGTTTATTTATGGTTTCTGTAATGGAAGTGCTACAGCTGCTGTTGAAGAATATCGTCAACGGTATCCACATCAAAGACAACCGACTAGAAACGTGTTTATCAGAGTTTTTAACAATTTGTGCGAGAATGGTAAGCTTTCCAGTGCCAACATTACATCTGAACAAGCTACTCGACAAGGTTTAGGAGAAGTAGAAAATATTCTGGATTTAGTAGAAGAAAATGCATTGACCAGCTCACGAAGAATTGGAACTTAATTGGGCATTCCACAAAAAAGAGTATTAAACACACTCCACGAGCTAGGCTTATTTATATCCATACCATGTACAGAGAGTACAGCGCCTAAAACCGGAAGATTATGCTAAACGTATTGAATTTTGTTGGTGGATAAATAATCATCGTGTATTAATAATACTCGTAACTCTCATGTATGGTCAATCGAAAATCCCCACGCAACAGTTGAAAGTAATTTTTAACATAAGTTTTCGGTTAACGTGTGGTGTGGTAGCTATTTAATTGGCCCTTTAATTTTGGAGAATCGCCTCACAGGAGACAAGTACCTAAATTTTTTACAACATGAGTTACAAGGACTACTATAGAGAATGTTCCTGTAAATATCAGAAGGTAAATGTATTACCAGCACGATGGAGCTCCTGCACATTTTGCTCGTCAGGTCAAGCAACATTTAGACGAAACTTTTCCATGGCGTTGGATTGGTCGCGGTGGTCCTATTAATTGGCCTTCAAGATCTCCAGACCTCACAGCACTAGATTATTGCTTATGGGGCTGGTTTAAAAATGAAGTGTACAAAGTAAAAGTGGACACTCGGGATGCACTAATATTAGAAATACTGAAGAGCATGGCCATCTTCGTAGACGAAGCAGAAAATGTTTAGAAGTCAATGGCGGTATTTTTGAACATTTATTAAAAGAACGCTATAATTAGGAAACCGTTAATATATAAACTTTTCTTTATTTGGTATTACGCTATAACTTGAAAACAAATGATTATCGAATAAGAACATGGGTTTTTTCAAATTATTTTTGCGTGTATATTACGCTCCTAAAGTTTGATCCGTTCCTCCCGACTCACCCTATATACAGGGTGTATAACTAAGAATAGCTGTATCTTGGAGACCGTTTACCGCTCGTCGTGCAGAATAAAATATTTATTACAAGAGTGATTAAGAGAAGTTGCGGAAAATTATTTTTATGTTTCCAGGTTGACCAGGGCGTAATTGTACGGAACAATCAAAAAGCTGAATTAAAGATAGCATTTTTGCAATCTTTTAAAAATTCTGATTAACTTTTGTTTTTAGGTTTTCACACAAAAAAGGCTACGAAAAAATATTCACAACATTGATTCGGCTTACTAGAATTAGACAAATGTGAACTCCCTAAATAAGGTTTCTTTTGTTTTATCAAGTTAATAAAAAACTAAGTTTTTGTGAATTCCATTACGACAGCTAGAGGTCGCTCTTTAGCAAAATTAAAGAATTTCTTTTTTTTGCTGGAAAGTTTTAAATGAATAATAAATATGATTATCTGTGAAAACCATCAATATATTTTTTTTAAACAGAGATATAAAAAATATATTATAAAAATGAACTCAATAAGAACCAGTACGGCATTTGTAGACACTAGGTTGGTTGATTGCATAAAGGTGAGGGTTGGGTGTGTGGTTCAAGCACGGTAGAATAGGTTGATACTTAAATTCTGGCTAAAGTTTATTGCACTGTAGCCTTTTGGCTTATGTGCACACGAGACAAGAAGTTATAAACATCATCATTGTCTTCCACAAACCGAGAAACATAGGAGCAATAATTATTTTAATTAATGATCTTTAAATTGCCTATAGTTACAACAAAAACAAAGATGATATGGTTACATTAATAAAACAAACTGCAATAACAAAGATTTTAAAATTTTTGAGAAAAAAAATTGTTTATTTTATTAATTAACGCCATATAGTGTCGCAATGAAATTCAGAACAACTTCGATTTTATTAACTTGATAAAACATTAAAAAACTGTATGTATTTAACGAGTTTAGATTTGTCAAACCAAAGTTGTGATAATTTTCTCATAGTCATATTTGTCCCCTAGTACCTCCCTTAAACACAAAGGTAGAGCAAAAACTTAAAGATAAAAGATATCCAGAATGTTTGTTAGATTGCAAAAATGCTTCCTTTGATACATTTTTGCTATGAGGATTTTTAAGAAAATTACATAAATTTATTTTCAACCAATTAGAAGGTTCCTTTTTGTTTACGTTGCTTATAGCAACGGGAGATTATCGCGATAATTTTGTTAGTTCCCATTAACTTAATGAAATTAATTAGTGATAATTTTTCTGTCAAAAATTAAGTGCTTTATATCTATTGGCAAAAGTCACTCAGAATAAAATCAAAATACATTTTGTTGCTAAAAGAGACACATCAAAAATTTAACTAAACTCATCGGAAATATGTTTATTTAAGTTTTATTTGAAACTATGTAGACATGTAATTTCAGATGTTATGGTTGAAAACAATTACTTAATGTTTTTATTGTTTCTGAAATTTAAGTAATAAACCTTAGTTACTAACAAGTAAAATCAACTTCTATTGTAAAAATACAGTGCGTCATATTAAACTAAACTCATCGGAAATATGTTTTTTTAAGTTTTATTTGAAAATATGTAGACATGTACCATGTACCAGATGTTATGGTTAAAAACGAATTAATGTTTTTAATGTTCCTGAAATGTTAGTAATAAACCTTAGTTACTAACAAGAAAAATCAACTTCTATTGTAAAAATACTGTGCGTCATATTGAAGTAAACTCATCGGAGATATGTTTTTTAAGGTTTTATTTGAATTTAAAACTATAAAGACATTGGATTTCAGATAACAAATTTGTTATTTAATGTTTCTCACATTTTAGTAATAAAAATGAGTTACTAACGGCTAAAATAAACTTTATTTCTAAAACTATAATTAGTTACAATTAACTAAAGCCGCCGGAAATATGTTTTTGTAGCATTTTAGCAAAAAAATTACAATAAGAGAAAAACCCTAATTTATGAAATTTTCATACCGTATCTCCCACGCAACAGAATTAATTTCCGATAATTTTTTTCTCGGTTTCACTCATGTTTTTGTTGATAGAAAATTTCTCTCGTCTTAGACTCGGGATGCTAGGGAGATTATAAGTAAAAATTCCGTTTTTTTGGCTGGTTGCTGTACTTACCTAGAAACCAACCTAAAAACTTTCAAACAATTTTTAACCATTTCTCTTGTCCACGTTTGTAATAAATTAATTTTTTGCAAACTGTACGACAAACGGTCCCTTTTTAGTTGTGCACCCGGTATAATAGTAATTAATGAAATCTAAAAATAATAATTTACATTTTAACAACGTTATTTTAATGATTAATTTTGTTATTTAATTACAACAAGAAAAATAAAACAAATAATCTGGCTACATACCAATGGAAATTGAAGAATCATGTTTAAGTTATGTAATAATAATTATTATTAGAATTTAAAAATAATATTTTATATTTTATTGTATTAGGGTAAAATGTGCCAATGGGGCCACATAAGGTAAATGATTTATTATTAAAAAACTCATATTGCAAAGGCATTATAAGTATATAAGTATATTAAAAATATGTTTGAAAAAACTAAAAAACACGCTTTAATAATTAATCGAACTAAAAAGCGGTAAATAAATAATATAATTTAAAATAATTCTTAAAGTTCTTAATATAGGCAGAAAATAATAATGAACGATAAACATTAGTATTATTGTGAAAAAAGCGTGGGGCGCTTTGTGCTATATTTTTCGTATATCGAGCAAACCACGCTTTTTTCACAAAAATAATAATGTTTATCGTTCATTATTATTTTCTGCCTATATAAGAATTTCAAGAATTATTTTAAACTATATTTATTTTCCGCTTTTTAGTTCGATTAATTATTAAAGCGTGTTTTTTAGTTTTTTTAAACTATATTTATTTTTCATTTTTTAGTTATTGTTAGGAAAATATTTTTATTCTTGAGTAGATTGAGCTAGATTAGTAGTTTATTGTTTTGTCAGCGTTTCTTGATAAGTCTACAAAATTTAAATTAAATATAACCGTTTAAAGTTGGTCAAAATCGGGTTACAAACATACGTACAAACATACAGGTGAAGCTAATGAAAGCGTGTTAATAACCTTATTTTTTTACAAAGAAATTAATGTTATAACGAAGTATAAGTACAGTACCTTTTCGTTTGTTACACGTCTTTATTTTTAAATCATGATTGTGCATGCCGTAATTTTTAATTTTTTTAGTTTAATGCTAGTTATTTATTTGTGTATTGTATTTTCATAATCTCTACGCCCTGAAGATGGCTTAAATAAGCCGAAACGCGTAGGCAATTTTAGTATTTGTATATATAAGAAGGTAGAAAGGACTTTTCTTTGCCAACCAACTTTTTTAAAAAAACTATCTTAAATTAATGTTAGCTTTTAAAATTATTGTATGCCTAGGCCCTAGAATACTGATTAAGAAGGCTTTGGAATTGAGTTAATTAAGATAATAGTAGGCGGTGAATTCTCCTGAAAAGAAAATTTTAAAATCACAGCATCTCCTTAAATACATAGTTATCGTAGATTTTTATAGCATGGCGAATTATTTAAATAAACCTACTGCTAGCAATGTACCTTGATAGGCCATGAGTTATTTAAGTAAACAAATGAAACAAGACTATCCACTATTGAACATGATTTTGTTTATGTTTATATTAATATATTACTGGTTAATAATGCTAAATTATCGCATTTAGATGGATGGTCGGCATTTTAAAATGTTCAAAAAAGTATCAAACGATTTTATATTTGAGAATTTGGCAATAACATTACTTTTGTAACAAGTCAACCTACTGGCAACATTCTAAACTAAAATATCTTTTAAAGTAGACTCTAAGAGACAAAAAAATATAATTAATTAAAAATAGTAAAATAAACGATATTATTTAAAATTATCTTTTTAGGAGAATTCACCGCCTACTTTTATCTTAGTTAAGTCAATTCCAAGGCCTTCGTAATCAACATTTTCGGCATAAAAATTATTTTAAACGGCTTACATTAATTTTTTCGTGAAAACATAAGGTTCAAAACGCGCTTTTCGCCAAAATGTATGTATTTTTATGCTTTTAAAAAATATTGTACAAAAAGTATACCGATTAATTAATTTTTTTAAAGAAAATTAAGAAATACTGAAATTTTTATACATAGTATACATCCGTAAAACAAAACAGGAATTAGCGAGCATCGACAAAATTATTTTTTTATTAAGCATGAAATCCTCTTTCAAGCAAACCCACATTTATTAAAACTGCATAAAAGATGTTGAAGATACAGTACTTTTACTAATAGGGTATTTACCAGCTTCACCCACCCCTAAAATGTATGACCACTGCTTTCCGAGACACACCCACTAGCCGACCTTAGCGGACACCATGTAAATATAATTGCAGTGATTGGTATTACCCAATGACCGGTATTTGCACATTTTACCCTAATCATCAATAATTATATTTGTTTTGCTCTCCAATAAAGGATACAAACAAAGATATATTTTTATTTTATCGGTGACTACATTATGGTTGGCAGATATGGCAAAGTGTTTATATTTTTAGATAAATAGGATATTTATAGGACCTAGGTAGGTATGTAAATGTAATGGTATAATATTAAAAGTTCATATAAAAATGCATCCAGTTGCTTTACATTTCCTGAAAACTAAAAAATAAGTTCTGCTTGTATTCACCTTTAGTAGATTAAAATTAGGCTCGTTAGCAACGCCAGGTAACCGATTTGATAATTTTGAACCGAAAATGAAACGCCTACATTGCAAAAATAAGTTTACTTCCTTCCACAGAATGGCTAATAGAAAAGGGACAAAAACAATATGAATTTTTTTAATAGTATTTTTTATGATTTTTGGATTCTAGGAATAAACCAAGTTATTAAGTTATCATTTTTTTATACGCCTAAAAATCTACTGTTTTGTGGACGTATTAACAATTTTTTGACTTCCTTATGGACGAAAAGAAATACAGCTTGTGCTCACTGCTTTCAAAGTTTCTATTTTTTATTAAAAATTAATAACATCCGGCCAAACTAGTAAACCTGTAAAACCTGTTTCAAGCACGGTTAATAGAAATTGTGAACTTTGAATAAGAATGGAAAAACCAAGATAGAAAAGTCCGAATCCTGTTTCTCCGAGTGATACCATAAACAGTGTGGCCTGTGGGGATGTGGAATATTATGTAATTTTTCAAGTGTCTTTAAGTATCTTAAAAATAATCCTTGAATTTAAAAATGTTACACAATACAGAGTATACTATACTAAAATATGATTTTTCAAATGTCAATATTTTGGAATGGAATAAAATTTAAAAAATTTAATGTAAAATTACCATAACCTTCATTGGTAATTAAAGGTCATGGATTTCCAAGGATAAAAACAGGAACCACAATTAAACTTTTAACATGTCTTTTTAAAATATTTCATACAACTATTTACTGATCTGTCATGTAATGTTACGAGCAATTTATTGGGAAATCCATAAGTAATTACCAAAACTGTCAAGTTAAAACAATTGAGCCTCCAGGGATGCTAAAATAGTTTACTTTTAACAGCATGTTAATTTACATATTATTATGTAAAGTTTTTACTTAATTCATTATGAAGCGTGCGTTTTCAGAAGTGTAAACGTACATATTTTTCTATGTACAATATATAATATATACAGGGTCACTATTTAATAGACGACTATTGCTGGTAATTAAAAATATAAATTTTAAACGGTAATTTTCACCAAGTTGATTAAATTAGAGAAAATATACCACTTAAGGCTTTTTTTAAATACTGCGTTACCGAACTGTTTTTGATGGGGCTATTTGTTTAAATGGCTAAATTTAATACTCAAAAGGATCTAATTTTAGAAAAACGTCCTTTAAATAAAAACTTACTAAACGTATTTTTTTTGTCTACAAAATGGTGTTATGAGTTTCTCTCATTTAATCAGCTTCATTGAAATTACCTTTTACAAAATAATACAATAAGCTGTTACACACACGTCAAAATAAACTGGCAAGATAGGTCAAAAACAATAAGTTATGGGTCAAAAATTACTAAAAAGCTGCCCATTCATCTTAATTCTAATGAGATTTGCACAATACAAGTTGAAGCACGCGACAGGCGTTCGAGCATGCATAGAATGGGGCGAAATACAACCACGTATGCTTTTATACATTATTTTACATTTTTTTACATAAATTTACATAATGTTTCTTTTATTGACAGGACAATAAATAATAAACTGTAAAATGTTGTAAACTTATGTATTATATAGTAAAATTCCCTTTTCTAGGGTTACAATAACCTTAAAATTCCAGTCTAGCCCTATTTGCAAATTTGCCAAGCTGCCTTTCGTATGAAATTAGTACAGCGGGCTTGCGATGCGATGACGTAGGTCTCAAAAAGTCCATGTTTTCATACTGATACTTTATTTATTTACCTATTATTTTTCCAGTTATGACTTAAAAAAAAAATAAAAACACAGGATATTTAATTTTGACCCAGAAAATCGAAATACACACAACGTGAAACAATGAGGATATCTTACCTAGAAAGGTAAAAAAAACAAAATATATGAGTATACTGTACGAGATATTAGCTTTCAAATGATGTATCACAAGCTGTATGTTTCTATTTAAAAAAAAAGATCGATGTCGTCATATCTTTGACAAATGTCTATAAAATAACAAACGAATAACGTCAAAATGTGAGCATATTTATAAACCTAAATTGACGTGTCCGAGCGTTTCCCCAAAAGTTACAGATTAAGGCTATATTAATTTTATTCCGGACTTTTGGGCAACCCTGTATATACATAAGTTTTAATTTTTTAATTTTTATTCCTTGTCAAATGTTGAGGAGTTGAAAGCACGAATAAGACATGAGTATAGGTTAATTTCTCCCGAAGTAATTACAAATATTTAAAACTAGTTTTACTTGCCTTTAGTATACAGTGTGTCCGCGGATGGGGTCCCCAAGGGGGAAAAAATCTTTATTATTCATTTTACGACCAAAAGTCATTCTTTATAAAAAGTTCTGCTTGTTGAGAAAATGAATTCACGATAAAAAAAATGTTAGATCAGATGTACAGGGTGTTAATAAATTAGAAAAATATTAAAATACTTCAAGAGAGAAGTACTATTATTTATTATTTTAGACAAAATGTTTATGAAACAAAGTTGTTTATAATCCAAAATAATGCCTAAATACAAAATTTAAAATTCGAATTATAATTTTTGTTTTTTATTTTTTTACAATAGAATTTATGAACATTCAAAATAAAAACCTTAGAGTGCTGCTGATCTATTTATTTAATTTATTTCTAATTTGGAGAAATGTGTGCAGGTTGGAGGAGAATATGTAGAATAATAACTTTTTCCACAATTCTGCATTTTGAATGTTAAATTCTATTGTAAGAATAAAAAACAAAAATTAGAATTCAGATTTCAAATTTTATATTTAGGCTTTACTTTGGATTATAAACAACTTTGTTTCATAAACATTTTGTCTAAAATAATAAATAATGGTACTTCTCTCTTGAAGCATTTTCATATTTTCCTAATTTATTAACACCCTGTACATCTGATCAAACATTTTTTTATAGTGCATTAATTTTCTAAATAAGCAGAACTTTTTATAAAGAATGACTTTTGGACGTAAAATGAATAATAAGGATTTTTTCTCTCTTGGGGACCCCATCTGCGTACACACTGTATATAGAAATTTGACTTTGGCATTAAGTTCTGCTTTGATCGAGATGAAAATTAAGCAAAAAAATAGTAGTCACGTGAGTCGCATTATCTGTCAATTTTTTTTTTCAAAAAATAATTCAAAAGTGGGGTTATTTCTGAAAATATCGAAAAAAGTTATTAGAAAAAGTTTTTTAAATGCAGTTTCTAGCTCACATACAAAATTTCAGCTGCATAAGATAATTTTGATTTTTTACCCACTACTAAAATTTATTTTCCACTTAATGAACACTTTATTGATGACACTGTGTTCTTTTTTGTCTTCATATTAAAGTGTATTACTTTCAGACACAAACTACGTTTTCAAAAATACTTATTTTATCAAGTTACCTTATACAGGGTCAAAAACAAATAAACTTTGCATCACATGCAACCAAATTTTAATAGCCCAATTTTGATTTTGTAGGAAAACACACATTTAATATGGCGCTACTTTAAAGAAAATGTATCTGAAATAAAGCATTGTCAAAACTAAGAAGTTTTATATAGGTAGGTTGCCTTGAGTCTTATTTTGCAAAAGTGGTGCAATTTACAAAATATGGGTAAAAAGTCAAAATTATCTTATGCTGCTGAAATTTTGCATGTGGGCTAGACATTGCATTAAAAAAAACTTTTTTCGATACTTTCAGAAATAACCCTACTTTTAAATTATTTTTTGAAGAAAATTAAAATTTGACAGTTTATGCGAATCACGTGACTACTATTTTTTTGCTTAATTTTCATCTCGATCAAAGCAGAACTTAATGCCAATATCAAATTTCGAATAAAGCTATTAATAAAAAAAAATCCCATATGATGCGGACTTTATATACTGGTCACACTATATATAACTTAAACACTTTAAAACACTTTAAAACTAATTGTTACATTTTAATTAAACCCTTACCTTCAAATAATCTTCTTTAAGATGTTCTCCTGCCAATAAGTTAACAGGTACTATTTCCAATTCAATACCTAATGCTTTGGCACAAAGAAGAACTGACCTTACAGGTGGACTAGCAGGGATACTGTATAACTTTGGAGCCATTTTTGAATAATAAAATTGATTTGGTTTTGTTCATCCGCTGAAGTTAACAAAAAAATAATAATAAACTTATTGTTTTATCGTAAACCTTTTAAAGGAATTTTGATTATTGTGAGCTACGCTGATGCTGACACTGTAATCCAATTATTATCTGGCCCAATAGAAGGCATATATTGTGCTGTGAAATTTTTGAAGTATTTGTTTTTAAAAATTTTGTCCTTGAAATGATTGAGCATCCTAATAGTCCGAGAGTTGGTGATCGATTCAACTTACCGACTCGCATACCATTGTGCTTTTTAACCTTAATTCAAATTATTATTAAATTTGTCGTTAAAATTATTATGTTTATTTAAAGTACCGTGCGAGCAAAAATTATTTGCATCAAAGAGGGCTTGGATTAAAAAACGTAGGGCTTGGTTTAGATCACAATGATATCGGGACGATATATCTAACCAAATCTAGGTTAAAATTTTGTCAAATTCATATTATGACATGATATATGCCAAACTAATGAGTAATAAAATAAGTAGACAAATACAAATTTATTTTTGTTGTTCATAAAATTAACAAAGTAAGAATATACAGAAAGAAAAAGAAAAATAATTACATAAATTGCTGAAATTGGCCACCGCCATGCTCCAAGTATAAATTCACACGTCTCTTAACGTTCGCAACAAGTTCTTCTGTTCTTACAGATGGTCTTCCTGCTCCTTTTTTGTGTTCTATAAAACCTGTTTCCCTAAACACGGTTCTTTTCAGGCAATCATTAAAATCCCCAGCATTAAAAGCAACGTTAGGAAAATGTTCGTGAAAATCGTCCATGCACAAACCCGGATTGTATTACCACTCACCATTTACTCTAACCCCGTTTCGAAAATACGCTTTAACCATGAATGTGTGCTGTTTCGTAAAGCCCATTGTGTGAGTTGTTCAAGAAATTGGAAAAATTAGCGATGAATCCAATTACTTGTAAAGACTGTCAAATATGACGAAATAACTGATTGATTGTTAATTCAGGTGTAGTTACTGACGCCCAACAGGTATCAGGCTCTACGGCTAAGCATTACGTCCTTGCAAGGCCCTCTTTGATGCAAATAATTTGTGCTCGCACGGTATATTATCTAACCAACAGATAAGACAACTTTAAAAATTATTTTCTCCAAAAAATTTGTTACGAAACAAACAACGTTTAAATCTTTATTCATTTAGTGCTACCAAATTTATAGCTGTGTGATTAAATTTTACTGCTGATATTTGGTGCCTGTAATTATTTTTAATTAATAGTATAGAAGTCAAAAGTGACAGAATACTTTATTATTTATAATAATTAGGGAAATATATCTTGAAATATATTTGATAGGGTTAGAGGGTTTGTTCGGGTTTGTAGACTCTTAAGCAAACCATCCGCAAATATTGGTTACCGCCACTAAGTTTGCAGGACTTAAATTCATGACGTTTAATATACCAGAGAAGATTAAATAAATAAAACATTATTTAACTTTTCCTTTATAAAAGTGAACTTACAAAAATAAAGCTGTTTCTTCGAAGAATACGTAGATATATAGAATCGTTCTCCAGCACTTGGTCTATTACTTATTATTTATTCTTAATTGGCTGATGATAATTTTGACTTTATAGAATCGGTCGATTGAAGTGGTAAATCCGCTTTGTAGCATATGGTGACGCGTACGCTCATTTTTCGCAAAAGACCGATAAAACCATGGGCCAGCATGGGAGGTGGTCCATCCCTCTCTTTCTTAATTGCGCGGCGCCTCAGCGCTTTTTTCTCAAAATTAAAATGAAAAAAAATCTTATGCCAAATAAAGTTATTTCAAAAATTAAATGTTTTATATTTTTAAAATATACGCTACAATTTTGACATATAAATATTGCTCCTATCCATAAAATAGACTGAGGGTAGGAGGAGGAACCTCTTTTACAAAATATACTCATAACTCCGGTTTGCCTGAACCAAATTTCACAAACTTGGTATCATTTAAAAAAGCTTCTCCTATAGTAACATTAGAAATTTGGTTTGATTATTTTTTATTATATTCTTCGCCACTAGAGGTGGCTATGTGCACAATATTCAATTTTTTTAGTTTTCTTTAATAATTTCAAATGGAACCATATATAAATATTTGTTTTAGATACAAAATAAATTAAGAAAGAAAAATACTGGTGAAGATTGTACGTTCATATCTTAATTTAAGCCAGAAATACAGAAAAATGTAATAAAAAACTGTTAAGAAATTTTCTAATTGGTTGGCGCCAAGACCCCCTTCAACTACTACTACAAACTACTATTATTACTACAGGAAAAGAAAACTATACTCACAAAATACGCATTACAGGTTTAGCAACGCAAATGATTTAAGTAGATTTAACTAAAGAAATCTATCTTCTATATATATAAAAATAAATGTTTGTCTGTCTGGCTGTATGTCCCGTATCCTATACCATGCATTTATCCGATTACGATAAAAATTTGGTGAGTTGTTGTGTGCAGGCCGAGGAAGGTTTCGGCATAAAAAAAAAAGTGGCGCAATGGATGCCGGGTACTAATAAATAATAATATAAAATGTTTGTTGACGCGATGGTGAACCCGCCCTATTATTATGGCATTCAGAGAAAGCGACCATACCGACATACCGGGGCAACGCACAAAGGTTTCTGAGTTGGTACGACCAATCTTTGACAGATGGCGCCACTATCTAGCGTAACGCGCGCAGGGTATAGCTAGTTAATAATAAAATCCTTATTCTGCCTCATTTACCTCCTGATCAAGTATTAATAGTTGGTATGTTAAGTAGTAATAAAACAAGAAAATATTACTTTTTACAAAGTAGGCTTTGAACCAAAAACATAAAAAGGTATCATTATCACTGAAAGAAATATTTATAATTTTTTTGTATCTCTGGTTTAAATTAAGATATCAACATGCGATTTTCACAAGTTTTATTAATTTTTGATCTATTTTGTATCTAAATAAATATTTCTATGTGGTTTCATTTAAAATTCTTGAAAAATAAATGAATAATCTAATAATTGTGCACTTAGCCTCTAGCCTCTAGCGGTGAGTGGTATAATAAAAAATAGTCGTACAAATTTTTAAATGTTACTATAGGATCAGCTCTTTCAAACAGAACCAAGTTTGCAAATATTGTTTAATGCAAGAATGTTTGTTCGAGTTTGTTCGTAGAATGAATGTTTCTGTCATAAAAGGTTCCCTCTCCTTCCCTCAGTCCATTTTTTTAATGTTTAATATAACTTTATTTGGCATATTATCGATTAGAACCCGATAATCTTCTTAGTCATAGGTTAAACGCCATCTAGCGGTAAACTTAGGAACTTGAACATAATTTCCAGCAATTTCTCTTGGTCGATTTGGCATACATTTTTTAATTTCAGAACTTTGTGACCAACGGTTCCTGAGCTATGGCCGGCGTCCATTCTTATTTGGCCACCCGGTACATTCCGATTTTAGTATAATTGTATTTTTTTACTAAATTTTACTCTCTTATTTAAGTCTCATACTCACAAAACTTTAAGTTCTCATACCAAATTATTATTGACAAATTTGGGCAAAATTTGGGCGTGAGAGTTTTGCACTAAATCACACCAAAGAAATGCTGGTTTTTTATTATCAATAACATAAAACCGGACTTGATGAGTTTGCTGAATTAAAGAATAAAATTACACAATTATAATTTGAGCCAATTAATACCCATATTATATCTTGACTATACACACGGTGACTGGCATTAAAATATTTGTTATATTCAGTAGGTACTCGTTAATATTTTTTTCCACATACAGGCAAAGATTATTATTGTAGCAACTCATTATGACTTGACACATGAATGTTTAAATGTGCATATTTTCTTTATCCCTGATCCTATTGTACAGGGTCCTGCAATTGTGCATTAAGCTTCCAAAGCTCCTAGAAGAGAGAAAGAAATTTCTTTCTTGTGCTAACTTAAACCGTAACACGAAATGTATTTCAGGAAAATATTTTCGCATATACAGAGTGGCCAAAAAAAGTGTGATAACAAAAGTTTTTTAAATGGGACACCCTGTATTTTTTTATTTTTAGGTTTGTATTAGCGGCCTTTTTATTGAATTGGCTTCATTTTAGGAAAGTTCCAAGTTAACTTTTTAATGGCAGCTCTCTAAAACATAACAGTGTCTGGTATCAAAATAATCGTAAGAAAATCCTCTTTTTTCTTAACCCGACAAGCCACCATCTTGCCGTTTAAAAAAAATGAGTTATACAACTTTAAAGATTAATTTTACAAAGCACATGGCATTGAACCAAAAACAGTAAAATTGTATTTTTCCCAAGATTAAAGAACTGAAATAAGTGATTGGTATTCATACCCCTCTAGATAAAACAATAAATTTAGAAAAAAAATATTTTCTTGGTGACAAAAAGTAACAAGTAACACATCGTTATATTTAGAATGTCATATGGAGTCAAAAAAAAAAAAGAAAAATATACTAGGTGTTCCATTTAAAAATCGAAAGTTAATGCCACTTCCGGTTAGACCGGAAGTTTCATAATGTTGAGTCACCTGTCATAAAATGCAATTTTGTGTCGTATACAAATCTCCCAAATTTTATTCCATTATCTTAAAAAACAAAAAAGTTCCGTGGACACCCGGTGTAGGGTGTTAAAAATACGGTTTTAAAAATCACAAAATTTAAACTAATTTTTCTCAAGTTTTCCAAATGAAACACCCTGTATATTATTTTATTATTTGACGAATTTTAAAACAAACAAATTTTTGTATTTTCAATTTATTTTAAATTCCAACCCGTTTTCATAATATTTATCAAAACACATAAATGTCGCTATCCATAATACCTTTTTATAAACAAAATATCTAGGCGGACATGGAAAAACAATCAGATTTAACAATATCTATAATAAATCTTTGACATTATTTGTAAGAAATAAATATTTAACTGTACATAAACGGATAATTTTTTGTTTAAAAAATGTGCCTGCCACGCAGCATTTCTTTTGGATATTGCAATAATATAGGTAATATCTTGTGTAATGTCAAATTAATCTAAGAACTCGCCACATCACCTGTCGTTAATGGCACCCTGTTGAAGTCTGGTATATTTTATGTTAAGCGGTTGGCTACAGAAACAGAGCCGAACTAAGTTCTTTTACTTTCGCCTTCGCCATCTGTTAAATTTTACAAGGGAGTCTTAATTACAAATACAAAATTTTTTGTTTTTAAATTCTTCATCAAATAGTAAAATAATATAGAGGGTGTTTCATTTGAAAGACTTGAGAAAAATTACTATATTCAGGGTGTCCGGAAAATACGTGTACAACGTTTGACGACAGACTCCTGACGTCAAAATAGGTCGATCTAAGCCGACTTAGTTATATCCAAAATTGTCTCGTTTAGCCGGTAGAGGGCTTCAAAAATTTGTAAAAATATTGGTTTTTCCTAAATTACGTGAAAACCTGCTAATCGATTTTAATGATTTTTAGTATGTAGACTAATACTATAAAATTACGTTTTCTAGTAGTATAGTCACCGGCTGTAAATAAGTGGAAGTGTTATAAAAGTGATATAATACGTCAACATTTCTCCTCATTTTTTATATGAACGGCGTTATGACAACCCAGATATTTTTGTAGAGTGACTGGATGTATTTGGAAGCTATTTTACCTCTTTCATATTTTTCGTTGAATGAGCTGTTTTGCCAGAAGAAAATATTTACAATATTTAGTATTATTAGTAATAATATTAAAATCAAATTACCTGTAACAATAATTTTTTAAGTGACCTAGTTGCTATGGCATATAATAATTTGACAATTATTGACAAATTGTCACTAGTCTATGAAATTTACTCAAGTATACGATCAACTTTCTTGAATAATTACAGTTCATCATTAATAAGTTCATTTTACCAATAAAAATGGAAAATTATACGAACTCTGAGAAGGTTGACATGCTCCTGGTATACGGGTTTTGTCAAGGAAATGGACGTCAGAGTGTTAGGGTTTACATGGAGAGGTTTCCTAACCGTCGAATAGCAAACCACCAAACATTTGCCAATATCGAGCGTCATCTTCGGGAAACGGGCAGCTTTGAGAAAAACTTTGAAGGCATGGGTCGTATGCGAACAACTCGAACTGTGGAAACAGAAGAGATAATTCTGGAAAGAGTTGAAGAAGAACCAAGTACCAGTACGTACAAGCCGCTTAGAACGTGAGTTACATGTTCCTAAAACGATTGTCAATGAGGTTTTAAAAGAACAGTTGTTACATCCTTATCACGTGCAAAAAGTCCAGGAACTTTTACCGACTGATCCCCCCATGCGGCTTACATTTTGTCAAATTATTAGAAACAAAAGAATCCGTGATCCAAATTTTTGTAGAACAATTATGTTTACTGCCACCAATCTGCACAACGAACATATTTATTCCGATGAAAATCCACATGCCATTAAAGTTGCACATCATCAGCATCAATTTAAATTAAATATTTGGGCAGGCATTATTGATCGCTACCTTATTGGTCCCATTGTTATTCCAGACAGGTTAGAAGGAAATATTTATTTACATTTTTTGCAAGACACATTACCAATTCTTCTCGACAATTTGCCCCTTTTACTTCGGAGGGAAATGTGGTATATGCATGATGGTGCCCCGCTCCATTTTTCCGTTGCCGTTCGGCAATACTTACATTATCAATATCCCAACCGATGAATTGGAAGGGGCAATGATGCACCAGTAAAATGGCCACCACGTTCTCCTGAGTTAAATATGTGTGACTTCTTTTTGTGGGGCGCTATTAAAACAGAAGTTTACAAGACTCCGGTAAACACACGCGATGATTTATTGCAGCGGATTTTAAATGCAGGCAATCATTTTAATAACCCCGAGACATTAGATAGGGTCCAATATCATTTTTAAGGAGTGTTAATAAGTGTATTCAGCAACATGGCGGGTATTTTACACATTTGCTTAAGTAATGTTTTTGTTTTACTTAGTTTCTTACAATACATACTTTTAACTTTGTTGTACTTTGTTTTATTTTTATTGTTAATAATTGATGTATGCAGGTAATTGTAAATATTTTCTTCTGGCAAAACAGCTCATTCAACGAAAAATATTAAAGAGGTAAAATAGCTTCCAAATACATCCAGTCACTCTACAAAAATATCTGGGTTGTCAAAACGCCGTTCATCTAAAAAATGAGGACAAATGTTGACGTATTATATCACTTTTATAACACTTCCACTTATTTACAGCCGGTGACTATACTACTAGAAAACGTCATTTTATAGTATTAGTCTACATACTAAAAATCATTAAAATCGATTAGCAGGTTTTCACGTAATTTAGGAAAAACCAATATTTTTACAAATTTTTGATGCCCTCTACCGGCTAAACGAGACAATTTTGGATATAACTAAGTCGGCTTAGATCGACCTATTTTGACGTCAGGAGTCTGTCGTCAAACGTTGTACACGTATTTTCCGGACACCCTTTATATAAAAATGTGTTGTTTTTGAAACCTTATTTTGAACACCCTGTATAAAATAGATAAAATATATTTATTTTATGGTCTTTCTGAATCCCTTAAAACTAATCTCACATAACGCCGTACTAATTATTGCTGTTAGATTGTTTATGATTTTCTTTTCCAGGGCCGCAAAACTTTTTTTTAGGTTCTAAACTATTATAGTAAATTCAATAAAATTATAAACAATTATATAGGACACTAATACAAACCTAAAAATACAAAAAAAAATACTGTCCTATTTAAAAAAAATACAACTTTATGTTATCACATTTTTTTGGGCCACCCTGTATATATGAGAAAATATTTTCATAAAATTTATTCCGTGTTACAGTATCAGTCAGCATATAAATAAAATTCCTAACTCAATTCATGTAGGAGCTATGGCAGGACCCTGTATATCATATTTAATTTTTGTATGCACCAAAATTTGTTCTTTTGGATGCATTTAAAACAATATTGCATCGTCTATGAAAATATGATTTCCACACAGCATATACCGTGCGAGCAAAAATTATTTGCATCAAAGAGGGCTTGGATTAAAAAACATAGGGCTTGGTTTAGATCACAATGAGGACGATATATCTAACTAAATCTAGGTTAAAATTTTGTCAAATTCATATTATGACATGATATGCCAAACTAATGAGTAATAGAAAAAGTAGACAAATACAAATTTATTTTTGTTGTTTACAAAAATAATTACATAAATTGCTGAATTTGGCCACCGCCATGCTCCAAGCAAAAATTCACACGTCTCTTCCTATTTTCGAAAATGTTGACCAGTATCTCTGGAGAAATGTTACCACATTCTTGGATAATCCTTTCTTGTAATTTTTCTAAATTTGCAACTGGTGTTTTAAAAATAGTGTTCTTTAAATGAGGAAAAACGAAGTAATCCATAACCGTTGAACAAGGTGATCTAGGTGGGAATTCAATGTCTGATCGAAAACTGATCAATCTGTCGTCGAAAAAATTGCGTAAGTAGTTAATAGTTTCGGCGGCTGTATGGGCGGTTGCACCGTCCTGTTGAAAATATCCAAAACGTAGTTCGTCGTCAAGTAATTGCTCCACAAATAGATTCAAAATATTGTCTTTATACCGTTGTGCTGTAACTGTGTCATGGAAAAAAATAGGACCAACAATTCTTCTTCGGAAAACAGCTAACCAGACACCAATTTTTTGAGGGTGCAATGTGGGCTCTACAAAAAAATGGGGATTTACACTACTCCACATGCGTGTATTCTGCGAATTCACATAACCGGAGGGGTGGATCCAGGCTTCATCCGAAAAAAATGTCAGGTCTAATAAATCATTTCTTTCCAATAAATTTTGGGTAAACCATTGATAGTAATTCCTGCGACTTTCAAAATCGGCGGCTTGTATTTCTTGGAATACTTGTACTTTATAAGGAAATAAATTTAGCTGGTTCTTAAGAATAGTCCTGCATGTTCCATAAGATCTTCCCACTTCTTGGAACAGGATTCTTATACAATTTGTTGGCGTATTTTGCATTATTTCACGAACGTTTGCAACAAGTTCTTCTGTTCTTACAGATGGTCTTCCTGCTCCTTTTTTGTGTTGTATAGAACATGTTTCCCTAAACACAGCCACGGTTCTTTTCAGGCAATGATAAAAATCCCCAGCAACAAAAGCAACGTTAGGAAAATGTTCGTGAAAATCGTCCATGCACAAACCCGGATTGTATTGCCACTCACAATTTACTCTAACCCCGTTTCGAAAATACGCTTCAACAAGGAATGTTTTGTGCTGTTCCGTAAAGCCCATTGTGTGAATTGTTCAAGAAATTGGAAAAATTAGCGATGAATCAAATTACTTGTAACGACTGTCAAAGATGACGGAATAACTGATTGATTGTTAATTCAGGTAATTACTGACACCCAACAGGTATTAAGCTCTACGGCTAAGCATTACGTCCTTAGATGCAAGGCCCCCTTTGATGCAAATAATTTTTGCTCGCACGGTATTATTATACAAGTATTACTATTTTTTTTTAAACAATCGCATACCCACAAGTTGTATTGCACCACCCAAAAACTCCAAACTGGATAGTATAAAGAAAATAAAACTCCAAATAATTTAGGAAGGGACCGGGCAAACGAGTTTGATGACGAGGAATTCCATAATGTACGAACCTGTAGTGAAAATCGGTCTAGCGTAGCAGATCCTCTTTAATGACGTCAATGAACAAGAACATTTTATCGAGCAAATAAAATGAAACAGCTTAATTTTAATGCCTTCGTGTTTTCAAAGATAACAATCTAAACTCTACTGCTAACCCAATTCCCTAAACAATTTTTAATGGAGAAAAAGTTTTCTTTTCCCATTTTAGATTTTCCGAAACTATTACACAAAGGATGTCATTATCTGAATATCTGTAATCTGGCTAAATTTAATAAAGCAAATCAAATTTTTTGAAATAACATTGCTTCTAAGATTTGTACCGTGCGAGCAAAAATTATTTGCATCAAAGAGGGCCTTGCATCTAAGGACGTAATGCTTAGCCGTAGAGCTTAATACCTGTTGGGTGTCAGTAACTACCTGAATTAACAATCAATCAGTTATTCCGTCATCTTTGACAGTCGTTACAAGTAATTTGATTCATCGCTAATTTTTCCAATTTCTTAAACAATTCACGCAATGGGCTTTACGGAACAGCACAAAACATTCATGGTTGAAGCGTATTTTCGAAACGGGGTTAGAGTAAATAGTGAGTGGCAATACAATCCGGGTTTGTGCATGGACGATTTTCACGAACATTTTCCTTACGTTGCTTTTTTGCTGGGGATTTTTATCATTGCCTGAAAAGAACCGTGGCTGTGTTTAGGGAAACAGGTCCTATACAACACAAAAAAGGAGCAGGAAGACCATCTGTAAGAACAGAAGAACTTCTTGTAAACATTCGTGAAATAATGCAAAATACACCAACAACTTGTATAAGACGCATGTCCCAAGAAGTGCAAGTGAAGACATGCAGGATTATTCTTAAGAAGCAACTAAATTTATTTTCTTATAAAGTGCAAGTATTCCAAGAAATACAAGCCGCAGATTTTGAAGAAATGAAGAGACGTGTGAATTTATGCTTGGAGCATGGCGGGGGCCAATTTCAGCAATTTATGTAATCATTATTTTTCTTTTTCTTTCTGTATATTCTTACTTTGTTAATTTTGTAAACCTCACTTAAAGAACACTATTTTTAAAACACCAGTTGCAACTTTAGAAAAATTACAAGAAAGGATTATCCAAGAATGTGGTAACATTTCTCCAGAGATGCTGGTCAACACTTTCGAAAATATGAAGTGACGTGTGAATTTATGCTTGGAGCATGGCGGTGGCCAATTTCAGCAATTTATGTAATTATTTTTGTAACCAACAAAAATAAATTTCTATTTGTCTACTTATTTTATTACTCATTAGTTTGGCATAGCATGTCATAATATGAACTTAACAAAATTTTAACCTAGATTTGGTTAGATATATCGTCCCCATATACCATATCATTGTGATCTAAACCAAGCCCTACGTTTTTTAATCCAAGCCCTCTTTGATGCAAATAATTTTTGGTCGCACGGTATGTGGAAAGGCATTTTTTGTGTTAGTCAGCGGATGCCCATATCTACTAGGTATTCTAAGGACATAGAGAAATATTTAATAAGTTGTGTATTTTCCTGGTCAACGGATGCTCGATTAATATTTTATTAAATATAGTGATTTTTAAAGGTTGTTCAGTAAAAAGCAATGGCTTCCATCAAGAAAAAAAATACACATCTAAAGTACCTTATCCGATTTCTAATATTCTTCTTATTTCAAGCTTGGAACAAGCATACATGATTTTTTATTAGATTACGTAATCCGTTGATTTTATCGGTTTTAATGATTATAGGGATTCGCGTTACGCAATAGGAGTTTTCTACAGGGCGCCTAAATAACAGATTGGCAGTTGGTTGAATTTGAGGATTGTCTAGGGCAGATTGTTCCTTCTTTTGAAAATATAATTTGCTGCGGGGACTTTAACGTGGATTATTTGCAAACTGGTTCAAACCTAACAAAAAGGTTCCAGGATTCGATTGAGTCGTTTGACCTTACGCAGCTGATTAATAAACCCACGCGTTTTAGCAAAACGACTGCTACCCTTTTGGATTGGTTTGTCTGTTCGGAATCGGTCTCGGTTATGGATTGAGGGGTCGTGGATAGCAAAAGTATTCCTACAGATCATCTTAACATAGTATAAAACAAAGTCGCTATCCTGTCTTATGTGCTTAAATCTTTAAAACTACGCAACGGATTTTGAAGCGGTTTTTTTAAATAGATAGAGTGATTCAAGAGGAAGGTTTTTATGTATAATTAGCGACCTGCCCGCCCGCGCCGGGTGGAATTTCAGAAAGTGGCATGCCGGGTACTAATATATCGGGTTTGTTCGGGTTTGTATTTATACCAGCGGGTTGCAACGCATGCCGGGTACACGCTAGTTGTATTATAAATCCTAATGTTGCTGCTGATGCGTACATGGAGACTGCTCCATGCTCCAGTAAAATCTTTTAAAATTAAAACTAAAAAACCATATCCTTGGCTGACGCCGAACGTCAGACTCATGATGCGCCTACGGGATAAGGCATTACAAACATATAAGCGGACAAAAACTCCGGCTCATTGGGATTATTACAAGACCTTTAGGAATCTTACAAAAACCACTATTAGGAATGAAAAAAGAGCCTATCTGAACACTAAATTTTCCTCTGACAAGTCATCAAAGGCTCTGTATCGTGAACTAAAAACTTTAAATATTTATTCCAAAAACTGTAGTGGAGATTTGCCAGATGTCCTGGCTGATGTAGAGCAGCTCAATGATTATTTTATTAGTGCTTTCCGAACAAACGGTACACCTTGTGACGAAGGTTTCTTTTGTCCAACAAAATGCCGGGCACTAATGATTTTTATTTTTCTTCTGTGGAAGAGGAACTGGTTTATAAGACGCTCCTATCAGGGAAGTCTCATGCTCAAGGTAATGACGAAATAAATCTACGGATGTTACTGCTCTGTTGTCCCTTTATAATTCCCTATATTACGCATATAATTAACTTCTCAGTAAAACAAAACATATTTCCTGAGTGCTGCAAGACCGCAGCAGTTCTACCCCTGGCAAAGAAAAAAAAGTCGACCGATTTTAAAGATGATAATAAAAATATTTAAAAAAGTAATTTTTTCTCAAATAAAAAAACACGTGGATTTGTACAACGTATTACCTGAAAAGCAGTCGGGTTTTAGACCTATGTATAGCTGTGCAACGGCTTTGTTGTCAATGACCGACGATATCCTGACAGCAACAGATAATAACTAACTCACTCTGAGTATTACTTGATTAGGTACACGAAAGCGTTTGATAGAAGAAATCATCGGCTACTGTTGGCTAGTCTAAGTCACATCAATTTTAGTGAAGGTGAGCTGCGTAAATGTGAAGAGGGAACTTGCTGATTCACTAAAATGTGACTTTTCAGTTACTCTTCAATTTATTAAAAATCTTTTTACTACTCCACTAATACAATTTTAAATATTCTTCTCCTCACACTTACGTTACTGGTTCACTAATATGTGACTTTTCAGCTAATCCTCATTTGATTATAAATAAACTTTTTACAACATATACCATTCCAATTTAAATATTATTCTCTCCTCACACTTATGATGCTGTCTCACTGATATGACACTTAGCTTACTGCTATGTTAACTTTATAACTGATTTTCTACCAATATTTCACAAATGGCCTCTCGTTAGGTTGGAAATTTTTCCAAATACGTTGCTTGTTTTCTCCATCATATCGTAGCTCCGTTAGGACTGTTTGCACCTATTGTATTTCTTATATTCCTTATTATATTCTTCTGATGATGAATGTATATACATTCAAAACATGTAGAGAATTTACCCTTTTATAAACCTTAAAACTTATTTAATATACCAGTGGAGGAAGACTTAAAAAGTGTCTTATTTCAAACATACACTCCCCTTAAAGTATGGACTATTGCTTGAACAGTGGCGGCTCGTTAATGAAGGGCTCTGGGGCGCCGCCCTCCCTGCAATTATTTCAAACAGAATCCAAAAATACTTTATTTAAAAAAACAATAAAGCAATCTATGTAAGCAATCCATTAAAATAATTCAAATCAAACATAGCCCTATTCCAGCGGGTAGGTTATACTAAGCGCGGGCATAAACCAAACATAGCCGTATTCCAACGGGCAGGTTATACTTATAGACAAGCGAGTTCCGCGCTCACAATGTTATACTAAGTGCGGGCGGGCGGGGGCGACCGATTATCCGTCCCGATTCAACGCGGCTTCTCGATGAGTTGCTTGCCATGACGACAAAGGCGTGACGTCACCTACATATCGCACAACGAGCGGCCACGGACGAGCTCCAATTTTCCGCGCCCAACAACAGCTGTTCGCGATGCCACGGTAGAATAATCGATATATTATTTGCTCTGTCGAGGCGACCTGTCGATGCCGCTAGGCGCTAATGTTTTGTATATTTGTTTTGATTTGATTTATTAGTTACGTTATAAAGTTGAAAAATGTCGTGTAATATGAAGGTCAGTGATTTACAGAAGCTTGTGTTTAGTTCTCTGAGCTTAAGTGAAAAACTTAATTTAAAAAATGCAGGGCGGCCACTAAAAATTGAACATAAGACCTACAGGTGCAATCAAAATGTAAAAGTAAGGCACAGTTTACGCGTAAGTTTGACAAAGAAATATATAATAAAAAATCCTGAATAGGTATGCGGTTGTGAGGACAAAAAATTTTTTTTTGTTTCGTGTGTTTTCTTTTTGACGGGGATGATAATTGGACTATAAATGGGGTGCAGGACTTCAAACATATTTCAGAGAATATAAAAAAAATATCAAAATAGTGCAAAACATCGTCATAAAGTGGTAAGTTTTGAGATGTTAGGACTAATATTTTAACTTGTTTAAGTAGTGCTTATGCTGATGAAATTAAAATTCACAACGAGAAAGTTAGAAAAAACAGACACGTACTTTTGAAAATAATAGACATTTAAATTTTTTTTAATTTAAAGCCAGCGCCCCCCCCCCTCTGACTCGCTAGTCACAAGCCGCCACTGTGCTTGAAGTCTAAAAAACTTGTTCAAATACATTTTTTGGATATTTAGTCACCTAACCTTACTTTTTGTAAATTAAAATTTTTTTTAATTTTCCGCTATAGTCACGTAACTTGTGTCAAAATCGATTTTATGTTATCGGACAATTAGAACCGATCTCCCGTAAAAGTTTTGTCGGAACTCTGCTAATAACATTTTTCCCAAATGTTGCGAACTTTTTGCCGGTCACCATGTAAATGTTACTGGCTAAATTGACTTTTAATTTATCCTCTGCGCACTTTAATTGTCTTATTTTGTTTCAATAAAGGTTTTCCCAATAGCAATAAAACCTATCAGTATCCGCATCTTGCTCTAAAATTTAATCAACCGAACTTTCGATCTGATTAGAGCTCGTCTGCCGACACGCATACAGAAAATTACGTCGGGTTAGTTTTTACACTGGTAAATTCGTCCCTAGTCATTAGCAAACGCTCCGGGGAGTCCCTCCCTTCTGTTAATATAACTGTATATATATGCCCGGGAAATTTAATGAGTGCTCCGACCCGAATTAAATTTATTTTTCCGTATATCGGAGCTATTCGTATTTAGGGTTTAATTATAATATATTTTACTTTATTTAATTAATATACAGGGTTGGTGCTCTGGTTGGCGCAACATAGTAATTCGCACTGGCGCCCCTCCCCCTCCTTCCAATCGTTTGCTTAACAAAACCCGAACAAACTATAAGAATTTTACACTGAGAAAAAAGCCTTCTATTCCTTATAAGAATTCACATATTGTCTATACAATTGTTTAATACTATATGTGACAGCAACGCGCTTTCCTACTCGCACCTTTAAAAGTAAAGTGACACAACTCGAAAATTGTTTATTTCTAAGATTAATCATAAAATGACACTAAATACCGCCCTCTATTAGCTGCCGCTTGACCAAATACTAAATCACTTCTCCCAAATTAGAGGAATCTATTTATGCCTTTTTCATATTAACGGTATCCGCGCGTCTTTTTAAACTAAAGAGTATCATTTCAGTATGTTGTCGCATTCGAAGGAAAATTAACACTCCTTTAAGTCTAAACTGACTTGATTCCAAACATTTTAGAAAACGGTAACTGGTCTTAAATAAAAAAAATGACATTATTCTAAAATGACTCGCTGAATAGAACGACAATTTTAATGTTAAAATGGCATAAATCCAAATAACTCGTTCGTTGTTAAAAAAAATTTGGCAGTAAAAGGACCTAACTTGTTTTTTTTTAGAGGGGTCCAATATATTTTACAGTTTTTCCTGTTTTCTTCAAAACTCTATTTTTTGGATTGTGTCACTAATGTTTCCTACGACCACCTACGAAGATGACAATAACAGCACGGTTAACTTGGCTAGAAAGTGCTAAATATCACACGCGTGTTGAAAAAAAATATTTCAACACGAGTGTGGAAATACAAAGCACATTATATTTAATTTAAACAGGTGTCAATTTGACAACAAAACTATTTATTAAAAATAACAAACTTACGGGACACGTGGAGTGAATTGGGGTGCTGGGTGGGGTAAAGTACACTAGGGCATTACTGCAAATAAAAAAAAATCCTTTTTTTCGTTATTTTTGGGAACCTAAGAGTATTATTTATGATAAAAATAATATTATCAAAAAGGGAAAATATGTCAGGCAACCCACCAACTCATGTTTACATGTCAACTGAGTTGAACCACAGAAAAAAACGGGGCAACTATAGAGCAGAAATAGAATACCCTAGGAAATACCGATTTTTAATTTTGCCATTATCTCGGATAAAAATATCCATACAATGTTTAAGGATATGGGACAAGTGAATGTGCTTTATGTAAGTAAATTTATTTTAGCTATATTTAAAACAAATCGAAAAAGATATAACTTTTATAATTAACAAGCTATCGATATTTAACTCCATCTCTATATTTCTATAATGTTGAGGTTATGTAGTAGTTTTGTGTTATGTTGTTTTCGTAGGTACATACCTATATTATTGTTTTATTAAAAGAATGCAAGCAACTAAAAGATCAGAAATGAAATTTATTCACTGTACAGGGTGTCCAGTTTTCGACACTTTTGACGGGTATCTCAGTTATTAGTACAGATAGAATGATGCGGTTTTCGCAAACCTGCGTCACTTTTTTGTGAAACAGACGATGCCCTTAACGGATTTATCATGGCCATCTTGGTTTTTGAGATACAGGGCGAAATTGAAAACGGTGCATTTTCAGACACCCCTTGTATTTTAATTATCTTATACCTTATTGAAAATATAAGAACGGGGTGTTATACAGTTTTTTACGTAGAATCCAGTGGCGTAGTTAGTATTTTTCCAGGTGTTCCCATTTTTGAGAAATATACCAAAGTTATGTTTTTTTAAATGGAACGCCCTGTATATTTTTTCATATTTTCATTCTGCTTACTGAGAGCTTTCCAAAAATATATAATAGTTGGCACTTTGTTTTAACAGGAAGGTTAAAATTCATATTTTTAAAAAAATTGGGAGCAGGCCTTGGATTTTGTTTCACTAGAGACTAGAACAATTAAATTGTGGATTAAAATGCATACTTTTTATTTATTAATATTGTTGAAAATGGTTGCCATTCTCCCTAATACAACGCTGACACATTTAGGTAATAAGTCTCAAGGCGTTTAAAATTATTATGGGCCTGTGGTTGTGTAGAAATTGAAATGCTAAATGGGTAGCCTGTCGAAGTTCCTCTACAGTTCTGTGCCTGGTATTGTATATCTTGCTCTGCAAAAAACCCCAAAGAAAGAAGTCCAACACCGATAGATCGGGCAATCGCGGTGGCCATCTTACAGCTCCATTTGTGCCTATCCATTTTTGTTGAAAATAATTTTCTAGAAAATGCCTTACTACGTGAGAGTTATGACTCGGTGCACCGTCTTGCTGGAAATGTATAGCATTTAGCTGGGCAAGGGAAACGATTTCTAATAACTCGGGTATATAACCTCTTCCAAGATATGTATTTGCCGTAAGGCCTCCCTCATAAATACGGTAAGTTATTTGATTACCTAATATGAAGCAAGAAACACCAAATCCAAAGCGCCCTTGCTGCTCCCTTTCGTAAATAACATATTGATTTTCTTCAGACCAATGCCTTGTATTATGCCGGTTAAAAATTCCAGCACTAGAAACATGGTTCTCATCGGACCAGATTACTAATCTTCCAAAATTGGCATTGGCCCGGATTTGTTCTGTATACCAACGACAAAAGATTAATCGCCGAACTGCATCTCCAGGATGTAAATTTTGCACAATTTTAAATTTGTATGGATGGTATTTATATTCTCTTAGAAATGGCATCCATTTCCAACAATATTTATAAATAAAAAGGATGCATTTTAATCCACAATTTAATTGTTCTAGTGAAACAAAATCCAAGGCCTGCCAATTTTTTTTTAAAATATGAATTTTAACCTTCCTGTTAAAACAAAGTGCTAACTATTATATATTTTTGGTAAGCTCTCAGTAAGCAGAATGCAAATATGAAAAAATTTACAGGGCGTTCCATTTAAAAAAACATAACTTTGGTATATTTCTCAAAAATGGAGACACCTGGAAAAATACTAACTACGCCACTGGATTCTACGTAAAAAACTGTATAACACTCCGTTCTTATATTTTCGATAAGGTATAAGATAACTAAAATACAAGGGGTGTCTGAAAATGCACCGTTTTCAATTTCGCCCTGTATCTCAAGAACCAAGATGGCCATGATAAATCCGTTAAGGGTATCGTTTGTTTCACAAAAAAGTGATACAGGTTTGCGAAAACCGCATCATTCTATCTGTACTAATAACTGAGATACCCGTCAAAAGTGTCGAAAACTGGACACCCTGTACATAGATAGTAGGTATGATGTGCTTAAGCAAATAGGAGAAAAAGTTATTCTTTTTATTTAAATCTAGGTAGGTAAGTTAAAATGTGTAAGTGGGCATTGTTTTTATTTTTTTTGGACTCTAGAGTTGAAATTAATTTTTCAACTCTAGTGTTGAAAAAATTTGATTAACACAATGGTGATACCTACAAACTATTAAAAACAAATCAAACTCTTTTTGATTATATTGTATGGTCGTAGGAAAAATTGTGTACATTACTCGTGTGAAAGTGATTTTCTCACACTCGGAGAATTTCCGCACTCGGCTAACGCCTCGTGCTAAATACCTCCTCGTTTGAGAAGTACCAATTTCAACACTTGTTATGTAATATACTATTAAAGGTGCGTCGTGTAAGACAATGAAAATTGCTAGTGATAATATCATGGTAAGTAGTTTAGCCAATAGGAAATACTATACATACCATAATAATATAATGAAATCTAGTGTGATATTGTTCTTGTCGTTTAAAATTGCATGATTATCTATTATGCAACATGGTTTACTGAGATGGTACAATTCGTCCATAGCTTATAAAGTCCAATACTAATGATGGATTGTGCGAAATAAGAATCTTCTATTGGCAAAGTTTAAAAAAACTTTAATACAAAGAAAAAATTAATTAATCGAAACAGGTGTGACCTGCGCAACAAATACATTAAAACTAATATTACGGCGCGCGGCGATTGCCGATCGCTACGATCCTTCTTGATGGATTATCGGTTCTAACGGATACAATTCGTTTTTGGAAACGCTGTTCTGTTTTTATAATTGTAGAGAAAGCGCTTTACTGAAAATAAAATGCGTCGCATTGAGAAGATACAATTTATTTCTTAACAAAATTAGTAGTATTAAAAATAGTTCATAATTCAACAAAATTGTGCTGCTAATGGAACTGATTACTACCAATAAGAACACTGTTCCAGCAAATCTGGAATTGATATAACACTAATGCTGGTCTGATACACTAGCAATTTATTTAATATGGGTTAATAAAAAATGAGCTATCAATACAAATTAGCAAGTCTTAGCAAACCTGTTTTATGTTTTATTAGATCATTTTCCTCAGTGTATAAGGCTATTTCTATAGATTGGGGAAATTTACGTTTATTCCTATGTGTTTTTAAATTGGGGAGAAGTTTGTTTACAATGATAAAACATTATTATTACATTTACATTACAAGAATATTATGATATTATCCAATAAAACATTTTATTACAATTATATTAATTTTTCAAACGGAGAATGTTATTTATTTACATTATGTATATGTGCGAGCAACAATTATTTGCATCAAAGAGGGCTTGGATTAAAAAACGTAGGGCTTGGATTAGATCACAATGATATGGGGACGATATATCTAACCAAATCTAGGTTAATTTTGTCAAATTCACTTTATAAGGAAATAAATTTAGCTGCTTCTTAAGAATAGTCCTGCATGTTCCATAAGATCTTCCCACTTCTTGGGACAGGCGTCTTATACAATTTGTTGGCGTATTTTGCATTATTTCACGAACGTTTACAACAAGTTCTTCTGTTCTCACAGATGGTCTTCCTGCTCCTTTTTTGTATTGTATAGAACCTGTTTCCCTAAACACAGTCACGGTTCTTTTCAGGCAATGATAAAAATCCCCAGCAATAAAAGCAACGTTAGGAAAAGGTTCGTGAAAATCGTCCATGCACAAACTCGGATTGTATTGCCACTCAACATTTACTCTAACCCCGCTTCGAAAATACGCTTCAACCATTAATGTTTTGTGCTCTTCCGTAAAGCCCATTGTGTGAATTGTTCAAGAAATTGGAAAAATTAGCGATGAATCAAATTACTTATAACGACTGTCAAAGATGACGGAATAGCTAATTGATTGTTAATTCAGGTAGTTACTGACGCCCAACAGGTATTAAGCTCTACGGCTTAGTATTACGTCCTTAGATGCAAGGCCCTCTTTGATGCAAATAATTTTTGCTCGCACAGTACAAACACATTTTAATAACATAACATAATTCACCTGTACGCTTGATATTAAATATACCAATATTAATTGTTTCTATTTACCTAGACTTTAGTCTGTAAATAATTGAATATACAAAATACAGTCCATAAGAAAAGATAAATTGAATTAATTCCAAACAACGTCAATAATTTTGATTAAAGCCTTGCTAATCTCTGGGTCGTTATAAATATAATCCTTGGCGATTACCAACCTAAACGATAAGAACTTAGGTCAGGATATATTATTAACTTTAATACAGTTTTATAACTGTCTATTTATTAAATTATTTTCGATCATTTGGTGGAAGGTCATGATGTGTTATTTAAATTATCGTGAATGAGAGAATAGTTTCGGACTAGCATTGTCTTTATTTGTTTTAAATCACAACGTTTCGACTGGTATGTATCTTCAGTCGCCTTCAGATGAATATTAAATAAGCAAAGTAATTATAGCCTTATTTATAATAGCTGCATACACAGGAGCATAAGTGGGATAGGTTTATGAGTTTAGTTCGTGCGTTTTAAGATTACATCTACTTAACAAATAATGTTTCCAGATATTTCTTATCCTCCTGAGACCCGAGTCTTTTGTTTTTAAATTTTTTCGGTAAAAGTTTAGTAGTTATATTAATTATGGTCAAAAAAACACAGGTGAATTTTTTCAACTTTTTTTTTGTTCCTTTATTGAAAAAAAATTAAGTCCATTTAAATGGACATTAGGGCGGTATCGTTACAAATTATTTTATGTGAAATTCTTTATAACAGTTTTTGTTTCCTGTAAAACATAAAAACACATCACATGCTTCACAATAAACTTTAGTTTTTTGCTTGTACCCAGGATTCTTACATCTAACAGAGTTTTGTAAGTCAGAAGCCATTGCAGGAAAGTGTTGAATACTTGTTTTTGACGAACGGCTTTGAGGTAATCGTCTGGTACTTGAAGTGACCAAAGGGAGACTATTGGTAAAATCCAAAGAAGTTTCATTATTGGTATCTTTGAGTAACCACTCAGACACACGTATTTTAAATTCCAAAAATTTCAAAACTGATTTGTGGGTATTCCCAAGTTGCTTTCGATCATCTCTGTAAAATATCCAATAATTTGCAATCGCCATGTCAAATAGGTGGAAAATGGTCAATCGGACAGAAGCTTTTCGTCATCCTCTCCAGGCCTTAAATAGGTTTTTTTACCAAAGATGGTTAAAACAAAAAAAAATACTAGTTTAATTTTTGTATGCTAAACGACCTGACGTCCACTAAAATTGACGTAGTTGTTTTAGGCTTAAAACAAATAGATAATATTTTGCCAATACCTTAATACTACTTGTATCTATCCACTATATCCTAAACAACAAGTTTAATTTAAAAAAATGCAATTATAACTCAATATTACTAGCTACTTACCATCAATTGTTTCTCTGCGAAATGCCGCCATTTTATCACCTGTTTACAACAGCAGTAGAAGCCTTAAAATATTTTTGGAATAAGCTGTCGCCGTGTTGCTGCGTTCATACAGGGTGGCCCTTTAGTGTGGCAAAGTACAATAGCTCCGTTACTATTTCAAATACATTAAAAATATTAATACAAAAGTTGAAGGGCAGTAAGTGACTTATAACGTAAAATTATTTTTAACTCTATAGGGTGGCTCAAAAAAGCGGAACAATAAAAAATGTACTTTTTTCAAATGGAATACCCTGTATATTTTTTCATTTTTAAATTCCACATAAAATTATAATTATTTTTTATTAAATACATTATTAGTCTATACTTTATAGTTTCCGAGATATTGACTCTTGAAAAGTGACATTTTTGAACTTTGACAGCTTCTAGCTTTCTAACAGTACGTCTTAGAGCAAAACGGCTTACATGTCCCTATCTTTAATTTTTATTATCTTCCCAAAAAAATCAACTTCCGGTTAAACCGGATGTTACTCGAAAGCAGGAAATATAGTTGTTCCGGTTTAACTGGAAGTTGATTTTTTTGGGAAGATAATAAAAATTGAAGATAGAGACATGTAAGCCGTTTTGCTCTAAGACGTACTGTTAGAAAGTTAGAAGCTGTCAAAGTTCAAAAATGTCACTTTTCAAGAGTCAATATCTCGGAAAATATAAAGTATAGACTTATAATGTATTTAATAAAAAATAATTATAATTCTATGTAGAATTTAAAAATGAAAAAATATACAGGGTGTTCCATTTGAAAAAAGTACATTTTTTCTTGTTCCGCTTTTTTGAGCCACCCTATAGAGTTAAAAATAATTTTACGTTATAAGTCACTTACTGCCCTTCAACTTTTGTATTAATATTTTTAATGTATTTGAAATAGTAACGGAGCTATTGTACTTTGCCACACTAAAGGGCCACCCTGTATGTATGTCCACTACGGTGGACCGTGGGACTTCGCGCTGTAATTGCGGCTGTTACCAAAATAATAAGTAAAAAGGGGGTGTCCATTTAAATGGACGCCAGGTCTCAGGAGGTTAGACAGTGTCACCAGTAAAGTTCGCATCATATGGGATTTTTTTTTATTAATAGCTTAATTCGAAATTTGACTTTGGCATCAAGTTCTGCTTCTTTCGAGATGAAAATTAAGCAAAAAATAGTAGTCACGTGATTCGCATTATCTGTCAAATTTTAATTTTTTCCAAAAAATAATTCAAAAGTGAAGTTATTTCTGAAAATATCGAAAAAAGTTATTAGAAAAAGTTTTTTTAAATGCAGTTTCTAGCTTACAAGCATTTTTTACCTATATTTTGTAAATTACACCAGTTTTGCAAAAAAATACTCAATGCAACCTACATAAAACTTCTCAGTTTTGACAAGGCTTTATTTCAGATACATTTTCTTTAAAGTAGCACCATATTAAATGTGTATTTTTCTACAAAATCAAAATTGGGCTATTAACATTTGGTCGCATGTGATGCAAAGTTTATACACTACAGAGATCTCTCTCCAAATGCCATAGGTAGGCAAATAAAATCTTTATTTTTATATACAAAAAGAAAATAATACATTAACAAAGACCAGGGACAACGGATTAAAATGTTAAAATGTTTCTTTTGAAAGTTTCGAAAGAAAATTATAATTCTTCATCAGTCTTTCCACACAACTTTGAAACCCATAATTAGTTCGATGCCGTGGTTCTTCAAAGAGCATTAAAAATACAAATCAATGTATCAACGCTCTTTCGAACCATGCAATCGACAAAACTCATAATTTTAACTTTAACGACGTTTAGACTCTTGATTACAAAATTAATTATAAAAAAAGAAATATAAAAGAAATTACTCACATTAAAAAAAAAACCGAAAATACCCTTAATTTTAGAACCGCTACCGAATATCTTAGTAATGTTTATAACAAAATAACAACTTAATAACATAATAAAATGCAAACACTTACACTCAACCCTAATATCTTTTTAAAATAATTAACAAGGGATTTTGCAATTAATTATCTTTGCTCTTGGCTTTTATAGTTTAAATAGTGTAGTGCTATTAATTGTTAGGGCTTAAAAACAATAGATTTAGTAATAACTTCTGTTTATACTTTAAATAAAACGTGCATTCGTTTTCTTTGTAGTTCTGAAGATGGTTATAAAATAAACCGAAACGTTAACAAATTAAAATGATTTTCAATTAAAAATTGACCAGAAACCTAGGATAAATTTATTATAATTTACAGGATAAAAATAACAAATTAAAAATATTTTTGAGATTATGTTTCGGCGGCTGTATGGGCGGTTGCACCGTCCTGTTGAAAATATCCAAAACGTAGTTCGTCGTCAAGTAATTGCTATACAAATGGATTTAAAATATTGTCTCTATACCGCTGTGTTGTAACTGTGTCATGGAAAAAAATAGGAGCAACAATTCTTCTTTGGGAAACAGCTAACCAGGCACCAATTTTTTGAGGGTGCAATGTGGACTCTACAGAAAAATGGGAATTTTCACTACTCCACATGCATGTATTCTGAGAATTCACATAACCGAAGAGGTGAAACCAGGCTTCATCCGAAAAAAATGTCAGGTCTAATAAATCATTTCTTTCCAATAAATTTTGGGTAAACCATTAAGAGTAATTCCTGCGTCTTTCAAAATCTGCGGCTTGTCTTTCTTGGCATACTTGCACTTTATAAGGAAATAAATTTAGCTGCTTCTTAAGAATAGTCCTGCATGTTCCATAAGATCTTCCCACTACTTGGGACAGGCGTCTTATACAATTTGTTGGCGTATTTTGCATTATTTCACGGACGTTTGCAACAAGTTCTTCTGTTCTTACAGATGGTCTTCCTGCTCCTTTTATGTGTTGTATAGAACTTGTTTCCCTAAACACAGCCACGGTTCTTTTCAGGCAATAATAAAAATCCCCAGCAATAAAAGCAACATTAGGAAAATGTTCGTGAAAATCGTCCATGCACAAACCCGGATTGTATTGCCACTCACCATTTACTCTAACCCCGTTTCGAAAATACGCTTCAACCATGAATGTTTTGTGCTGTTCCGTAAAACCCATTGCGTGAATTGTTCAAGAAATTGGAAAAATTAGCGATGAATCAAATTACTTGTAACGACTGTCAAAGATGACGGAATAACTGATTGATTGTTAATTCAGGTAGTTACTGACACCCAACAGGTATTAAGCTCTACAGCTAAGCATTACGTCCTTAGATGCAATTCCCTCTTTGATGCAAATAATTTTTGCTCGCACGGTACTATGCCAGTCTTTACAAAAAAAAATGTGATTTTTTCATTTTTTGAAGCTGTAATGAGCACTTAGAAGAAATAAAGAATTTTGGAATAATTTCATATTTAAGCATAATATACATTGACACAATTGCAAAAGAATTCAAAAATCGATTTAATAACTTAGAAAATTGAAGGAATAATTTCAGTTTTCACTCGGACACTTGCTATTTCTATTGAGAACGTAAATGGAGCAGACCCTCTTTTTAACAGGGAAGAACCGAAATAGGATTGGACTTTTTAAAGTTTCTCCCAGGAGACCATTAACCCAATTTGCAAAACTTAAGCCTTATAATGAGCTCAATGCTGGAACGCACGTATCCTTGCAAAAGCAGCTTTTTGAACATGATAAAGTTAAAATATGGGAAAGAAAGAAAAAACCAAAAGTCTTCCGCCACAAAATTTAATGTAATAAAAATTCTCTAGGGGTCTCTACATGTTTCGAACGTACAAACGTTCATCATCAGGAGACAGAAAATTTATTTAGTGCTGATGGTTTTAGCAGAACAGAAAATGGTGTAGAACCTTAATGGAGCTTTTAAGGAATTAAAAAATTGATTTGTAGAAAAGAAATAATATGAAGAAAATTGATAAAGGTTAAAGAAACCATATACTGAGTACGTGAAAAAGTTATTAAAGGGGGTCTAAACCAACCAAATAAACTGGGGAAGAAGAAAACCCTTTCTAAAAAGAAGGTGTCGAAGATTATTTAAAAGGTTTATAAACTTTTTAAATAATCTTCGACATAGTTTTATAAAACTTTTAAATAATTTTCAACACCTTTTTAGAAATGTTTTTTCTTCTTCCCCAGTTTATTTGGTTGGTTTAGACCCCCTTTAATAACTTTTTCAGGTACTTAGTATGGTTTAACCTTTATCAATTTTCTTCATATTATTATGTCTCTTCTACAAATCAATTTTTTAATTCCATAATAGCTCCATTATGGTTCTACACCATTTTCTCTCCTGTTAAAACCATCAGCACTAAATAAATTTTATGTTTCCTGATGATGAACGTTTCTACGTTCGAAACATGTAGAGACCCCTATAGAGAATTTTTATTCTAGTAAATTTTGTGAAGGAAGACTTTAGGTTTTTTTTCTCTCTTTTCCATACATTCAACTCCACTTTAAGCATGGAATATTTCTTCAAATTAGTGTTACCTGCCTGATAAATCACTTATACACCTTACAACAATAAATATTTTTGTTTATATTGATATATTAGTTAGTGAAAACTAACAACCTCATACTAACTATTTTTTTGGTATATTTGTTATTTTTGGAATAAATAAAAATAATTATACAAACAAACAAGTTTTTTGTACCTATTCCAAGTAACTGATAAGGTTGGATACGAAATATTTTATGATGAGGCCTTTATAACCGCATTTTTTTACAATGGCCCTTGGACCACTTGAGTTCTCAGAAACAGGATATTTGGTTTGCTGGTTTTAAATAGAAATGTTTTTAATTTGAATTTTACAGGAGATAAAATACTGAAATCGATACGTTAATCGTGCAAATTGTTTATCATTCCATAACCCCTAACTATCCTGAAAGCTACCTAAAACAAAACTTTACAAATTTTAATCGTGCCGGCTGGCCCGTCCGTATAGTTGAGACCAACTTCGTACTTTGCGGTGTGGCAAAATTCCTAAAACTTGTGACAGTAAAACAGAACTTTTTGAATTTTAATTATTTAAAAATGACAGGATTTGCTTTAATGAATCCTTTTTATATAGTAACAAAATTAATTAAGACTATGCGGCAAGTAACAGCTTTTGTAACAAATATTTTAAGTTGTAAGATAAAGTTTTAGAAGATGAAACAAACAAAATACCTTTCCACATCATGTTTGTTCGGGTATTAATTTTTTTTCAATAATTTCAAAAAATAAAATAAAGCTGTAAAACCGAAAATTTGACAATTAGGTTGTTATTGTAAAAATTAAAATATAATATAATAATATTTTACTATAGGTATAATAATCGTTTGCTATTTTAAATATACAAAAAATTTGATGAATGAATTGAATATTGTCGCGAATCAGAATGGTAGGCGACTGGGTTGTGTAGCTAAGAGAATGATTCTTTGTTTTTTACTGTGCCCTTATGGTGCGCTATCTAAGCAATAAAACAATAAGCTTAAGAGATTTATTTAATGAACAGCAATACAGTAAAGCAATGAAAGAATGAAAGGTTACAATAAATAGTGCAAATGCAACTATTTTATTAAAACTTATTTATTTTTCAATGATAAATATACTTAAAAATATTACCACGCAGGCATAAATTATTTTCCCGGACTGTTACAAGCAATAATAATTGCCAGACTCTTGTACAAAGATTGGTTACATCATTGTGGCGCAGCAAAGCTTCTGATATTATTTATAGCTTCTCTGGAGCACAATATAGTCGAACACAATGCTTTATTTGGCCAATAAATTTACTGACTAGCATAGCAAGAACGTTTGATAGTCATATTCAAGATAACGCGAGATGAAAAATTACCCAATATCTTTTGTAGTGGAGCTGGGGCATTGTTATGTTAACTTTTAAGTTAGCTGGGAACTTAATATGTTCGATTTGCATTTCTAAAAAAAACCTCGAAAATTTCCATCCCGCTATGAAATATGATAAGTAGGTATCGTGAAATAAAGGCAATAGCCCTCAGTATATTATAGTAATAGGCTATGTTCTAATTTGGATGGATAGGTCAATAACAGCGCTGACCTACTAAAGGCGGAATTTGGAATATTTACAGATGGCTCCAAAATTAAAGAAGGTGTTGGAGTCGGAATATATGGCAAAAACCCAAAAATAGAACTAACTATCAGCCTGGGAACGATGAAAACCATATTTCAAGCAGACGTCTATGCAATTGAAATGTGTGCAAGACTGCTGATAAATCGACGGTGTACACATAGGTCAATCAAGATATTTTCCGACAGTCAAGCAGCATTAAAAGCTCTCGAATCGAGATGGTGTACCTCAAAAACGGTGTGGAGCTGTCACGAAACACTATCCGAACTTAGTCTGAACAACAAAATAACCTTAATATGGATACCGGGACACATGGGTCTGGAGGGTAATGAGGATGCCGACAAGCTCGCCAAGAGAGGTGCAGCACTAAAACTCACAGAACCCGAGCCGGTAATAAGTATATCACATGCTACGACCAAGAAAACAATACTAGCTGAAGCAAAAAGCAAATGGGAAAGACACTGGTTAAATCTACCAGGTCTAACACACTCAAAAGCATTTATAAACAGCCATATAAACCAACAATTAACTGCCCTTGAAGCACTAGTGGGATTGCATACCGGCCAGTGCAGATTGCGACACCATATGTATAAAATTGGAATAGTCCCAACTATTGAATGCCGGCTTTGCATGGAAGATGCAGAAACAGCAGAACACGTACTGTGCGCTTGCCCCGCAGCAGGAAGAATCAGATTCGCCCTATTTGGCGAGGTGACTCTGCTGCCGGATGACACGAAAAATGTCTCTCCCAATACCATCATTGACTTCATCAAAAAGTTAGACCTACGGAAATATAAATAAGGTGTGAGCCACAATAGACCGCATTGTCGCAGTGGAGGGTTAGCTGTAACCCACTCACTCTTAACCATCACCTATATTATAATTTAATTTAATTGGCGTGACTTGCTCATTTACACTTCTATACAGGGTGTTTCAGGGTGAATGGAACGTTAGACATTTATGGAAAACGGGTCGTTCCAGTAAAAATCTTGCAACGACATATTTCGCAAAATTAAAATTTAATAAAAAAATTCTTTCTTCCATAATATTTCCGCTCGGGTTATCCCACTCTGCATCTCAAAGAAAGAATTTTAATTTAAAATTGAAATGAAGGTTGGGTATTAAACTTTAGCAAATGTAAGTGTAAATTGGAGTGGTGTAGATAAAAGAAAATATTCCTAATTATTTGTGTTTCCGTCGCTTAAATGTTAGTAATGTTGATTAAGGTGCATTTCGGCTTTGGGTAGTAGAAATCTGGAAATCAAGAATTTTCTTATTTGGTAATTTCGTAACGATTGTGAATGTAATTTATTGATTAGTGAAAGAATATAGGTAAAGGTTGGAAGATGTTGGACCAGTTTTAGGTTTTTTCGCTGTGGGTTCTCGAAAAAACTTTATATCGATTTCAGAATTACAACTAAGATATTCTAATATGTTATCCAAAAACAGTAAAAAAAAAGATTAAACACCCTTACAAGTGGTTCAATATAAAAAACTGCTTACGGGGTACTGCACCAGTGGCTTCCTTTATTGAACAATCTACTTTTTAAAAGTAAAACAAAAAATAAAGGATATACAGGGTGTTTCAATAAAAACTCCCAGGCCAATTATTTAGAAAACTAAAAGCGACATGCAAATTCTGTAAACGCCAGTTTTTAGCCTTTATGATTGTCTTTACAACTGTGTAAAAAATGTGTTTGAATAATACTAATGTTTATCGTTCATTATTATTTTCTGCCTATATTAAGAATTTCAAGAATTATTTTAAACTATATTTATTTTCCGCTTTTTAGTTTCATTAATTATTAAAGCGTGTTTTTTAGTTTTTTTAAACTATATTTATTTATTCTGTTGCCAGCTTTTTTAAATTTTATACAGGGTGGTTAAAAAGTAACACTAGATCCTTATTCTCATGCATGGTTCATCTTGATCTTGTTCTAAAAGTTTTTTGTGGTTTTCACTAAAAAGTAGTAACATGAGTAATTATTTAAATAATCTAATTTGGTCAATTACATCTTATTTACACATCAATCATTGCATTTGCCCTCTAATATACAAGGTAAACACACTTTATTTTGTTTAGTCAAACCCTAAGAACGTTCGTATCGGATCGACTTTTGGATGTTCTGAGGTTGCAGAGCATAATTTTGATGTAAACTGGTCCAAAAATTTCTGAGTGTGTCATGGAATGTGGTCATTTGGCAAAGATAGTAACCTTAAAACTTCAGTTCTGTTGCTGACTCATATGCCACCCATGTTTTCCATGCTTCTTTTTTTGCATTTTCCACTATAGAACCAGTAACTATCGCAACCAGTAAAGGCATGAAAACCTCTTAAGCCCATGCATTTGTACGTTCCTAGCTCATTAGCGATGTTGTGTGCTAAAATGTATCGCCGATTTATTCAATCAAATCAAAATAAAATCCACAATTATTTTAAATAAATAGCCCGCGTTATTGCATTCATCTGCATTATTTTAAACCTATAGCACGCGTTTTAAATTAAACACTGTTAAGGTAGAGGATTGAGGAATTTTAATTGTTATGGAGATTGATGTACAGTAGTTATATTTTTAATGAATTCTACGACCCAAAATTAGTCAAAAACGACATGTTAAAAGCTAATTAAAGCTACTGACAAAAAAGAATTAGGACTTTGTGGTCATCGATTTTAAAAAATGGCTGCCATTTTGATTAGAATAAAAAGCCTTTTTCTTTATTGAATTCTACGACTGAAAATTATTCAAAAACGACATGTTGAACGCTAAAATCTGTTTGCAAATAAAAATTACCATTTTATGGTCTGCCATTTAAAAATAATGTATGTTAGATGTATTTTGATCAACCATTATTTTTATTGAATTCTTCTTTGTGCAACCCAACATATAGGTTCTAAACATTTTGATGGAATACATTTAAAACTCTTTAGTGAATGGGGTAATATCTAGCGATGCACTATTTTCTCGAATTGCATAAATGCACGATGCTAAGCATTATTTTCACTTCTTCTGACGGAAGCCCAAATAATTAAAAACCTTTTGTTTTATATCTGCCTTTTTGAACAGTTACATTACTTACATTTACTTAAGTTTAATAGTAAGTTCCATTTTACTTCTAAATTGAAGTTTTTTCTTTGAAATGTAAAATAGATTTTACCTTGGCGGAAACAAAATGCAAAGTGGGATTCTCGAATCCTAAAGCGGACTGAATTTTCTTTATTTGAAAGATATGCTTTTTTAATTAATGCTCTAAAAATTTACGTATTCATTTTTTTATTAAAAAAAGAAAATTAACCTTAGAATTCTTTTAATAATATCGAGAATATCTCATTTAGGTATCATATTATAAATCATAACGTTTGGTCGTTCATTCATAGTAAAATCAAAAAGGTCGACGCCATACCTAGTAACTATTTAGACTTTGTGGACACACTGCGCAAGATATCAAAAAAACATATTCTAAGAGGTTGTAGACAAAACTTTATCGCAGGCCTGACAAATAACACGAAGGATATACTTACTAAATATGAAGAGCTATACTCAAAAGACCCCTTTGGGGATGAAACAATAACATGCGGAACAACCCTAGTGACCTTTCTTAGCGAGACGAGACAAAGGAAATGGATAGAAACCCTAAAAAAAATGGACATGAAACACAGCAGTAAGATAGCATGGAACCTCATCAAGAAACTCGACGGTGACCCCAAGCAAACTCAAAAACCACCCAAAGTAACAGCCAACCAAATTGCTCACCAGCTTCTCCTAAATGGAAAACCAACGAAAAAATGCCAGAAAACACGACTACACCGCAATATCCACAACGAAAACAATTATTTTACAGCCCCCTTTACAATAAAAAACTCAACATAGGAATAAATACATTGAAAAACGGAAAAGCTGCCGGAGTCGACGATATATGTGTCGAACAAATTAGACATTTTGGGCCTGGCACAAGAAATTGGCTCCTACAACTCTTCAACAATAGCCTAGAGACCTTTAAGACGCCTAAGCTATGGAAAAAATCAAAGGTGGTTGCCCTCCTAAAACCAGGGAAAGATCCCGACTCCCCAAACAGCTACCGACCAATCTCCCTGTTGTGTCACCTATTTAAACTCTATGAAAGACTGATACTAAACCGAATCAGTAGCATCGTCGACCCAAAAATTATACCCCAACAGGCTGGGCTGCAGACCCGGGAAATCATGCACCGGCCAAGTTTTAGCGCTCACGGAGCACATAGAGAAAGGGTATGAAAACAAAGCGATTACAGGCCTTGCTCTCGTCGATCTGACCGCTGCCTACGACACCGTAAACCAACGCACACTGCTGGCAGAAGTATACAACACAACGGGGGATTACCGATTGGTAAAAATGATAGAATCATTGCAGCAAAACCGTTAATTTTACGTTACCCTTGAGGGAAAAAAAAGCCGCTGGCGAAATTAAAAAAACGGTCTCACTCAAGGAAGCGTGTTAGCACCGATCCTGTTTAACATTTACACCAACGACCAACCAACACCGGAAGACACAAAACATATTGTATACGCAAATGACTTGGGCATCACGGTCCAAGGGAGAACCTTTGAAGACTTTGAAGAAGGGATGGAGAACGCTCTAGGCGTCATGTCTGCCTACTACGAGGAGAACTCCTTAAAGCCAAACCCTTCCAAAACACAGGTCAGTGCATTCCACCTTCATACACGACAAGCAAATCGCAACCTTAATATCGCTTGGAACGGAAAGACCCTTGAGCACACAGATAAACCCGTATACCTAGGGGTCACACTTGATAGATCCCTAACCTACAAATACCACTGCGAAAAAAACCGGCAAAAAGTGGCTGCGAGAAACAATATAATATTAAGAAAACTAACCAACAGTAAGTGGGGCGCTAAACCCGAGGTCCTTAAATCGACAGCACAAGCATTATGTTTTTCCACAGCCGAATACGCATGCCCCGTCTGGTCAAGATCGGCACATGCCGGGAAGGTCGACGTAAGCTTCAACGAAACCTGCAGACTCGTAACAGGATGCATGAAGGCTACACCGCTACCCAAACTCTACCAAGCAGCGGGCTTCCACAGGCCAAAGCCACGAAGGGAGGCACATGAATACGACGAGAAGTTTAAGAAATCATTCGACAATCGACATCCCCTCTTCGGGCAACATTAAGAATCCCAAAGGCTCAAATCTAGGCGTCGATTCCTCAACAAACCCCTAGATGAACCACCCGCAAACTATCCTCTGTCAGAAAGCCCGCCGAGTGGTGTCTCGTTTAACTTCAAGACCTGGAGAACGCTAAACCGCATCAGAACAGGGGTTGCCCCGGTAAAGACTAACCTGATCAGGTGGGGCGTTGCGCAACCAACCGACGACAAGTGCGATTGCGGGATGATACAGGATATGGAACTCCTCCTACAGTGTGCCAACTGTCCCGTACGCTGTAACCTCGACGATTTATGGCAAAGCAAACCCGAAGCATTGGACGTGGCCCAATACTGGGCCGAGAAACTTTAGCATATTATTCCGGACACGAAAAAGTAAAAGTAAAGTATTCATAGTAAACGAGTTTACTTTGGATTACCATCAACCATGAACTTGGGCGATACTTCAGACACTTGTCGAGTTCCGTTTTTACTTCGCAGAAGAGACCAGAGCAAAAACATTTTAAGATCATGTGACTACGGAGGATTCAAACGCGTTCATATTTACCGAACCATCATGATGGTTTAGAGTTTTATTTTCTAACCTTTTTTTTGTCCAGGAGCATCTTCTAAAAACTTGCACTCTGTGAGGCAGAGTAGTGTCGGATTCAACCCTGATGGGGCTGCCTACCGACTAAACTTCCCGTGTTCCTGAGGTTTCCGCGCCATAGGCGTATAAACCTTCAGACCACTCGCTTAGTATTTCCACTCTGCACGCCTAGTGCGTGCTTTGCTTCATACTTTACCTATGCCTAGGTACTGGTGTACCTAGGTTTCGGTTTTGTCGTATTACTTGTTTATTTATTTGCAGCTTACTGTGAAAGTGATTGTGTACGTGTTTGTGCTTCAGAAGAGATAACACGTACCCATGCTTCACGACTATGAGGACCCCGCTATTTCAAGAAAAGTACTTGCAGTGCTGATCTGAAGCAGTAATAAGCTGTTATATGTTTGTTGTTAGCGACTCACTGTGATAGTGTTTGTGTAGGTGTCTGATTTAGTGCAGTGTAGGTGTTTGTGCTTCAGAAGATGCATACGTGCGCATGCTCATAGCTACGCGGACCCCACTGTTTCAGGGAGAGAACTTGCAGTACTGATCTGAAACTGTAGTAAGAACCTGCTTAGAACGTACTGGTGTAGGTGTGTGTATTGGTGCAGTGTTGTATGTAGTAAGTTCTTGTGTGGTATGTAAATTTTTTTGTAGGTTTTTGCAGGCTTTTTTGTTCACTTACTAACTACTAACTTAATATGGCAGCGTCTAGTTTAACAACTCCTTGGCTCTAGCTAGAAGTTAAAACTGTATATTACTTCTAGTTTTTTCTTCTTTCTTCTTTTTTCTTTATTTTTTCTTCTTCGTTCCAGCAGCGAATTTTCTTTTAAGCTTCTAACCTACAAATTTTGTGAACATTAAGCGTTACTAAATGAGGTTAGAAGTGAAAATAGTGCAGCAAAAATTAATTTTGCTCCAACTGCCAGAATATTGTGCCATTTACCAACTATATATTATTTGACGATGATAGCTGTGGTCGGAGAATGGCGAAGGTATTGGACTTTGCCGAAGAAACTGTTTCAAATTTTAAGGATCCCCAATTCCAACAAAATCTGGAACATTTCTTTTTTATAAAATGAAATATGTACATAGGATTGACGAATATCACAAAAAGTAAGTTTATTTTTATTTGTCATCACTTAAATAAGTTTAGACTTTTAAATTTCTCGCGTTTTAAAAATTTCTTCTTAAAAATCGGCCGAAAATCTCCGACGAAAAATATGTTACTCGCCGATTTGATAAAACGGCGTTTAGATTTCTCGCTGTCCTCTGAAAGATTAAACAAACAGGCGCGGATCAATTCCACAAATCTGATGGTAAAACCGAACTCGCTTACAAATGTGTAAGATATAGCTAACCCATTTGAAACATATTTTTCAAGTGTATTGGTTAAAAGCAATGTCCTTGGGTTATTTGATAAAATCAGTCGCGTAACCAGATAAACTTTCGGCTGGTCCTGATAAAATACCTAACTATATGTTGAAACGCTGCGTCTATACCCTAACTGAGGTTCTTACTCTTATATTTAATAAATCACTTTAAGTGAGAGACTTCCCGACCCTCTGGAAGGAAAGATTTTTTGTCTCAATTCACGAACCGGGTGAACAATAACAAACATAATTATCGTAGTGTGTGTAATCAATCTTGCATTCCTAACCTGTTTAATTCCTTCGTGTGCATCAGCTCTCATGGTGTTGTAAGGGGGTTATTATAGATCAACAACATGGTTTCTCTTAGGGTAAATCCACAACCACGAACCAGGTAGTCTTATCAATCGGAACTGTTGGATGCCTTGGAGGCGTTTTGGTTGGTTGGTTGGTTAAAGGCGGGGGTCGGGTTCTACGTGTGGCCAAGGCTGGCTTATTGTGCGCCCCCAGTCTTGTTAGAAAAGGTTTGTTTCTTCTACGAGGTCCAGTAGTTTTTTTCCAAGTTTGTCATGGTTCTGGGCCCCTGAAATTTAGAGCAGATCTGGTTCTTTCCAGTTCATCTGCTTTTTCGTTGCCTTTTATCCCTGAATGACCAGGAACCCATAGAAGTTCAAACTTGTTGTTTCTGACTACCAGGTCTTTTAGGTCGTTAATCACTCCATTTCCTTGGAGGGGACTGCTCAATTGGATTCTGTATACATTGACTTCTTCAAGGCGTTTGACGGAGTCGATAATAGACTATTGCTTGCAAAGCTATCAGCTATGGAGTTTAGCCCAGCTCTAGTTAGAGAGCTGGGAAGTTATATAGAAAATTGCTTATTTAAAGTTAAAATTGGAAAATTTTCTCGTAGGGATTTGTAGCGGTGTCAGGAGTACCACAGGGTGAGCACTGCTCGCCTCTTTTCTTTAATTTATTTGTAAATGATATAAAAAAATACGTAATTAAAAGTATTTTTTTAATGTTTGCAGACGATGGTAAGATATATAATATTATTACTAGTATTTACGATCTAGATTTCATACAGCATGATATTGACAAATTTGTGTTGTATGCTGAGATAAATGGGTTGTAACTAAACGTAAAAAATGTCATGTTATAAGTTTCTTTAGAGGTTTAAGAAAGGTTTACGGTGACTACAGCTTTAAAGGGCGTAATATTGAATAGGGTTGTTAATATTATAGTATTTCTTAACTCCCATATAAAAAGATAAATCTATTTCTTTGGTTATAAAATATGTATTGACAAAAGTACGTTTGTGGTTTCCTTAATACATATTTCAGTACAAATCAGTTTCATTTCCTTCTTTATAAAGCGAAATTCGAAATAATAGTCTTCCCTCGAAGTCAAATCAAACTTAATTTTACTCATTTTTTCAAAGTATTGATTTATGTCAAAACAAAGCACTGTTTTGGAATCTTCCGAACCCGTAAGAAAGAAAATAATTGGGCCATTTTATTTAAATAGCTCAAGTGAATTTTAAAAAGGGGGAAAGTAGTGGAATAAAGTGGCTATATTATAGGAGACAGACGTGCTTTCATCCCCTTGAAGTCCAAACAACCTCGATTCTTTTCATCCAGAAGTAAAGCTTAGGGATGCCGTATAATGGAAAAAAGGAGCGAAATTTTCACAGTTTGAAAGGCTTTTTTAACGAGTTCACAGCGTGAGTGTTAAACAAAAAAGTTTGTTCGTTATGTTGGTTAAATTAAAATTGAAAAAATATATTTTTTCATTTCAGAAGTTTTGTTTAGGTTTTTAATAGAAGCAATTAATAACTATATTTAATTGTATTTTTCAGTAATTTACCTTAAATATGTATTAATTTTACTGGTGAAATTTTGATCAATTTGACATTTCAATCTAACGTAACAAATATTAAAATGGATCTAATTTAAACGTAAATTATATACAGTGTGACCAGTAAAGCCCTTATCATATGAGATTTTTTTATTAATAGCCTAATTTGAAATTTGACTTTGGCATCAAGTTCTGCTGCGATCGAGATAAAAATTAAGCAAAAAAATAGTAGTCACGTGATTCGCATTATTTGTCAAATTTTATTTTTTTTCAAAAAATAATTCAAAAGTGGGGTTATTTCTGAAAATATCGATAAAAGTTATAAGAAAAAGTTTTTCTAAATGCAGTTTATAGCCCACATGCAAAATTTCAGCTGCATAAGATAATTTTGATTTTTTACCCACCACTCACCATTAAAATTTATTTTCCACTTAATGAACACTTTACTGATGACACTGTTATTTTTTGTCTTAATATTAAGGTGTATTACTTTCAGACACAAACTACGTTTTCAAAAATACTTATTTTATGAAGTTACCTTATACAGGGTCAAAAACAGATAAAGTTTGCACCGCATGCGACCAAATTTTAATAGCCCAATTTTGATTTTGTAGAAAAACACACATTTAATATGGCGCTACTTTAAAGAAAATGTATCTGAAATAAAGCATTGTCAAAACTAAGAAGTTTTATTGCGTTGAGTCTTATTTTGTAAAAGTGGTGCAATTTACAAAATATGGTTAAAAAATTAAAATTATCGTATGCAGCTAAAATGTTGTACGTTGGATAGAAACTGCATTTAAAAAAACTTTTTCTAATAACTTTTTTCGATACTTTCAGAAATAAGCCCACTTTTGAATTATTTTTTGGAAAAAATTAAAATTTGACAGATAATGCGAATCACGTGACTAATTTTTTTTGCTTAATTTTCATCTCGATCGAAGCAAAACTTGATGCCAAAGTCAAATTTCGAATAAAGCTATTAATTTAAAAAAATCCCATATGATGCGGACTTTACTGGTCACACTGTATATTACGGTTTCGTCCACTACTTTGTTGGTAAATAAAGGGTCGGATTTCGGCTATTTGGACAGTTGTTATTAATTAATTCAGTGCCAACGTTTTGATGTAGTCCACGCCATCATCAGCGCTAGTGTGTGTGGTAATCATATAGAACTATTTATAGAACTTGTTTTCCTTGCGATTAATAAAAGCTTTGTGAATAAACCGGTGTAAATAAGACATTTTTATTATAAAAACTTTTCCTACTTACTAATTTTTATTTATCTCTTTCTGATTAACTAATCTATTATGATTTCATCAAATAATGATTAACCTTAACAATTTTTAGTTTGTTGTCGTTAGTTAAATTGCTCAAATCATTTCGGTTACCTTTTCATTTAATATAATTGAACATTAGAATAGTCAACTTTTTTACACACCACATACTGGCGAACCATTATTAATAAACACAAAACACAAACAAATGTAATAAATACCACTAAATAGTTTAAATAGTTATATTTACAAGATTAAAAATTAACCGGAAACCACCAAAAGCAGCTGAGCAACGCTGCACCTTTCGAAAATGAATGATAACAAACTTTGCGTCATGATAAAATTAGTTATAAATGTTACAAAACCTATTCATCCTTCAATCAATCAACTCTATTAATAACCGAAATCCCAATGGGTTTGCATCGAATTTGGGATATTAGGATAGAGTATGTGGAGACTGTGGTGGAGCGAATTAAATCCAATTTTTTTTTGGATATCGGACAAGCACTAGTGCCGCAAAGTTGCATTTTGTGTTCTGATTTATTATCTTTTTAATTAAAAAAATGTCTAGATGTTCCTCCCCACCTTTACATTTTGACTTTTTCATATTTTTAGAAACCAGTTAGTGTAAAAAAGTTGCATTTTGTGGTCCAAATTATGGTAATTTTTTTAAATAAAAATATATCTTGAGGTTAAATGTAACTGAATTAGTCTTAAAATTCCCCCTTTTATGCCAGTATTGATAACAATTACATCACATCCTAACCTAAAGATGAGATATGATAAGTCGGCGGAACATTGCAATAATTAATTAAGTATACTTTTTGCGCAACTGCTTGAGTTTCCGGTTTCTGGACTCACGTGGCCTATATCTATATTTAGAAATGGGTTCTTTAATTAACACAATGCGTTCTTTTCTTAATTTACTCTGTAATATTTTTTATCACGACGTTCCATTTTTAATGTTCTATCCATTCTGCCGTCAAAATAAACTAATTGATCCTTATTTAGGAGTAGATACCCACATGACATAAAAAATCTTAACTTTAAAACATCGTCCATGCCAATTTTTTACATACTCTTCCCTCCTCGCATTTACGTTGCTGATTCACTAACATGTGACTTTTCAGCTACTCCTCATTTGATTATAAATAAACTTTTTACAGCATCTACCATTCTAGTTTAAATATTCTTCTCTCCTCACACTTATCGTGCTGTCTCACTAATATGACACTGAGCCTACTGCTATAGGGTAACTTTATAACTTATTTTCTGCCAATATTTCACGAATGGCCCCTCGTTAGGGGTTACGGTGGAAGTTTTTCCAAATACTTTATTTGTTTTTTTCCATCATCTCGTAGCTCCGTTGGGACTGTTTGCACCTATTGTATTTCTTATATTCCTTACTATATTCTCCTGATGATGATTATACAGTGTGGTTGTTTAAGTTGTGCAACATATGGGCATTTTTTTATTACCGATTTCTCAGAAAACTATATATATTCTTGACAAAAGTTTATATTTTTTGGCCTGCCCTGTACGCCGTTTGACTTGCAACCATTCCAAGTGCATCTAATATAATTATCGACACTGTATACCGGGTGACAACGAATGTTGTTACCCCCCCTATTTTTTCCGTAGTTTTATTAATACTAATTTTAAAATTTCAGGAGATTCTAAGTGTATATTTTGTTACTTTTTAGTGAAATCGTACTTTCAAAATCACTTCCGGTTTGACCGGAACTGGTATCAACTCTTTTATTTGAAATGAAAACCTATTATTTTTATTTGATATTTGAATTCTACGGCCAATTTTCTTTAAACTGACGTATCACACATTATCATTTGTTTTTAAACTGGCTTTCAGGCTAACTTTTCAAGGAAATCCTTAGATGGCCATGGATTCGCTAATACAACATGATTCTTTGAGAGTGGGCCATGGAAGTTTTAAAGTGGTCTATTTTAACCTGTTTTATGTTGAACAATTACATTCTTTGCGAAAGATGCTTCTGTCAAAAATATTTAAGATAAGTATGTCATTTTTTTGAAATATGACCTATCTCGATTATTTTTCAATTTTGGCCGCTCCTTTAAGTATAATACCATACTTATGATACATTTTCAAAAAGGTAATTTAATAAGCTATTTTTTGGCCCTAAAAAATGCCTTGTTGCCATTTAAAAATATTGATTAATTCTTCCTCATTGTTTAAAAAAATATAACATATCTAAAATATTTTTGACAGAAGCATCTTTCGCAAAGAATGTAATTGTTCAACATAAAACACGTTAAAAAAATAGACCACTGTAAAACTTCCATGGCCCACTCTCAACGAATTATGTTGTATTAGCGAATCCATGGCCATCTAAGGATTTCCTTGAAAAGTAGCCTGGAAGCCATTTTAAAAACAAATGATAATGTGTGATACGTTATTTTAAAGGAAAGTGGCCGTAGAATTCAAATATCAAATAAAAATATTAGGTTTCCATTTAAAATAAAAGAGTTGATACCAGTTCCGGTCAAACCGGAAGGGATTTTGAAAGTACGATTTCACTAAAAAGTAACAAAATATACACTTAGAATCGCCTGAAATTTTAAAATTTGTATTTATAAAACTACGGAAAAAAATAGGGGGGGAGGGGTAACAATATTCGTTGTCACCCGGTATACACTCGAAACATGTAGAGAATTTACCCTTTAAACCTTAAAACTTATTTTAATATAGATACCAGTGGAGGAAGACTTAAAGTGTCTTATTTCCATCCCTTTAAACATACACTCCACTTAAAGTATGGACTATTTCTTCAAGTTAAAAATATATATTTTTGATACGCAAAAATATTTTAGTATACTAGGTGAAAATTTGTGCTAAATGATTTTTTTTAGGAGTCGAGCGGACCCTCAAGACTGTTTTTGATCAAAAAAAGTAAAACGTTTATTCAATCCCTAATATACCAGGCAACTTTTGATTAGTAATGCCCATCAAATTTCAAAAAAAATTCGCTCTACCCTACTGTATACCACTATATTTTTTTTTATTAAAAGATACAGCGAAACCCATATTCGATTCAAAACCTTTTTACAGTCAATGCACGCTCTTGGGCCATTACATTCAACCCTCTTAACCGTAAGCCTATTTTTATAATCGAAAGGCTGATCCTCTGATCTTTCAATAATTAGATTTTTTGGACATCATTTTTCTTGCTCGACCTTTCGTAGCCATTAGTTACAATAATGGAGTGAAATCCTATCATGAATAAAGTTTAAAGTAGAGAGGCGTCATTGAACGTGATTTTTATTATTTATTTACTCTTAGCAACGAAATAACTGGTTTCTATATCAACAACAGTCAAATTGTCTATTATAGAGGAAAGGAACCAAATTTGAGATACCTACTTTAAAAAAAAAAAAAAATTTGTTACAAAGATTATTAATGTATTTCCTAAGAAGTATGTACTGTAACACTACCTTTATACAAGCTTTTGCAACAAAAAGAAACAAATTAACATTATTCCTAACTAAAATAAAGCCCTTTTTAAGAATTAGTGTATTTATTTAAAACAAAAAAGAGGATTCCTAATTTGAAACACGACGGTGTCCAAATTTGAGACACAGAGACATTACTGACAAAAACCGTTTCCCTCACAAAAAGAACAGACAACATTTTCACTTTGGATCTCCCCACAGTCTTCATGTGTCCATCTACAATACTGGACGCATTTAGCCTATTTTTCACTATGTTTTCCTTTAGGTACCCCAAAAGCTTTTGACGCTTTTAAATATACTATTTCTTTATTTCTCACGGCATTAACTGCTTTTATCATATTGCTGGCATTCCATTTCTTGTGTATAGATGGCATCTAAAAGTAAAACAGATCTAAATGTTATAAGATGTCTTAAGGATCCTAATTTGAGAGTATCTCAGGTTACCATATAACCTACCAACATTTTTATTTTATAAGGATTTGACAAGCTAGTAATTTAGTTGTCACCAGGTATTTCACTAAAACTCACAACTTTTTTGGGCAAATCTAAGAGTAGAGCGAATATATTACTTTATTACATAAATGGGCCACCATATTTGGAAAAAGTAGTGACTTTGTCGATTGCGTCTTCTTTACGTAAATATGTAACCAATTTCAATCGATTACGATTGTACCACTCCTGCGGTCGGTTCAAATCATCTTAAACCAAGTAGTTTATACAATCTCAGTCTATACAATCATAATAATTATGTCTGATATTGACTTCAATATTTTAAGATCCTCGTCTACAAAAAGATGTTGATTCTCCACCCAAATGCGTGGCAGATAATTTATAAAAATTAGGAATAATAGGTTGGAACCTTGCGGCACTCCAGAAGCAGCAATGTATTTATTGGAATTAAATTCCCTATACGTGAAAAATTGCAGCCGATTGGATAGGTAATCATTAAAACACGCAATACCATCCAAAACAAAGCCATAAATTTCCAATTTCTTCAGAAGAACATTATGATCAATTCTATCGAAAGCCTTCGAGAAGTCCATGTAACACATCCACCTTGCTTATTCATTTTAGTAGCAACAAACTGTGTTAAAAGAGTTAAATTAGTAACTATTGCCCTACCCAGCGTAAATCGAGGCTTTTAGACTTTAGAGTCTAAACAATGGGCTAGAGTGTAATACAATTCCTGACCGAATGGTGGATGCGGGAATACAATATTGAGTCGTATTCATAAAACTGGAGGATATTCTTGTAAGTATAAGGTAGAAATATAAGGTTTTGAGTTGAAGAAAAAGGTGGAGTATAAGCATTTTCTTTTTTTTTCGCATTCATAATGATTACCTTATATTCGCAAGGATATCCTCCAAGAATAAGTAAAGGGTATGTAAATAAAGTTATTATAATTATTCAAATATTCTTTTTTAACAACCAAAATGATTTGATTTTATTATGGCGTAAACAATAAAACTAAATTAAAATTGAACTTTTATTTTATACAGTTTTATACCTATATTTGATTATCAAAGTTGTTTATTACAATGCTTAAATTTCTTCTCACTTCTTGTCCTTGCTGACAAAGACATGGGGCTTTTCGCCGAGGTTTGTATACTATTTTATTTACAACACTTCAAATTCGTCCCTATCAGTGTCATCTTCTTCTGGAACTTCTTCGGAAATTTATACTTGCTTTGCCATAACTGTTTCGCATCCATAAGTTCATTGTTAGTAGACGAAAAATTTATGAAGTAATTTGATTGAGCAACTATGCTGTCAATTACGGCAGTCACTGTACGAGATACTGTAGGTTGACTTACACCCAGTTCTTGACAAGTGCCTTTCTAATACCCATCAGGGTCACTGAGATAGAGTACACATATCTTCATGTTTAGGAAGGATAATAACGCATCTTCTCGAGTTTCAGCATTTTTATTCCCGAGGTTGGCAAGCTATTGCACATTTTCCTCTTAAAACCGGTATAATTCTTTGTAATCACGAACAAGTGTTGATAAACGTTGCTTGTAGAGTTTAATCTCCCTCAGTTCCACAACATCTGCCTTTGCACAACTGATCACTATACGACTGAGTCTGTTACTGACCACTCTCAAAATCAAAATTATTGAAGAATATCCTTTTTATTTCGAGTAAAAGATAACGTTTATGAATAACCAAATACTTTTTTGGGAAGGATATGCTCATACTCTATAAGTATAAGGTTTTACCCGGAATATTATGAATATGAGCTGAAGGATTTCCTTCATATTCTGCAAGTTTAAGCATAACCTTTTTTTATGAATACGGCCCATTATCTCAAAGACCTGTGGAAACCTACACAGTATCGATATTGGTCTATTATAGTTCAGTTCCTGTACCGCAGGATTATAAAAAAAAGAGAATGTATAACAGGGTATATAAAATGGCATACTGTACGAATGAGGATTTGATGTTTATAGGTTGCCATCCACTAAATTGAGTTTATTTATTGCGAATTATTTTACATAAAGTTGTAATTCTATTTCTGAAATCTTCCTCTGTATGAATAGAAGATAGAAGGCTGATACACCAACGATTTTAAGTGTTTCCAAAAAAAATAATCTGGACAATTTGAATCTGGGGATCTTGGTGTCCATGGCTGGGGTTCACCTCGACCTATCCAACGGTTGTTGTATTGTTGATGTAAACATTCCCTTTTATTCAAACCAAAATGTGGCGGTGCACCACCGTGCATAAACCACAATTGGTTTCTTAGTTCAAGTGGTACCCCTTCTAACAGCACCGGGAGTTCCTCTTCTAAAAATTGACCATAATATAGCCCATTTGACCAGATATTTTTAAAATTTTGTTACTTCGATAATACTTGTTTGCATCGAAGGCTATTTTAGCAAATAACTAGAAAACGAAGACAAGTACAGTAAAAATGTAAGGAACCAAAAAAAAAGAGAAAGGAAAGGGGAGCCAAACTATCATATCCGTATTTATAAAGGATATTTCAAAAAAACTACAGAAGAGTAGAATTGTCGGTAGCGCAAGAAATATAACACTTTGAGAAAAACAACAAAATGAAAACGTTGACAAAAATGCTGCCTTTTTGACCTTATGTTTATAAGTATTTTTTCTATCTTAAGGAGCACCACCACTCCTTTAAATATATACGTGAAATTCCTTATCACCCTGTATATTACATTGCTAGGATGTTGAATGCTCTAATTGTTTTCAATTCTTCTGATTTCTATAGGACCAGAATTTTTCAGAGTTCGATGATAGGCTAGATTGGACAGTCTAACAGACCAGTGTTATAATTGCAAGGGTTAGGCTAGGCAGCGCTAAATGAGTTGGAACCTTAGAAAAGTGGGTCACACGTCATTCTATGAAACATATGCGGTAAACCCAAGGATGCAGACATGCCAAGAAGTTCATAACAAGAGCAGACAAATTCAGATTGGAGTGGCTTCTGAACAGGAGACGGCGTGCCCTCAATCCATTAATAGGGATTTTGACTAAGTACTGTCGACTGAGGAAGCATATGTGACGCTGATTGGCGTGGAGGAGGACCCAATTTATCGTGGGTATCAGGAAGAGGAAGATACACCGCTGCACTTCCTGGAGTCGTGCGTGAGGCTCTGGGGAGACCGAGACATCGGCTCGGCGATTTTCCGAAGAGAGGAAGTTATTGCCCTCGCCTGGAAGGATATTCTGACTTTCATATAACTAGATCGGGAAGGTCAGGCGAGGGCACAGGTGGTTAGAGTAGCTGGAGGAAGATTCAGGGATCAGCTAAAAGCATCAAATTGATCCAGCCAGGTTGCTGAGCCTCTCCACAACAACCACTACTAGTGCGTACGAAAAAATTGTACCGTGGCGCCATAGCGAAAGATGTCGAACTAGTTTCGTGTGTCACTTACTTTTTAGGCGCTTCTTCTTATCAATTGTAATTTATTTTGTGGTACCTACAAGGTGCGACTAACATTATTTTAAAGTAGTATATTCACAGTTAAAGGTACTTTTTTCTTAATAAAAAATTACTATTGTAACTCTAAAAGATCACTTTTAAAATGAATTTATCAACACTCTTCAATTTAATTTGACAACTCTTATTTAAAACCCCGTAGAGGGTTTAGTAATTAAATTCGTTTAATGTGCCGCTCCGGAACAAATTGCAATCTAATTTTATCATTTTCTTTGAAATAGCATTAAGATTTAATTTTACCGTAAAGTGGGCAAAAGAATTTTTAAAAAGTGTTTAGAAAAAACAAGCTCTTAATTGAGGGCGTCAAATTAAAATGCTAGATTGTCGCTTAAATTATATTTTTATCTGAAAAAATAATAAAAGTCTATAAATCAAATTGCAGAAAATCATTAAACTAATTTACATAACTGATTTATTGTATTTTTTTTTATAGCTGAGAGGATGTACCGGGTAGCGACATCTTGTGTCATTTTTAGACATTTTTAAAACATACCAGCACCTCTAACCATGAACTTACTAAGACCAGTGCCACCATTGTTATTGCAAGAGTCAGGCAGCAGGCTAGACAGCGGTCTGGTCAAGGTATAAAATTCATATGAGCCAATAAGAGAGGAAGATATTTATCTCTCTCTCTGTAATCTATGCGACAGCCTGGCCAGGGCTAGGCATAATATGGAATTTGTTCGGCACGGCGATGCACCAAGAAGTTTTTGCACCGTTAGGCATCAACGTCTTACATTTTAAACTATTTACAAAATGAGTTATATAAAGACCCAAAGACAGAATAATAATCGGCTATTGATTATGTCATATAGAAAGGAACTACGGCTTTTTATTACAGGAACCGATCAATGGGTTATATATGAAGAAAAAACCGCGGAGTGCTATTAAATTAGAGGGTGGAAATTGAAGATAGGGGTGAAAAACCACCACTTTTGGTTTTTTTAATATATCTCGTAAACAAACCAAAATTTCGATATATCTCATATGAAACTTTTTGTAGAGAATCAAATTTCCCATCGGAGTAGCATTTTTTGAATATTAAAAAGAAAACTTTCATAACGAAACAGTCGAAACAAACTTGAAAAAAAAGCGAAAATTCAGATTTTTTTATTTTTTTTGCTTTTTTGCCTGTATCTTTTTTTTGGGCTTAGATAGGTATAGGCGTTGCTTCAGATGGTAAGAAACAGAATAAATTTTCTTTAAAATGGTGGGTGGAACAATTTTTTTGAATGAAAATTGACCGAGATATGGCCAGTTGAAAATTTCTGTTTGTTTTTGCATTTCATCCCTCTTGTACGAATATTGTTTTTGTTCGCATTTTATTGGAAAAGTTATTGTTTTACTCCATTAAAAAAGTTTTTTTTACGTTCATTATTTTGTAATACATGACAAGTACAACAAATTAATGTTTGGAACAATGGTGCTACTACATTTTAACAATAATATTGTCAAAATGCATATCGATATCATCATCTATATCTTTAGTAATGTCGTCTTCTGAAATATCAGTTTCTTGTATATTGTCACAATTAATCCCCATGCATTCTTTACAAAAAATTGAGCAAGTAATATTCATTTTCGGCAACCACAGTTACCATGGCAACCTGTAGTGCAACCACAAGCAACTTTTTCAGCAAAATCTCTGGCGCTGGAGGTGCCGTTGTGCGAATTGCAATTAATCCGTACTTAAACCTTTTCCAACCCCAACTCAGAGGGTCCAAGATATTTCCATTCCACTGCTGCATTTGACGATATGTCCTCAAGCCATGCTGTTTGATAGCAACACGTGTTGGTGGTTATTGCTTCAGAGAAAAGTTGGCATTTTTAGACAGCTTACAAAACTTTTAAAATCGGCAGTTGCTCACACTCATTCTCGTCTTTGCCCCATACAAACAAGCTGCAATGTATTCCGATGCAGAGGTAATATCTTGTTCCGTTACATTGTCACGTAAGAATATTTCCATGTATGGCTCAAGTCGTACACTGTTTTTAGTTATAAAATTCATAATTCTTTTTGGCCAATGTTAAAGAAAGCTGAAGTGGTATCACAACCACTGTAGGCGTGAATAAATCCTAGATATTTCTGCAACTGAGGAAAATTAAAACTATTTCTATCAAACAATTTTTTTTTAATTAAGTAAAACAATAATTTTTCCAATAAAATGCGAACAAAAACAATATTCGTACAAGAGGGATGAAATGCAAAAAAAAACAGCAATTTTCAATTGGCCATATCTCGGTCAATTTTCATTCAAAAAAATTGTTCCACCCACCATTTTAAAGAAAATTTAATCTGTTTCTTTCCATCTGAAGCAATGCCTATACCTATCTAAGCCCAAAAAAAAGATACAGGCAAAAAAGCAAAAAAAAATCAAAAAATCGAAATTTTCGCTTTTTTTTGCAAGTTTGTTTGATCGATTCCTGTAATAAAAACCCGTGAAAGTCTTAGTTCCTTATTGCCCTGTTTTTTAAGACATAATCAATAGCCTACAATTATGAGTATGAAAAATAGATTGGTGTTTACAGGTAGAAAAGTAGGAACACGGCAATGTGGCTCTACTGCATGAGCAAAGCTTTTAGGGTATTTTTTCTTTCACATGTTCTGATTACCATGAAAACCTGCAATTGTTTAAAATTTATGGATTGTCAAATCTATCGTGTTTCGTGTCAAGAAATTTACAATATTTTACTCAAGTTTGTCCAGTAGTGAGAGAGACACCTTAAGAAATAACGGATGCGACGAAGATCGTTGTATCAAATCTTTTGCCCGCTAAATCAAAAATACAATATGAGAAACTGTACAAGCAGTTTCGTGAATGGTGTAACAAAGGTGGTGAAAACCGATTCAGAAAAAGTTTTGTTGTTGTGTTATTTGAAGGAAAAATCGAAAATGTTAATTTGATTTACTTTGATTATAAAAAACGCGAATAAAAATTGTTTTGGAAGTTAATTTTTAAATTTTTACGAAACATCAATACATTTTTCTGGCAGTGATAAAAAAAACACATTTTTTACGGCGAAAAACGAGTTTTTTCTAAGTTTGTAACATAACAAATCTATTACGATACGCATTTGATAACCTTCCAATGTCGATTTTAACATCACCTTTATTTGAATTTTCCATCTTCCCTATACTAAATTGCAATGCCGTGACGTAAAATCACGTCTTTTGAAATTCGAAAAAAAGTAGCAAAATCGCCCGAATTTCCGAACGCTCTGTATATGTACCGAGTGTACAAGGATCACACAACGTATTCCGTCCAATTTCAAATCTCATATCCCTAAAATAACTTTAGAATCTCGTGGTAAAAATGGGTCAATAAATGAAAAAATGACAGCTCGCAAAATAATTTTTGTTGTCCAGAGGCTACTATGATAAAAAAATAGTATTACCAACATAAAATTTAGACATAAAAATTTACAAAATTTGAAGGATTTATTTTCTTTTTAAATAGGTATGTGTTTTTTATTGAAAAAACTACAAATTAGAAAAAATAGTATAACGTACGTGTTATATAAAGCAGTTTTAAGCACTTGTCCCGTTATAAAACTCGCCGCAAGCGGCTCGTTTTATAACATTTAAGCGTGCTATAAAATTATGCTTTATAAAACGTGTACGTCAATATACTATTGTGCATCCATAGGAACAAAAAAAAAAGTCAGTTCTTTTAAAGTGGTACAAAAATTCTTTTTTTCCTTTATCTAAGGGCTTTAGAGTAGAGTAAAATAAAAGAGCATTCTTACTTGTCTTCTTTAATTAAGTACTGAACGTCGGCTAACAGTTAATTAATTAAAATCTCTATTGTGCATTTTACGGCAAATTTTAATTTGAAATAAAAGGTTTAAATAAAATGACAGGTCACTTCGGCTCTGCGAAAACCTAATTACATCCTTGGTTTTGGTTGCAGAACAATAACGTATCTAGAGAGGGGTAAAGAAAGGAATGAAGTTTTAAAATTTATTTAACTTGAAGAACTAGTCTATAATTTTAGTAGAGTTTAAATTTGAACGGAAAGAAAAGATAGGTACGCTGTAAGTCTTTATTCACTGCTATATTGTACCGTGCGAGAAAAAATTATTTGCATCAAAGAGGGCCTTGCATCTAAGGACGTAATGCTTAGCCGTAGAGCTTAATACCTGTTGGGTGTCAGTAACTACCTGAATTAACAATCAATCAGTAAGTATTTCGTCATCTTTGACAGTCGTTACAAGTAATTTGATTCATCGCTAATTTTTTCAATTTCTTGAACAATTCACATAATGGACTTTACGGAACAGCACAAAACATTCATGGTTGAAGCGTATTTTCGAAACGGGGTTAGAGTAAATGGTGAGTGGCAATACAATCCGGGTTTGTGCATGGACGATTTTAACGAACATTTTCCTAACGTTGCTTTTATTGCTGGGGATTTTTATCATTGCCTGAAATGAACCGTGGCTGTGTTTAGGGAAACAGGTTCTATACAACACAAAAAAAGAGCAGGAAGACCATCTGTGAGAACAGAAGAACTTGTTGCAAACGTTCGTGAAATAATGCAAAATACGCCAATAAATTTTATAAGACGCCTGTCCCAAGAAGTGGGAAGATCTTATGGAACATGCAGGACTATTCCTAAGAAGCAGCTAAATTTATTTCTTTATAAAGTGCAAGTAGTCTAAGAAATACAAGCCGCAGATTTTGAAAAAAAAAATTACTCTCAATGGTTTACCCAAAATTTATTGGAAAAAAATTATTTATTAGACCTGACATTTTTTTCGGATGAAGCCTGGTAATAAAGAATGTGGTAACATTTCTCCAGAGATGCTGGTCAACACTTTCAAAAATATGAAGAGTCGTGTGAATTTATTCTTGGAGCATGGCGGTGGCCAATTTCAGCAATTTATGTAATTATTTTTTTTTCTTGCTGTATATTCTTACTTTGTTAATTTTGTAAACAACAAATATAAATTTGTATTTATCTACTTATTTTATTACTCATTAGTTTGGCATATCATGTCATAATATGAATTTGACAAAATTTTAACCTAGATTTGGTTAGATATATCGTCCCCATATCTTTGTGATCTAAACCAAGCCCTACGTTTTTTAATGCAAGCCCTCTTTGATGCAAATAACTTTTGCTCGCACGGTATTAAGAAGATATGGATATAGGATCTCATTATGACAACCCCCTTTTACTTCTTTGCATTTGTTTATCTTCTATTGCATTTCTCTTCTCATTTAAATATTATTCATCCTTTTACATTATTTATATTTTTCTCAAGTAACATATATTTCTTCAATTTTATACTTTATTATACAGTGAGGACCTAAAGTCCGTCCCCCCCCTCTAACTTCTAAACCGTTCGGTATATTTTAATGAAATTTTGAACGATAATATTTGAGCAAGTCTTGCACTTTTTGACATACCAATGACAGCTTTAAATGTCAAGATGACAGCTGGGTCCGCTTTTGGAATATTTTTTTTAAATGGAAAGGGGGTTCCAATAGTACCTCATTTTGAAGGTCTTTTAATGCTTAAAACATTCTCCAATTTAAAAAACATTTGGTTCAGTATTTTCTAAACAGGAATCAATAATATCGGTTTCTACATTATGACTACCACTGTTTATAACACACTTTTTTTACCTATAGTTGTCTATTGATTGTTGCTGTCATACTGTTTTTAAATGTCTGATTGACAGAAAATATTTTTACCTCGAAATTGTCTTAAATGGCTCGTTCTTTAGAAGATAAATTTGAAGCGATTATTATTTTTGGCGAAATTACCATGCTGCTGTTCGTATGTTCAATGAACGATATCCGGAACGCCAAATATGCAGAAAATTTTTGCGAAAACTAATCTTAAAATTTAAAGAAACTGGTTTGGTTAAAGACGCACCAAGGTCTGGAAGGCCAAAAATCGTGGAAGATGTGAAAGTCCAAGTTTTAGCTGAAATGGTTGTTACTCCCCAACAGCCAACGAAACACGTGGCTGAGGCATGTAATGTTTCTCGTAGTTCTGTCAAAAGAATTTTGAAAAGCCATAAATTTCACCCATATAAAATGAAAATTATACACGAACTAACAGAAGATAATCCAGATAGACGACTAGAATTTTGCGAAATTATGTCAGAAAGAATCGTTAGGAATAATAACTATTTGCGGAATATCTGTTTTAGCGACGAAAGTACTTTTTTCTTACATGGACGAGTGAATACCCAAAACTGTAGGTACTGGAGTGATGAAAACCCCCATGTTTTTCGGGAGGGACACACACAGTTTCCCCAGAAAATAAATGTTTGGGCAGGCATTTTGGGTAATCACATTATAGGTCCCATTTTTCTTGAATATAATCTTAATGGCCCCAGGTACCTGGATATGTTGCAACATACAATTACTCCACTTATTAATGATGTTGTTGCCCAAAACCCACATGAGTTTCAAGAGGTTGTATTTCAACAAGATGGTGCCCCGCCACACTATTTTAGGCAAGTCAGAAATTACCTAGACGAATCTTATGAAAATAGGTGGATTGGTCGTCGAGGTCTGACAGAATGGCCAGCTAGATCGCCAGACCTAACGCCTCTAGATTTTTTTTCTTTGGGGATACGTTAAAACTGAGGTTTATAAAATGGCTCCAGGCTTATTAGAAGAACTTAGGCAACGAATTACAGATGTTTGTTCAAGGATAACGCCACGGGTGCTTCACAATGTCCGAGAGGAATTTACTAATAGAATATTTATTTGCCAAGAGGTCCATGGCGGTCATTTTCAACAATTGTTGAAGTAACCACTGTTTTGTAGATGTGTCCCTTTATCTTTTGTTTAAAATACTTATAATTAATAAATTTCATTTCATACTGAACCAAATATTTTTTAAATTGAAGAATGTTTTAAGCATTAAAAGACCTTCAAAATGAGGTACTATTGAAACCCCCTTTCCATTTTAAAAAATATTCCAAAAGCGGACCCAGCTGTCATCTTAACATTTAAAGCTGTCATTGGTATGTCAAAAAGTGCAAGACTTGCTCAAATATTATCGTTCAAAATTTCATTAAAATATACCGAACGGTTTAGAAGTTAGAGGGGGGGACGGACTTTAGGTCCTCACTGTATTATGCTTGACAAACGTTCTTCCTTTATGACATTTTACTGAGGTTCTAACTTTTAGTGATTTTTTTGAAGATCCCTATGATTCTTACTGTAATTAGACAAAAACGGCATATATACAGGTCATACAGGGCTAGAGGAGGGTAATTACGGTCTCTACCCTCCTTTCTAAAACCTTATCCTTGGGGCGGTCTTTACATTCACTGGAACGGGCTTCCGCGTGCAAGCGCGCTTTCTTTGCCGAATTTAATATAAATAGCTAGAAAAAAAAACGAAATATTATATTCAATTAAACGGCAATAGCAAATTAGTATTTATTAATAGTGGGTCAGCAGGACGGCCAAGGACGTCGATAAAAATGCCGTCTGAAAATATCTTTTCAACCAGAAAAATATATGCCGCCGACTCGACGCGACGTTCGTGTGGCGATTTATTGGTTGACAAGTTATTAAACACATAAGTATATAATTAAGTAGAAAATAAGCTAAGTGGTAAGTACAATAAATGATTGATGCAATTTTTTAAAATGCTATCGGGTAAACATTGGCAGTAAATAAGTTGGAGAACTAGCTGGTTACAGGGTATAATTATTTGTATATGTTTCAAACAATGCGGTGAAACGCCCCAGACCCAGGGCTGTTTTTCGCGTAAAAATTTCCATAAAATAAAAGAGTAAAATAAAATAACTAATATTTTTGGGACCAATAATATGCACAGAGGAACCCTCGTTTTAAAAAAGCTTAAAGCTACATCCCTCTTATCGGCAAAACTAATCTTAGCAGGTCAGATTTTGAGTTTAGAAAAACAGATGGCCACATACACGACGCTTTACTAAGCCCAAAGCGGGGGCGAGCATATAAAAGCGGACAAAACGATACATGTGGAACTCGATATTTTCCCAATCACACGTTAAGGTCGTTCGCTGCCACTTGTGTGTCAGTAATCATTTTTTAATACAAATTTTTCTACTTATCCTAGATATAGTGAATTTCACCTTAGTTTTTAATGGCCGCCGCTGACACATGTCATTTATAACATTTCTTTTTACAGAACTTAAGGATTGGCCAGGGCCGGACTTAAAAATTATGTGTGAACATGGGTCAATTTATTTGTAGTTGTAATTATGGATGGAAAAGAGAATTACCTAAGCAATTTTTAAGATATTTCAAAAAAAAACACTGAAGGGGAATGGAAATAGGATAGAATATCAGAAAAACAATTTCATTTAATTTTTATTCATAATATAATAAAGTGCTGTTATTTTGGTAAAAACACACACTTAATTTAGTACAATAAAAAATATACAAGGGGCAGTCGTGAATCTAGTATTATCAATAATTAACTACGTTTTTTATTAAAGAATTATTTTGTTTTTTAATTTGATTTTAGACCATGCAGTGTTAAGTTGAAAAAATCTATATATTATATTTAATAGCTTATTGTTTACTTTTTTATTTTCTTATTCACGGATAGATACTTTTTTCTTTAGACTAGGTTCTAAAGAGTTTGAAGTTTACAATAGGTCTAACTTTTCGTTGGTTTATAATAAAACAACAAAAGTTTGTAATGTTATCGAATTAGGTATTTTTTTTTAATGAATAAAGAAAAAATAATGTAAGTAGATACTACAAAAAAAGATTTTTGTCCATGCGTTTGCAGAACAGATACCTTAAGCACTCTTCAATACGACTGTATGTAAAACTTATTTTAGCATAATGGTTCACTGTGGTTTTCAAATTTAATTTTGTTGCAAGTTCCCTATTATTTTTGGTCTTCATCTGACAAGCTGTCGATGTCGTCGTCACCGTCCGAGACATTAATTATTTACTTACTTTTGCATAAAAAGAAACACGTCACAGATACACACTGTCCGGCAGTTTAAAACCAAAAAGTCTAATACGCACAAAATATAAGCAAAATGCTGTCTGAAAAATACCAAAAACAATAACACGAACGATCAAGAATTAACATGAGAAAGCACGCGGTGCGCGGTGTGTCCCAATGCGGCTCTGTGATATTTAAAGAACGCGACGAGACAATCGAATTAATGAAGTACGAAAAGAGATATGTGAGAGCAAATGCGAAAGACAAAGATGCACATACTAACGGCATAGACGAGCGATGCTGTGCTTTTGACGAGTTTGAGCTAATTGAAGGGCAACGTATTGAACTGTGTAGTGTGCATCTTCGTCATGTACATGTAACTATACGGTCAGTTATATATCCATCTCTTGTTAATCTAGCCAATGCCCGTGCCTGAAAGCTGTTTATAGAATTAGGGATTTTAAAATCACATGTTGGCTAATATGTTTGACAAGAGAGACGTCAAAGCATTAAAAACTAAGGTGAAATCCACTATATCCTCCAGCGCCGATTAATTGCACGGTTCACCAATCCGAAGTCGACACCCGGTGCGCTAGAAATCTTTGAGAACGGAATTACATCCAAACGCTGAATTGGGGTATTGGCCAAATTTTTTTTGGGTACAACTGCAAATTGATCAGACAACATCGGCGCCGAGCTACGTTTACGGTTACTCCGGGCATAGTTCGTGCTGTGCTTTTGTGTCGCCAAAACGCAGTTGAAAAACCCGACGATTGCAGTTAATAAACAAAAACAGCAACAATCTTAAATTCATATATTTATTTAAAGTTCGCACCATATAAAAATCTAAATATTCTTTACGTCAATTTTATGCTTACAAATGTTTTTCTCGAAAGTTCTAATCAGAAATTATCAAAACATAAATAAATGGGAGGTTTAAATTGCAAATCAAGCCCAGCTTGATGACATTATTATGCAATAATAAATTGTTAAGAACTACAAAAATTCACGCTGGATCGGAAGATAAGACTGTGTGAATTAAAATTAGATGAATATTTTTTTAATTCGCTACTGATTTCTTCTTCGAAAAAACATGTTAGCCTGGAGCGGAGGTCACATTAGAGGGAGCTTTCTGATGCAAAAGGGGATGAAACACCTTCTTGTGACGTGGAAACTCTTTTGATCTATATTTGAATGTCTATTATGAGTATGTACCCAATTTTTTGAAACATCAATTATTTCTCCTACATGCCATTCTTACTGCTAATTTACGTCGACTAGTTCTAGAAATACGGTGTTCAAATTTTCCACATTTTTTAAAACATTCTTTTATTATTAAATAAACCGTAATTGTTCTAAATTTGCAACTGGTGTTTTAAAAATAGTGTTCTTTAAATAAGGAAAAACAAAGTAATCCATAACCGTTAAACAAGGTCATCTAGGTGGGAATTCAATGTCTGATCGAAAACTGATCAATCTGTCGTCGAAAAAATTGCGTAAGTAGTTAATAGTTTCGGCGGCTGTATGGGCGGTTGCACCGTCCTGTTGAAAATATCCAAAACGTAGTTCGTCGTCAAGTAATTGCTACACAAATGGATTCAAAATAGTGTCTCTATACCGCTGTGCTGTAACTGTCAAGGCATGGAAAAAAATAGGACCAACCCAATTAATATTTTTCTGACTTACGACTAAATTTGTACCTATAAGGACGTCATTTTTGGCAATGTTTTAAGACACTGCTTGACTTATTTCTTAATGTACAGTTATGGACCTTAAATTAACGTAAAACTAACGTTAAGATATTACGTCCTCTAAGCCGACGTCACATAGTGGTCGAAGCGTGTATAGTTATTTTATGGTAAATAATTTGACGTCTGAGTAACGTCAAACACTTTTTTTATTTGGAAAAGTGTAGTTTTATGGAATTTGCGAACCACGTTTCGACGTCGCCTCGTCCACCTACCAAACTTGATACAAAAAATGTCACTTCTTTTTTCGTCAGTTGCAGCCAGTTAAAATAAAAAGACGAAATTTGTCGGAAATAACCTTTGTTTGTGTTCTGTGAAAATAACCTTACTTATTTGTTTATAATATTGTAATAAGTATTTGTTGGATTGTTTTTCAGAAAATCAGTTCTTTTATTGCAAGCAAGTAAACCTGCGAGCAATATGAGCATGTCCTTAAATAAACAAAGAAGAGCCTACCGCCATACTAATACTTTTTATAGAAAAAAAGCTAAATTGATAGCATCACAAGCTCAGGTTAGTCTCAGCGCCATGGCAAGAAACTTCAAAACAATTAAATGAACGTTTTTAACTTTTAGCCCGCATCAGCGCATCTTCACCATTAGAAACAACGATTAAAATACAAAAAAAACCGACGATAAGAGCTTAAAGTGTAAAATTAAAAAAACTTTTATAGGGGTTAAGGGTTACATATTTATACGATTAAAAAATAATGACTTATGACATTTCTGTTTGTTAATTTTTATCTACAGAAATTGACGTTTACTTTTTACGTCCTTTGGTCGTCAATTTAAGTAGTTCAAATGTCTTAAGGTTAAAATCTGGTTGTGGTTTGGAATTGTAATCATCCGACGTTGGTGTGTCGTTTGCGGGTGGTAGTTTAAGTTAACTTTGGGTAAAGTTTTGGGTACAAAGTAACCTTTGGTGGTATTGAGTAAATTTAGGTACATTAGCTAACTCCGCCATTTTAATGCTGATAAGCGTGTGTAGCGTGCCGTCGGCCATTAAAGGACAGTACGTTTATTTTTGAAATTTCGAAAATAAATGCCATTTCAAATGGCAAACTATATGAATAAGATTTTATTCCCTTGTAGCTTTATTTACATGGAGTTGGAAATCAAGCCAATATATAATTTTTTTTCTGGTCATTAATAATATTAATTATTACATTAATATATATTAAAAATTATTAAATATTTGTTTATTTTGAGGCGAACACATATTTTTCGATCTATTTTGGTCACATTTATCAGTAGAGTGCCCTTCGCAAGCAAATTTTATTCTTGAGAAACCCAATAATCTCATTTTATTTACGTCTATATATATATGTCTATAACAAACATAGTTTCACAATAAGAAAACTGTTTGACATTTTAATTTCTGGTCTTGTTCTCTCTACAGATCAAAAACAAATTAGGTTATATTTTGTTTACACCACATTATACGGGCGTAACACATGACCAAATAAAACGTTTAGTACACATTTTTGGTTATCAAAAGTTAACGTTAAATTGCGTAAAATTTGGTTAAACGAGTACACTTCAATAGTGAAGTTACCGACGTCTAAAAAACTCAAATTTGTCTGCTCCATTTTAGTGCAAGAACGGGTCCACACGTAGTCGTTTCGACGTTAGTTACCGACGCGACGTCGGGTTGCCTATAGCGACGTTGGTTAGACGTCTAAATGCTATTTGGGAACAATTCTTCTTCGGGAAACAGACACCAATTTTTTGAGGGTGCAATGTGGACTTTACAAAAAAATGGGGATTTTCACTACTCCACATGCGTGTATTCTGAGAATTCACATAACCGGAGAGGTGGAACCAGGCTTCATCCGAAAAAAAATGTCAGCTCTAATAAATAATTTCTTTCCAATACATTTTGGGTAAACCATTGAGAGTAATTCCTGCGTCTTTCAAAATCTGCGGTTTGTATTTCTTGGAATACTTGCCCTTTATAAGGAAATAAATTTAGCTGCTTCTTAAGAATAGTCCTGCATGTTCCATAAGATCTTGCCACTTCTTGGGACATACTGGCGTCTTATACAATTTGTTGGCGTATTTTGCATTATTTCACGAACGTTTGCAACAAGTTCTTCTGTTCTTACAGATGGTATTCCTGTTCCTTTTTTGTGTTGTAAAGAACCTGTTTCCCTAAATACAGCCATGGTTCTTTTTAGGCAATGATAAAAATCCCCAGCAATAAAAGCAACGTTTGGAAAATGTTCGTGAAAATCGTCCATGCACAAACCCGGATTGTATTGCCACTCACCATTTACTCTAACCCCGTTTCGAAATTACGCTTCAACCATGAATGTTTTGTGCTGTCCCGTAAAGCCCATTGTGTGAATTGTTCAAGAAATTGGAAAAATTAGCGATGAATCAAATTACTTGTAACGACTGTCAAAGATGGCGGAATAACTGATTGATTGTTAATTCAGGTAAATACTGACACCCAACAGGTATTAAGCTCTACGGCTAAGCATTACGTCCTTAGATGCAAGGCCCTCTTTGATGCAAATAATGTTTGCTCGCACGGTACAACGTAGGCGCCATACTTTTACAAATAAAATTTTGTTATCCAACTAAAATAATTTCAAACATAAAGTATAATTTCTTAAAACGTTTTTAACAGTGACAATAATATCGCTTTGATCCGGATCCACGATTATTTTTTTTTAAGTCCATTTGCAATGATAATTTATGTGACAAATTAAAATCTTATATTGATTAGTTCTAGTTTTATTTTTCGCAAAGAAACAAAATTTTCTTTCAGATAAAACAAAGGGAAACAAATTTACAATATCCCGTTTTATTCTCTTGGGATCGATTTACATTTATAACATTTTAAATTGTTTTGCTCCAGGTTCCATTTTTTACACGTTTTACCTGTTCCGATATTTCAAAGAAAATTGCTTTTTCGTTTTTGTAAATATTATAGATGAGATGCGTACCTACCTAAAATATAAAAAATGGTTTATTTTTTTACCTACAATAATATAGAAAATATTAAAGTGAGTTAAGGTTAGTGACCCCAAGTAGCATTTTCCGGCTTCCGACCAATATTGTACTACTTGTAACGTTACATTAGTCTGACTATGACTAAATGACTTCAGCACAACGAATTAAGAAACATAGATCAGAAAACAGGTCTATATTTTACTGCTTGCTGTTTTCTGCCAGGAATGTTAAGGATTCGAGCCTGGATTACCATGAAGATTGAAGACGCAAGTCAGTGCTGATCTTTTTGAAAACTAGTTTGAAAATTACCCTTTAAAAGATATCCCCGAAAATAGCGTAATTATAATGCAAGTTCAATACAGTCGTTTGCTATATAAAGCGCCAAATAGATCCGAAAACTGAAATATAAGAATATTTATTAAAAATGATATTTATTTTAGATTTAGTTACAAAAAATAACAACTTTTAGACGTTTAAAATATACTTAACATTAAAAACAATACGCATGAGATAACTTAGCGGAACAGAGGGGTCATACTGTCTTACGTCTTCTACAGTATCATTATATATTTAACTCTATAGACTATTATAGAGCATTACTTACCTAACGCCATAGTATTAAATAAACTTTCTTCAGATCATTTACCTGTGCTTTTAAATTGGGTAATAAACATACAAAAAGACGCTAAACAAAGAACATGGACATATAGTAACTTAAATTGGAACCATTACAAACAAATATTAAACCAAAACACTGAAATAAATAATGACATAGCAACGACACAACAACTGGAAAAAGAAGTAGACAAACTGACAAACAACATTAAGAATGCCAGAAACAAAGTCGCTAAGGAAATAAAGATCCAAAGAAACGAAATCAAACTACCACAGAACATTATAAACTTAATTAAATTTAAAAATGCTATAAGAAAAAGATGGCAGAGACAAAGGACAATACAAGACTATTTAGAAATGAGACAATTAATGAACGAAATAAAAATAAAAATTCAACAACATAAAAATCAAACATGGACAAACATAATAACAAACTTGACAACTGCTGACAACTCTTTATGGAAATTAATAAGACGTACAAAAAAGACAGAAACAAAAATACCATCCTTTACAGCATACCCACAAACAAACAAAGAAAAAGCACAAACATTGGCAGACCATTACAGACAGACGTGTGCAGGAAAACCTAACACTACCATTGAACAACATGAAATAACCGACCTCACAAACAAATTTACAAAAAACAAATATCCAATACCACCGACAGTACGACAAAAACTTTTTATAAATCCTACTGAAGTCAAAGGGGTAATAAGGGAGCTGCAAAATAAAAAAGCACATGGGGAGGACGAAATCGCTAACATTTTAATAAAAAATATTCCGCGTAAAACTCTAGTACAACTTACATATATCATAAACTCAATGTTCTTATTACAGCATTTCCCGAGCCAATGGAAGAGAGCTATTATTGTACCCATTTTAAAACCCGGAAAACCGGATAACAGGCCGGAATCATACAGACCAATAGCTCTCCTAAGTTCGCTTGGGAAAATAGGGAGAAAATTATTTTTAAAAGATTGAAGATTGGCCGATTGGACCAAAACACCCCGAGCAACAGTTTGGTTTTAGAACTGGCAGGGGCGCTGTGCTGTCGGTAGCGCATGTCGCGCAACAAGCAATTCAAAAGTTCAACCAACAGCAAGCAACAGTACTCCTGTCACTAGACATAAAGCAAGCATTCGATAATGTTTGGTACAATGGGCTAATCTTCAAACTAATAACAATACATCAATTTCCGCTATATTTAATCTCATTAATATATTCATATATCACAAACCGAACTATAAAAGTTAGAATTAATGGCGATTTCTTTAAACCAGTAGCTTTACATGCAGGCCTTTAGCAAGGTACAAATTTGGCAGCTCCCTTATTCAATCTGTATACTGCAGATATACCGTTTTTCCACAACACAAATCTCGCAGATTTAACTCCGCCCACAAATTATAGACATGCTTACTAATTATTTTTAAGCCATAATATAGCAAAAGTTTTGCGCTACAGTACCTGATTAAAATTGAGCTGGTTTTTCAATTGGTTTTCCAGTAAACAGTAATTTGGAAATTTTTCACTTCATAACGGCAATATATTATTTTTGAGTTTACTATGAACAAAAATAAATTCTCTCATGGCGGTAAAGAAATCACGGAACCGACCAGACCAAGTGTACTAATGATGAATCAAAATAATTAACCTCAGGGCTAATACCAACCCCGCCGGCGATGCCAGTGCCTGTCCTAGGTAGATACAGTTACATAAGACTGACTAAACCTATAGACCACATAAACACATAATATGTATTATATTTATATTTTATATTTATATTCTATATTATGTCAAGTTAATTATTTGATATGTGCAAATTATTATTAAACAAATAAAGACCCTTTTTAATTGATTTGATTATAGAGCATATTATTTGAGACCAAGCAAAATCAATGGTAAGAGCCAAAAATGGTTCTCCTACCCTAAGTGCGAGTGTCATAAAGTTAATTAAAATGACCCCAGTACCCCAAAAACCATTTTTCAACAATTTTTATATTATGACTTCTACAATTGACAATTCTTATCTTAACACTGTCTTACAGACATAATATCAATAATTTTACAAAAAAATTTAAAAAATCCTCGACACCTTCTCTTTAGAAGGCCTTTTCTTCTTCCTTGTTTTATTTGGTTGTTTAGACTTCCTTTACTAACTTTCTTCACATGCTCAGCATGTTTTAACTCTCAACCTTTTTTTATAATTCACTTCTACATTTCAATTTTTCAATGCCATAAAAGCTCCATTAAGGTTTTATACCATTTTCTCTCCTGCTAATACCATCAGCATTACATAAATTTTCTGTATCCTGATGATGAACGTTTCTAAGTTCGAAACATGTACCTAGAGACCCCTAAAGAATTTCTATATTCTATTCAATTTTGTGGAGGAAGACTTTTAGTTTTTCCTTTCTTTCCTTTAATTAAAACTGTTATAAACAATATACCGGCCGAAAGTTGGAAAAATTCAGTAAAGCATATTTAAAAAGTCAAAGATTCGTATATTTATATGCAAGCCAATATACAACCCATTGTTATTAACCTAAATGACGACTCTAATCTAAAAACAGGTTTGCTGAGACTATGGAGAACTAGAGGGTAGGAGGTCGATCGACAATGGCAGCATTTTCAATTTCTGTCCCGGTTTTTTGGTTAGTTCGCTATTGGCCGATAGATGGCTCTCGCGTCCGAAGTGGGCTGATGTTGTCTTCTTCTTCTTCGTTTTTAATATGGAAAACTAGATCCTCCATAGTTTTTAACTTTTACTTAAACCCTTTATTTTTCTGTGGTTTTACTTTTGACAATTGACATTTTATTTTTCAAAATAACAAATAATGTTTGAAGGCAAGACAAGACAAATAACGTTGTATTGTAATTAATTTCCATATTTATAATGGATAATGGTATAATTTATAAAAGTAGAGTTTGCTTTGTGTCGGGGTGTAAGACAGGATCTTCTTCAAAGAGGAAACGAAGCCAAATAAGTCTCTTTCTAGCACCAAAGGTAAGCTCACTTTAAAAAAAAACCTCTGTAGCTAGAATGTTTAATACCCTGTATTTTAAAAACCAAGCATTGTTGGAACTTTATACAGGCCGAGTTTACTAATAAGTATAACAAAGTAAGTGTAAATTCATATAAAAGTCCTTATTTGTTCCTTAAAGAACTAATTTAAATAAAAATAGTTATCGCGTCCATAAGAAACCATTTATTTGATAGCCCACTTCGAACACGAGCGCCATCTTATGGCAACTCGTAAAGCTGAATTACCGATTCTAATTTGGGACCGAATCCAATGCATTGCGATCGGCCTCCTACCTCAAGTCCTCCATAGCTGAGACATAATTTGTATTGATAGATTATCTTTTATTAACCCCCTTTAAATAAATTGCTAGTGTATCAAACCTACTTTAGTATTGTATTAATTCCAGATATGCTAGAACAGTGTATTGGTAGTGGTAATCAGTTCCATTCTCGTTGAATAAATAAACTACTTTTAATACAGCAATTTTGTTAAGAAATAATACAGTAGAAAAGCTCGTTGCTGTCACATATAGTATTAAACAGTTGACACGTCTTATTAGTGCATTTTTAAGACTGTGAATTAAAATTATTGTTAAAATTTTTTTAATACCCCACTGATTTCTCCTTCTAAAATACCTGTTAGACTGTTGTAAGTAATAAATCTCGGCTAGAAATATTCATTTTGTTAATAGTTGTCAAAAAGGCAAGACGATATACTTTGAGATATACTATACCAATGTGAGCCTTGCAAAAATTATTTTATGCTTTTACAAGATTTTAATTGCCAGAAAAAGACATTCTAAACCTTTAAGTAAACTTAAAATAAAGTGCATTTACCTATTACATGGCTTTAATTTGCGCCTAGAACCATCCATGGCTGCAGAAAAGCCAATTATATTCAGGTAACCTAGAATAAGTTAGCGAAATACACCGCCTCATAAATGGATCACCCTCTTACGAACTTCTGACGAAAGATGAAACGTGAACACATGATTTTTCCGTATCACAAGGGAGTCCGGAGGCGGAGTCCGGAGCCGGAGTCCGGAGCCGAAGAAGTGCGCCTGACTGTATTTCAGATCAGCTCTAATAATATATTATTATGGATATTTTGCATAAAATTATTTTTATTTTTGTAAGTTTTATAAGTATGGTCTGGAGTTTCGGGGGGTGCCCGGGCCCCCTGGGCCCCCTCCCTAGCTACGTGCCTGCCACTAGCGGATACAGACACCTTGCGATTAGCCTTCTCAACTTGTTCAAAATTCTATGCAGAGTGAGGGGAAAAGTTAAGGTAATTTGTTTAATCAAGCGGAAAATAAATATAGTTTAAAATAATTCTTGAAAATCTTAATATAGGCAGAAAATAATAATGAACGATTAACATGAGTATTATTGTGAAAAAAGCGTGGGGTGCTCGATATACGAAAAATATAGCACAAAGCGCACCACGCTTTTTTCACAATAATACAAATGTTTATCGTTCATTATTATTTTCTGCCTATATTAAGAATTTTAAGAATTATTTTAAACTATATTTATTTTCCGCTTTTTAATCTGATTAATTATATTAAAGCGTGTTTTTTAACTATATTTATTTTTCATTTTTTAGTTTGAGTTATTGTTAAAAAAAATATTTTTTTTAGTAGAGATAGTCATAGAAAAGGAATTGAATGGAATCACATGACTTTTTGAAATGGCTATAGATTTAAAGCAGTGGATCCATTTTTTTTTAAATGACTAGATTCAAAGCATTCAATCCACAAACCCGAACAAACATGATCAAAATGAGATAAACTTATCAAATTATTGTATTGTCAGCGGTTCTTGATAAGTCTACAAAATTTAAACTAAATCTGACCGTTTAAAGTGGGTCAAAATCGGGTTCAAAGAAGTCGGTTGTTCGGGTTTGTTCGGGTTTGTATCAAATTATTGTATTGTCAGCGGTTCTTGATAAGTCTACAAAATATAAATTAAATCTGACCGTTTAAAGTGGGTCAAAATCGGGATCAAAGAAGTCAGTTGTTCGGGTTTGTATCAAATTATTATATTGTCAGCGGTTCTTGATAAGTCTACAAAATATAAATTAAATCTGACCGTTTAAAGTGGGTCAAAATCGGGATCAAAGAAGTCAGTTGTTCGGGTTTGTATCAAATTATTATATTGTCAGCGGTTCTTGATAAGTCTACAAAATATAAATTAAATCTGACCGTTTAAAGTGGGTCAAAATCGGGATCAAAGAAGTCAGTTGTTCGGGTTTGTATCAAATTATTATATTGTCAGCGGTTCTTGATAAGTCTGCAAAATTTAAATTAAATATGACCGTTTAAAGTGGGTCAAAATCGGGATCAAAGAAGTCAGTTGTTCGGGTTTGTATCAAATTATTATATTGTCAGCGGTTCTTGATAAGTCTACAAAATATAAATTAAATCTGACCGTTTAAAGTGGGTCAAAATCGGGATCAAAGAAGTCAGTTGTTCGGGTTTGTATCAAATTATTATATTGTCAGCGGTTCTTGATAAGTCTGCAAAATTTAAATTAAATATGACCGTTTAAAGTGGGTCAAAATCGGGTTGAAAGAAGTCGGTTACGGACAAACAAACAAACATACAGGTGAAGCTAATAAGAGCGTGTTAAAAAGGTTTAAATCATAATGTGTTTAGTACTGTATTAATATTAACAAATTATTCGATTACTTATATAGTCATTAACAGTTTCGAGACTTTCGAAACTGTATAAGGAGAATCTGTCTAGTCAATCTACCGATGTCGTAAGGGAAATATACGTCACCGACAAGAGATATCCCTCGTTTTATTAGGTTTCGCAGCCTCAGATGGAGATAGATTCTCGCGGGAATGCTTTAAGATAACAGGTTTAGAATGAGCTCGGGGAGTGAAAACTCGAGTTAGTAGGTATTAAAATCTAAAGAGAATTGAGAACGCTTCGGCGGAAAAACATTGTCAGCCTTTAATCTTGTAGAAACACTTAATCGACTTTAAATGGAAACCGAATGGACACAGGAAACTCTATAGGTATACAGAGTGTTGGCGGATGGTACGTTATACTCAAGGGCGCCCATAGGGGGGGGGGGGGGGCAAGGGAAGGCACTTGCCCCCCCCCCTAGGATTTGGTTTCAGATCATAAATTATTATAAATTTAATATTATAATATTTAAAAATATCGGACGTCAGACTCCCAGCCTGGGAGTCCCAGGCACAGGCATACCGCATCCTGATCGTGGCCTCAAATATCCAAAGTTAAGACACCCGCAGTAAATCGGAAAATATTTTAACTTGCGTTGCAGCGTTGCCCAGTAATCCTAATCCAGTGATCATCCGCGTAGTTATTTAATTTAATTAGCTTAGTGCAATCAAAATTAGGTAGGTATGTGTGAATATACCTACCTAAGATATCGTAATGTTTGGATTTCCATAGTTTTTTTAAAGGAATAATCAAGTAGGTATTGTATTTTAGTTTTAGACTATCAGCGTTTAACTACTTTTTAATTTTTATGTTAAAAACGGCGGTATTATAGAAAGATTTTTTGGGTTTTCACGATGTTTTAACAGTTTTTTTTATAGTGAATTTTTGAGAAATTTTAGGCGTGGTCCCGAAAATTTTTCTCCTGACTATCCTGCTCGTCTCTTTGTAGGTAGGTAGATATTTCAGTTTTTAGTTTAACTTATTTTTAACATTTTTTTTTTCAGAGGGAATTTTTGATTTTGGGCGTGGTCGCGAAAATTTTTCGCCTGCGGCGCTTCTTTTCTGAAACTTAACCTCCCCATCTAAATCAGTCACGAGCCACCACTGCTTGCCCCCCCCCCCCCCTTGGAGAATTTTCTATGGGCGCCCTTGCGTTATACGTCTTTTACCAGAAATTAGTAACAACTTCGATATTTTCAATTAAACATCCTGTATTTTATTTTATTTTCAAACCCCCTATTTATTTCTTCAAAACTTTCTTTACTATTATTCTATACATATCTCTTACCGTTTCTAAAATAATAATGAAATTCCACGGAAAAATATTAACCAAAAGCAAATAATAGTGGCATATCGGACAAGTATGTAACTATTTTTTATATTGGAATACACAGTGATTCAATCACAATGGATACCCTGGGGCGGGTAGACCACGACGGCCGTTTCGTCCTTGTTAGGACTTTACGGGCAGCCATAACCCAAGCAATCCCAGCAACAGCGGTAAGATGTATTAAAAGTCTTTTACAAAAGTAAAGCGGCCATCAATGCACCGGAGTGCCATCCCAGCAGAATTAACTCCAATACAAAAGGCAGTCACACTGGTAATAATCGAAAGGCAGACAACTTAATCAACCACAAAGTGCATCACAATCCAGTATAGAAAACGTTATTTGCATTTTTACCGAAACAGTCTGCAGTTCTGCAGATTAGAAACAGATCACGCAGCGCCATTTAGACACACTTGTTCGGCTCAAAACTCCCCATTGTGTAGAATTATAAGAAATAGTAATGTGTTTGATAATATTGATTTTTTCTCAATGTCCCTTCGAACAGTGAAAGGCATACTAAAAGATGTTTAAAAACTGATTATTTTGATGATTGGTATTATTGTATTTTTTTCTCGGATTTAAAATAATGAATAATCTAATGTGAAATAAGTGAATGTATTTATTCCTCTTTTACCTTATTTTACTATTTATAATCATGATTAGAGTTTTATTATATTTTATAATTGTATTATGTGGATACTCCAGTGGGTATCTCGTTACCTGTTTGTATCCCTTTTGGCGTTAATAAATAAAATAAAATAATTAAATAAATAAATAAAATATACCTAACTAGTCAAATTTTTGACTTATAAGCAATTATTTGTAAAATTTTATGTGTAACAATTTAATTTCCATTCTGTTTTCGGATCAAAAATTATTACTTTACCACTACCTATCTAAAATTTCATTCCCCTTCATTATCAAGCACCGTAATATCTAATTCCACACGGAATTTCGATTTTCACCCTTTTATTTTTGAAAAGTTATTCATCAATTTTAGACGACATCCTGTTAAAGCTCAAAACTTGAGAAAAACAATTTTTTTCTCAGAAACAGATAGAGTAGGATACAAAAACTTTTATAAAAGTTCTTGGAAATTAAATAAGGAAAAAAAAACAAAAAAATATATTACATATACAGAAAGCTTCATTTAAAATAAGCTAGTTTAAGACGACAATTTACGGTATCACAGAAAGTCGCACATAGCCGCTGTTTTCATTTGAAGAGAGTATCTCCGAAAACCCCATTATTCAAATTAGCAGGATTCAAATCGCATTGCTTTCCGAAATAGTCTAAAAGAGACACACATGTGAGACACCCTGTTTAAGTGATAATACGCTTTCCAAGTTTCTTAAAATTTCACAAACCGGAATAAACCTGAACAAACCCAAAATAGTTATTTACCTAACAAGTGCGGAAAGTGGTACTTTTCCGCATGTGTTAGGTACAAAAGTTTTCCTACGATCGATATAGTTCTCAGATAAGCGTCAATAAGGTTCCGAATAATATACTGTAATTACAAAAATTATTGAGCTTCTGGCAAAAAAAAAATATTTATTTCACTTTATTGAGTGTTTTAGATAAGGTATTCATTAATTTAACAAATCGTGCGGAAAAGTTACTAGTGCTAGTAGTCCTGAAAAGTTACTTTTCCGCACGATTTACATATAAACACATATTTACATATAAATATTACAAACATCTTTATTTTAGACTAGGAGAATAGAGAACTGAGAACAAATTGAGCATATTATTAAAGTTAAACGTGCATTTCATAATATACTTTATAGGATAACAAAAACAAATTAACGATAAATATTAAAGTTATACGTGCAATTGGTATTTGTGTATGTATTGTTTGTTAACTATTTGGTTTTTTAATTTGAGATATCCTATTTGCATTATACAGTGTGTCCGAAATTCAAGTCTATATATGGGTATCTCGCTTAATAGATAAGATAGAAAGTTGGTTAAATGGGGAATATTTTAGAGAATTTATTGCCGATCTCGAATCCTTTTTCAAAATTATTAAAGTTTTGTAGTTTTTCACTTATTAAACAAAAACTAAAAATGGCGCATTTCTTTTTTTTTAAATAAGGACCGAACGGTTAATTTGACATATCCAAAAGTATTACGTTCTTAGGACACTTTTTAGGGAAGAACATTTCTGTATGAAAAGAAAATGCAGATTGTCTTTTGTTTGTGAGTTACCCACAGTAACTTTGTTATTTCTTATGGCGGCCATCTTGGATTTGTACATAAAATTATTTCTCTTTGAATTACCTTTTAAACGATGTGCCACATGCTACCAAAATTTTTGAGAAATACTCTTGAATTATTAAAAAACCAGTTTTATCGTTAACTTGGCAACAGCGCATGCATCTAACATAGCAGATAAATATTAAACCATTTAAAGCACCTCTTAAACCTTTATTTTTTTAGAATACAGTTTCTTACAAGATCCTTAAATTCTGAACCTGACCTAACCGAACCAAAACCAAGTAGGATAACTTAAAACAAAAAACATTTATCAATAGCCTGCAACTAATTTAGTTATTAAAAAAAGGCAAGACACATTCATGAATGATCTTAGAATTTAAAAATTCGTTTTTCGAATCTGTTAATTTAAATGGTTAAAATGTCGGCCATTAACACTGTGACTCTTCTGACGACTCTTCGAAGCGTGTTTCCATTGACCGAGTTAAATACCTCCCTTACCCGGTCTTCTAAGATTTCCCGGTTTTCGGGCGGATCAAATTCATAGATTTCATTTTTAGCCCACCCCCACAAATAAAAATCCAACGGCGTAAGGTCTGGCGACCTACATTGGTTTCTGCTCCGATGCATCTTACGGAGGCGGATGGGTTTTCACCAAAGGCTTCCAATACAATCCTATCTCGTTCCTCATTATTTTTACTATAATTACCTCGGGTTTGTTCAAAAGCACCAAAATTAATTAAATTTATTACTAATTTCCTGTAATAGGTTTTATGCGGTTGATGTCTTTCTGGATAGGTACAATTCCAAATATCTAGCAGAAGCTAGTTCAGCATTTCGGTGTGATTGCAAATAAAGTGCCAACATATCAAACTTTTCTTCATTTAAAATTTGTGCCATTTCCAAAATATCATACAATTTAAACCACTTTTTAGAATCTTGAATGACAGATAAATAGGCACCTCATTTTTTTTAATATTGCATACCATGGCCTACCATGTAAAAATATCATGGCCTTTTTTCCATGCACAAATATCACGGCCTACCATGTAACAATAATCCTTCCGTTATTACATTATTATGATTATACCAAATAATTTTAATGTAATAATACTTAGGTTTGGCAAAATTAAAAAAGGTTTGCATTTTTTTTTTGTTTGTAAAGTTTTTATTCTGATCTATTTTTTTCTAATATTTTAACTATGTAAATGTAATTGCATACAAAAAAAGACGCGATTTTTAGTTGAAAGCCCTATTTCTTCTAATTGAATTATTTTTCGTTTCATTCCGATTAAGATTTTTTTTATCGCGGCGTTGCCAAACCCGAACAAACCTATTTAAGACCGTAGACAAAAAATGCGTTAATTATTTTATTGGCTAGAAAACAATGATTATTTGGGGCAGAAAATGTTCTTGTTATTAAACTAATACCCTTGGATGTACCCACATGCTATGTTAGATGCATGCGCTGTTGCCAAGTTAACGATAAAACTGTTTTTTTAATAATTTAAGAGTATTTCTCCAAAATTTTGGTAGCATGTGGCACATCGTTAAAAAGGTAATTCAAAGAGAAATAATTTTATGTACAAATCCAAGATGGCCGCCATAAGAAATAACAAAGTTACTGTGGTTAAGTCACAAACAAAAGACAATCTGCATTTTCTTTATGTACAGAAATGTTCTTCCCTAAAAAGTGTCTTAAGAATGTAACACTTATATGTCAAATTAACCGTTAAGCCCCTATTTAAAAAAAACGAAATGCGCCATTTTTAGTTTCTGTTTAATAAGTGAAAAACTACAAAACTTTTAATAATTTTGAAAAAGGATTCGAGATCGGCATTAAATTCTCTAAAATATTCCCTATTTATCCAACTTTCTATCTCATATATTAAGCGAGATACCCATATAGAGACTTGAATTTCGGACACACTGTATAACTGTAGGCTGTAGGTACTTATAATACGATTGTTTGACAGTTGCTAATGCATAAAACAATATTTCCACCTGCTCCAGAACGAGGTGATGTGTATTTGACAGTTTAATCACAACCTGCACCTCATTATTGTAATACCTATATATCAGGGGGTGTCAAATTAGAACATTTTATATAAATTCTGTCACAATTTCAAAAATAGTGTGGTAGTGTAAAAATTGTGCGGTAAAGTAAAATCGTGCGGAAAAATGGTACTTTCCGCACGATAAATCGTGCCGAAAAGTAACTTTTCCCCACGATCGATATCGTAGGAAAAATAACCAAATATATTACTATTTAATTAAAATAAAAAATAAAGAAAACTATTGTAATTTTTGCAAATTTTTTAAAACAATTTTGGTAAAATTATTATTTTGTAGCGTTACTTTTAAATTTCTGCAGAAAAAAAGGCTTGATACATTTTTTGCGTAGGTTGTTTTTTTATTTTTCATTTTCTGTATGTCGTAAAACAAAGCTTATTTCAAAAATTTGAATCGGCTGCTCATATTTATATACAGGGTGTTACAAATTCGACGCTCACCATTGGAATCTCGTAAACGGTTAGAGAAACAGCGAAGGTCAAATTGGGGCAAAGTTGCGCAATTTGGTGACGACTAACATGCCGTCAAAAAATTTGAAAAACTCAAAGTACTTCCGAAGATATTTGGAAAAAACCAAAAATTCTTAATCCGTATTTTATTTTTTGCTGGTTTTATTATACAGTGTGGCCAGTAAAGTCCGCATTAAATGGGATTTTTTTTTAATAATAACTTTATTCGAAATTTGACTTTGGCATCAAGTCCTGCTTCGATCGAGATGAAAATTAAGCAAAAAAATAGTAGTCACATGATTCGCATTATTTGTCAAATTTTAATTATTTCCAAAAAAATATTTAAAAGTGGGGTTATTTCTGAATGTATCGAAAAAGTTATAAAACATTTTTTTTTATATGCAGTTTCTAGCCCACATGCAAAAATTTAGCTGCATAAGATAATTTTGATTTTTTACCCATATTTTGTAACTTGCACCACATTTGCAAAATAAGACTCAACGTAACCTACATAAAACTTCTTAGTTTTGACAATGCTTTATTTCAGATACATCTTCTTTACAGTAGCGCCATGTTAAATGTGTGTTTCTGCAAAATCAAAATTGGGTCATTAAAGTTTGGTCGCATGTAATGCAAAGTTTATTTATTTTTGACCCTGTATAACGTAACTTCATAAAATAAGTATTTTTGAAAACGTAGTTTGTGTCTGAAAGTAATACACTTTAATATTAAGACAAAAAGTACACAGTGTCATCAGTAAAGTGTTCATTAAGTGGAAAAAAATTTTTAGTGGCGGGTCAAAAATCAAAATTATCTTATGCAGCTGAAATTTTGCATGTGGACTAGAAACTACATTAAAAAAAAACCTTTTATTATAACTTTTTTCGATATTTTTAGAAATAACCCCAGCTTTGAATTATTTTTTGAAAAAAATTAAAATTTGACCGATAATGCGAATCACATGAATACTATTTTTTTTGCTTAATTTTTATCTCGATCGAAGCAGAACTAGATGCCAAAGTCAAATTTCAAATAAAGCTATTAATAAAAAAAATCCCATATGATGCGGACTTTACTGGTCACACTGTAGGGATGGCGAAAAATTAATTTCACATTTTATTGCCACTTTTTATTTTATATAACGTGATGTTATCAAAAATATTGATTCTGACGTTTTGTTTTTCGGGTACCATCGTCAGGTATGTTTTTTTAAATACGGACCTGTATTTTTTATTGCAGTTTTTTTGTGTCTTTATCTACACATATGACGGATAACAACGTCACATCACGTTTGAATTGTATGAACAAACAACCCATAAAATAAAGAAAGCAAAAAAACAGAAAACTCGATATTAAACCAACAAATTTGATGATAGCAACCAGAAGGCAAAACGTCGGACTTAAAATTTCGGTACACCAACTTATAGGAAATGAAAAGTGACAGTTATTAATAGTATATTACATAACGAGTGTTGAAAGTGGTACTTTTCAAACGAGGAGGTATTTAGCACGAGGCGTTAGCCGAGTGCGGAAATTCTCCGAGTGTGAGAAAATCACTTTCACACGAGTAATGTACACAATTTTTCCTACGACCATACAATATAATCAAAAAGAGTTTGATTGGTTTTTCATAGTTTGTAGGTATCACCATTGTGTTAATCAACTAAAAAAAAACAATGCCCACTTACACATTTTAACTTACCTAGATTTAAATAAAAAGATTAACTTTTTCTCCTATTTGCTTACGCACATCATACCTACTATCTATGTACAGTGAATAAATTTCGTTTCTGATCTTTTAGTTGCTTGCCTTCTTTTAATAAAACAATAATATAGGGTCCTACGAAAACAACATAACACAAAACTACAACATAACCTCAACATTTGCTCAACATTATAGAAAAATAGAGATGGAGTTAAATATCGATAGCTTGTTAATTGTAAAAGTTAAATCTTTTTCGATTTGTTTTAAATATAGCTAAAATAAATTTACCTACATAAAGCACATTCACATGTCCCATATCCTTAAAAATTGTATGGATACTTTTATCCGAGATAATGGCAAAATTAAAAATCGTTATTTCCTAGGTTATTCTATTTCTGCTCTAAAGCTACCCCTTTTTTTTCTGTGGTTCAACTCAGTTGACATATAAACATGACAGTTGGTGGGTTGCCTGACATATTTTCCCTTTTTGTTTTAGATAATATTATTTTTATCATAAATAATACTCTTAGGTTCCGAAAAATAACGAAAAAAAAAGGATTTTTTTTATTTGCAGTAATGCCTAGTGTACTTTAACCCACCCAGCACCCCAATTCACTCCACGTGTCCCGTAAGTTTGTTATTTTTAATAAACAGTTTTGTTGTCAAATTGACACCTGTTTAAATTAAATATAGTGTGCTTTGTATTTCCACACTCGTGTTGAAATATTTTTTTTCAACACGCGTGTGATATTTAGCACTTTTTAGCCAAGTTAACCGTGCTGTTATTGTCATTTTCGTAGGTGGTCGTAGGAAAAATATAAAACTTGTCATGCGTCAAAACTACATTTTTTGTGTGCAAATCTAAAAAAAACCACAACTTTTTATTTTGCCACACTAAATGACGATAATAAAATTGAAAATAAAATTAATATAACAAATAAAAAGTTTCCCCTCCGTTTTTCGTCAAAAAAATATATACCATAAAAATACGGGATAAAACGAATATTGGAAGCGTATTCCAACGTTTTGATTTATGTATTTTTCTCCTTAATCCTCTCTGTATTTGCTGGAAATATCGTAGCAACGATAATGAATTTTCTTTCGCTTGCGACAGGCACAAAATAAAATAAAGAAAACCGAAAAGCTTTTAATTAAAAATTAACAAGCTATTTCTTCCAGTTCAGTTATGTAATTAAACGTCTTCCAGTTCGAGCGATTTAGACGTGGTTTTGCACCAAGTAACATTTCAAAACGAGTAAATATTAGAAACCTGCCGCTTTATTGGCTAGCTGAAAAATCACCCCATCGATACAAACATACAGACCTGGCATTGGGTGAGTAACTTCATGCGGAAGAGTAACGAACTAAGGAATTATTTTAAGCTCTAGGTGGAATAGTACGAGACGTAGAAGAGTCATGTAAAACTCTGCAACTGAAAGAGTCGAAATGCTGGATCGATACCAACTACAGCAGCATACTAAGGATATATCCAGGCCAAAATTCTCGATAGCCGACCGCTTACACTGTTTCGCTGCCACACCTTGGAAGGGGCTTTTCTATGCTCATTCCTGGTAGGGAAAAGTGGGAAAGCAATCAAGTAACAATGGAAAAGATCACTAGATCTTCACAGATGGTTCAAAAATGGAGGTCGGAGTGGGAGCTGGTATCTCCGAGAGCATGCAAATACAGAGGTCGTAAGAGTCCCAGACTACTGCAACATCTTTCAAGCAGACATTTTAGCAGTGGATAAAGTAATCAATAAACTGCAGAATCATCCTGGCCTGAGAGGAACGGCGTCTTTAGCTACCGTGCGAGCAAAAATTATTTGCATCAAAGAGGGCTTGGATTAAAAAAACGTAGGGCTTGGTTTAGATCACAATGATATGGGGACGATATATCTAAATAAATCGAACAAACCCGAACAAACCCATTCTAATGAGTAATAAAATAAGTAGACAAATACAAATTTATTTTTGTTGTTTACAAAATTAACAAAGTAAGAATATACAGAAACAAAAAGAAAAATAATTACATTAATTGCTGAAATTGGCCACCGCCATGCTCCAAGCATAAATTCACACGTCTCTTCATATTTTCGAAAGTGTTGACCAGCATCTCTGGAGAAATGTTACCACATTCTTGGAAAATCCTTTCTGGTAATAATTGTTCTAAATTTGCAACTGGTGTTTTAAAAATACCTAGTGTTCTTTAAATGAGGAAAAACGACGTAATCCATAACCGTTAAACAAGGTGATCTAGGTGGGAATTCATTGTCTGATCGAAAACTGATCAATCTGTCGTCGAAAAAATTGCGTAAGTAGTTAATAGTTTCGGCGGCTGTATTACGTCTCGTGTGATATCACAACGGTCCCCATAGGACTACGTGAGACTGTTTAGACGTTGCTGTTATATATCAATGTACGTTTGCGTATCACTTTGTAGACACTATCTTGTATTGTTGGACCTAAATGGAGGCAGTTCTACCTGATAGGTTGTTTTAATAACAGCTACCTATACTTAGGTTTCGGAATTTCGCCACTCCAACCTAAGCATAATCAATATATCGTCGGCTTTATGACGAAAAGGCGTAACTCAATATTTGGCCAAAATGAGCTTTGTCTATTTTTAAACCCGGGATAGCTCATATTTTGTTGTTACGAAGGGGCGTACCTCAAAGTCAAACCGTTTGTATTGTACAGACAGAAAAAAGAAAGCCCTATCTCAAATACTGCAACATTTTATTATGACAAATAGGCGTAGCTCAAGTTACGCCTATTAGTCATTTTATTTTTTGAACCAGGCAGCGTGTTTCTCGACATAGGTCCTTGCGTTCTTATCTGCTAATCGGTACATTTGGCGTCAATACAATATTTATACAGACGGTAATACAATAGATTTAAATCAGTCGGTAAAAAAGGAAAGCCTTGATAAGATGTTCTTTAAAACCAGCCACTTGGGTGAATATAGAACAATAACCTTAAAACGGCAATTAGTACCTTCCATGCCTCTTTTTAAATTAAATAATGGCCCAAAACCAATTTCACTAGTAAAATACCAAGACCTACTATCGCTTTGCTCTGGTGACAAACCTGTAATCAGATCACTAGAGGACATTCTTTTTTTAACTCTTTGCCGACTAAAATAGTATAATATTAATATTCTTTATTGTTTGTTCTTTCTTGTTGATATTTTAAAATATTTTCTTCCAAAGTCTAAACATTTATTTTGTTGCCTATTTTGTGTTGAGTAACAAATTAGTTAATACGGATCTTTGTCCTAAAAACAATTCTTGATTTTTGTTTACTTTAGTTAAAATATTATTTTGTAAATTAAAGATATTCGCATTGGTAAACTTGCCGAATTGTCATTTTTTAATTACTTGTTGGTTAATTGACTTGAAGTTACTTAATTAGATTAGTTTAAAATTAATAATGTGTATAGTTTTATTTTAAAATCATAAAAAGTACTTACTATTATTACCTACCCACTCACTTTAATCGTTTTTTGTATTTCTTTTTTTTGACTTTTTGTATGTTTAGTTTATAGGTAGGTACCTACGTAGTAGTAAAAATAACAATACTAATAAACGTTTTTTCAATTTAAAAATCACCTTACCAGTACCTTCTGATTGATACTACTAGGGCGTATCTATTCCATACCAATTATTAATATTACGACAAAAAGGCGTATCTCAATAAATAATTAATATTACTAATATTTAGAGTATATACATCAAATAACTAACATAGGGTTCTAGTTTAACTTCAACTCCAACATATCTCTCCAAAAAAACCTCAAAAAAACTGAAAACTTAGTGCCAGCCTTAAATATAAAGTCGTCATTTTTTTAAATTTGCTCTCCTGTAAATTTGTAAATATTGAGTTACGCCTTTTCGTGATAAAGCCGACGATATACAGAGTACTTTCGAATGTATCGTTTATTTTATGTCAAAATTGTTTCACAGTGCTGTATCTTTGTGGTAAATTTCAATAAGAAATTTATTTTATCATAAGATTTATAATATGGTCTAATTTTATACAGTGTGTGTGTGGATGGAGTTGACAAGAGGAAAAAGATATTTATTATTGATTTTACGACGAAAAGTTATTCTTTATAAAAAATTCTGCTTGTCGAGAAAATGGATTTACCATATAAAAATTTTAAATTAAGAAATCATAAAAATGCTTTAAGAGAGAAGTACGATTATTTATTATTTTAGACAAAATGTTTATGAAACAAAGTTGTTTATAATCCAAAATAAAGCCTAAATACAAAATTTTAAATCTGAATTCTAATTTTTGTTTTTTATTTTTTACAATAGAATTTATGAACATTCAAAATGAAAACCTGAGAGTGCTGACCTATTTATTTAATTTATTTCTAATTTGGAGAAATGTGTGCAGGTTGGAGGAGGATATGTAGAATAATAACTTTTTCCACAATTTTACATTTTGAATGTTCATAAATTTTATTGTAAAAAATAAAATACAAAAATTAGAATTCAAATTTCAAATGTTGTATTTAGGCTTTATTTTGGATTATAAACAACTTTGTTTCATAAACATTTTGTCTAAAATAATAAATAAAAATAATGGTACTTCTCTTTTAAAGCATTTTCATGATTTCTTAATTTATCAACTACAATCTACAACTACATCTGATCTAAAAAATTTATATGGTAAATTCATTTTCTCGACAAGCAGAATTTTTTATGAAGAATAACTTTTCGTCGTAAAATCAATAATAAAGATCTTTTTCCTCTTGTCAACTCCATCTGGGGACAAGAAAGGCCGGTGGCGCTGCCGAATTTTCCTCGGATTCGGCATTCTTGGTTGTTAACTAACAAACTAACAAAAAACTATAAAATAACTTTTTTCAAATGGCCAACAATAAGAGAGACATAGCTTTCATAAAATTATAAAAACCCAAATCCGATCCTGTGCATCAAAATGTAGGCTAATAAGTCTGTTTATCTTTATTATTTCTATATTGAATAGCTCAGTGTACCGATCAATCAGTCGCATTATGTTTAGGAGTTTAGGTTTATGAGTATTCTGTTACTTTTAAATTAATGTTAAAACGTGAAACTGGCATATTATGAAAACAATAAACTATGTAAATATACTGTGTGAGCAAAAATTATTTGCATCAAAGAGGGCTTGGATTAAAAAACGTAGGGCTTAGTTTAGATCACAATGATATGGAGACCATATATCTAACCAAATCTAGGTTAAAATTTTGTTTCATAATATGACATGATATGCCAAACTAATGAGTAATAAAATAAGTAGGTAGACAAATACAAATTTATTTTTGTTGTATACAAAATTAACAAAGTAAGAATATACAGAAAGAAAAAGAAAAATAATTACATGTATTCTGAGAATTCACATAACCGGAGAGGTGGAACCAGGATTCATCCGAAAGGTCTAATAAATCATTTATTTCCAATAAATTTTGGGCAAACCATTGAGAGTAATTCCTGCGTTTTTCAAAATCTGCGGCTTGTATTTCTTGGAATACTTGCACTTTATAAGGAAATAAATTTAGCTGCTTCTTAAGAATAGTCCTGCATGTTCCATAAGATCTTCCCACTTCTTGGGACAGGCGTCTTATACAATTTTTTGGCGTATATTGCATTATTTCACGAACGTTTGCAACAAGTTCTTCTGTTCTTACAAATGGTCTTCTTGCTCCTTTTTTGTGTTGTATAGAACCTGTTTCCCTAAACACAGTTACAGTTTTTTTCACGCAATGATAAAAATCCCCAGCAATAAAAGCAACGTTAGGAAAATGTTCGTGAAAATCGTCCATGCACAAACCCGGATTGTATTGCCACTCACCATTTACTCTAACCCCGTTTCGAAAATACGCTTCAACCATGAATGTTTTGTGCTGTTCCGTAAAGCCCATTGTGTGAATTGTTCAAGAAATTGGAAAAATTAACGATGAATCAAATTACTTGTAACGACTGTCAAAGATGACGGAATAATTGTTTGATTATTAATTCAGGTAGTTACTGACACCCAACAGGTATAAAGCTCTACGGCGAAGCATTACGTCCTTAGATGCAAGGCCCTCTTTGATGCAAATAATTTTTGCTCGCACGGTATTAAATATTTATGTCGTCAAAGTGCGGCTTCTGCGTCAGAGATTTTTTAAAATATTATTTACGTTAGACAGAACCGTATTGGACGATTTTTTAAATAATTTAAGTTTTAAGTGTTTAAGGGTTATATCAAAATTTTGTTTATTTTAGTTATACACAGTTAAAAAAATAAAAAAGAACTACTAACGTAGGATTCACCATGTATACTTGTATATTGAAGTGAGTTTATCCTTGTGAGTATTATGATTAAATTAAAAGAGTGGAAGAGTAGAACTTAAATTAAACAACATTTTGTTTTTCTGAGTGTTTTTCTTTTGTGCTAATTAGATGCATTTTTGGCATAGGTATATGCGGGTGTAAATTATTACTTTGTTTTATTTAACATTTCCATTATAATCGTCGGTATCCACATCCGAATACAAACTGCATTAAAATTGATAACAATTCTCATGATATGCAGCGGGTTGTAAATGTGAAAGCGGAACGGTTAAATATTGCAATCTAATTTGCTCCGACAAAGTTAGGGTGTCTTTATGAATGTAATTTATACAAGGTGCGTTGCCCCGGGGTTAATTTACACTACAGGAACGCCTACTTTTTAATACCATAGGAATTTAAATTTAAACGACATTTTAACCAATAAATATTCATACCGGAAATAATACATTTTTTTTTAAATAAATTGTCTTGTATAATAATATATAAAAGATAGAGCAATTTAAAGTATTTGTTGTGGGACAGTGCTCCAGTCTACTGTCCAGGAAATAACATGAGTAGTCTTCTGCAGTAACTTAAAAACCTCCGAATTTTTAATAGGTATTTAAGAAATTTTTGATTTGTTGCAATTCTTATACAGTGTCACCAGTAAAGTCCGCATCATATGTTTTTTTTTTTAATAGCTTTATTCAAAATTTGACATTGGCATCAAGTTCTGCTTCGATCAAGATGAAAATTAAGTACAAAAATAGTAGTCACGTGATTCGCATTATCTGTTAAATTTTAATTTTTTCCAAAAAATTAATTTATTTATTTATTTATTTATTTATACAGCTAAGCCCAACAGATGCTCTGAGCATCCAATTATAGGGCAGATTACATATTAGAAATATAAATGTATTACTCGTAAAGTAAACACAAGATATAAATATGTTATATGGAAATCATTACATTAAATATTTTACATATTTTATAATAACAATGCTCAAATAGGCCGGATGCAGAAACCGCTAAGTGCAAAAGTCAAATAATAGTGTCATAATTAAATAAATGTTATAACAATCATTAATAATAGAAATTAAAGAAAATACATTTTTATGAAGTTAATACTCTACGTATTTTACTCTTGAAGTTGTAGATTGAGTCGTTAAAAATATCAATATTAGAATTTATATTAACCGCGGCGTTGAAGGAGTTTATGCATCTGACCAATGGCGAATAGAGAAAATAGTTTGTTGTACACTGTGGTGCCTGCAAAAGATTGCGAGATCTTATTACGTAAGGATTACAATTTAAAGAAAGATATTCCAGACAATACCGGGAATCAATGTGACCGTTGTAAACTTTATAAACAAATAATATATCAAAAAACCTCCTTCTCAGCGCAAGACTATCAATCTTATAATAGGCGAGGTTACACTCGTAAGTTCTGTGGTGCTGGTACCTATGAAAACGGTAGTTTAAATTATTGGTAAGTCTTCTTTGCACAGATTCTATAAGTTGTACATATTTATCATAGTGGGGGTTCCACACAACACTCGCATACTCCAGCACTGATCGGACAATGGAATTATATAACAAAATAATGGAATGATAATTTTTAAAGTTTCGCGTCCCTCTCAGAATGAAACCGAGGTTTCTGAATGCTTTCCTGGTGATATTATTAATGTGATTTTCAAAACTTAGTTTATTGTCCAAAACAACACCCAGATCCCTGACCTGCTCCCTGGTTGCTAAAGAAGAGCTGTTTAAGAATAGTAGTTGTCTAGGGGGATCTACCTGTCTTGTGAATAATATAGTAAAACATTTATCTACATTCAAAAATAAGCGGTTAATTTTGCAATAAGTGGCAAAGTTGTTAAGATCCATCTGTAGTTTATTATAATCTGTCTGATTTCTAATAGCTCTATACAACTTTATATCATCGGCATACAACAAGGCTTCAATGTAAGAAAAACACGTAAATACATCATTAATAAAAATACTGAATAACAGTGGACCAAGATGAGAACCCTGAGGTACCCCCGATGATACCCTGACCTTATTTGAAGTAAAACCGTTTACCGCAACATACTGGTATCTGTCTGTTAAGTAGGAGTTAAGCAGGGTCAGCAGGCGCCCGTGCACGCCAAACGCGTTCAATTTAGCTAGCAATGTCGAATGATGGACCTTATCAAAGGCCTTGGAAAAATCCGCGTACACGGCCGCCACCGACGCATCTCCCTCCATATGCTTTAAGATATATTGAACAAAAGGCATTAAGTTTGATAAGACAGAACGGTTTTTAAAGAAGCCATGTTGATTTATATTAATTTTTTTTTTGCACATAAAAAATAACTCGTCAGTGATAATGGATTCAAAAACCTTTCCGAAGTGACTTAAGAGCGAAATAGGTCTATAATTTTTTATGTCGTCCTTATTCCCAGATTTAAATATTGGTACAACTTGCGCACTTTCCAGATTAGTGGATAGCAACCATAAAGAAGACACTTGTTATAAATAATTTGCAACGGAATGCTCAGGGAGCGGGAACACTCTTTTAAAAAAATTGTTGGTATTCCATCCGGTCCTGCGGACTTGCGAATATCTAGCCTGTTAAGGCAAGTCGATATTTTTTCCAAATCAATTTTGGATATGGTGAAACAGTCATTGGAGGGATTAGGCCTAACAATCACAGGTGTATCGCCAGGTTCAAAGACGCTAATAAAGTAGTCAGAAAATAAATCGCATACCGATTGGTCATCGCGTCATCACAAGCGGTTTGATCGCCATAGACCATTTTTTTGGGTACGGATTTCGTATTTTTTTTATTAGAAATAAAAGTCCAAAAATACTTAACATCGGTGACAATGCTGTCCTCTGTTCTTTTGATGTAGTTGTTATAATCTTGTTTGGTGCACTTTTTTACTTCTTTTCTAAGACGCGAGAAATTATTATAATCATCTAACCTTTTATGAAGCTTCCATTTCTTATGGTATTTTACTTTTTGTTTAATAGTATTAATTGTGGCTTTCGAGAACCAAACCGGGTAGGAACGATTTTTAATTTTCTTTGTTGGTACATTGTTTTCAATAATGTTATTTAACACATCATAAAAAATGGAAACCATTCTATCAATGTCTGTCCCCTCCAATACAGTATTCCAATCTATTTGAGAGATAAGATCATTTATAACATTGTAGTTCGTATTGTTAAATCGTTTTTTGTAATAAGATCTTGCCTGCATGAATTTTAAATCTTTCATTTCAAAAGAAAATTCTAATGATTTGTGATGAATGTCCTCAGGGACAAAACTTGCATCTGATGCACTAATAGTAACGTTGTTGACATTCCTTGCAAGCACCAAATCAAGGACCCTATCATTTGCATTTTTAACAAAATTATATTGCTGCAGTCCCAACAGGGAAATGTTATCAATAAAGAGTTTACTAATGGGATCCAACGCCCCCGATGGAGAGCAATCCCCCTCCCCCGCTGCGTCGTTCCGCTCCCATCTGATGTTTGATAAGTTATAATCCCCGGCGGGGATAATTCCAAAGTGGGGTTAATTCCAAGGTGGGGTTATTTCTGAAAATATCGAAAAAAGTTATTAGAAAAAGTTTTTTTAAACGCAGTTTCTAGCCCACATGCAAAATTTCAGCACCATAAGATAATTTTGGTTTTTACTTATATTTTGTAAATTGCACCACTTTTGCAAAATAAGACTCAACGCAACCTACAAAAAAATGGGGATTTTCCCTAGGTACTCCACATGCGTGTATTCTGAGAATTCAGATAACCAGAGAGGTGGAACCAGGCTTCTTCCGAACAAAATGTCAGGTCTAATAAATCATTTCTTTCCAATAAATGTTGGGTAAACCATTGAGAGTAATTCCGGCGTCTTTCAAAATCTGCAGCTTGTATTTTTTGGAATACTTGCACTTTATAAGGAAACAAATTTAGCTGCTCCTTAAGAATAGTCCGGCATGTTCCATAAGGTCTTCACACTTCTTGGGACAGGCGTCTTATACATTTTGTTGGCGTATTTTGCATTATTTCACGAACGTTTGCAACAACTTCTGTTCTTACAGATGGTTTTACTGCTCCTTTTTTGTATTATATAGAACCTGTTTCCCTAAACATAGCCACGGTCCTTTTCAGGCAATGATAAAAATCCCCAGCAGTAAAAGCAACGTTAGGATAATGTTCGTGAAAATCGTCCATGCACAAACCCGGATTGTATTGCCACTCACCATTTACTCTAACCCCGTTTCGAAAATACGCTTCAACCATGAATGTTTTGTGGGGGTAATTACCCCCCCCCCTGGATCTTAAACCTAACCAAACTTAAGTGCCCTCTTATACTTATAAATATTTTATAATAAAATCCCTATTTGTTCCAATGAATTTTTCGGACAGTCCTCTAAGAGGTTGATTGTAATAAAGAAGCTGTGTCCTTCAAAATTAATCAAAATGTGTGAAACACGTTGGGTAGAGCGGCACAAATCAATATTAGAATTTTGTTCAGCATTACCTTCCATTATTGGAGCTTTAGAAACCATCTCCAACTCCAACTGGCAGGATATAGTGGCATCTACAAACGCAAACATTTTAAAAACATTACTTTTAAACAGTCAGTTTATTGTAATTCTTTTTTGTCTTTCAGATGTTTTATCTCTAACCCTTAACATAAGTCAAGTATTTCAAACGAAAAGCCTTAATAGAGTTTCTGCTAAAAATATGTTAAACAATGTTATTAGCAAACTAAAGGAGAAACGACTAAACGCCGCTGAACATTTTTTAAATGCTTTTTAAAAAATTACGGAATTGCACAATGCTGTAGCCATTAACTCTAACTATGCCTCGGAGAGCAAATATGCAAATTCACAGAGTTAACGTACCTGCTGACAATTCTGAAGATTATTACAGAATTTCGACATACATATATACCGATTATAGATCATAATCATAGAAGACACACAGTTTAGATTTGATGAGGATTTTTTTTCAACTTTTGACCTCAAAATTCTGGAAAATCTACCTACTGTAATACCCAACGACGACGACAAGTCGATCAATAATTTGTGCTCTTTTCTTGAGCCATTTGTGGATCCAGAGATGTTGTTTCAACGTTTAAGAGCAGAAACTGACCTGTGGAGATTATCAAATGCAGAGATCAATCAAGATTCTCCCATCGAATATTTGTTTAGAAAATGTGACGAAAGTAAAGAGTTTTTTTCTCTTCTGCTTAAATTATTTATTCTGTTACTTACTAGAGTTGTTAAGAAAAGAACCGAACAGGTTCTTTAGAACAGGTTAGAGATAGCCTGTTCAGTGAACTGTACTTTGTAAAAGAACTGAACCGGTTCTTTAGATACACTTATGATAGATGATTGCGCTCGAGTGATGTTAAAGAGCAGCGAAATTGCTGCGGAAGGTCAGCAGTTCTGACCCGGCAACCTGTTCACCTGTTGTATTGTCACTTACTTGGTAAAAAACCGGTTTTTGTTAATCACTTTCTAAAAAAAAAAAAAAAAGGTCGCCATTTCCGTAAACAACACAGAACACCGCTGCGTCCGCGTGTATGCTCTCACTGCTCCCTGTTTTCTGAATTATTGCAATTATTCAAATTAATTCCCGACGACATATTTTTTTCATTGCTCGAACTTATATGCTACCAAATTTGTATATTTTTTAATATCAATATTCCTTTTCAGATTTAGTTCAGACCTTAACATTGAGTAAAGTGTCCATAATGTGGAAACTTTTAGATCTTTCTTACCCTCGAAATATGCAAGTAAAACTTTCTCATTAACATGTTTAATTTTCTTCTCATCACACCACGTAACAAATTTTTCGTATGCCAAATCATAAACTGCCTTTGACTTTTTGGGAATTACTGATAATAGAGCATTACCTGCTGCCTCTTCAATATCGCTTGGTAGCTCTTCAGAACTTGAATGACTCATTTTTTAAAAATAAAACTAAAAATATATCAATCTCGCTAAAAACCTTCCGTCTAGACTTTTTTACAAAATGTCAAACTGACAACTAACACGAAGTAACAGCAACAATAGCTATTTATGCCATCAGTTATATGTCAAAATTAGAAAAACTAAATTTATGTTTTCCAAATTTTTATTATCTATATTAAATTTTATTTTTTTATTACTTTCTTCAAAATTAAAAAAATCTTGTATGCAATACGTTACGAAATGAAATTTTGTGTAACTTGTGAGTTTTTGCAAAACTCACTTCGTTCGTTCCGCAAAAATCTCACGCGTTACACAAAATTAGGCATTTCGTAACTGATGGCATAAAGAGCTATTTTACTAAGTATTTGATTAATAAATAATTATTAGACAATTTGACACTAAAAATATAGGTACTTAAAAGATATGGGTTAACTATAACTATATTTAAAAAAAATATCTTTGAGATTCAGTTACCCCCCCCCCCCCCCCCCCTAGATTTTGACCCAGATCCGCGCCTGCTTGTAACGACTGTTAAATATGACAAAATAACTGATTGATTGTTTATTCAGTTAGTTACTGACACCCAACAGGTATTAAGCTCTACTGTTAAACATTATTGATAATGTAAAATGGGAAAAGCTCTGGTCTATTCTGCTGTCAATGGGTGTCCCAGACCATCTAGTGTATCTCATACAACAATTATATGATAACAATTCTGCACGGGTTAGGGTTGATAAATGCTTGTCTGATGAAGGTGCCACATGCAAGGGTGCGTGAGACAGGGGTGTGTTCTCTCGCCGCTTCTTTTTAATATCTATAGCGAATTTATTATGAGACAGGTTCTAGAGGACTGGCATGGTGGAGTAAATATTGGCGGCACAAAACTGTCTAACTTAGGTTTGCCGATGATACGACCTTGATAGCTGCCTCTCAGAGAGAAATTCTGGAACTCCTAAATAGACTTGAAGGTATCAGTGCTCTTTATGGACTAAACATAAATTATAATAAAACCAAAATTATGATCATTCATAGAGAAAATAACAACTACCCTGAAACTTGGACTGTTGGACACTGTGAAGTTGTCAACAGTTTTGTCTATCTTGGAGCCCTAATAGAAAATATCGGGGGATGTGATGGCAAAATAAGACGGCGTATTCAGCTTGCTAGGAAAGCAATGACACAGTTAAATAAAGTATGGAGGGATCGGAATATCCCAAAACAAACTAAAATCAATCTAGTAAGTACCTTGGTCTTTTCGGTCTCTCTATATGCTTCAGAATATTGGACTGTCAAGGAACTAGATCGTCGTCGGATTAATGCATTTGAGATGTGGGCGTGGCGACGCATGTTGAGAGTGTCCTGGACCGCACATAGAACAACAAGCCCATTGTGTGAATTGTTCAAGAAATTGGAAAAATTAACGATGAATTAAATTACTTGTAACGACTGTCAAAGATGACGGAATAATTATTTGAGTGTTAATTCAGGTAGTTACTGACACCCAACAGGTATTAAGCTCTACGGCGAAGCATTACGTCCTTAGATGCAAGGCCCTCTTTGATGCAAATAATTTTTGCTCGCACGGTATATGGATAAATAATTGTTCATCAGTGATTGTATTTATGATTTTTTTAAATTAAAATGACCTGTGTTCCCTAAACATTCTCACTTAAAAACTTTGTCTCTCCAATTCGACATCTCAGCCAGCGGCTATAATTGTTGGCAACTCCGGAAAGAAAGCAGCCGCACAAAAACGTGACTTGATACGCTATGCCAAAAGAAAAACCGAACAGGAAACTAATTAGAACTTGTGACACTTTGAAGTAATTGTCGACGACATGTCCTTCTCCCTCGCCGTTTCCTTCTTTTAAGATAAAAACTTACTAACAATAAGTAAGTTAAGCAAATGCTGGGTTCTGTATTATAAAAATAGAGGTGTTTTGTTAGATATTTTAATTTTATTTAGATTAATATGTAGTAATAAAGCATTTTTGCTGCCTTCTTCTGCTAGGTCTTTAGTTGTAAATAAATAATAATAATAACAATAAGGGTATAACTCGGCGGTGAGGTTATTGGGATGGGCGACGTCTAGGGTTCGTTAATTAAAGTAAACTTGTCAAGACGTTGACTTCGGTTTGTTTATTAATTTAAAAATGTTTAAGTTCATGAAGGATTTGCGAGCAAAAATTATTTGCATCAAAGAGGGCCTTGCACCTAAGGACGTAATGCTTATCCGTAGAGATTAATACCTGTTGGGTGTCAGTATAACTACCTGAATTAAGAATCAATTAGTTATTCCGTCATTCTTTGACAGTCGTTACAAGTATGATTCATCGCTAATTTCTCCAATTTCTTGAACAATTCAAACAATGGGCTTTACGGAACAGCACAAAACATTCATGGTTGAAGCGTATTTTCGAAACGGGGTTAGAGTTAGAGTGCCAATACAATCCGGGTTTGTGCATGGACGATTTTCACGAACATTTTCCTAACGTTGCTTTTATTGCTGGGGATTTTTATCATTGCCTGAAAAGAACCGTGGCGTTGTTTAGGAAAACAGGTTCTATACAACACAAAAAGGAGCAGGAAGACCATCTGTAAGAACAGAAGAACTTGTTGCAAACGTTCGTGAAATAATGCAAAATACGCCAACAAATTGTATAAGACGCCTGTCCCGAGAAGTGAAGATCTAATGGAACATGCAGGACTATTCTTAAGAAGCAGCTAAATTTATTTCCTTATAATGTGCAAGTATTACAAGAAATTAAAATTTATTGGAGAGAAATGATTTATTAGACCTGACATTTTTTTCGGATGAAGCCTGGTTCCACCTCTCCGGTATGTGAATTCTCAGAATACACGCATGTGGAGTAGTGAAAATCCCCATTTTTTTGTAGAGTCCACAATGCACCCTCAAAAAATTGGTGTCTGGTTAGCTGTTTCCCGAAGAAGAATTGTTGGTCCTATTTTTTCCATGACACAGTTACAACACAGCGGTATAGAGACAATATTTTGAATCCATTTGTGGAGCAATTACTTGACGAATTACGTTTTGGATATTTTCAATAAGACGGTGGAACCGCCATACAGCCGCCGAAACTATTAACTATTTTTTCGACGACAGATTGATCAGTTTTCGATCAGAAATTGAATTCCCACCTAGATCACCTTGTTTAACGGTTATGGATTACTTCGTTTTTCCTTATTTAAAGAACACTATTTTTAAAACACCAGTTGCAAATTTAGAACAATTACAAGAAAGGATTATCCAAGAATGTGGTAACATTTTTCCAGAGATGCTGATCAACACTTTCGAAAATATGAAGAGACGTGTTAATTTATGCTTGAAGCATAGCGGAGGCCAATTTCAGCAATTTATGTAATTATTTTTCTTTTTCTTCCTGTATATTTTTACTTTGTTAATTTTGTAAACAACAAAAATAAATTTGTATTTGTCTACTAATTTTATTACCCATTAGTTTGGCATATCATGTCATAATATGAATTTTACAAAATTTTAAACTAGATTTGGTAAGATGTATCGTCCCCATATCATTGTGATCTAAACCAACCCATACGTTTTTTAATCGAAGCCCTCTTTGTCTTTGATGCAAATAATTTTGGCTCGCACGGTAGGAAAAAGCATTAGTTTAATTCAATGTTATTTTAGGACCAATTTTCAACTACTAAACAATTGTATGGAAATTTGATTGTATTTATCCCATAATATAATTTTCCACTGTCTCTCTCCCCCCTCCTGTGGTGGGTGGGAATGAAATGTTGAAACAAAGATTGTAGCGGGCTTGTCGTTTCAAAATAAGAAAGAAAAAAGGTGGGAGTCACTACTTTGTTGGTAAATGAAGGGTAGGATTTCGACCATTTGGACTATTTTTATTAATTTAATCTATATCAACGTTTCGGTATAGTCCACACCATCATCAAGGCTAAAGCAGCACGAAACAGAGGACTAATGTAATTTGAAAAAATTTTAAATACAAATAAATCACATGGTTACAAACATTAATGCATAATTATATTATAAAAGGAATTAAAATAAACACAAAAAGCCTCAAAAACATCCCACTGCATGACAACTAAACAAAGATATCCCCGTGTCGAACACCCGCGTAACTATTGACTGCTTTCACTTTTAAAGCAATACTCTTTTTAATTCTGACCAATTTGGGTTTAGTGCGAATCTTTCGACAAATTTAGCAATTGAGAATGTTAGAACGCTTCATGAACAATAATCGCTTAAATGCTCTTAAATATATATTTAATCATTCAATTTCAAATAATCTTTATTTAGTTATTTGGATAACTGCTATTATTATTCCAATACCTAAAGTAAATAATGCACAAAATGTTAAAGATTTTCGACCAATAGCTTTACTATCTATAATATCTAAAATTCCTGAAAGACTATTTTTTAATCAAGTTTCCGATCTAATTTTAGCACGACATTATTATGTAAACTTAAAAATGATATTTTCGAAAATTGGGATTCAAATTTTGGTACTAGTATCGTTTTTTTATGTTTAGCCAATGCTTTTGATACTATACATCATGAATTACTACTTGCAAAACTTAAATATATAAGATTTAGTAAACACACTGGTGAATGGTTTGAAAATTGTTTATCAAATACTTAGATGACAAACTAATTTCAAACTAATTTCTTTATGATGTTTTAAATTCATCGAGGCAGCTCCTCAAGGATCTGTACTGGGTCCTTTATTATCTATAATTTATACATATAATTTTTGTTTATCCATGAAATATGGTAATCTATTAGCTGTTGCTGATGATAAACAAATAAATATCACAAAATAAAAAATGATAATTTTCTGCATTGGATTTCATTGCTAAATGAGGATCTTTCAGTTCTAATGTTTCCAAAGTAATAAAGAATCATGGCTTGAAACTCAATGAAAATAAAACAAGTTTACGTTTAATTGGTCCAAAATCTATTCATTCAAAAATAATAATGAACACTGATTTCAAAATTATTATTAACTAGCTTCACACGCGGGTCTAAAAATGTGTTTATTTACGACATCACATTAGAAACCTCTAAATTTATCAGTGTCCCTCTACAATATTATGCTTGTATTATACATATAAACCTTCCTCTTAAATCACTTCATCTATTAAAAAAAACCGCTTCAAAATCCGTTGCGTAGTTTTAAAGATTTAAGCATATAATTATAGGGACGGACAGACAGCGACAGCGACTTTGTTTTATACTATGTAGTGATAATTATGCAATACCGTTGACAACATCCGCTAAAAATCGTGGTATCATTTTTGATCAATACTTAACCTTTGAAGCTTATACAGGGTGTCCCAGATAAGAATGCACTCCACAGGGATCTCGTAAACCATAGGAGATACAGAGATGGTTAAATTAGAGAAAAGTTGCGCATTACTGAATCCTGTAACGTCATGTTTTCAAATTTAAAAAATTCCGAATGCTTCCGAAGGTATTTGGATAAAACCGAATTTTCGCGATTTCGTTTTAATTGATTTATGGTTCTATTTGAAGAGACATGTAAAAATACGTTCCACATTCTCATTGCCACTTTTTCTCCCCTACAAGATTGTTTAATTACATTTTTGATCCGACGTTTCGTTTAGTCACAACCATCTTCAACTTTGTTATTTTAAATAGTCGGAAAATTTTATGTTATGCCTAATAAATTCTACGTTTTATTCTAAATCTAACGGTACACACTTATTATTTTTTAGACGTTTCGATATAGAAAAACACATTATCAATGAAAATAGGCACATTATCGAAAATATTTTTGTATTTATTGTGGTATTTAAACACTAGTTGGATTCTAAAACATTATAACAAAACATAATATCTAATAAAAATGCAACAAGTAATAATTAATTTTAATTATTAAATACAATTATTTTTTTATTTTTAAAAAATGCATGATAATATTCAAACATAACGTACCATTTAAATTCGGCATCATATGGGTGGCTATGAAATTGATTGACGTTCGCAATTGTTTAAATAGTTTCTTTAGATCTGTCACTTAGTTATAGAGACCTGTTAGTTTTAAACTTGGTAATTATTATTATGTTTTTTTTTTAACTGTTACATTGTGCAGTAAAATTTAAAATAATGGAACATTATTCTAACGAAGAGAAAATATGATTTGCTGTTACATCGAGAGTCATAAGAATTGTGCGCAAGCAGAAATGCAATATTTTCAAAAATATCGCGAACGGCGTCAACCAAATCGATCAATTATTACTCGTTGCATTTTTCAGATAAGTTTTATTAGATATTATGTTTTGTTGTAAGTTTCTTTTAAAAAAATGTTTTAAAATCCAACTAGTGTTTAAATACAACAATAAAAACAAAAATATTTTCGATAATATGCCTATTTGCATTGATGATGTGTTTTTCTATATCGAAACGTCTAAAAAATAATAAGTGTGATATACCGTTAGATTTAGAATAAAGCGTAGAATTTATTAAGCATAAAATAAAATTTTCTGACTATTTAAAATAACAAAGTTGATGATGGTTGTAACTAAACAAAACGTCGGATCAAAAATGTAATTAAACAATCTTGTAAGGGAGAAAAAGTGGTAATGAGAATGTTAAAGCTATTTTGACATATCTCTTCAAATATAATCATAAATCAATTAAAACGAAATCGCGAAAATTCGGTTTTATCCAAATATCTTCGGAAGCATTCGGAATTTTTTTAATTTGAAAACATGACGTTACAGGATTCAGTAATGCGCAACGTTTCTCTAATTTAACCATCTCTGTATCTCCTATGGTTTACGAGATCCCTGTAGAGTGCATTCTTATCTGGGACACCCTGTATAGTGCGACCAGTAAAGTCCACGTCATATGGGATTTTTTTTTATTAATAGCTTTATTCGAAATTTGACTTTGGCATCAAGTTCTGCTTCGATCGAGATAAAAATAAAAAAAAAAAAATAGTAGTCACGTGATTCGCATTAGGTATGTGTTAAATTTTAATTTTTTCCAAAAAATAATTCAAAAGTGGGGTTATTTCTGAAAGTACCGAAAAAAGTTATAACAAAAAGTTTTTTTTAATGCAGTTTCTAGCCCACATAGGTACAAAATTTCAGCTGAATAAGATAATTTTGATTTTTTACCGATATTTTGTAAATTGCACCACTTTTGCAAAATAAGACTCAACGCAACCTACATAAAACTTCTTAGTTTTGACAATGCTTTATTTCAGATACATTTTCTTTAAAGTAGCGCTATATTAAATTTGTGTTTTTCTACAAAATCAAAATTGGGCTATTAAAATTTGGTCGCATGTGATGCAAAGATTATTTGTTTTTGACTCTGTATAAGGTAACTTCACAAAATAAGTATTTTTAAAAACGTAGTTTGTGTGGGAAAGTAATAGGTAAGTACATCTTAATACTAAGACAAAAAAGAACACAGTGTCATTAGTAAAGTGTTCATTAAGTGGAAAATAAATTTTAGTGGTGGGTAACAAATCAAAATTATCTTATGCAGCTGAAATTTTGCACGTGGGCTAGAAACTGCATTAAAAAAAAACTTTTTCCAATAACTTTTTTCGATGTTTTCAGAAATAACCCCACTATTGAATTATTTTTTGAAAAAAATTAAAATTTGACAGATAATGCGAATCACGTGACTACTATTTTTTTGTTTAATTTTCATCTCGATCGAAGCAGAACTTGATGCCAAAGTCAAATTTCGAATAAAGATATTAATAAAAAAAAATCACATATGATGCGGATTTTACTGGTCACACTGTATATAAACATAATAAAAAATGCTCATTATAAACTTAAAAATATATATCATTTTAAATTGTACAGGGTGTCCCATTTTCGATACTTTTAGTGGATATTGGAGTTATTATCAAAGATAGAGATGTGCGGTTTTCGCGTCACTGTGCTACTTTTTAACGAAACATATTATTCCGGTGTCAAATATGTCATGGCATTCTTAGATTTTAATCTACAAGGCGATTTTGAAAGTCTTTCCTTTTTAGGCACACCTCGTAATTCCGTTATGCGTCAACGTATTAAAAAAGTAAAAACTGATATTCGTGGAACTTTTTACGTAGAGCTCAGTGGCGTAATCAGTTTTTTTTCTAAAAATGTTAGTTTTCCAGATATTAACCCAACCTATGTTTTTTTAAATAGGACACCCTGTATATTATTTTTTTTATTGATTAAGTATTATTTTGGCTTTTCAAAAATGTATAGATGTTTATATTTTTTTTGAAAAACAAGCTCAAAATTTGATGTTTTTAATTATTTACTTTATTTGTAACAGTACACACAAAAAAATCTAGTATCCAGTTGAACCTAAAAGTTTCAAACTGAAACTATCATAGACATAAATAGGAGCAATGCTAAAGTAAAATTAAATAGAAAACACCTTAGCATCAAAATATAGTTTTAAATTAATACTACATTCTTTTAACTTGACTCTACTTTAGTTTTAGGGTAATAAAAATAAATGATCAACCTATCAATAATTGCAGTTGTAGATATAGTATACGTTAATATTGGTTTGATTCAAAGTAATGCAAATAGCATCAAAGAAATAATAAAGGTTTAGATTTTACTCAAGTTGAGTATAAAGACTGTCTTTGTGCTCGCTGTGAGAATACAAATTTATTTTTATTTTTAAACCCATCATAGTATATTTCACTTTGACCACAATACTTATTTTTAAAACAAGTATAAGATTATCTTGTTATGATGATGATGTAATCACTTTATAAACATAATTTTGATTAACTTGATGATATAATTTAAAAGCAATAGTAGTTTAAAAATGAATATTTTTTAGGTACAAAATAAAGCAAGTTAGTTTCAAAATAAGGCTATTTGTTTGAGCATTTCTATAAGCTTGTTTTGAGAGTAGTTTTTTTTGTGTGTAGGCTATGGCCAATTTATTAGAAACAAATTGAAATGACCAAAAATTGAAAGATTTGTCAGACTATTGTCATTTAATGAAATACTTTTATACGTAGGTCATTTTATTTTACTTATTTTTATCAATGGCTGTTTATGAGAATTATGAAAAGTATGACATGTTGGTATGTTTTATACAATGCAATGAAAATACCCAAGAAGCTTCTGAATTATATTTCAATAGGTAGGTAATGTATTTAAAAGTGCTTTCATTATGATAATTTCTCTTATCTGACGATTGTTTTCATTCATATTAGGCATCCAGAAAGAAGGCAACCATTTTCAAAAATATTTGCTCGTTTGAAAACCAATCTAGTTGAGCACGGGTCCTTTATTCAGCCATGTCCCAAAACATACTTCAAAGAAGACAGGGAGAGAAAAGAAATAAATGTTTTATCTTACACAGAAGCAACGACTTCATCTTCCTGTAGAAAAATAGAGGAAGAAATTGGTGTAACAAGTTCTGACGCTCAGTGAATATTGAAAAAATATAATTACTATCCATATAAATTTAAGATAGTGCAACATTTACACCCCGGAGATGCCGAGCGTCGAATAACTTTTTGCCAATGGTATTTAGAACAAATCCGCACTAACGCATCTTTTGGCAGACTTGTCATCTGGTCTGACGAATGTTATTTTTCAAGTGCAGGAATTTTTAATCGTCATAACACGAGGCATTGGTCTGCAGAAAATCACCATTTAATTTTCGAAAGGGCACAACAAGGGTGCTTCGGGATTGGTGTATCATGTTTCATTTTGGGCCGCCACATAGTCTACCGGATGTATGATGGGGGTCTCACAGCTCGTAAATACCTAGAAATCCTGGAGGAAGTTATTCCCGAATTGCTGGAAAATATTCCGTTGGCCCATTTCAATTCCGTCTATCTCCAACAAGACGGTGCTCCGAGTCACAACTCTCTGCTAATAAGGCCATTTCTGGACAATAACTTTCCTCAAAGATGGATAGGTACAAATGGGCCTGTGAGGTGGCCCGCACGATCTCCCGATCTTTCCATTTTGGATTTTTTTTTGTGGGGTTTTATGAAAAATCAAGTATATAAGACACGACATGAATCTCTAGCAGAACTTAAGAATAGATCTATTATTATTTTTAATGCAATTGAAAGAATACCAAAATTGTGCAAATATTGCATTCAAGAAAACGGGCGGCATTTTGAAAATCTTCTTTAAAAAACCCTGGGTCGTTATTTTTAATTTTATTTTATTTTCTATTATTGGCACTTTTATGTATCTATTAATGTTGTGTTTGTTTCTTTGTAATATAGTTTCCATCTGAGTTTTATATGTTTAATAAATGTTATTATGTGTTAATTATTATATTATGTTAATTATTGTTGCGTTTGGCCATGGCCTACTGTTACAAATAAAGTAAATAATTAAAAACATCAAATTTTGAGCTTGATTTTTAAAATATATATAAACATCTATACATTTTTGAAAAGCCCAAATGATACTTAATCAATATAAAAAATAATATACAGGGTGTCCTATTTAAAAAAATATAGGTTGGGTTAATATCTGAAAAACTAACATTTTTAGAAAAAAACTGATTACGCAACTGAGCTCTACGTAAAAAGTTCTACGAATATCAGTTTTTACTTTTTTAATACGTTGACGCATAACGGAATTACGAGGGGTGCCTAAAAAGAAAAGATTTTCAAAATCGCCTTGTAGATTAAAATCTAAGAATGCCATGACATATTATTATTTGACTCCGGAATAATACGTTTCGTTAAAAAGTAGCACAGTGACGCGAAAACCGCAAATCTCTATCTTTGATAATAACTCCAATATCTACTAAAAGTATCAAAAATGGCACACCCTGTACTTAAACACACGAGAAAAGTTTTGGCATCTTTTATCTTAGAAAAAGATCCTGGCACCTAACAACAATGATGATGTGGAACAAAGATGATGTGGAAGAATGCCTAGTCCACTGTCAAAAAATGACGACTGGAAGATCGGAAATACTAGTCATAGATGCTGGCAATGATAGTATGGAGATTTTATCGCGGAGCCTTGTCTTACTAACGTCCAGAAAGATGAGAGTTATGTGCCTGGAGAAACGATTGAACCAATAGCCGCGCCGATGAAATACGTTAGTGAGAAAGAGGGTTGAAGATCTCTACGGTAATAAAAGCAACTACATGAATGAAATTTGTGATTTTTTTGTATAAACTAAAGACAGCGCAATAAGTTTACTAGTTTTGTCGAAAAAGTTCGTTTTAAAAAATTTACCCTAACGAGAAATAAATCATTTTGAAAAAAAATATTTTAAGATGCTTAAATTGAATTTAAATTGACTAATTGGAGGAAATTTAGTGCTCTTTCACACGGGCGTTTTTTAACCGATCGTTAAATCTGCCGATCGGTGAATTTGCCGACAAAAATTTTAATTCTATTGGGTTAGATTGATGCTTTCAGACGAGAGCGGCGACGGCAAAATGACCGATCGGCTGCCGTCCAAGTTAAAATTTCGTCGGCAAATTTTCCGATCGGTTAAAAAACGCCCGTGTGAAAGAGCCCTTAGGTTTTTTTCGTATTATACCAATACAGTACAGTAGTAAGTTAAGTATTTTCCAGTTTATAAAGTTAGGATTCTTCCCAGGTATAGGCAATCTTGTAGCTGTTGTTTTGCGGACTTAATCTATTTTTACCATTTAACGATTTTATTATCTGATAGGTACTACAATATGCCATGAAAATAAACTGTACAGGGTGTCCCATTTTCGATACTTTTAGTGGATATTGGAGTTATTATCAAAGATAGAGATTTGCGGTTTTCGCGTCACTGTGTTACTTTTTAACGAAACGAATTATTCGGGAGTGTCAAATATGTCATGGCATTCTTAGATTTTAATCTACAAGGCGATTTTGAAATTCTTTCCTTTTCAGGCACTCCTCGTAATTCCGTTATTCGTCAACGTATTAAAAAAAGTAAAAACTAATATTCGTGGAACTTTTTACGTAGAGCTCAGTGGCGTAATCAGTTTTTTTCTAAAAATGTTAGTTTTCCAGATATTAACCCAACCTATGTTTTTTAAATAGGACACCCTGTATATTATTTTTTATATTGATTAAGTATCATTTGGGCCTTTCAAAAATGTATAGATGTTTATATTTATTTTGAAAAACAAGCTCAAAATTTGATGTTTTTAATAATTTACTTTATTTGTAACAGTATAGGCTATGGCCAATTTATTAGAAACAAATTATTGAAATGACCAAAAATTGCAAGATTTGTCAGACTATTGTCATTTAATGAAATACTTTTATACGTAGGTCATTTTATTTTACTTATTTTTATCAATGGCTGTTTATGAGAATTATGAAAAGTATGACATGTTGGTATGTTTTATACAATGCAATGAAAATTCCCAAGAAGCTTCTAAATTATATTTCAATAGGTAGGTAATGTATTTAAAAGTGCTTTCATTATGATAATTTCTCTTATCTGACGATTGTTTTCATTCATATTAGGTATCCAGAAAGAAGGCAACCATTTTCAGAAATATTTGCTCGTTTGAAAACCAATCTAGTTGAGCACGGGTCCTTTATTCAGCCATGTCCCAAAACATACTTCAAAGAAGACAGGGAGAGAAAAGAAATAAATCTTTTATCTTACACAGAAGCAACGACTTCATCTTCCTGTAGAAAAATAGAGGAAGAAATTGGTGTAACAAGTTCTGACGCTCAGTGAATATTGAAAAAATATAATTACTATCCATATAAATTTAAGATAGTGCAACATTTACACCCCGGAGATGCCGAGCGTCGAATAACTTTTTGCCAATGGTATTTAGAACAAATCCGCACTAACGCATCTTTTGGCAGACTTGTCATCTGGTCTGACGAATGTTATTTTTCAAGTGCAGGAATTTTTAATCGTCATAACACGAGGCATTGGTCTGCAGAAAATCACCATTTAATTTTCGAAAGGGCACAACAAGGGCGCTTCGGGATTGGTGTATCATGTTTCATGGTGTATCATGTTTCATTTTGGGCCGCCACATAGTCTACCGGATGTATGATGGGGGTCTCACAGCTCGTAAATACCTAGAAATCCTGGAGGAAGTTATTCCCGAATTGCTGGAAAATATTCCATTGGCCCATTTCAATTCCGTCTATCTCCAACAAGACGGTGCTCCGGGTCACAACTCTCTGCTAATAAGGCCATTTCTGGACAATAACTTTCCTCAAAGATGGATAGGTACAAATGGGCCTGTGAGGTGGCCCGCACGATCTCCCGATCTTTCCATTTTGGATTTTTTTTTGTGGGGTTTTATGAAAAATCAAGTATATAAGACACGACATGAATCTCTAGCGGAACTTCGTGAGGCAATTGAGTTGGCCTTTCAAACTAGATCTATTGTTCTTTTTAATGCAATTGGAAGAATACCAAAATTGTGCCAATTTTGCATTCAAGAAAACGGGCGGCATTTTGAAAATCTTCTTTAAAAAACCCTGGGTCGTTATTTTTAATTTTATTTTATTTTCTATTATTGGCACTTTTATGTATCTATTAATGTTGTGTTTGTTTCTTTGTAATACAGTTTCCATCTGAGTTTTATATGTTTAGTAAATGTTATTATGTGTTAATTATTATATTATGTTAATTATTGTTGCGTTTGGCCATGGCCTACTGTTACAAATAAATTAAATAATTAAAAACATCAAATTTTGAGCTTGATTTTTAAAATATATATAAGCATCTATACATTTTTGAAAAGCCCAAATGATACTTAATCAATATAAAAAATAATATACAGGGTGTCCTATTTAAAAAAACATAGGTTGTGTTAATATCTGGAAAACTAACATTTTTTAGAAAAAAAAACTGATTACGCCACTGAGCTCTACGTAAAAAGTTCTACAAATATCAGTTTTTACTTTTTTAATACGTTGACGCATAACGGAATTACGAAGGGTGCCTAAAAAGGAAAGACTTTCAAAATCGCCTTGTAGATTAAAATCTAAGAATGCCATGACATATTTGACACCAAAATAATTCGTTTCGTTAAAAAGTAGCACAGTGACGCGAAAACCGCAAATCTCTATCTTTTATAATAACTAAAATAACCCCTTAACGTATCGAAAATGGGACACCCTGTACTGTAAACTCATTTCGCATGAAAATGGACTGATGCCGTTTTTCCCCTGGACCCTTTATCATGGGCGTCGTTAAACGGTTTCTTAGGGGAGGGGGGGGGGGGACAGTGGCGGCTTGGTGGTGTACTAAAAGCGAAATTTTTTTAAGACCACGCCCAAATTTGGTCAATAATTATTAGTAAATTTATGATTAGATACCTTTTTATTTTATTGAAAATGAAATAAGATAAAAAAATAAAAAGGCCAATTTATTTTTCATTATAGTGGGGTTGGTGGGTACCTACATTGTTTAAAAGTAAAGTGTATTCTGTTTTTATTTGCAGCAAACTTATCAATAACAATAAAGTCCCTAGATTTACACTTTGTGGTATGTATCAAGTTAATTTCGAGAGTTTAGGTCTTCCCTCAATTTTAATTTCAATTTTTTGCTCAATGCTTAAGGTAGGAGTATCAACACGCTTGCCAACCTATAACCTATTTCGCGTAGATTTATTTATGTTTTCTAGCTTTTATACAAAATTTAAAGAAAATCAGTATCGACTTGATATTATATAGGTAATAATTGACATAGTTAATAAATATCAAGAAATTTCATAACTTATTTTAGGAGAATTGTATAGCGAAAAATATCGGGTAAGATTTTTTTTAACATTATTATGTCATTGTCACTCATTGTTCTTTCACTATACAATTCTCCCAAAATTAGCAATAAAATAAACTGATATTTTTGTAATATATCAGATACTACCTAAATAATGTACCGACGATATGGATTTTCTTTAAATGTTAGTTTAAAAAATAATAAACTTGAAAAAACAAAGCGAAATAGGTTATAGGTTGGCAATAGATTGAATGACGTTGAGAATTCAACCTTAATGAGCTAAAATTGTTTCTCAAATATTCCACATTCATAGTCCTCTTGGCATTTTTATTAAAATAAGTCTTTATACTGCCCCAAAATAATAACAAAAATATAAAGGAAAACTCCAAATAATAAATTCATACATTCAATCAAACCATATTAAACCGCAATAAACAAGAAAAATAGTTAAAGTACCGGCAAACAATTTCCGCGAATTTGACCGACTAGACCACGAAAGTATATTTGGTAACTGGAACTGGTAATTTATATTAATTTAATCAACAAGACTGCAAACAGCAATGTCAGCAATAACATTTCTATACCGGGAATAGAGAATTTAGGCTGTCGCCAGATTTAAAAAATAATACGATTTTTCTTTCTTTTACTGCTAACTTGTTAAAACATAAAAAATTGTCAATAAGTCAACTTCCAGGGGGGGGGGGGGGGCAAATGCCCCACCTTGCCCCTCCCAAACGACGCCCATGCCCTTCATTTGTTACAAATCTAATTCAAAATAAAGTTTTCCTGATGTGCCCTTAGGTCCGTCACATAAAACAAAAAGTCTCACTCTCGAGTTTTAATTCCGAACCAATCACCAAGTCCATTTGTCCCATGCAGGATTTTAGTCAATTCCATAATAGAGTGACTCACCATAACGTAAAAGGTGGCTGAACTTACGAAAGGCAAAACTGCATTGAGTAACTGGAGTGATGATTTTTGTCGGAGAGCTGCTATCTCAACTGCACTGGTTCACTGTAAAATCGACCTACTCCGGTTTAAAATTCCCGCAGAACGAATCGATCGTAGAGAAACGTTGAAATAAGAGATTTCTACTTGCATGTAGAAATCGACAAACTGATGATCTTATAGAAATTTTTGCTAGATGGCGCTGGAAACCCAAAATCAGAAATAAATTTTGATCCGTCTAATCGGATCGCATATGGCCGCTGTGCAAGACAACAAATCTTGATTCAATCGGATTTTTCTAATATTTTAGTGCTTTCGGTTGGTGTATTTTAATTTTTCGCATAATGTTGGACAGTTTCTTTAACGTAGACTCGGTGAAAGTGTTATTTAAGTGAAAAGAAAATCTGGATTACCAATAAAAACCCGTAAGTTTCACATATTTTGTTGGTTATGTATTTTTATTTGTTATTGTTTGCACATGTGATAATTATTTAAATAATAAGAAATGTTTATAATATTTATAATCTGTGAGATCGTTTTCTATAGAGTTTTTTGACCCCTCAAGCTCGTGGGAAAAATGCAATTTGGCAAAAGTATTAATTTAATCAATAAACTCTGTTTTCTGTCTATTGAAAGTGGCCATTTAATTCTGTTGGTTTTAAAGTATTTTTGATTGTTACTTCTTGTGTTATTACGTGTAAATTACGGTCAAATAAAATTATACTTTTGACTAAAAATGATAATAAAGTTACAAAAATATATAATAACCAGATGTTATGTTCAACATAACCTAATTGTTATGGGGGATGCCTACCTTACCTTACGGACGGTGTATCCTGTTCTGGGTCTTATATAATCGTAAGGCCCCTTGAATTTTTTCCTGATTTTTTGTTTTATTAGTAACCAAGATTATTTTTAATTAAAAAAAAATAATTAAACAATCACTAAAACATTTTAAATGTAAAAAAAATGCGGATGAAGCCATTTTTTGCAACTTAAGCCAACTTTAAGATTTAAACATAAGCTATTTTATGTAACGGCCGACTGTAGGAACAGTAACTTTAACGAGTTATCTTCATAATATTATTATATCAAAAAGATAAGGTTTTACCGTCTTTACTTAAATAAATGCGAACAATTACAATAAAGAACCCAAATAAAATAATTTTAAACATTTGATTAAGTAAGTAGTTGAGCTAAGTAAAGTAACATTCTGCTGATTGGCTCTAAAAGGCGTATCGGGGCTAGGTTCTACTTTGTTGTACCGATTTTGTTTTTAAATATTAAAATTCAAGAGTTTCATGACCAAAAACAAGTCCAAAATTTGCATAAGACAATAATTTCTATAAAGGTGTAAAAATACTCCCTATAATGGAGAGTTTTCGTATTAAAATGCATGAAACATTCCAATTTATAAACATGTTTTTTATTTTTGGGGTCAAAAAGTTTTTTGTTTTTGGTCTGTTCTGTAGATACAGCTTAGACTATACTTAGGTACTTACTTCTGTCAAAATTTTAAAAAAATCAAAATTTGACGGGTCTTATAAATGTCACCAGATCCCGAGGGGTAAACCACCCCCCAAAATTCGTACACTGATTTCCTATTTGCGAAAATACTTCTGGTATTTCTATGGTAATTCCAAGTATTGCCAGGTATTTCCACGTGTTACCAAAATTTGGTAATACTTGGAATTACCATAAAAATACCAGAAGTATTTTCGCAAATAGGAAATCAGTGTACAAATATTTTATTATATTTCTAGATATTTCCAAATATTCCCTTATATTTCTAGGTATTCCCAAATATTTCCTTGTATTTCTAGGTATTCCTCGGTAGTGATGTGAGAGGAGAATATTCTCGAGTGAATATTCTCGAGAACGGGAACATTCTCGAGAATATTCTCTGTAAGAAAATTCTCCCGAGAATATTCTCTAGAGAAGTTTTTCTACATAATTTACACCGCCTCGATTTACACTGAAAAATTTTGCAATGATTTTTAAAATTTTGACTTTCCCTAACCTTTTCTATACCTCTGGCAACAGTGTTTTACGTCTGGTAACAGTGATTCAGGGAAATCCCCTAGAAGCGCGAACGTATACTCGTATGTTTTTAATAGTTAAATGTGATCTTTCTTTATTTGACTGTTTTTTTGTTTAGTTTTTAATTATTCTTGGAAAGGTATGTTATGTTTTTTAAATAAAAAATTTATTTCTTTACGTTTTGTTTGATTAACGCCGTTTGACATTTGCCGAAAATAAGCAGAATAGGTAATTTTTAATTTCTTTTTATTGCTATTTCTAGTGGTTTTCTTACCATTCTCAGAAAATTCTCTAACTTGAGAATATTCTTGAGAATATTCTCGAGAATATTCTCCAAAAGATTATTACCGAGAATTTTACATCACTATTCCTAGGTATTACCAAGTATTCCTTGTATTCGCACTTATTCTATAAACCACACGCAAAATCACTGAAAATATTAAACGTCAATATTATTTTAAAAAGTTAATCTTGGCACCGTTTTTGCTACACAAAAAAAATATAGCTTAGAACAACCTACTGAAAGCGCATATCACATATAACTAACAGTCCCAGGTCCGATCCCCACTCCTCGTATTCCCACGTATTTCCATATGTATTTCCAAGTATTTCCTCATGTATTCCCAAGTATTCCAATATATTTCCAAGTACGCCCATATATTTCCATGTTTTTACAAATATTCCCTTGTATTCCCAGATATTTCCATGGATTTCCTTTAATTTGTACACTCATTTCCAGGGGTGGTTTACCCCTCGCCAGATCCCTAAAATAGATATTCACAAGATGGGTTCTTCAAGTGCTCACTTCTGTGTGACCAGTAAAGCCCGCATCATAATATGATGAAAAGTAATACACCTTAATATTAAGACAATAAGGAACACAGTGTCATCAGTAAAGTGTTCATTAAGTGGAAAATTTTCAACGATTTAATTTAAAACCCCTTTACTTTATTTTTTATTTTTTTTACTTTCAGACACAAACTACGTTTTTAAAAATACTTATTTTATGAAGTTACCTTATACAGGGTCAAAAACAAATAAAGTTTGCATCACATGCGACCAAATTTTAATAGCCCAATTTTGATTTTGTAGAAAAATACACATTTAATATGGGGCCACTTTAAAGAAAATGTATCTGAATTGAAGCATTGTCAAAAACTAAGAAGTTCTATCTAAGTTGCGTTGAGTCTTATTTTGGAAAAGTGGTGCAATTTACAAAATATAGGTAAAAATTAAAATTATCTTATGCAGCTGCAATTTTGCATGTGGGCTAGAAACTGCATTTAAAAAACCTTTTTTAATAACTTTTTTCTATATTTTCAGAAATAACCCCACTTTTGAATTATTTTTTGGAAAAACTTAAAATTTGACAGATAATGCGAATCACGTGGCTACTATTTTTTTGCTTAATTTTCATCTCGATCGAAGCAGAACTTGATGCCAAAGTCAAATTTTGAATAAGGCTATTAATAAAAAAAAATCCCATATGATGCGGACTTTACTGGTGACACTGTATATATGGGGAATTTTATTGACAAACCTAGTTTATCGATTGTTCCATCAAATGACGTGATGATTACAAAATCACCTGAACCAGGGTGTTTCGTCTTGTACATGTAGTGTTTGACGAAACGAGAAATCTCGCACTTTTTAATTGATTGATTGAACAGGTTTTTTCCAAATCTCACCTCGCCAGCATCTCGCAAGATGTTTTCTTATATCGTCTCGCGAGAATCTCGCAATTTCTCGTTCTCGCAATATGACGTCATGAAAAAATTCTGTAAAAGCTCCAAGTACTTACATATTATTACGATTACCATGTGATTATTATAAACGCATCTTTCTGCAACGATTTTCAAAAGTGTTTCTAAAGTTAAAATTTGGCATTTCTGGCACAGTGTTGCTAACATTCAACTTACACATGATTAAAATAAATTAATGTACTTATATTTATATTACCTAACAAATACGCATTCTTTTCAGAAACCGAATTCAAACGAACAAATACGGTGCCCTTCGCGGTTCCCGTCGTTGCCTTTAAATTCGAATCATGTTTTTAGGGTTGCATATGTATCGTTTTTGTTTGTGTAATAAGCTAACAGCAAAAAACAATGTCGGTGTTATAATATTGTAGTTTGCGATAATATTATTGCCTGTATGTAAATAGTGAAAATGAAGCTGGATTGTTTTGATTGACGACTGCATTATTTTAAAATTATTTATTTATTTATTTATTTATTGTTCACTTTACAAAGACACTTAGGATACTCCTATATGTACTTAAAGGTAAAGGGTAGAAACTAGAAAAATCCAAGTACTTAATTAAAATTAGTTGTACCAATGACAAAACAAAATAAGGTAAATGTACCTTTCACCGATCCCTTAAGACTTGGTTATAGCTAGAGTTGGGCATGGTCAATTGACCGCGGTCAATTGACCATGACGTATTTGACCGGTCAAATTCGGTCAAAATATATCAATTTTATTTTATTATTTATGCATTTGTGATCTGTCCAGATTACCTCCTACCCAGGATAATGTGTATCGTTATAGCGCAGTTATTTAAAAAAACCATAACACCTGATTCTGGGAATCCCAATAGTCGGCCTCGTTTATTAGTGGTTCCCGAAACGGATTCAATCACAATGAAGGAAAGGAATAGAGAAATTATTGTTATTCTCTTTTTATACCATTTTTATAGACATTTCCTTCTGTCTATTTATTTTCATTTCGCATTTGCCAGATTTAGGGTTTGCACTAGTGTTGGGAAAAATCGACATATTTTAATAATCGACTACCGAGTATTCGAGTGATTTAAAAAACCGAATTATAATCGATTTTTTTTCACTCAAATGCTAATAATATTAATTATTAATATTGGCGGTTCATCGTTCATGTTGATATACAGCATTTGTATTGGGAATAACTGACTCGGTGTTGTTAATCGATTGATTTTTTGCGGATTAATAAATGTGGCGGAGATATTTGTGGATTTTTTGGCATGGTTCCCAGATCTTACAATTTAATTTAACAACTTGACTACTTGACCTTGAGATCTTGAGATGTCACGATATTGCATAACTCATGATATTTATGAATACTGAATACTCACCACTAAACATTAAGTTTTCAGTAGACGCCGACGATTTAAATCTAAATAAAATAATAAATCCTATTATCCTACGCAGGCAACCCGTAATGCAGTTTTTAAATCTAAATAATAAATCATATTTATCTTACACAGGTAACCCGGCCGTACCGTAATGCAGTATTTAATTTGAATTATATCGCTAATAATAGCCGAAACAACTCCGTGTAGCCGCTCGCTAGGAGATGGCTCTGGCCGCAGTGAGTGATTGATAGGCGGGCAGCAACTTTGGAGCCGCGTTGGAAAATAAAAACCATATGTTCGTAACTTATTTCGTCACTCGAATTATTTCCGAAGATAATCGAATAATTCAAGTGATGGAAAAAACCGAATAAGTATAGGTTATTTTTCACTCGAGTTATCCCATCACTAGTTTGCACTTGCATTGCATTTTTGTGAACTAACGACGCGACGTCGCATTTACGATGAGTTTGTGGAAGTCCAAAACCAAAATTTGAAATTGTTTTACCGAAATAAGAGAAGAAAACAAAGTAAAAGGGAAATGTAACTACTGTGGAGCAACTATTGAGATATACACTTATAGAATGCGTACCTGGATGAACCTAACTTAGGATTACCATCTATCTAGAATATTTTTCAGGACAAACAGGCCCGAAATTCCGGACAAAGTCAGGATATGTTTTTCAATATCAGATTTGCCGTTATAAACTACACTTATAGAGCAATTGCAAATATTACACATGACGACATGACTTCACCACTAGTCTTTCCTTTTTTAACTGAATGATACTCCTTCAGCATGTCTTCTGTCACTTGACAATGTCGCTTTGGCATTTTAAAAGAACAGCGGATAAAACGTTCGTACTCAAGCTTTTCGACTCGTTTTCTGAATTTCACCGTACTTCGCAGAACAAAACATGCGATCGCCTAACTACATTCGGGGATTCACATTACTTCCAGAGAAAACTGTATGCATGGCATACTATTATGTTCCCGCGGCCGGCAAAATGGTAGACCCGAGTAGCGCTTGGCCTATTAATATGCTTTCACGGCCGTGACCGGCTAAATTCCGGACCCGGTTTATCTAACTATATCATCCATTTGACCACCCTGTATAAAATTTAGGTATGGCAGTAGACTTTTCAGAACAAGCAAAACTTGTTATAAAAAATTAATTTTTTCCAAAATACAAAATAAGAAATTTGGCAAGTATAGTTAGGTTCATCCACTGCATTTTTAAATTTTAATTTATTTCAGTCAATTGACCGGTCAATTGACCAAAAACAAATTGACCGGTAAATCCACAACCCTAGTTATAGCTAACTAAAAAAAATTAAGTCACACCGCTAAAAAACTAAGCTAATGATTTTTTTTCCATTTTAAACTTTCTGACCGATGTTTTAAAATTGACAATAAATTAATATGTTTAAATGTATTAATATAAAACTAAAAATTAACTGTGAATTTTCAATTTTCTCAAAAGGTACCCTTTACCGACCAAATTTAACACCGTTTCCTATTACCGACCACGTGTGAACGTTTCACCGACCAATAAAAAACTAGTTGAGTCATATTACAATAAACGTTTAATTTAACCTTTTATTACAACTATTTTTGTAAAATGTAAAAAAATATTACGTATAAAACATAAAATAGAATATTTAAAGTAACATAACCTGTCTACAAGTAACAAAAGCCTTTAAAAGTAAATATTTTAAATAAAATATACCTAACTCTAGAACAACTTTTAATTCAAAAATTTTTTTTTTTACATTTTCGTAAATCTTCTATTTCAGGAACTGAATATACACCACGTTTATTAATTAAGGTGGGTTTACTGATATTCCAAACGATATCTTCATCTTAATATCGTAGGATATCTTCCCTTTCAGGCCATTTCCAGTGACTGCCACTTATAGTCATTGTTTTTACGACAGCTCCATTTACGTCAGTGGAAGTTATAATTCCTGGAAAGTTGTTCCCTTCATAAATTATAATAACATAGTCACCCACTTTTTTTGAACTCTTTTGTTTTATAGTGGATTCTTTATTTTTTTTTGTTTTTGGCGTTCGTTTGGAAGATTAATTTTTCTTATCTTTTTGCTTTTGTTTTCGGTCTGCCTTTTCATTTTCCTTTTTTTTTTGTTTTTCGGCGTCAACTCTTTTTTGGTACTCAATATATTCGTCTGAAGATACTACAGTAGGTATTAATTTTTTATAACCCTTTTTAATTTTGTTATTTTTTTTATCAATCAAGGTGGTTTTTGGAACATTAAATTCTCTTGCAGCCCGTCTAACAGCAATACCATTTCTAATAGCCACCAATGCTTGGTTTAGTTCAACTTGAGAATATTTTTTCTTTTAATTTTTTAGTCTGGCAAATGAAAATAAATAACTAACTTGGTACCCGCTAAAGTACACATACAACAACTTTAATATAAAAAATTATTCATCTCAATAAAAACGATCCATAAATATATAATATCTATAGATATATAATTATAACTGTCCATGTCTCAAATAGTATTTCATCGCTACGCAAAATTCTGTAAATATTTTTTTATAATAAAAAAGAAAAACAATACGGGGTGTTTTTTAAGGTCGACGAGCGGCCATATCTCAGAAACTACTGGGCATAGAAACTCAGGAAAAGAAAAATGATAGTTAAAGTGGCCATGAGAAAATTCTGGAAATAATTTTTAAGTTCCGCATTTTGCCGCAAGAGGGCGAAATTGAAAAGTAAATTTTAAAATTTTACATAACTCCGAAAATTCCACATTAAGATATATGTTTGATAACACCATTTTAAAGCTTGGACAATTATGCATCATTTTGGTCTTATGCTCATTGGCGTACCGACTTTAATAAGAGTGGGGGAAGCTGTTGAAAGTGTAATCATTTAAATCGCTATAACTTATAAACGACTTTATCCGATTTTAGCAAACTAAAGACTGTTTGGAAGAGAAATGTATGCACTTTCACCAATCGTATTTAGTTGTCCATAATAGTTCTCAAAAAAAATGCTAGAGGGCGCAATTTGCAATAAGAATACATTTTTTGATTTTTCTCCGAAAAAATAAATCATATGGTATAATTATGATACCACAATCGAAAAGTAGATGAAATTTGCTAGAAAAAATATTAAAACCGCAGCTTGATATCTCCGTTCGTTTCAGCGTTATCGCCAATAGAATAATTTTTAAAACAACTTGCGCCCTCTAGCAATTTTATTAGAAACTATCTTGCACCATTGGATACGACAATTGAAGGTACTTACCTTTCTCTTCCAAACAAACCTAAATTTAGTAAAATCGGTTAAGTCGTTTAGAAGTTACAGCGATTTTAATGTTTACCCTTTCACTTGATAAGAGTGGGAGAAGCTATTGACAGTGTAAATATTAAAATCGCTGTAGCTTCTAAACGACTTATCCGATTTTACTAAATTTAAGCTTGTTTGAAAGAACCTTGTATTGTCGTATCTAATGGTACACGATAGTTTCTAATAAAATTGCTAGAGGGCGCAAGTTGTTTTAAAAATTATTTTATTGGCGATAACTTTGAAACGAACAAAGATATCGAACTGCGGTCTTCACATTTTTTCTTGCAAATTTCATCTACTTTTCGATTATGGTATCATAATTATACCATATGATTTATTTTTTCGGAGTAAAATAAAAAAATGTATTGTTATGTCAAATTGCGCCCTCTAGCATTTTTTTTGAGAACTATTATGGACAACTAAATACGATTGGTGAAAGTGCATACATTTCTCTTCCAGACAGTCTTTAGTTTGCTAAAATCGGATAAGTCGTTTATAAGTTACAGCGATTTAAATGATTACACTTTCAACAGCTTCCCCCACTCTTATTAAAGTCGGTACGCCAATGAGCATGAGACCAAAATGATGCATAATTGTCCAAGCTTTAAAATGGTGTTATCAAACATATATCTTAATGTGGAATTTTCGAAATTATGTAAAATTTTAAAATTTACTTTTCAATTTCGCCCTCTTGCGGCAAAATGCGGAACTTAAAAATTATTTCCAGAATTTTCTCATGGCCACTTTAATTATAATTTTTCTTTTCCTAAATTTCTATACCCAGTAGTTTCCGAGATATGGCCGCTCGTCGACCTTAAAAAAACACCCTGTATAAGTAAGAAAAGAAAAAAGCGCTAAAAAACAATGTAGGTCGGCAATAGCTTTTTACCGACCACCCGGTCGGTAATAGGCAAAACACTAAATTTTTTTGATCCTTATGCCGACCACACTTTAACAATAAATAAATTGAACAAATGATATTTTTATGTACATTTAAGAGATTTTAGAGTATTTTGTAACTATCTTAGTGTTTATTATAAAATAGGCAGTACAAAAATTTAGAATCAGAACGACGAAAGATAAGTTGCATTTTATGCACTGTTTCTGAAATATTAAAAAAAAATAGAAGATAAATATTTTCTATTTTATACTTTTTAAAGGTAATTTTCAAATACTTGGCGGTTGGTGATAGATTTCGACACCGAACGAATAATGTAGATTAACAACTAGTAAGTTTTATGGGAATAATGTATTTAGTTACTGGGTTAGACTTGATTTAAAAATCTGTGCTGTTTTCCTATTACCGACCGAAGGGTCGGTAAATGAATAACAATATATTATGGTAAACCATTTACCGACCACTTTACTTTGGGCTATTTTTTAATAGTCTCTTAGGCGAATGGAGATATTTTTTATGCAATACAAAGAAAAAATATATAAATCAACCTATGTTAAATTATTTTAGGTCTTACTTACCCAAAAGTAATTTTATTGTCTTTCTCGTAAATTTAAAACTTCACAATTAAGCCTTTTCGTTTAGAAAACGGACGTGATCTGGACAGTACGGCGAATAATTATGAAATGACGAATAGCTGGAGCGCCATGTCGATTAACGCTAAGCTGAAAGCTAGCTTAAGTATCTTCAGCGTCATCTACCCTTATTGATAACATCACTATATTGGTATTTCCTACTATATTTAAATTTTAAACGATAAAAACGCTAGCGGTCGACAATAGGTACAGGGTCGGTGAAGGGTACATTTACCTTAATATAACAGAACAATAAAACAATATTTTAAATCTCTGCATTATTGCCAAACAGTTTTTTAAGTTGCTCAACGCTAACAAGAAACATATCAAAAGGTTTTATTATGTTTAATTCATTGCACTGTACCAACATACGACTTAACGGGGATATATTTTCACCTCGATTTTCACTAATATTAAATAAATCATTGTTTGTAATTCTAAGGTTAATCTTAGGTACTTTAATCCCTATGTAATTAATTAAACTATAGTCTTTGTATTTGGTATGATTGACAATATGGTATATGAACATGACAGCTATTTTGTTTTTTCTATGCAATAAAGTTGCGAATTGAAAACTATTTATCATTGCCCTGTATGAAACCATGTATGGATATGCATTTCTGATTTTCTGATATATAGAAATCTTAGAAAACGTTTCTGTACTTTTTCAATAGGGTTAGTAAAAGTTAACGCAGTGGGCATCCAAATTTGGTTTGCATATTCCAGAGATGGTCTCACCAAAGCATTGTATAATTTAATAATTGTGGCTATCCTATAATTTTTGCTATATTTCGTATTACGAAACCCAAACACTTATAAGCCTCATTTGTAATATACATATAATGATTGTTAAATTTCATATTTATCTGGAAAATTACTCCGAGGTCCTTAACTTTATTTTTCCGGTCAACTTTTATTTTACTTATACATAAAAGTCATCGATAATATAATTTAACTTTCGCGTAAACGACATTACGGAACACTTTTTAACATTCAAATCCATTTGGTTACCTTCGAACCAATCAGAAACTTTATTTAAATCATGTTGTAATTGGGTACAGTCTTCTTTAGTATAGATTATCTTGAACAATTTAAAATCATCTGCAAACAGAAGGCCGGTTGATTCTGTGATGCACTCAGGCAGCGGATTAATGAATACAATAAATAATAGTGGGCCCAAATTACTTCCTTGTGGGACACCAGAAGTGGCCACAAACTTTTTAGAATACGTTTTACCAACTCTTACCACTAGTATTCTCTGTGAAAGATATAAGATTTAAGAAAATTGTACGCTTGTTGAGTACATCAATAATCAACCAGCCTATCGAGGAGTAAGCCATAATAATGCTGAAAACAAAACTTGCAGTGTTCCAGGGTGCAAATCAAATTACAATACCTCCTTCCAACAAGGCGAGAAACTTTATCTGCCTTAAAATTTCTTGCCAGTAGTTATGATTTATAGAAAAAAAATTATTAAAAGCAATTCCCAGAGACAAACCACTGGACATCATTAAAATAGTATAGGTATAGTTTACATTTTGCTGAAAGTGGCATAATATTATAATTATTTCGCGAAGACAATTATCGTTTATCAAATGGTTCTCTGTATGAAACATTTCGACCACAAATATAAACGTTATAAAAAAAAGCTCATTTTTCTTTTGCTCCTTTTTTATATTGTTTTTTCGCAACGTGTCCCGGTTTTTCCCTGGCCACCTTGCAATATCAGTAATAGAGATAGCTTTTTTATCTAGTGATACTAACTGGATTCCTGTTAAAGTTTATCGCAAATCATAATCAAAGATTTTGCGAGATTTCTCGTTTTCTCATATTTTTGTCTCATCGCTGAAGATTCTAGCAGAAAATACTCGAGACGAGACGAAAAAAAGGGAGACGAGAGTGAAACAACACGAACAAACCCGAAATATAGCATTAGTCGGTCGTAAATTACGATAAAAGTAGGAATTTAAAAAAGAAATATTTTCATTTGTTAATAACTTCGTTAAGGTACGATATGGTGCGAGGAATGGAAATAGTTCTTGGTCAAAATTACCATAAAGAGACAAAGTAGTTAGGTATCAAGGTATCTAAGGTCCGGTATTTTCACGCTCTGTTAAATCGAGAAATATCTAACAGTCAATTATCAATTAACAACGCTATAACAACAGAATAAGGAAAATGGGCATTCTGACTGCTTTTTAACAGACAGTTAGGTAACATTAGATTTAATCGGAAGTACATATGACAACGTTGCACAGCACGACCTACGCCTACTCTGTTTTGAAGACTAGTCACAGGATCGAACCAGTATTTCCTCTGTGTAGGTGTAATCAGCTCTCCGCTAACCTACCTAACCTCAAATGTTTATTTGTTGTTTTTAAATAAGTCGATTCTTAATTATTGATGTAAGTACAGAAAAATCAATTTGTTATGCCAATATAGCTATTTACCTAACAAGTGCGGAAAATTAATTTTTCCGCACGAGTCTGCCGTTCACCGAACGACGCGTAGCGGAGTTCGGTTTTATGCAGCCGAGTGCAGGGAAAACATTTTCCGCACGTGTCAGGTACAATTGTTTTTCTACAGACGTGTGGAAATAAGTAACACATATTTCAAATAAATTTAATAATTTTTAATTAACTATAACAATCACATACATATGTAACAGTAACCAATTCTGAGAAAAAAAGTTATAACTACAAGTTATTATTGATTTTGACATAATCGTTCCGAAAAAATTTTCCGCACTAGTGTGGAAAACCCAATTTTCCGCACGGATTTTTGACATAATCGTGCCAAAAAATTCTTCCGCACTAGTGTGGAAAAATCAATTTTCCGCACTGATATCCGTGCGGAAAATCGGTTTTTCCACACGTCTGTAGGAAAACAAATATTTATACTCCATTTAATATGACTGGCTGTTTTAATATATAGTTGTAGTTTAATTTTTACAAACATAAGTGGCTCACTGCGAAAAAAACGCTTCCCCAATTTTGCAAACGAGGAAACGAGACTTCTTATTAAACTCGCTGGCCAATTTAAGTCCATTATAATGTACTAAGTACCTACCAAAAAACAAGAATTTTAAACTTTGGGTGTATAAATCTCGAAAATTTTCCAAAGCATCACATTTAACAAATAAATATTAATAGAAAACATACTTATTCTCATGTTAACTATATATCCTCCCGATTTATTACCGGTTAGTTAACAAAGCATTAACAAACATTTACCCGACGCGACGGTTAAATTTAATCAGGAATGAAAATACCATAAATTTCGTTTAATAAAGGATTAAAATTTAACCGACTTTTAACCAATGATGAAGATACCGGGCATAAATAAAAAAATATCCTGACCCCTGACTTTTGGTGACCTGACCCCCATTTTTCTTTCGCGTCCTTGTTAAAAATATGACAAGTTTTACATCACAGAGAAATTATGAGTCGGAGCTGCCGCTGGACCAGAAATAACACTATATAATGCCGATACCCACCAACATATATTTTTGCTGATTAAGGTTTAATTGTGATTGACTGTTTAAATCGGTAACCACCAATCAACGTTTTTATTTAATCGCCAATTAACTTTACCGGGCCATATTTGGCTGATTAGAAAACGTCAAGAAAGGTCATTTTGTTTAAAGTCGTTATTTTGTTATTTTGCTGATTATTTGCATTTCTACTAGTGTTATGGACATAGAAGAGAATACTTGATGATATGACGACGACCTAGATGTACAGATATTATACAAGATGGGTTTCCTATAATTTTAATTATATTGAAGTTATGTTTGACGAGGTTTTTTCGAAGATTTCGTTGACAAAGCCTGCAGAGACCGAAATATTAGAAGATATTCCCTTCTTATTTACAACGATGTTAATAACTTTACTAAAGTAGATAAATGATAAACTTGGATGATCATAGTTGCATTCCCCAGAAGGCGACTTTATAACTGCAACAAATACATTAAAACGAAATGTAAATTTAAATATGTCTGATACGATGACCAGTTACACAGGAGTATCAGTAAATAAGAAAACTAACATTATTTCAGACCTTGCCCCGAAAATGCCCACAACTAGGCAGCAGCTTTGGGTCGAGCTTCCCGAAAATGATACCTCAGTTGACCTAATTAACGAAGATCTTTAATTTGTGTTTAAATTTAGTTTAATATTTTTTGCATTCTTTTGTTTCTTCCATTATTGGCCATTAAAATCCTCAGTCCATATACTGTTTCGTTAAATAGCGCGTTAAATAGGTATATTGCTATTTTATTTTCACTTATAATCTCCCTAGCAGCAGAATTATTACCGATAATTTTTTTCAAGGCCACGAATGGTTTTGTCGATAGAAAAGTATTCCGAGTCGAAGACGAGGAAAATTTTCTATCAACAAAAACATGAGTGAAACCGAGAAAAAAATTATCGGGAATTAATTCCGCTGCGTGGGAGATTCGGTAAGAAAATTTCATAAATTGGAGTTTCTTTTAATATGATGAGATGATGAGACCTACGACCTATTCTCAATAAAAATTATAAGTTAGCAACAAAATGTATTTTGATTTTATTTTGAGTGACGTTTGCCATAAAAAATAAAGCCTTTAATTTTTGACAGAAAAATTATCACTTATTAATTTTATTAGGTTAATAGGCTATAGACTATCGCGATAGTCTTCCGTCGCTATAAGTAACGCAAAGAAAAAGGAGCCTTCTAATTGGTTGAAAATAAATTTATGAAATTTTCACGGTAACAAATTTTACTTAATTGCGATTAGAAAACGTCAAGAAACGTCATAGTTTTTTTTGGTGTTGTTAATTGGATTTCTGCTGAATATTTGCATTTGTAATACTACCATGGACATTATAGAAGAGCTTGACTTATATGACGACGGCCTAGATCGAGGGGTCATCCACCCTTTGATAATGTGTATTAGTAATGCAGATTTTCTCTAAATTTTACGTAATGCAGGGTAATGCGGAGTAATGCAGAGTAATGCAGCGGTGCAATGAGAAGCACCCCCACCGCAGTAATGGAAGTCATACTAGGACTAACACCACTATATATACACATCAAAATGGAGGCCAACTGCAGCGCCTCTAGGATGAAAGCAAACGGGTAATGGAAACAACGCCCCGAAAAAATAGGGCACACAAGAGCCACGGACCTTATCAACGACGAGCTCCTGGAGATGCAAACCGATCGCATGAAAGCGATATATAACATTACAAAACCATTTAATATCAGGTGCGACCCTGATATGTGGTTCAAAGGAAAATCTACGTCACTAGACAATGGCCTAGTTTGGTACACTGATGGATTGAAAACGGCCAACGGAGTAGGCGCAGGTATATGGGGAAAGGCCGAGAATGGAAATCAGCACCCCCCTGTAAAACTACGCCACAGTATACCAAGCAGAAGTTCATGCGATACAAGCATGCGTACAAAAGAATCTTAAAAAGGGCTACCACGACCAAAAGATACATATCCTGTCGGACAGCCAAGCTGCCCTGAAGGCTCTGAACTCCTTCCCATTTACATCAAAAATCACAATGGAGTGCCTTAACGACTTACAAGACCTGGCAGCCAGAAACAACAAGGTTGAACTCCTATGGGTTCCTGGTCATTCAGGGATAAAAGGCAACGAAGAAGCAGATAAACTGGCAAGAACCGGATCTGCTCAAAATTTCAGGGGCCCGGAACCCGCCCTTGAAATATCAAAAAAGGTAACCAAAACAACATTAGACAGATGGGCGCAAAAACAACATCTATCTCGATGGAACGGTACACATGGCCAGGCACCCGAACGAGCCGTTATCGATAGGCCCTCGAAGAAGCTATTAGCTGGAATGCTGCTCTTGACGCGCACCCAGTTAACACAAGTGACCGACTTACTAACAGGCCATTGTCACTTAAGAAAACACCTTCAACGAATGGGAGTCTATAATGGACCCATTGAATGTAGACTTTGCGGTGAAGAGGACGAAACCGCCTCCCATAGCTGCGAAGCGCTAAACCGTAAAAGATTAAAATCTTCAGAAACATTCGACGTGGCGATAACCTCCCGCATGACAAACTTGGAAGAAAGCTACTGGACCTCGTAGAAGGAACAAACATTTTTTAACAAGACTCGGGCGCACAATAAGCCAGAAGGCTGCAGTGTATGGGCCACACGTCGAATCCGACCCCCGCCTTTAACCAACCAACCAACCAACCAACCATGTGAATTCTTATAAGGAATAGAAGGCTTTTTCACAGTGTATAAAGCCGAGTGTCACTATTGAGTGTAACGGAAATCAAAATCAGCAATTATATTATATCACAATCCCTATCCTATAACATGATTTTATGCCTAAATACACATCTTAAGTTTTGCTAAACGAGCTGGAAGAAATATTTCTCAAAATTATACAATTAAGTAAGTATTACAATCGGGCGGTTTAATTAACTTTTTGTCTCGTCTAGTTTTAATCCGGCGTTGCCACTTACGTCTGGCGCCCTCAGGTGTTGGGACGACGGAACGTAATTTATTACGAAGACCCAACAAGGGTAATTAATTTTACATCAATCGTCGCGGTCATTAATATACTTTCACGACACGGATTTGCGGCTAATTTGGTGCAGAATTATCAACTAGATATTGCCAAAAAAAGTTTTTTTTAAGACCGACCAGAAAGTATACACTTTCTGGACAATTTTTCGTCCAGAAAATAACGTGCTGTCGATCAAGACCGGAAAATGGACGTGAGGGACCGGTAAAAGATTTTACCGGTCCCTGTTTTTTCATTTTTCCAATCGCTCTTTGATAATACAATCTACCTTGATTTCGTTACTATAAAAATTTCATAAATTTATTTTCAACCAATTAGAAGGCTCCTTTTTGTTTACGTTGCTTATAGCAATGGAAGACTATCACTTATAATCTCCCTAGCAGCAGAATTATCGGGAATTAATTCTGCTGCGTGGGAGATTCGGTAAGAAAATTTCATAAATCTTTTAATATGATGAGATGATGAGACCTACGACCTATTCTCAATAAAAATTATAAGTTAGCAACAAAATGTATTTTGATTTTATTCTGAGTGACGTTTGCCATAAAAAATAAAGCACTTAATTTTTGACAGAAAAATTATCACTTATTAATTTTATTAGGTTAATAGGCTATAGACTATCGCGATAGTCTCCCGTCGCTATAAGCAACGCAAACAAAAACGAGCCTTCTAATTGGTTGAAAATAAATTTATGAAATTTTTGCGATAGTCTAGAGCATATTATTAACCTAATAAAATTAATAACTGATATTTTTTCTTAGGTATACTACTACGACTTAATTTTAATTCAAATGTCAAGTCATTTCGAAGTGACAGATGAGACAAACCAGCAAGTAACAATCAGTTTTTTAGTCGTACGCGTGATATTTATTGTTATAATAATATTGTGTAAAAAATTATTCGTTAGGGTAATGAACCAGCAAGTTCGATTGCTAAAGAAATTGAGCAGTTAGTAACTAATTTTTTATTACTAAAATGTGAGAAACATTAAATAACAAATTTGTTATCTGAAATCCAATGTCTTTATAGTTTAAATTCAAATATAACTTTAAAAAACATATTTCCGATCAGTTTAGTTTGATATGACGCACTGTATTTTTACAATTGAAGTTAATTTTACTTGTTAGTAACTAAGGTTTATTACTAAAATTTCAGGAACATGAAAAGAAACTCAAATTTATGAAATTTTCTTACCGAATCTCCCACGCAGCAGAATTAATTCCCGACAATTTTTTCTCGGTTTCACTCATGTTTTTGTTGATAGAAAATTTCCCTCGTCTTCGACACAACAGAACCATTCGTGACCTTAAAAAAAATTATCGGTAATAATTCTGCTCCTAGGGAGATTATAAGTGACAACAACACTTCGATGTATTGTCGAGTGACAGTTCGTTGATTTTTAATTTGTTGTTTATGTCAAACTTGTAGCGCGAGTGCGCAAATTTAAAAATATGATTTCAGATTTTGAATTATCCGACACGGAAAATAAGATTCCAGAAGACATTTTGGAAGCAGCAAGGAAAGCGACTTACGATATTTCAAAAGCCTGTTACGAGAAGTCATTTAAAAATAATATAAAATAAAATAAAATAAAATAAAGAATTAAACGTAATATTAAAGTGTCTGCTTAAAAAAAAATATTGTACGTCACGCAACCGAAAATTAGTGTTTTGCAACGTAAATTACTATTTCCGATAAGACGCTGTATAGGGACATATCTATGGGGTCTAGTTTTCGAGAGTTTTAAATTTTTGTTTAAAACATTTTTTGGTACTTTTTTTTTATATCTTACCTATACGGTGTGTATCAGCCAAATGGAATAAATTCCAAAATAAATACATGGGGGCGTGTCCGAAAAAACGCTCGGACACGTCGATTGGTATTTATAGTTGCGCATTTTTTTCAATAAAAACTTTTTATACAGGGTGTGTCATGTAACAGTGGCCAATACCAACTTTCTAATTTTAAATGAAACCCCCTGTATAGTATTCAATTTTTGGATTCTTCAGAAAATTTTAGACATTTTTAATTTACAATATCCTATACCTATCTTTAACTGGTTCGGAAATATTAAGTTAATGACTCAACAAAAACTATTTAATCTAAAAATAGCATAATTTACAATAAAAAAAGTATGTTTGATATGCCCTGACTATTTGGGACACCCTGTACAATTCAAAATAATTTTTAATTGTAGACCTAATAAATGCTTCCCTATATAACTCTGTTTTTAAGAATAAGAACAAATTTAGTTGTTTAGATACTATGGAATTCTGCGTTGAGAGTGGGCGACCCTGTACCGGGTGATTCAATAAGAAAGGCAGCCGGCTATATCTCTGAAACTACTAAACGTAGAAACTTGGGATAAAAAAAATTGTGATTAAAGCGGTCCTTAGAAAATGCTGGAAAAAATTTTTAAGTTCCGCATTTTGCCGCAAGAGGGCGTAATTGAAAAGTAAATTTTAAAATTTTACATAACTCCGAAAATTCCACATTAACGTATATGTTTGATAACACCATTTTAAAGCTTGGACAATTATGCATCGTTTTGGTCTTATGCTCATTGGCGTACCGACTTTAATAAGAGTGGGGGAAGCTGTTGAAAGTGTAAACATTTAAATCGCTGTAACTTCTAAACGACTTATCCGATTTTAGCAAACTAAAGACTGTTTGGAAGAGAAATGTATGCACTTTCATCAATCGTATTTAGTTGTCCATAATAGTTCTCAATAAAATTGCTAGAGGGCGCAATTTGTACTTTTTGATTATGGTATCATAATTATACCGTATGATTTGAATTTTCGGGATTAAATCAAAAAAAAACTATTATTATTACAAATTGCGCCCTCTAGCAATTTTAGTGAGACCTATTATGGACAACTAAATACGATTGATGAAAGTGCATACATTTCTCTTCCAAACAGTCTTTAGTTTGCTAAAATCGGATAAGTCGTTTAGAAGTTACAGCGATTTAAATGTTTACACTTTCAATAGTTTCCCCCACTCTTATTAAAGTCGGTACGCCAATGAGCATAAGACCAAAATGATGCATAATTGTCCAGGCTTTAAAATGGTGTTATCAAACATATACCTTAATGTGGAATTTTCGGAGTTATGTAAAATTTTAAAATTTACTTTTCAATTACGCCCTCTTGCGGCAAAATGCGGAACTTAAAAATTATTTCCAGAATTTTCTCATGACCGCTTTAATCATATTTTTTTTATCCCAAGTTTCTACGTTTAGTAGTTTCCGAGATATAGCCGGCTGCCTTTCTTATTGAATCACCCGGTACATATGTTCTGCAATCTATAAAACATTGTCAAGTTATACTTAATAATAATATTAAGTATCTACATGTCGTAGGCTGATGGTGAAATCCGTCATTTCATGAAAAGCCTAGTCACTTTATGAAGCGTGTACTATTATGTATAACACAATCTGCCTAATTTTAAATATCGTCACTTCATGTAGTACCTAACGATGTCATGTCAGTCGGCAGATTGTGTAATTTCGTCTAAAAGGTATATTGGCAACTGGTTTGTTCGTTGTTCCCCAGAGCATTTTTTTTTTAATTAAATTTTTTCAACTAATATTATTTTATAAAAATTTAAAAAATGCTCTGACATGAACAAACCCGAACAAACCAGTTGCCAATAAACCTTTTAGACGGAATTACACAATATGCCTTGTTTTTGTGGCATTTTATGAAGGGACGATATTTAAAATTAGGCAGATTATGTTATACATAATACGCCGAAACGTCAAGGTCTCTTCATGAAGTGACGCGGCAGATCGTGTAATTTCATGTTTTTACACAATCTGCCGACGCTTCATGAAGTGACTAGGCTTTTCATGAAATGACGGATTTCACTATCAGCCTACGACATATACACAATAATGGAAAATATTTTTCCATTTCTCGCTGATTATCACGCATCAAACCACCTCTCACCAATATATGTCGTAGGCTGATAGTGAAATCCGTCATTTCATGAAAAGCCCAGTCATATTATGAAGCGTGGCTAAAAGGTATATTGCAACTGGTTTGTTCGTTGTTCCCAGAGCATTTTTTTTCAATTTTTTCAACTAATATTATTTTATAAAAATAAAATTTTAATTAAATTTTAAAAAAATGCTCTGGGGAACAACGAACAAACCAGTTGCCAATATACCTTTTAGCGTGCAGCATGATATGACTAGGATTTTCATGAAATGACGGATTTCACTATCAGCCTACGACATATACACACCTACACACGACCTTATAGTTATGTCCGGCAGGCGATATAGCATCGTTTTATTAAAAATTATCTGTTCGTTGTAACATTGAAAGTTAATTGCAACTCTCGCTAGGCTTAGGTACTCTCAGAAATATTACAAGGTAGCGGTAGCTAGTATCTAAGTCACTTTTATTTTGGTATACAGAAGTCCGGAATAAAATTAATATAGCCCTAACCTGTAACTTTTGGGGAAAACGCTCGGACACGTCAATTTAGTTTTGATATACAGTGAGGACCTAAAGTCCGCCCCCCCCCCCCCTCTAACTTCTAAACCGTTCGGTATATTTTAATGAAATTTTGAACGATAATATTTGAGCAAGTCTTGCACTTTTTGACATACCAATGACAGCTTTAAATGTCAAGATGACAGCTGGGTCCGCTTTTGGAATATTTTTTTAAATGGAACTTCCTGTATATTTTTACATTTTTAAATTCCACATAAAATTATAATTATTTTTTATTAAATGCATTATTAGTCTATACTTCATATGGTTTCCGAGATATTGACTCTCGAAAAGTGACATTTTTGAACTTTGACAGCTTATAACCTTCTAACAGTACGTCTTAGAGCAAAACGACTTACATGTCCCTATCTTCAATTTTTATTATCTTTCCAAAAAAATCAACTTCCGGTTAAACCGGATGTAACTCGAAAGCAGGAAATATAGTTGTTCCGGTTTAACTGGAAGTTGATTTTTTTGGGAAGATAATAAAAATTGAAGATAGGGATATGTAAGCCGTTTTGCTCTAAGACGTACTGTTAGAAGGTTATAAGCTGTCAAAGTTCAAAAATGTCACTTTTCGAGAGTCAATATCTCGGAAACTATGAAGTATAGACTAATAATGCATTTAATAGAAAATAATTATAATTTTATGTGGAATTTAAAAATGTAAAAATATACAGGATGTTCCATTTAAAAAAATATTCCAAAAGCGGACCCAGCTGTCATCTTGACATTTAAAGCTGTCATTGGTATGTCAAAAAGTGCAAGACTTGCTCAAATATTATCGTTCAAAATTCCATTAAAATATACCGAACGGTTTAGAAGTTAGAGGGGGGGGGGCGGACTTTAGGTCCTCACTGTATATTATTATGCTCACATTTGACGTTATTCGTTGTGTTTTTATAGACATTAATTTGTCAAAGGTCTGACGACATCAATCTTTTTTTTAAATGGAAACATACAGCTTGTAATACATCATTTTTTGAAAGCTAATATATCGTATAGTATGCTCATAAATTTTGGCGCGATTCTGTCAAGCTATTTCAAAATGGCGACTGTTAAAAGTTTTTAAAAAATCTCTATTTAAATAAGAGGAAGTCGTCAATCATAAATTTTTTTATTTACCTTTCACGGTAAGAAATCTTTATTGTTTCACGTTCTGACATTTTGTGACATTGTGAACTTGTAAAATTAATTTAGGTATTTCCGAAGTATTATTTTACAATTTTCTAAACAAAAAAGGATTTGTCGGAAAAAAAGCGTATCGAAGTCTTGATATTGTCAGGATGTGGAGATAAAATAAGAAGTCAAAGTGTGCACTTTATTTAATGCTAAATATCCGGATAATCAAACTTCACAGGGCACTGTTAGTAAAGTATTCCACAAATTTAATGAACACAGTAAAGGACTTGCCTAGGAATGGACGGCCACGTGTTTAAGGAGACGATGAAAAATTGGATATTGCATTATATCTGCAGGATAATCCGCATATTTCAACAGTTTCATTAGCTCAAATTCATGATACATCTAGAGGTACTATTGGAAGATTTTTAAAAGCAGAAAAATACCACCCTTATAAAGTATATCTTGTCCAAGAGCTTTTAGAAGATTACTATGACAGGCGTTTGCAGTTTTGCGGTGAAATGATGAGACGATGTGACGGGAATAATAGGTTTCCACAGAACATATTATTTTCGGATGAAGCTGCTTTATATTTAAACGGGGTGATTAACAGACAATTATGTCCATTTCTGAAGTCAAGAAAATCCACGATGAATATTTGAAGCCTATACTCAACGGCCCCAGAAAGTAAATGTATGGAGAGGTATCATTAATAACCGAATTTTGGGGCCATTCTTTTTTGAAGGAAACCTCACAGCTAAACGGCACCTGGATATCTTAACCTTCGAGTTGATGCCTGCTCTAGCTGTAATTTTTCCCAACGAAGTAGATCCAGATATACCTAATGAAACAATTTGGTTTAAGCAAAATGGTGCTCCACCGCATTTTGGTGTCAATGTGAGAAGATATTTAGATTAGATATTTCCAGGTCGCTGGAATGGCTACCGAGGTCCCCAGACTTAACGCCTTTAGACTATTTTCTTTGCGGATATTTAAAAGAAAAAGTTTACCAAAATAGGTCAAATAATATTGAAGATTTGAAATACCAAATTAGATTGGAGACACATAACATACCGGCTGAAGCCATTCGTTTACCATCGTTTGGGAGCATGCCAAGTAGAGGGTGGAGGACATTTCCAGCATTTGCCACGTTAAACCACCTTTTTATTGTGTTTTGTTTTGCTTCGTTACATTTTTATTTTTTTTTGACAAAATAAAAAAAATAAATAACAAAGACACCATAACTATTGTTAAGTCACAAAATGTCAGAACAAACAATGAAGATTTCTTACCTTGAAAGGTAAAACAAACATAAATGATTTATCGTTTTCGCTTATTTAAATAAGAGATTTTTTAAAAACTTATAACAGTCGCCATTTTGAAATAGCTTGGCAGAATTGTGCCAAAGTTTATGAGCATACTGTATGAGATATTAGCTTTTAAATGATATATCACAAGCTGTATGTTTCCATTTAAAAAAAAGATCGAGGTCGTCATATCTTTGACAAATGTCTATAAAAAACAAACGAATACTTATGTGGCTTAATGAGATCAATATTTATTTAACGTCAGATTGTTGTTGTTATTATTAATACATTTTTTAATGGTAGGTTTCAACTAAACTGCCAGTGGCGTGTCGTGGGGTTTGTGTTTGGAGGGGCGCAATAAAAATCCAATATAAAATTGCAAATTGCTCGAAAAAGTATCTATTTATAAAAAAAATTTTAGGTAAATTAATACATACATTTATAAATGTCTTTTGAAAACCGATGCGTAAAAGATCGGTTTTTGGCCCGTCGTTCACAAGTTTGTGATAACTTTATATCTGGCAACGGCCTCCGCAGTTCTTTAATTTTAAGTTGATCGGCTAATAGCAGCCTACAAAAATTTATTTGAATTATATTATTGACGAAATTTTTATTAGTTCGAACTCGACGCGCGCTTACGCCACAACAAAGTCCGAAATGTATACCTAAAGCAATGCAGGCGCTAAAATACCGCGGCCGTAGAGTCCCTAAATAAATCGGATATAACCGGGTGACGTTCGGGTTCGTTCGGCGAAATTTATATACGCCAGGCGAGATTCACCGTCCGTCGCAGCGTTTCAACGACGGAATTCAATTATCTAAAATTCACACGAGGAGGCTTGCTTGTTGGTCAACGAAAACGGACAATTAGAGATGAGTTCAGAATTGGTGAGTTGCTATGGTTTTTTAAAATTTAGAAATTTTAACTACCTATATGAATAATAATAATAATAATAATATTAGTATTAAAATGAATAGTAATAATAAATATTTAAATAAACATTTAATTTGTGTGTTATGTTAAAATTCCTAGGAGGGGCGCGCGGCCACGCGGCCTTATAGAGCAACCGCCACTCTAAACTGCTGCACATAATTATCGTTAAAAGAGCATTTTTTAGTCAAATTTGATACCGTGTAATTCCTGATATGCTGAACGCATTTCAAAAAGCTGGTCACATTTCGAAAGGTATTTTCATCCTCTATTGAATAATTCGTAACAACTTCTTAGATTTTGGCCGGGGACTATAATATAGGGTAAAATAAAATGTCGTGCATTTTGAAAAAAAATTCACTTGCTCCCCATTTTGCAGGAAGACCATGCGGTTATTTTTTGAACCTAACATTTCATAGATACTAATCGTACCTCGGGACCTCTTTGGGATTTTGCGAATATCTACTGTCGTTTGCGAGAAAAATAGTTTTTTCGAAAAATTAATTTTTTTTTTAATTTTATGTTTCTACACTAATTTGCTCGATTTTGTAAAGTGCATCATTAATCAGGTTATCTTTGCTAACTTCTATCCCTATCCTCCTCAAATAAAGAACTCACCCTGCGAATATATACCTACAATAGTTTTATTTAGGAACTTAAATCAATAATAAAATCAGGTCTTTTTCATTATAATGATTCATGTAAAAACAAAATAATCTAGAGTGCTTCAAACAAAAATATTCGGCGGATGAACATTTAAAACCTTGAAGGACGTCCCTTACTCTCTCGGGCATAGAATCCACTAATACTGTAATCATGTTTTGGGGAATAGCTTCCCATTCACACAAAATCGCATTCATCAATTCTTGCCAATTTTGAAATTCATTCCCTTCCCGATTCAAACGTAACTTAAGGTTACTCCACACATGCTCTATAGTATAGGATTCATATCAGGCGACCTAGCAGGCCAAATCATACGCGTGATATTGTTTTCCCTAAGAAAGTCGTTCACGATTCTTGCTCTATGAGAGCGAGCATTGTCGTCGACTATTGGTGTAGAAACATAAAATTTAAAAAAAAAAATTGTTTTTTTCGAAAACCACAGTAGATATTTGCAAAATCCCAAAAGGGTCCCGAGGTATGATCAATATCTATGAAATGTTAGGTTCAAAAAATATCAGCATGGTCTTTCTGCAAAATGGGGAGCAAGTGAATTTTTTTTTCAAAATGCACGACATTTTGTTTTACCCTATATTATAGCCCCCGGTCAAAATCTAAGAAGTTGTTACAATGATTCAATAGAGGATGAAAATACCTTTCGAAATGTGACCAGCTTTTTGAAATGCGTTCAGTATATCAGGAATTACACTGTATCAAATTTGACTAAAAAATGCTCTTTTAACGATAATTATGTGCAGCAGTTTATTTCAGTAAAATTAAAATAAATGTCAGATTTTAAGTCATTCTTATAATTAATTACATAATTTAGTCGTTACCATTCCATTAATTACATTACAGTAGTAATTTTAATAAACCTATTTCCCTACTTTGTATGAGCATATAATATGTTAGTTTAATATAAACTTATATTTAATTGATATTAGTTAACTGGTGATTAGTATTTTTTAAAGATTTATTTAAATGTACAGTATTCGAAATTCGATGCTTATTATTGGGATCCTTGTTATCCATAATTAAAACGCAAAAGTAATAATTTGTCTTCTTTATTTTGTAGAAGAAAAACTCAATTCTATTTGAGCCACCATAAAAAAATTTGTGTTTAACTAAATCTTTAATGTTTACATATTATTTATTCTTGACATTTTGGCGAATGAAATATTTAAAACTTATGCTAAATCTGGGCTGAAAAGCTTCCTGAGCAAAGCAAGCCTGAGAGTTTGACGCGGTTTAACTTTATCTTGACGTAATAATTATTATGATACAAAGGAGGGGTAGGCCAAGCCCTCCTGTTAGAATAGCCTGTCCCCCTAAGAAATTTGATCAGCCCGAAAATTTTTAAATAAGTTACCTTTTATTTATTTTTTGACGATAAATGCCATATACTTATACAAAAACATAAAACTTTAATAAGTTTTAAAAGGATTCGACAAGGTCAATTGATTTTCTATATCTTTCCAAACGAGCCTTGGCTGGGTTTTAAAGGATTCTATTATTAATCTATGAGCAACTCTGGTTAAAAGGAAATCCTTATAGACTTTTACCCAAGTCAAAATTTGGAAGGTTAAAATTAAGAGTCGAATACATTTGAATATGCTAGAAACATTAGAGATTTTTAAAGTTAATATGCAAAACTGCATAGGTATACAGCATTTCAATCTGTTCCAATAAGAGTAAATCTGTCAAACTTTTAATATGTGTTTTTACTTAAATATGTTAAAGTTTGTAATAATCTATTATTGATCTATAAGGAAAACTGCTTACAAGGATACAATTTAAATTTTACTATGTGTGTTATACTATTTTAAGACGCGTATTCTTAAGAACTAAGTACAAACATGTATAAAATGCTATACACTAGAAGGTATGTTTTTATACTGTTAAGATGTGGTATATTACTCTTTGTAATATTATATGTATAGTAATGTACATATATCCAGGACTCATACCGTGCGAGCAATAATTATTTGCATCAAAGAGGGCTTGGATTAAAAAACGAAGGGGTTGGTTTAGATCACAATGATATGGGGACGATATATCTAACCGAATCTAGGTTAAAATGTTGTCAAATTCATATTATGACATGATATGCCAAACTAATGAGTAATAAAATAAGTATAGACATACAAATTTATTTTTGTTGTTTACAAAATTAACAAAGTAAGAATATACAGAAAGAAAAAGAAAAAATAGTTCTGCATGTTCCATAAGATCTTCCCACTTCTTGGGACAGGCGTCTTATACAATTTGTCGGCGTATTTTGCATTATTTCACGAACGTTTGCAACAAGTTCTTCTGTTCTTACCGATGGTCTTCCTGCTCCTTTTTTGTGTTGTATAGAAACTGTTTCCCTAAAAACAGCCACCGTTCTTTTCAGGCAATGATAAAAATCCCTAGCAATAAAAGCAACGTTATACAGGAAAATGTTCGTGAAAATTGTCCATGCACAAACCCGGATTGTATTGCCACTCACCATTTACTCTAACCCTAACCCCGTTTTGAAAATACGCTTCAACCATGAATGTTTTGTGCTGTTCCGTAAAGCCCATTGTGTGAATTGTTCAAGAAATTGGAAAAATTAGCGATGAATCAAATTACTTGTAACGACTGTCAAAGATGACGGTATTACTGATTGATGGTTAATTCAGGTAGTTACTGAGACCCAACAGGTATTAAGCTCTACGGCTAAGCATTACGTCCTTAGATGCAAGGCCCTCTTTGAAGCATATAATTTTTGCTCGCACGGTACAAACACATTTGATGCTGTTGAAATGAAAAATATTATAGGATATGTTCATCTTCTATAGGCTTTAAAGAGGTTTTTCTATTAATAATCTATAAGCAAATCTGTTTAAAGAAAGCCGTATACATTACATATCTATAGCAACTCTGTTGCTACCTACTTACAGTGATACTTAAAACAAATTTTTCTGGCCCAGTCACATGTTGCCTGCACGCCTATGCATTCAAATTACCGTGAACTTATTTTCTTATGCCCTTTAATAACCTCGTTGCATCGGGACCTTTTCACACCTCGTAAAAAGGCTAAAGCCTTGCAATCGGGATCAAAGAGTCATTCAGTTCCTAGGTTATATGCAGGTACAATGTTTGCGGGTAACAGAACTTTTTAAAAAATATATAAAACCAGGGTAGGGTGCTTTGAAGGTTTTTGGGACTTGGTATTCAACGGTGTCAATCAAACTCAAATTGATAAATCGTTGACATCGCTATCGGTTTGTTTATTACTAAAACGTTATTTTGAAATGGCCGGATATACCGTGCGAGCGAAAATTGTTTGCATCAAAGAGGGCTTGGATTAAAAACGTAGTGCTTGGTTTAGATCACAATGATATTATAGGGACGATATATCTAACCAAATCTAGGTTAAAATTTTGTCAAATTCATATTATGACATGATATGGCAAACTAATGAGTAATAAAATAAGTAGACAAATACAAATTTATTTTTGTTGTTTACAAAATTAACAAAGTAAGAATATACAGAAAGAAAAAGAAAAATAATTACATAAATTGCTGAAATTGGCCACCGCCATGCTCCAAGCATAAATTCACAGGTCTCTTCATATTTTCGAAAGTATTGACCAGCATCTCTGGAGAAATGTTACCACATTCTTGGATAATCCTTTCTTGTAATTGTTCTAAATTTGCAACTGGTGTTTTAAAAATAGTGTTCTTTAAATGAGGAAAAACGAAGTAATCCATAAGCGTTAAACAAGGTGATCTAGGTGGGAATTCAATGTCTGATCGAAAACTGATCAATCTGTCGTCGAAAAGATTGCGTAAGTAGTTAATAGTTTCGGCGGCTGTATGAGCGGTTGCACCGTCCTGTTGAAAATATCCAAAACGTAGTTCGTCGTCAAGTAATTGCTCCACAAATGGATTCAAAATATTGTCTATACCGCTGTGCTGTAACTGTGTCATGGAAAAAAATAGGACCAACAATTCTTCTTCGGGAAACAGCTAACCAGACACCAATTTTTTGAGGGCCCACCCCTTTATTTGAGGATTTTGAGCAATAAATGTTAAACGAAAGTTGTTCATAACTTTCGCAAGTTTACAATCCATATATTTTCAATAGGGCTTAAGGCATATTACGAAGAAACCTTCGCTTTCTTAGTTGAGCATTAGCATTACGCCCTCTAGCGGCCACCTGAGAAACTTAAAAATAATTTCCAGCAATTTCTCTTGACCACTTTACTCATAAAAAATGTTTCCGAAAGTTGTACGATTAATGGTTTCCGAGATGAAGCCGACGTTCTTGCTTATTTGACCACCCGGTACTTTACTCCCTATATTTTGCTGAAACTAACATAATATTATACTTAATTCGCGACGACGATTATCGTTTATCAAATTGTTCTCTAAATCAAAAACATGTGTGGTACCACAACGGTTCTTATAGCACTACGTGTGCCTGTTTGGACAATGCCAGAGGTCTGCCACCCTAACCTAACCTAAATCAAAAATTACGATAAAAACGTTGTAAAAAAATAAGGTTCATGTTTTCTTTTGGTCCTTTTTTCTATTGTGTTTCGGCAACTTGTTGCGATTTTCCCTGGCCACCTTGCAATATTGGTAGTAAAGATATTTTTTTTTGAGTGAAACTTACTGGATTCTTTTTAAAGTTTATCGCAAATTCTAATCAAAATCTTAAGATTACACTGGACAACAGCTAAAATGTTGCAGAAATAAAATCAACTAAATCTTACTATTTTAGGTGTGCTTAAATCGAAAATAAACGTTTTTTTTAAATATTAGTTCACGTTTAAGAGATACGTGACGTCATGTTCCCCTAATATATTAACACTGTAACCGCGAGAACGCACGTAGTATATTTGTATTGTAATAACAATATATGGATTTTATATTGCCAAATCTACATTTTCACCAAGTTAAGGAATGGTGGATTCTTAGGGACGATCCCCTATATTCGAAATCCTAACCCCCTATTGCTTAAAATAAGAGCGATAGCCATTGAAACCTATGTAAATCCACTTTCATGTCTGCCTTGTACTGAACAGTCCCTATATAATAAAAATCTGTTTACAAAAATAAGAGAGCGAACGAAATGAGTTTTACATTTTACCTAAATAGGGATATTAACACAATGGCGACTTAGCCGGGAACACCCTAAAACAGGGATAATATTGAAATATTTAATTAAGCGGCAAATAAATAATGCTTTACTACCCGATTTTAAATAAATAAACGACTAAACGGATAAAAGGACCCTTGTTTATCCTCATTTCTATGGTTTACCTGAGCACAGTACTATAATGTAGGCCAATAAATCCATTAGTACCTGCTCAGTCGCATTGTGTCCTTTATCCCTATTTAGGTAATAACAAATAAAAAACTCATTATGTTGGTTTCTTAAAATTGTATATAGACTACTTATAAGTATAATTATAATGAAATGTATTTAAAAATCTATAATCCATATTTGGGGATATAAACAGGTAGGTAAGCGGAGAGGTTAGTCAGTCGAAGTTAGTAATTCAAGTCGAATAGTTAAGATTGTAAAATGCCTCGAAAGTGTGTAAACAATCCAGATCACTTCTGTTATGTTTGTGGTGAAGTGACTTTTGCGTCTCAGAAGCGATCTATGACTCCATTGATGAAAAAAGCATATCATCTTTATTTCGGTTGCAGAATAGGAGATCAAGACAAACAGTGGGCGCCACATATATGCTGTAATGCATGCGCTTCAAGTTTGACAAGCTGGTTAAATCGTAAAAACCGATCTATGCGGTTTGCTGTTCCAATGGTCTGGAGAGAGCCTACAAATCATGTTAATGATTGCTATTTCTGCATGATACCTCCTGTTGGGCAAGGCACCGGTATATCCAAGAAGAAAAAGTCTGTTATTAACTATCCAAATATACCATCTGCCATCAGACCTGTACCACATAGTGACGACCTTCCTATTCCAGAACCCCCAGAAACAGTCACTTACGAATCAGACAGCGATACAGCGTTGTGCCAAGAAGAAGATATGCCATCAACTTCAAGAGATCCCGATTTCGCACCCAGCACATCATACCGCCAACCGCACAAAATAACCCAGTCAGAATTAAACGATCTTGTGAGAGATCTAGAACTTCCAAAAAGTAAGGCTGAGTTACTAGGATCAAGATTGCAGCAGTGGAACCTGTTAGAAGAAGATGTCTCTGTAAGTGTTTTTCGTAAACGCCATAAAGGTCTAGCGCCATTTTTTGACATGGAAAATAACTTAGTTTTCTGCAATAATATTGGCGGTTTATTGGAGGCTTTAAATATAAACTACAAACCAGTGGAATGGAGATTGTTTATAGACAGTTCAAAATTAAGTTTAAAGGCAGTACTATTACATATTGGCAATATTCTTCCGTCCATTCCTGTCGGATATGCAGTTGGTAGACTCCAAAAAGGGTTTGTTACCACCACTGCATATCAAATTGGGCCTAATGAAAAACTTTGTTAAGGCACTGAATCGAGATGGGCCAGCATTTTAGTACCTACGTCAGAAATTCCCGAGGCTAAGTGAGGCAAAAATTAAAGAAGGTATTTTTATTGGGCCACAAATTCGAAATATTCTGAAAGACGAACACTTTGACAGCACTCTAACAGATATTGAAAAAAACGCCTGGAAAGACTTTCGCCTCGTGGTAACAAATTTCTTGGGAAATAAAAAAGCTGACAATAATTACGTTACTCTGGTTGAAAATATGCTGTCGTCGTATCAAAAAATGGGCTGCAATATGTCTCTAAAGATCCATTTCCTACACTCTCACCTGGACTTTTTTCCTGACAACTGCGGAGCTGTAAGTGATGAGCACGGCGAACGCTTCCATCAGGACATATCAACCATGGAAAACAGATACCAGGGACACTGGAATGCTTCCATGCATGCCGACTACTGTTGGACTCTTGCTAGAGATGCTCCAGAAACAGTTCACAAAAGAGTAGCAAAGCGACAGCGCATTTAGTGACTCTAAAGTGTAAAATTATGTAGTTTTTATTATTTTATCAAAAATAAAATATAACCACTTTTTTTTTAAAACGGCAACTAAGTTTTTAATTTCATTATCATTTTTGTATTCAGCATCCCAAAGTTAACAAAAAAAATGCATTTTGATACACGATACAACCAATAACCTAAAATTTGTTGTCCAGTGTTATTAATAATAAAATTTATATTTTCCATTAATTTTTAAAACCAGTGGCCCAACACTGATTGTTTTCCGTTTTCATTTCCATTGTTATTAGACCATCGAAAATTAAATTAGGTAGCAAGTCATACAAATTGCTAAATTAAATCAAAAGGTTTCGGGTATTTTACGCTCATGTCCTTTAATGGTGCATGCTGCATTATCTATTGAGATTTAGCTATACAGTGTGACCAGTTAAGTCCGCATCATATGGAATTTTTTTTATTAATAGCTTTATTCGAAATTTGACTTTGGCATCAAGTTCTGCTTCGATCGAGATAAAAATTAAGCAAAAAAAATAGTAGTCACCTGATTTGCATTATCTGTCAAATTTTAATTTTTTTTTTAAATAATTTTTGAAAATATCGAAAAAAGCTATTAGAAAAAGTTTTTTTAAATGCAGTTTCTAGCCCACATGCAAAATTTCAGCTGCATAAGAAAATTTTGATTTTTTACCCACCACTAAAATTTATTTTCCACTTTGAACACTTTACTGATGACACTGTGTTCTTTTTTGTCTTAATATTAAGGTGTATTACTTTCAGACACAAACTACGTTTTCAAAAATACTTATTTTATGAAGTTGCCTTACACGGGGTCAAAAACAAATAAACTTTGCATCACATACGACCAAATTTTAATAGCCCAATTTTGCTTTTGTAGAAACACACATTTAATATAGCGCTACTTTAAAGAAAATGTATCTGAATTAAAGCATTGTCAAAACTAAGAAGGTTTATGTAGGTTGCGTTGCGTCTTATATTGCAAAAGTGGTGCAATTTACAAAATATGGGTAAAAAATCAAAATTATCTTATGCACCTAAAATTTCGCATGTGGGCTAGAAACTGCATTTAAAAAAACTTTTTGTAATAATTTTTTCGATACACTTAGTGTGCCGCGAGACGAGACGAGATAAAATGGGTCTCTCGTCTCGCTTCTCTCGTGATTTAAACCAAATATAGTAAGAACCAAGCAAAATTTTAACGCGTTTAGATTAGGTTCTATCATATTTGACATAAATTGTGTGCAATATATGTCAAATATGACAGAACCCAACCTAAATGCGTTAAAACTTTGCTTGGTATTTACTACAGGGTGGCCCATTAGTGCGACAAAGGTCAATAATATCTCCTGTACCACTAAGATAGTGGAAAACTTTTGACGAGGCTTATTAAGGGTGCCTCTTATAAAATTATTTTTGTCTATACAGGGTGCTCCAAAACACCAGCACGGTAAGAAATTTCCATTTCCAAGATATTGACTTTTAAAAAATGTCATTTTTGAGTTTCGACAGATCTAACTGTCTTAGAGCAAAACGGCTCACATATCCCTATCTTCCATTTTTATTATCTTCCCAAAAAATTATATTCATCCTAAAGATCTTCATAAATTAATCAAAATCAAATTAATTTTACATATCTTTGTTCAAATTCAATCATATTTGTAAAACTAACTTTTTATTAGTCTATTAAGGTATCACAAACTTCATGTTTGTTGCAATGACATTAAAGGCAACTTTAAAATAATATTCTAAAAATTCTTTTTAACAAGATAAAGCATTAGTAATGATAATATGCTAATTAAAAAACTCTCATTTAAAGTGCAAAATTTTTATTTTAAATGTTTATTAAAAAACTGTACAAATTAATCGTCAAACATGAAATCCTACTAAAATAATCGCCGATACCTGCGCAGTTACATTGAAGAGAACAATAGTTAATTTTACAAATAGGTATGCTTGAATTTGAACAAAGATATGTAAATGAAAAACATATTTCATCTATGTAAAATCTCTCTAGGTACCTACAGTGTCACCAGTAAAGTCCGCATCATATGGGATTTTTTTTTATTAATAGCTTTATTCGAAATTTGACTTTGGCATCAAGCTCTGCTTCGATCGAGATGAAAATTAAGCAAAAAAATAGTAGGCACGTGATTCGCATTATCTGTCAAATTTTAATTTTTTCAAAAAAATAATTCAAAAGTAGGGTTATTTCTTGAAATATCGAAAAAGTTATTAGAAAAAGTTTTTTTAAATGCAGTTTCTAGCCCACATGCAAAATTTCAGCCGCATAAGATAATTTTTATTTTTTACCTATATTTTGTAAATTGAACCACTTTTGCAAAATAAGACTCAACCCAACCCACATAAAACCTCTTTAGTTTTGACAATGCTTTATTTCAGATACATTTTCTTTAAAGTAGCGCCATATTAAATGTGTGTTTTTCTACAAAATCAAAATTGGGGTATTAAAATTGGGTCGCATGTGATGCAAAGTTCATTTATTTTTGACCCTGTATAAGGTAACTCCATAAAATAAGTATTTTAAAAAAGGTTGTTTGTGTCTGAAACTAATACACCTTAATGTTAAGACAAAAAGAAAACAGTGCCTTCAGTAAAATGTTTTTTAAGTGGAAAATAAATTTTAGTTTAACTTAACGTAAAGTTTATCTATTTTCAACGATTTAATTTAAAACTCCTTTACTTTAGTTTTTATTTTTATTTTTTTACTTTCAGGCACAAACTACGTTTTCAAAAATACCTATTTTATAAAGTTACCGTATACAGGGTCAAAAACAAATAAACTTTGCATCACATGCGACCAAATTTTAATAGCCAATTTTGATTTTGTAGATTTACACACATTTAATATGGCGCTACTTTAAAGAAAATGTATCTGAAATAAAGCATTGTCAAAACTAAGAAGTTTTATGTAGGTTGCGTTAAGTCTTATTTTGCAAAAGTGGTGCAATTTACGAAATATAGGTAAAAAATGAAAATTATCTTATGCGGCTGAAATTTTGCATGTGGGCTAGACACTGCATTTAAAAAAACTTTTTCTAATAACTTTTCTCGATATTTTAAGAAATAACCTTACTTTTGAATTATTTTTTTGAAAAAATTAAAATTTGACAGATAATGCGTATCACGTGACTACTATTTTTTTGCTTAATTTTCATCTCAATCGAAGCAGAGCTTGATGCCAAAGTCAAATTTTAAATAAAGCTATTAATAAAAAAAATCCCATATGATGCGGACTTTACTGGTGACACTGTATATAACTTCTATTAAATATTAATTTAAAATGGTCTATCGTACTGGGTTTTTCCTTATAATTTGCCACCCCTTTGCAGCCTTTATTTCACGAGATACAGCAAAAGTTAATATAAAAGTTTTTTGGGCTTTACACAAACATTTTTATTGTGCTAATTTCAAAACTGTATGTCTGTCACAGTGAGTGTCACATAATCAGCAAATTAAAAAAATATGTTTTTTGGGACTATTATGAGATTTTTTAAATCTTCTTAAATTCCTCTTATCAAAAATATTTAATGTCCATATTTGGACCGACGCGACGGTTTTCGAGTTATTTGACTGCAAATAATTTTATCCAGCGATAAAACGTCATACTAATATGTTATTCTGAATGGCCAGGCACGGCTAACTAGATGTAACTATTTGCAGTTAAATAACTCGAAACCCGCTGGTCCAAATATAGACATTATGTATATTTTTGCAAAGAGAAATTTAAGAAATTTTAAAAAAGCTCAAAAAAGTAAAGTTTTTTGCTCGAGAGATACGAGAATTTCTCGACGAGAGAGGGTACTTCTCTCGTCTCGTCTCGTCTCGGAGCTTTATTCGAGAGAAAATATCTCTTTCGTCTCGTCAAGAGAGGGCCAGACGAGACGAGAGACGAGAATCTCTCGTCTCGGCGGCAACACTAGATACACTCAGAAATAACCCCACTTTTGAATTCTTTTTTGGAAAAAATTTAAATTTGACAAACAATGGGAATCACGTGACTACTATTTTTTTTTCTTAATTTTTATCTCGATCGAAGCAGAACTTGATGCCAAAGTCAAATTTCGAATAAAGTTAATAATAAAAAAAAATCCCACATGATGCGGACTTTACTGGTTACACTGTATAATCTAATTTTTGGATAAATTAAATAGCTTTTCATGCGTCTGGCAAATATGCGAATATATTTGCAAAAAAATGGTTAAAAAACCACTAAACCAACCAGAAATCTCGTATTTTCGGCATTTCTTTCAAAGTTAAATCGAGCTCGGTGTGATTTATCGTTAGGGCTGCCACCAAATTCGACCAAATCGACACTTGTAACGTTCGCCTTGCTTTCAATTAGGACGGATCGGCATTTACTGGAATTTTCAATATAAATCTTTCGATAGCCCGTTCAGGGGTTTGAATTGTTAGATGGCACGACATTTGCGAATCTTATTATATTTTGTGGGAAAATAGCAGGCTAGATAAAGAAAAAAAAGTGTTTATAATATTTCACCGAAGAATGTGGATTTCAGCGAAGCTGTGAAAAAATTTAAAGAAAGATTCACCACCGCACACGGGCGAAAAATCGATAACATTTGGCATAAACCAAATTAACAATAATATTGGTAAAATATATTAAAAGTGTGGCGTTCGGTCGTATCTCATTACTACTTTTATCAATTTTACGAATAAGAAAGCATTTAATAAACGTAACTTTATAGTTAGAAGTATCAGGAATTTTAACTGTTACTCTATGAGACTTTAGAATGCAGCAGTGGCGGCTTCTCCTATGAGGCAGGTGAGGCAGTGCCTCACCAATAATTTTGCAAATTAAATAAATTACAAATTTATATTACTTTACTATTTGCATAAATATATATCCATTAGAATTAATGCCGTCAATCTTAACGCGCTTCGCTAGAAATATCATCTATCATCCATCTCATTTCTGCATGCGGTCGTATATGGTAGAAGCCGGTCTCGCGCTTCCTTGTCTTTTACGATCCCTTGCGTGTTTTGTTTTTATATCATCCATCTCATTTCTGCATGCGGTCATATATGGTTAGAGGCCCGGCCTCCCGCTTCCTTGTCTAGCGTATTAGTGAAAATATCTTATGTGATTTATGATACCCGTAATAGTCCAGTCGAATCTAGCTTTAAATAGCGCATAAAAACATTCTTTTGAGGCCAGCCTCAACTCTCTACGTAAATTTAATGCGAACGCGAGGGGACTAATCTAATCTATAATGATGAACGCCGCGACACGGTATTTGGAGAAATGCTATTATTAGATTAACAGGTTGTCCGTATGTCCGTTGAAAGTTTAGAGTTTAGAGAGAGTGCATAGTGCATTGTATTTTATCATAGTTGTCGGTAAATACTTTTGTGGTTTTCCGTACTGATTTTTGTTTTGCTTTTTTTCCAACAGTGGGCAGTGATTTTTCTAAAATATTAATATTACATTATTTTTATTACTTATTAGTTCATTTGTTTTGAGCTTACTAGCGAAAAATGGATTTAGCGGGACCTAGCACAGCGTCACAACTTCCCCAGGTAAATGTAAACATTCGCAATCCTACTTGTTATCTTGTTAATTTTTTAGTAAATGAGCAGAATTTTTCAAGTATTAATTCCTATGCAGATAAATTGTACATAGTAAAAGAAGTAAAGCGACCTGTTCCAGATTTGAGTAAACGTCTTGTTACTATCGGTGGGGTGGGGAAATCAAATCGGAGCTTTCAAAACACTTGGTACGAAAAGTACGACTGGCTTACTGGTAGTGTAACGTTATTATTTTGCTGGCTGTGTATTCTGTTTGCAACAAATAATAGCGACAAAGTTTGGTCAAAATGTGGTTATAGCGATTTAAAAAACGTGTCTAAACTTTAAAATATAACCTTGCTAAAAAAAAAAATTTTCAACTGTGCCTCACCACTTTCAAATACCACGAGCCGCCCCTGGAATGCAGTTAAAATTCCTGCCCCTTCCAACTATTAAATTACGATAATTAAAGGCTTTGTTAATCGATTAATTGATAAAAGTAATAATGAGATGCGATTGAACGCAACACTTTATTATATTTAAGAATATTTTCGTTAATTATGTTTATGCCAACTTTTATCGATTTTCTGCCTGTGTGCACCGGTGAAATATACAAATAAAGTTCTTACTTTATTTTTAACCAATCTACTTAATCGCAAATTATTGGCCATACCTTTTAAGTAGATATGTATATACAGGGTGTCCCAAATTCGATGCTCACCAAATGTTAACTTGGGGCCAAGCTAAATAAACTGGAGCTTAAGTTGATGCTCGTGAGAAATCAAGAAAATTCCGACTACTTCCGGAGATATAATAAAAATATAATAAAAAACCGAAATCTTTATTTTCCGTTTTTGCTTTTGTGATGTTATTTATAAACATATTAAAAGACTGAAAAACTTTTTACAGGCAGTTATTTACGACGCACTTAAAAATACTCTCATATTTTAAATGGTCGTTTCGCGCGGTTTTCAGATATCACCTTTTGATTACATTTTTTAAATACGGATCTGAAATTTAAATATTACTATCTGAAGTATTTTGTTCCGCCAAAACACAAATTAATAACATTTTGGCAAAATTTCACCGTTTTGAACCAAAAATCCATCACAAGTAACTTAAAGTTATTTTGCAACACGACCCTGATAATTGTTATGTTAAAATAATAAGATGACACGTGAACGCATGATTTTTCCGTATCACAAGGGAGTCCGGAGCCGGAGAAGTGTGCCTGCCTGTATTTCAGCAATTTGCAGAGTTGCCAAACTGTCACGAAGTAAATTTAATAGTGTAGGAAATGTTTAATGTGTTGCCTATATTGTCGAAATCAGAGCTGTAATAATATTTGGATATTTCGCATAAAATTCATTTTGTTTTTGTAAGTTTATTAGAGTGAGTGTTCTATTTGCTAACACATAAGTAAGTATATCAGGATCGTATTGCAAAAGAACTTTTAAGTACGAATAATGGATTTTCGGTTCAAGACAATGAAATTTTGGCAAAATATTATTGACTTAGGTATGTCTTGAGGGAACAAAATACTTCAGAGAGTAATATTTAAATTTCCGGTCCGTATTGATGGTGATATCTGAAAACCAAAAGGTCGTTTTGTAAATTAGAAACTGTCTTTAAATGCGTCGTAATAAAGAACCCGCAGAAAGTGCTTTCTGTTTTTTAATATGTTTATAAATAACGTCACAAAAAAGAAAAACGAAAAATGAAGTTTTCGGTGTTTTGTCCGATATCTCCGGAAGTAGTCGGAATTTGCTTAATTTCTCACTGGCAATATCTTAAGCTCCAAATTGTCCAACTTTGCCCCAATTAAACCTTTGCTGTATCTTGTATAGTTTCCGAGATCCCAATGGTGAGCATTGAATTTGGGACATCCTGTACATACAGTAGCCCCACAAAAACAAGTCCAGTGGGTTAAGATCGGGCGATCTCCGTGGCCACCCTATTGACCCCCGTCTACCTATCCACCGCTCCGGCAAAAATTGTATTTAAGAACTCAAAAGTCCAAACCGAAACTTCGTTTGGTACTAACTAAAAATATATCTAAATTGTTCTGTTATAGTGGAAAAGTATTTTTTGCAAATAACTTCGCAGTAAGTGCGTATATATTGCAATACAGTGTCGTAATGGTTTTTTTTTTGTTACAGGTGCCAGGGAAGCGAGCTGTCCCTTTTGTGACGGACTCCACAAGCTGTCCCACCTTATCACGGTAAGCGAAAGTATATTATTTTGAATTTTTTCAATTTACATGTACTATGTATATCTATTTCCTTCTAGTTATTTTTAATAGAAATGCGATGACAAAATTTTCGAAACGCTTTGTTTTAAGAAAAAGTTAACTTCTACACACTTGTTCTTTCGTTGCTGATATAAAATAGCAAAAGTTCTGATTAAAAATAAAACTGGGCAAAAACCCTTTAACTTGTGCTAAAAGTACTTTAAACATCAGGTAAGTTGCGGGACTGATATGCCTGGAATATTTTTGAAAGTTTTCTGTTGTCACTGTCCTTTGCACAACTTTCTGTTACCAACTGATACCTGACGAAAAAGTAAAAGGACCTTTTTTTCTGTATCCTACACAGTGAAAAGTTTAATTGATTAACATTATTTAATTAATTACATAAATCATAATTTATACTGTTATTTACACAAAATAATCATATTGGATTCCTTTTAATCGATAGTGATCAATTGTATAAAATATGCCAACCTATTAAATCATGTTTACGCATGCGTAACACTCAACATTTCAATCAGTTGAGAGTACCACCCTATAATTTTTCTATGAGACGTCAACATGTGGCAGACAGTCGTTGGTTTTGAACGTTACTTATCGATCGCATGTTGCCTATTATTATTTTAGTTTTTGTGTGTGACGTAACAAGTGGGTGGTTGTAAAAACACAAAAGTCCAGTTTTATGTACTCCTACTGCAGAGAACCTTCCAGATCTTCATCTTTAATTTGTGTTTGAAGAAGTAGTCCATGCTTAAAGTGGAGTTGAAAGTATGGGAAAGAAAGAAAAAACTAAAGGTCTTCCTCCACAAAATTTAATAGAATATAATTCTCAAGGGTCTCCACATGTTTCGAACGTAGAAACGCTCATCATCAGGACACAGAAAATGTATTTAAGTAATGCTGATGGTTTTAGCAAAAGAGAAAATGGTGAAGGACCTTAATGGAGCTTTCATGGAATTAAAAATGATGTGTAAAAGAGCCATAAAATGGAGAAAATTAATAAAAGTTAAAACATACTCAGTATGTGAGAAGACAGTAAATTTGGTCTAAACCAACTAGAAAACTGGGGTAGAAGAAAAACCTTTCTAAAAAGAAAGTGTCAAAAATTAGTTAAATTTTTTAAAAAACATTTTTAGGTTTATGTCAAAAAGACATTGGTGGAATAAAATTTGTAGTAGTTATCACAGAGGTGATCTGTACAAATAGAAATTGAAATTAAAATCAAAGAATGAAGTCAAAAACTTTTTTTTATAAAACTTTTTTGGATAAAAAGTCAATACTTATACGAAAATCACATAAAAGCGCTTGGCGGGGTTACTGAGATTTAAACCTCAGTACCCCACCAAGCGCTTTTATGTGATTTTCGTAAGGATTGACTTTTTATCCAAAAAAGTTTTTGACTTCATTCTTTGATTTCAATTTCAATTTCTATTTGTACAGATCACCTCTATGATAACTACTACAAATTTTATTCCACCAATGCCTTTTTGACATAAACCTAAAAATGTTTTTTAAAAAATTTAAATAATTTTTGACACTTTCTTTTTAGAAAGCTTTTTCTTCTTCCCCAGTTTTCTAGTTGGTTTAGACCACATTTACTGTCTTCTCACATACTGAGTATGTTTTAACTTTTATTAATTTTCTCCATTTTATGGCTCTTTTACACATAATTTTTAATTCCATGAAAGCTCCATTATGGTCCTTCACCATTTTCTCTTTTGCTAAAACCATCAGCATTACTTAAATACATTTTCTGTCTCCTGATGATGAACGTTTCTACGTTCGAAACATGTAGAGACCCTTGAGAATTATATTCTATTAAATTTTGTGGAGGAAGACTTTTAGTTTTTTCTTTCTTTCCCTTAAATTTGTATGTTTATCTGTTGCCTTCCAATGTTTCTTAAACCACCCGCTTACCCATTTTTTCTAATAAAATGATTTTGATAAAAAAAAATAATCTATAAGGTAAAGTTTCTTTTTTTACAAACCATCAGCAACATACTTTTATCTTACAACCAAATAAAAACGTTCTTATAATATTGTTCACTTCCTAACGTTGATGAAAATTGACACCCTAATCAGACATTTTGGGGAGAAGTTATTTTGTGTGCTATGCAGATTAGTTGATTCAAATTCGACAGACAGCGCCTTTAAAAACATGAATTTTTTGCATTTTTTTACCAAATATGCATACTGGTATGCAATATTTCTTAATTTATTATAGTAAAATGAGTTAAAGAAACACATTTTGGATTCTAAAAATATGTTTATTTTAAAAAAAATGCAAAAAAAATCAAAGAAAACTAAAGTAAATAATTTATTAACCTAAAATTGTATTTTTATTACTAAAATTTAAAAAAAAGATTTTTTCAAAATTTTCAACTTAAAAGGTTTGTCTTCTATTAGTAAAAATATTTTTATACAAAGAGAAGCTTCTTTCAACATCTACTGATGTAATCGGACAACTTCGTTGGATGATTTACCCTCATAAATGCTTTTTACTGCAAGTATTTAAATCGTTCATTATTTTTTACAGTTACATCCAATTTGTTCCTTACTTGACCTCCTACTTTACCGGAAATGTTGTTACATTTAGCGGAAAAAGTTTTAACAATACTAATAGAATGTCTTGAACCTAAATTTCTACTCTCCAACGAGAATATTATGTCCGGTATTAAACTGAAATTAACCTTAATAAAAAAATAGCTCTTTAGCTACACTTGCACTTTTTAACAACTCTTTACTGTGCACAACACACTGCGAATCGTCATCTAAATCCAAAATTAGTGCTTTAATGGCTTCAAAATGCTCTGCGTAGAATATGGCTGCCCTAATTCGTGTTCCCCACCGGATAATTGGAGGTTCTGGAGGTAAACTGACTGCTGATAATCTCCCCTTATACAACTGCACTCTTAGAGGTACTTTTAGAAACACTTTTTTTACATTTGAAATTAATTTATTTTAATTATTATTTAAATACAGTTTGTTAAGCAGGTTATAATAACGCATTATTAAGTGACAATAAACAACATCTAACAATATACCTGCAAACCCCGGAAACCCCCAATAAATACCTTGTGCGTATAACCAAAATGTAATAGTATATTAAAGTACACGTTTCATAAGAAGCGGTTTTAGCGCACGCGTCTATTTTAAAAAACGAGCCACGAAGTGGCGAGTTTTTTTATTGACACGTGCGCTAAAACGCCTTATGAACCACGTGCTTTATACTATTTTTTCTATTTGTAGTTTTTTCAATAAAAAATACATATTTAAAAAGAAAATAAATCCGCAAATTTTGATGTCTAAATTTTATGTTGGTAATACTATTTTTTATCATAGTAACCTCTAAACAACAAAAATTATTTTGCGAACTGTAATTTTTTGATTTATTGACCCATATTCACCACGAGATTCTAAAGTTATTTTAGCGATATGAGATTTAAAATTGGACGGAATACGTTGTGTAATCCTTGTACATTCGGTACATATACAGAGCGTTCGGAAATTCGGGCGATTTTGCTAATTTTTTTTGAATTTCAAAAGACGTGATTTTACGTCAATTTTTCAATTTTTCAATTTCAATGTTACCAACATCAAATAAAGAAAAAACGCGTATCGAAATAGCTTCATTATGAACTTCATTTCAAGTTCATAATGAACTTATTATGAACATCAAATAGAAAAATATAATTATTATACTCTTCAGATTGGAAAATCCCTGAAATAAGTACCGACTGGACATTAATCCTTTAGCGTTTTAAATTTTTTGATAAAGCAGAAAAACATAAAAATATGCTCTTAAAATAATAATTAATTATAAAATTGACAAAATATACAAAAATCGCATATTATACAGTGGTGACCAGTAAAGTCCGCATCATATGGATTATTTGTTATTAATAGCTTTATTCGAAATTTGACTTTAGCATCAAGTTCTGCTTCGATCGAGATGAAAATTAAGCAAAAATATAGTAGTCACCTGATTCGCATTATATCTGTCAAATTTTAATATTTTCCAAAAAAATAATTCAAAAGTGGGGTTATTTCTGAAAATATCGAAAAAAGTTATTAAAAAGTTTTTTTAAATGCAGTTTCTAGCCCACATGAAAAATTTCAGCTGCATTAGATAATTTTAATTTTTTCACCACCACTAAAATATATTTTTCACTTTACTGACACTGTATTCTTTTTTGTCTTAATATTAAGGTGTATTACTTTCAGACATAAACTACGTTTTTGAAAATACTTATTTTATGAAGTTACCTTATACACGGACAAAAACAAATAAATGTTGCATCACATGCGACCAAATTTTAATAGCCCAATTTTGATTTTGTAGAAAAACACACATTTAATAAGGCGCTACTTTAAAGAAAATGCATCTGAAATAAAGCATTGTCAAAACTAAGGAGTTTTATGTAGGGTGCGTTGAGTCTTATTTTGCAAAAGTGGTGCAATTTACAAAATATGGGTAAAAAATTAAAATTATCTTAAGCAGCTAAAATTTTGCTTGTGGGCTCTAGCATTTAAAAAAACTTCTTCTAATAACTTTTTTCGATCCTTTCAGAAATAATCCCACTTTTGAATTATTTTTTGGAAAAAATTAAAATTTGACAGATAATGCGTCACGTGACTACTATTTTTTTGCATAATTTTCATGTCGATCGAAGCAGAACTTGATGCCAAAGTTTAATTTCAAAAAAAGTTATTATTAAAAAAAAATCCCATATGATGCGGACTTTACTAGTCACACTGTATATGCATTTAGCATATATTTCGCCCTTTAATAATGAATAATGATTGTTACCTTAATCAGTTTTGAAGAATACGGCTTAATCACTGATTCCTTGATGTAATCAGTTGTAACAGTTATTTTTTTAAATCAACCTAGTGTGGACCTAGATTTAATCAGTACTGAGTTCATTTTGATTTAAAATTTAATGATTTTTTAAAATTGTGTAGTGATTTTAAATAATTCCGATATCCTGATTCTCGAAATAAATCCCTTATAAATTTATGGTAAATTTTTCCGATAAAAACACGGCTATGTAAACTGAAACTATCCCATAAATCCTACTATCGATTTTCCCAAGCTGCTTCTTATATAAACTTCTGTCGCTATAAATGTTGACACTTCATATTTTTGTATATCCAACCCCATGCTAAAAAGGTTTCAATTTCCTTCCTTTTTTGACATTGATTGGCAGAGTCTCGGTTTAACCGTGTTCGCCTCGAATGGTAAACATTCCAGAATTTTAAATTAGCCTTCTCTACTTTGCAAGACGTATAAAAGATTATATTTATTGGAGAACATTTATAAGTAGCTGTTTAAAGTTTCTCGTTGTAAGTATACAGTGTCACCAGTAAAGTCCGCATCATATGGGATTTTTTTTTATTAATAGCTTTATTCAAAATTTGACTTTGGCATCAAGTTCTGCTTCGATCGAGACGAAAATAAGCAAAAAAATAGTAGTCACGTGATTCGCATTATCTGTCAAATTTTAATTTTTTTCAAAAAATAATTCAAAAGTGGGGTTATTTCTGAAAATACCGAAAAAAGTTATAAGAAAAACTTTTTTTAAATGCAGTTTCTAGCCCACATGCAAAATTTTAGCTGCATAAGATAATTTTGATTTTTTAACTAGGTATATTTTGTAAATTGCACCACTTTTTCAAAATAGGACTCAACGCAACCTACATAAAAGTTCTCAGTTTTGACAATGCTTTATTTCAGATACATTTTCTTGAAAGTAGAGTCATATTAAATGTGTGTTTTTGTACAAAATCAAAATTGGGCTATTAAAATTTGGTCGCATGTGATGCAACGTTTTTGACCCTGTATAAGGTAACTTAATAAAATAAGTATTTTTGAAAACGTAGTTTGTGCCTGAAACTAAAAAAATAAAAAACAAAATAAAGGGGTTTTAATTTTAATGAACACTTTATTGATGATACTGTGTTCTTTTTTGTCTTAATATTAAGGTGTATTACTTTCAGACACAAACTACGTTTTTGAAAATACTTATTTTATGAAGTTACCTTATACAGGGATTTTCCAATCTGAAGATTATAATAAATATATTTACATTTTGGTTATACGCACAAGGTATTTATTCTCCGCAGAATAAACTCATAATTTACAACCAAATTATTAAACCGACATTGACTTACGCTGCACCGGTCTGGTGTAGTATGACGGATTGGCACTAGAAAAATACAAAGGCTACAAAATAAACTATTAAGACAAGTTTTAAAAGAAAATATATATGCACCAATTCGTCATCTACACCAGGCTACACAAACACCATACATTTTTGACTACGTACAGGACATTTCAACAAAATTCTACCAAACTCAACCACAACAATCACACCTAACACAAAACATGACACAAATAAGGCATAATGACAATCTCGTACATAAACCCTTATATTCCAGACTTCCATTTTATTTTCAATAAATATAACATCATAAAACGGCAATCATTCATATAAAATTGAAATAGGAATTTTAAAGCTCCACCTAATCAAATAGGACACGCACACAAACATCGTCAAGCCAAAACGGCAAACAATGCGCTACCTCCGGTGTACCTGTTTAAATGAAGCTGGTTTTTTGGATTATTTTTGCAGTTAATAGTAATTCAGAAATTTTTTACACACAAACAGCAATAAAATCATTTTAAGTTTTTCATAAACAACGTATTCTCTCATGGCAGTAAAGGAATCACGGAACTGACCAAACCAAGCAGAACAATAAGTCAATTTAATTAACCAAAGGGTCAACACCAACCCCGCCGGCGCTGCCAGTGCCTGCTCTAGGTAGAGATAGTTACAAAAAACTGACTCTTCCCTAAGGCAACTATGTACATGTGTATTATATTTATGTTCTATATACTTATAGTACTTATGTTATGTTAATTATTTGACATGTGAAAATATATGAATAATAAAAGCCTTTTGGAATTGAATTGAAAAGGTATTTATTGGGGGTTTCCGGGGTTTGCAGGTATATTGTTAGGGGTTGTTTATTGTCACTTAATAATGCGTTATTATAACCTGCTTACCAAACTGTATTTAAACATTTTTTTTTTGCTTAATTTTAATCGAGATCTAAGCAGAACTTGATGCCAAAGTCAAATTTTAAATAAAGCTATTAATACAAAAAAAAATCCCATATGATGCGGACTTTACTGGTGACACTGTAGTTCGAGTTATTGTTTTTTATACCCAGTAGCGATTTTTCCCGTTACTACTAATTTTTAATTAAAAATATAAAATATCGTCCCATTCAACGACCGGTATACACTACTGGCAAATTCCAAGTTACAGTAGCATGTTATGTGAGTATGAGAGAGAGCAAATAATATGCTTGGAGGCCCGCAATAAGGACAACAGATCAATCAGTGGTGCCGGAGTGCGGCGTGAACAAATGCAGGAGGTATTCACTTCAGTAATTTAGTAATATTTTAAATTTCGTTTGGGTTGTACGTTGTACCGGGTGAGTCAACGATTGCGCGGAGTAATTTTAGGCCTTGAAGATAAGGTTTGTCGATAATGAGCTTTTGTATGAAGGTATGGTTGGATATCTGGCACATTTTAAAAATATTTTGAATTATACAGGGTGCGCCCAAAAAGTAGGGTGTCATAAAGTTACATTTTTCTAAATGGGACACCCTATATTTGAATACATTTATTAATTCTATACATGTTTTTTCTTAAATTATTATTAATGGTTTAATATACGAAAAAGTTATAGTTTTTAAGATAATTCGACTTATAATGAAAATTTTGCTTTTGCAACCACTCGTTGTTTGGAAAATGCTACTTAAATTTTGACTCTAAGCGATTTATAATTTTTATACTTACTAAATAAAGTTAAAAATACATATTCACTATGAAATATTTGACTTCTCATTTTTTTACATTTTAGGACCAAAGTCAGAAAACTTCCAATTAAAAAATATCACTTTTATTAAATGGAACAACCTATATATTTTTCTGTCATCTTATAACTCGTCATAGACTCTGCTTTCGTGAAGAGCGTTCTTTTCCTATCTCTAATAGTTCTTGAAATATTTTGATATTTCGAGATTTAATGTCCTCGTTATAGCATCTTTTGTCAATGGATCACAGTAGCCATGGGAAATAAATGAAAATAATAGCAGTGGATGACATTAAGAACAGATCAATGTAAAAAGTAAGCCTTTCTACTGTAAAGTTTAGTGTCCAGTCGTTTTATACGTTGGTACTCAAAATGAATTTTTCAAAAAATGAATTAATCGATATGATTTATGTTTTGGGCGAAGCAAATAAAAATTGTCTTTTTGCTGAGCGACTATACAGGATGAAATATCCCGAGCGGCGAACACCCAGTCCTCGAAGTTTTTAAAATTTAATGGAAATGTTTGATTCAACAGGTAGTGTGGAACATTTAAAACGTACCTATAAAGTTGTTACTAGAAAAGCTACAAATGGCGAGAAGAACTCGAAATACTGTTACACGTCCAGGAGAATCCCCTAGTTAGTAGCCGTAAATTAGCTTTGTTCGGTGATACGTCACAGTCAACGGCAAACCTGACAACACGCAAGTATATATAAATATTATCCGCACCATATTGAGTTACATCAGGAACTTCACGATGCAGATTTTTTAAAGGCGTGTAACTTACTGCCAATGGTTAGGTACCCAAATTGAGGTAAATCGAAAAATTAATGGTGCTGTCAATATACACAATATGCACGATTATGCAACGGAGAATCCACACTGTGTCCGAGGAGTTCAACACCAAAACCATTAGTCGGTTAATGTGTGGTGCGGCATACTTCACAACAGAATTATAGGGCCATATTTTCTTAATGAAGATTTAAACGGACGTAATTATTTACTTTTCCGCAACAGACATTGCCAAGATTATTGGCACAATGATGAACGTCAAAATATGTGGCTCCAAAAAGACAACAAGCCTTCCCACTTTTATCGTGAAGCAAGATAATATTTGGATCAGAACTATCCTCAAAGATGGATTGGCCGCGGAGGGTTTGTTGCATGGCCACCAAGGTCTTATGATCTTACCCCGTTAGATTTTTTCCTGTGGGGCTACATAAAAGATAGGGTGTATATCACACCACCTACAAGGCAGGACATGGAAAATAGGATTAGGGATATCTCTTAAACAATAACACCAGACATGTTATCCAATGTCCGGGAAAATATCATCAAAAGGATTGACAAGTGTATTGAACAAGAAGGACATTTATTCGAACATTTATTAAGAAGAAACTGATTTGGGAAAGGGACAGTTATAACAAAATATTTATATTTTCATTTATTTTCCATCGCTGCTGTGATCCATTGACAAAAGATGCTATAACGAGGACATTAAATCTCTAAATATCAAAATATTTCAAAAACTATTAGAAATAGGGATAGGACGTTCTTCACAATAGTTGAAGAGTTTATGACGAGCTATAAGATTACGCAAATATGTAGGGTGCTCCATTTAATAAAAGTGATATTTTTCAATTAGAAGTTTTCTGACTGGTCCTAGAAAGTAAACACCGTGTAAATGATACGTCAAATATTTCATAATGAATATGTTGTATTTTTGACTTTATTTAGTAAGTATAAAAATTATGAATATAATATATTGGAATATAACGATGTGTCACTTGTCACCTTTTGCCACCAAGAAAATATTTTTTTCCAAATTTATTATTTTATCTAGACGGCTATGAATACCCTAAAATCACTTATTTCAGTCTTTAATCTTGGGAAAAATACAATTTTTCTATTTTTGTCCAATACCATGTGCTGTGTGAAATTTAATCTTTAAAGTTGTATAACTATTCTTTTTTAAACGGCAACATAGTGGCTCGTCGGGTTAGGAAAAAACAGTATTTTATTACGATTATTTTAATACCACTCACTATAAGGTTTTAGAAAAGCTGCCATTAAAAAACTTTAAAAAGTTAACTTGGAACTTTCCTAAAATGAAGCATTTTTTGAGAATAACTTTAGATTTAAATGCATCATGTAGCCTGTGACCAGCAAAACTAATAAAACAAAATCATGCTTTAAAGAAAATTGAATTGAATTGGAAATTGGGCTGTCGGCATGTCAATTTTCTTCAAGGCATGATTTTGTTTTATCAGTTTTGCTGGTCACAGGCTACTTGATGCATTTAAATCTAAAGTTATTCTCAAAAGATGCTTCATTTTAGAAAAGTTCTAAGTTAACTTTTTAAAGTTTTTTAATGGCAGCTTTTTTAAAACCTAATAGTGTATGGTATCAAAATAATCGTAATAAAATCCTCTTTTTTCTTAATCCGACGAGCCACTATGTTGCCGTTTAAAAAAAAGGAGTTAAGTACCTATACAACTTTAAAAATTAAATTTTAAGCAGCACATGGTATTGGACCAGAAATAGTAAAATTGTATTTTTCCCAAGATTAAAGAACTGAAATAAATAAATGATTTTAAGGTATTTTTAGCTATTTTATCTAGATAAAACAATAAATTTAGGAAAAAAATATTTTCTTGGTGACAAAAAGTCACATGTTACACATCGTTATATTTAGAATGTCATATGGAGTCAATAAAAGGAAAAATATACCAGGTGTCCCATTTAAAAATTGAAAGTTTATGTAACTTCCGGTTAAACCGGAAGTTCCATAATGTTGAGTCACCTGTCAAAAAAATGCAGTTTTATGTCGTGTATAAATCCCCCAAATTTTATTCCATTATTTTAAAAAACAAAAAGTTAGAGGGGCGAACCACCTTCCGTGGACACCCGGTATATATAATATGGTCTTGATTTATACAGGGTGTTAATTAATGTCATGCAGATATTTCAGGGGGTGATAGTACTCTTCAAAATAAGAAAAAAATGCCAATATATGCATGGTCTAAAACGCGTTATTTTCGTTATACAGGGTGGCAAAGTTTCAATTTTTTTTCTCGTATTTTGCGTTTTCTCTCTTATATTCTGCGATAATTGTTTCAAATTTGGAACATCAACCCTTTTTTTAAATCTCTACAATAAAGTATCGAAATTGTCGGTCGCAGTATTTTCTTGAATCGGCTACAATTTTATCTTTCAGAACTTTTTTTTTGGCTCCCTGTATGAATTCCGGTATAAAATTTGAACTCTTTGTTCCCTCGTTTAGCGTTCTGGTCTCTTGCACTATTCTCGTATCTGTGACCGTTTTCGATTTATTTGCAAAAATAGCCATCGATGGAAATTAAAAGTCGGCGAAATAACGCAGAGTAAAAAGCTGTGTATCAAAACAATTTATTAGTTAGTCAAATAAAAATAAAACAAAATTATAAAAACTGTTGAAAATGTCCGCCTCTTGCTAAAATGCACGAATCAAGTCTTCGCCTCATGGACTGACAGACACTCTATTTTTTTTCTCATATTTATTATTGCGTTATTTCGCCTACACTTAATATCCATCGATGGATATTTTCGCAAATAAATTGAAAACGGTCACAGATACGAGAATAGTGCAAGAGACCAGAACGCTAAACAAAAGAACAGAGAGTTCAAATTTCATACCGGAATTCATACAGGGAGCCAAAAAAAAAAGTTCTGAAAGATAAAATTGTAGCCGATTCAAGAAAATGTAACACCCTGTATACTGCGACCGGCAATTTTGATACTTTATTATAGAGATTTTAAAAAAGGGTTAATGTTCCAAATTTGAAACAATTATCGCAGAATATAAGAGAGAAAACGCAAAATACGAGAAAAAAAATTGAAACTTTGCCACTCTGTATAACGAAAATAACGCGTTTTGGACCATGCTTATATTTGCATTTTTTTCTTATTTTGACGAGTACTATCATCCCCTGAAATATCCGAATGACATTAATTAACACCCTGTATAATTGGCGATATTTTGATAATTAACAACCCTTATAAAATCCAAATAATATAAAAACCATTTCGATTTCTTAAATTTTATATTTTTTTGTTAAAACGTCTTGCCGTTATATTGACCTTTTTCCTTTCTTAATATAGATGTGCGTTCCCTTTAGTTACTTTTCATAGGGATCCAGAATCAATTTGAATACAATTCCACTGTTGAATATTGCATGAAAACCCCATTTGAAATAGCTTTGAATTTCAAGGTCGATTTACCAGCACAACGCGATGTTGCTAACTGGAAACCGACTTGTATCGTTGACCTATATATTTTTCAGTTCTTTTCTGTAATATTATTATACAATTGGTAACGAAGGTTATTAGTTAGTAGAAGTTCTCATGTTCTTAATAATAAAATATAGGTTCAGAAAAAGCGGTTTTTCCTTTCGTTTTGTCAGGGCAACTAACCACTAACCAGTCGCGTTTCACCATATCACGGCTCATCAATGAGGCTAGGATCCGACGAAATAAAGATAACATGAAGTTCAACTTGAACAGTACACAATATACCGTGCGAGCGAAAATTATTTGCATCAAAGAGGGCTTGGATTAAAAAACGTAGGGCTTGGTTTCGATTACAATGATATAGGGACGATATATCTAACCAAATCTAGGTTAAAATTTTGTCAAATTCATATTATGACATGATAGTGTGCTAAACTAATGAGTAATAAAATAGGTAAGTAGACAAATACAAATTTATTTTTGTTCTTTACAAAGTTAACAAAGTAAGAATATACAGAAAGAAAAAGAAAAATAATTACATAAATTGGCCACAACCATGCTACAAGCATAAATTCACACGTCTCTTCATATTTTCGAAAGTGTTGACCAGCATCTCTGGAGAAATGTTACCACATTCTTGGAAAATCCTTTCTTGTAATTGTTCTAAACCGTCCTGTTGAAAATGTCAGGTCTAATAAATCATTTCTTTCCAATAAATTTTGGGTAAACCATTGAGAGTAATTCCTGCGTCTTTCAAAATCTGCGGCTTGTATTTTTGAAATACTTGCACTTTATTAGGAAATAAATTTACCTGCTTCTTAAGAATAGTCCTGCATGTTCCATAAAATCTTCCCACTTCTTGGGACAGGCGTCTTATACAATTTGTTGGCGTATTTTGCATTATTTCACGAACGTTAGCAACAAATTCTTCTGTTCTTACAGATGGTCTTTCTGCTCCTTTTTTGTGTTGTATAGAACCTGTTTCCCTAAACACAGCCACGGTTCTTTTTAGGCAATGATAAAAATCCCCAGCAATAAAAGCAACGTTAGGAAAATGTTTGTGAAAATCGTGCACAAACCCGGATTGTATTGCCACTCACCATTTACTTTAAACCCGTTTCGAAAATACGCTTCAACCATGAATGTTTTGTGCTGTTCCGTAAAGCCCATTGTGTGAATTGTTCAACAAATTGGAAAAATTAGCGATGAATCAAATTACTTGTAACGACTGTCAAAGATGACGGAATAACTGATTGATTGTTAATTCAGGTAGTTACTGACACCCAGCAGGTATTAGGCTCTACGGCTAAGCATTACGTCCTTAGATGCAAGGCCCTCTTTGATGCAAATAATTTTTGCTCGCACGGTATTTGGTGTCAATAATACGCAGCAAAAATTTGTAAGCAGGTTTTGGCGGTTTTGCTACGTTTTCACGTGTATCATATTATTAATGCCTCTGTGGTGCTTTTATAATAAATATTGTCAAAAGTTGGATATGGGTTAGTTATTTATATACAAAATATGACATAAAATAAATTGGAAAAGCAGGAATTTTACAATAAAATTTAAAAAGTTATTCCAATTTTCAGAAAAAGCTTTGTTTAAACATTTGATTTAAAAAAACGTGTTATCGAAAATATTGCAATTATAATATTAACCGTATATTTTTATATAAATGCAAAATTAAAAAAAAAAACTGCATTTTATTAAAGTATCTAAATCTAAAATTAAATTCTAACAATTTATTATTATAAAGCTTATTTCATGGTTTTTTATAATTTTCTATCAACAAAAACATGAATGAAACCGAGAAAAAAATTATCGGGAATTAATTCTGCTGCGTGGCAAAGCAAACATATTACTTAAAACTAAGCATAACACTATTAAAAAATATAGTGGAATAACAAACATAATAAACATATTATACATCATACTTACAAGTAAATAGCAAACTATAAAATAAAAGAGAGAAATAAAATTTTCTACGATTTAAGTTTTTAAAATTCTAAAACATTTACTGAGAAAATAATTTAAAAAATACACTCGCAAAACCAGCGATCTACGTCACGACACAAATCGACCAGTCGCAGGGATTGGGGCTAAAGGTCGACCCTCCGACATCTACCTGATTGATATCTCGAGTCTGTCTCCTCTTTTTTTTCTATTTGACTTATCGGAACTAAAATTCTATTATATTGTTGGGGGGGATTGTGGGATAATGGAATGACGTCTAAGAGTGAGATTACAGAAAATGCATACCTGCAACTTATGCAAATATGGCGGACTTGCAGACGCAAAATAATTTGCAGAAAGAACCCCGCACTTCTCTTATGGAAAATGGCCTTCGGTTAAATTTTCTAAATTTTTAGTATATTGTAGAAAATGCCATTCTGATCAAAAGTGTTTATGGCCACAACAATATCTGCCGACCAGTTTTTGAGATACAGGGTGTCCAAGTTGCAAAATATGAATACTATAAAAATAGTTTCAATTTTTTTATTATATACCGGGTGAGTGACGAAAATTATTTAATATTTTTTGTTAAATCATTGTATTTTCCGCAATAAATTAAATGTTCACAAATTAATAATATAGATGACATTAGCTTGGAGCAAGCTATCAGAATTTATATTATTTATATTTATACAGGGTAACTCAAAAAAGTTAATATTTTTTTTATTAGTTTTGAAAGAAATTTTGTAGATATTTCTTTATGTACTACTTGTCGCTTATCGTATGCTTCCAAATATATATAATTATCAAGGTAATACAGGGTGTTTTCGATGATAAGGGATAGAAAAATAACATAAAATTGCATGTATTTATAAATCACCCGGTATATTAAAAATCGATCGGTTAAATTTCGTTATTTTTTAATATCTTTTGCTTGAAGTGTCTTACTTACATGTTTGCTATTGATATCCCTTTTTCTATGACCAGCTCTGGAGATATACAGCGTCGAACAGACTCAAAACTCAAAAAATAAGCAAATAAAAGAGCAATTTTTTTTAAATTTTAATAAAATTTGTTATGTAAGTTCATTCTATGGTTAAAAATAAATATATTTAATGCTATACAGGGTGTTTCGAATAATTAGGGGGCCTACTTATTATTTTTGGATAAAATAATTTGGATATAATAAATTGTTCATAGTTTTAGGTATATATATATATATAATTTTTATTTGCAATACAGTGTTAGAATACCCTAATTATTCGAAGCACCCCGTATAACATTAAATATATTTATTTTTAACCATAAAATAAACTTACATAACAAATTTTATTGAAATTTAAAAAAATTGCTCTTTTATTTGCTTATTTTTTGAGTTTTAAGTCTGTTCGATGCTGTATATCTCCTGAACTGGTCATAGAAAAAGGGAAATTATTAGCAAACATGTAAGTAAGACACTTCAAGCAAAAGATATTAAAAAATAACGAAATTTAACCGATCCATTTTTAATATACCAGGTGATTTATAAATACATGCAGTTTTATGTTATTTTTCTATCGCTTATCATCGGAAACACCCCGTATAACCTTAATAATTATATATATTTGGAAGCATACGCTAGGCGACAAGTAGTACATAAAGAAATATCTACAAAATTTCTTTCAAAACTAATAAAAAAAATATTAACTTTTTTGAGTTACCCTGTATAAATTTAAATAATATAAATTCTGATAGCTTGCTCCAAGCTAATGTCATCTACAATATTAAATAGTTTTCGTCACTCACCCGGTATATAATAAAAAAATTTAAACTATTTTTATAGGATTCTATCCTATCTACGACAGGGCCAACAAAAATTAAGAAAAACAAAACGAAATAATATTATAAACTATGAAAACATAATGTATTGAGGATTAATATTTTGCAACTTGGACACCCTGTATCTCAAAAACTGGTCGGCAGATATTGTTGTGGCCATGAACACTTTTGATTAGAATGGCATTCTCTACAACATACTAAAAATTTAGAAAATTTAACCGAGGGCCATTTTCCATAAGAGAAGTGCGGGGTTCTTTGATATTCCAAAAACTATTTGCAAATCCGCCATTTTTACCGTAGTTAAACCGTTTTACTACTCTGGTTTAATAATATCGACTGCCAAATACGTGAAATATGCCGAAATCCATGGCAATAATCAATTAATGAACTTAACTCTTAACGTTTTTTTTTTAAAACAAAATAACCACGAATAGCATCGTCCGTCAAATCCCAAAAATATAGGTTAGTTTTTAACAAATTTTATACGTTCTGCAAGTTTGCAGGACCTTACAACCTTTTGCAAATTTGCAGACGCAAAGTATATTAAACGTTTTCTGGAATTTCAATTTTGTCATTTGCATCTGCAAACTGCTACTTGCAGCTGCAGACGTCAGATGCAGAGCTTCTGTAATCTCACCCTAAGTTTCTGATCTCATGTTTTCAAACTTTCTGCTTCCGCGGCGTCTTTTTAACTGTTTCTAGGAAAGGTTAGTGACACTATAATAATATTATTATTATTGGCATGTATTATGAATAGGTTGTATTTTAGGATGTCAGTGCTGAATATACAGGGTGTTTGCAGTGGCGTAGCGTGCAGGGGGCCAGGGGGGCGACCGCCCCCCCCCCGCCCTTTGAACTCTTTCCCAAACGGCGCCCCTTCCCACTCTCCCAGTTCAATTTCACTTCACATGATAATAATTGATAATATTGTTTACCTATCGCAGCAAGAAAAAATTTACTGTGTTTATGAATATAAATAATATTTATACAACAAAACCCTCGTCTTATTATTATTTTATTTTCACTACTTGATTTAATTTATAATTAAAATATTATTTGCCACGATCAATAATTTGTATTCTTTCAGTTATTTTGCTTTAACAATTTTATTAAAAATTGTTTGAAATCTCTTATTTACTAGAGACTAAATTTTATCTTTTTAAAAGTAGTGTGTTATTGTCGCCAATGAAAATAATATGCTCATATTATTATGTAATATGCATAAAATATTTTATAGAGTTCTAACAAAATTCCCCTTGTCGTACATATTCTGTTTTCATGTGACCATTTTAGACATGACGAAACAAAACCTTTATTTCTCAGGCCAAAATTGACTAATAAACGAAATTATATATTAGCAGTGAGGCGCCCTCTGAACAAGGGCGTAGATAAGGGGGTAATTACTCCCCCCCCCCCCCCAGGACCCATAATGAGCTATGAGAACGAAGCACTTTTTTTTAATTGATCAATTTTTTTGTGCTTTTCTTAAGGATCTTGTGTATTTTATATTTTTCCTATTTGAAAATCAGGCAACATCATCGAAAAAAGGACGTGGCACCCAAAATTTTTCGCCTGCGGCGCTATTTACGCCTCCCCCTCCTCATACAGAAATTTCTACGCTCTTACTTTTGAAGCTTCCGCCCCCTCCGCCCCTTCAACCACGCTACGCCACTGGGTGTTTGGGGAGGAAAGGGCAATCCCAGCTAGCAATTTTAGTCGCCGCTACGTAACCTCGACTACATAAAGAACTTTAAAGTTAGTGTTACTAGTATCGGGAACCGTTTAGGCACCGTTTCTTCACCACGTTGTTACCAAAATGGGGAAAGATTTTGCAGTAACGTTTACGTGCCTGTATCGTTACCGGAACTGTAAAATTTACGTTGCGAGACCGTTTCAGGAACGTCGCGAACCCGTAAATGTATCGTAATTTTAACCAAAATGGGACTTTTACCCATCATGCCTTTTAAACCTTGAAGATATTTATTTGGTCTCTCTTTCTTTCAACAAAAATAATGTATCTTGTGTTTGCGTCTCTAAATAATATATTTTATCAACTTCACAATATGTCAATTTATATTTTTTTGTTTACCTAATCATTTAAAATAATATATCAATATTTAGGCTGTAATTTTTCGTAAAACAAAAACGCATAAAATTTTTCTGTGAAAATTAATTATGATACATCTGAAAATAACAACGCCCACTCAAAATAAAGCCGCATGAAGAAAAAATACTTAAAATAGAAGAAATGCTAAAATATAAAAATATTTATTTTAAAGAGTTAGCAGTTTTAAAAGGTCTCTAATGATTAGAAACCATAAAAAATAAAGGTTTTTGTTATTAAACAGATAATATAGGACGTATATTGTGTAGTTTTATGCAAATTAAAATGTTTCCACAAATGGCGTCCCAATTTTTCTATAAAACATGGCGGAATATTACCTCTAATTCGTTAAAGTAGAATTTACTTATGCATAAGTAGCGAGTTTACAAAGAATTCTACTTTAAAGTTTATTTTACTCTATAGTAGAATTTGTTACCTAAAAATTCAAATTTTTGTTACTCTGTGGTAACAAACACGGAGGCGCTACCTAGAAATTATCCTTTGAAGTTATCGTTACATTCAAGTTCCTATTTGGAAGTTTAAAGTAATAATTCGTCAGTTTTGAAACTTCGTAGTTATTTTCGTTACTTCTTTAAATTATGCCGAACCCGAGTACGTGCACTTGACAGGAGCCCTGTCGGGTTTTTAGCCGCGCCTCTTTAAAGGTCTGCTCGAAACTAACCTTAAAATTAATTGTGTGTTGTCTGTGTGAGTCAACATGGCTTGTTTTAAAATTGTGGCAACGAAGGAAAAGCGGGGGGTATATTTTACCGCTATCCCACACCACTCACACCAATGGGAAAAAACAAAACTATTTTCTGGCCAGAACATCTCGCCCAATCCCAGAGGGAACTCTTAAGGTCAGCAGTGTTATTTATTAAGTTCTCACTTTTCTATAAAATGTAGAAGAATGACGATATTTTCGTTCTCCAATTATTTTTCGTCTAGCTTCCATTATCGTGCACTTTTTTACTGCTTCAGTATACTACACGCGTAGTGCTAAGAACTAAATTTGTATTAAAAAGGAAATGTGTCCTGTATAAGATTTACGGTAAAAGTTACTTTAAAGTAATTTGGTCTTGTAGCCACTACTATAAGGTAATTTTTTAATAGTTTATAAGGACAATATTACTTTATAGTAAGAAAATGCAGAAACGCTTACGAATCGGTTAGTTTACAATATTACATTGAAGTGGCTAACTGTATGGTATTTTTTATTGTCTCTATGTGGTTGTGGGTACCTTTAAAAACACTTTGTAGTCACGCCGACTTAAAAGTCAAATTTTTGTCGTTATGGCGACAATTATTTTTAACTTTAAAGTTTTGGTGTTATACAAGTAGCTAAACCTTGACGCGACACGGTTCTAGCAACCCTAAAACTTACCACAAAGTAATGGCCCTATATGGTCACAAAATCAGGTAGGTGTTACGCAAATTCCCCTAATTTTTCTGACTTACTAGAGGCTTAAACTTCAGGGTAAAAATAAAAGAAATAAACCCATTTGTTTTAGTTCGATTCTCAACCATTTCTGAAATAATCGGTTCTAAAGTTTTTGTAAGTTAATTTTTATTTTAAAAGCGAATAAATGCAGGTACTTCAGTACAAACTAACTTAAAGAATATTTTCAAAAACCCCTTCACCAATTTCAATACATTTTTCGGCACGTTTGTTAATCGCTCGGGTAGCACGTTGGATTGAGTGGGGATTGGTTTTTATAAAAGCTGCAGCATTGAAAATTTGATCGCGGAGTGCTTCTCTCGTTTCCACGCGTGTTTCATATACTAGCGATTTCATCCATCCCCAAAGGCAATAATCAAGCGGGTTTAAGTCTGGTGACCTCGGTGGCCAAACTTGCGGACCACCTCTGCCAATCCAGCGATTAGGAAAACGACAATTCAAGAAATTTCGCACACGGAGACTAAAATGAGGTGGGGGCTCCATCATGTTGGAAGGACATTCGTTGTCGAACATTTAACGGAGCATCATCCAAAATGTGTATCAAATGGTCTTCCAAAAACCGTAAATTTCCTTCTCCAGTAAGACGCCCATCCATTTCAAATAGACCAAACAACTGGTCGTTGAGCATTCCACACCAGACATTAATACTGAATCGATGTTGAAAGTTTCGTTTAAATGTAGCATGATGGTTTTCATCTGACCACCGATGTTCATTGTGGCAGTTATTAATTCCATCACGAGTGAACTGAGCTTCATCGCTAAATAAAATGTATTTGTGCAGACTTCGATTTTGATGGATACATTCACAAAATTGTACCTTTGAAGCAGGATCACCATCTAAAAGATGTTGAACGGGTTGAACGTGAAAATGTTTTAAACCGTTCTTTCTAAGTGACTCCCATACGGCTAGATATGATGGAATATGAAGTTCATTTGCAACCCGTCTCGTACTTAGACCTGAGTTCTCTGCGAAAATATCCAGAAATTTTTTTTTATTTTCCACATCTAGACCCTGCAGTCTTTCAGAAACAATCCTCACGCTAGGATACATTCCAGTTTCCTGAGCACTTGCAAATACTTTTTGAAAAACTCTTCTATTAGGAACTCTTCGATTTGGAAAACGACGTTGATATTCATTAACTGCGCTTATCACACTACCGCTACAGTAGCCATACACCAATTTGATCTGATTGGTGCTGACAGTTCGGATATATACAGCTATCCAATGTGCGTTCGAGAAAATGTGTTGTCATATTCTACAGTATGAATATACAGGCTTAAAGACCTTTTTATTGACCCTTGATAAAATTTTAATATAAAACGAAACGTTGGGAGAAATACAATTGTGTCATTTCATTGCCTGTCCTCATTCCCACTAGACTTATTTGAATTAAAAATTAAGATATATTGTCCCATAAAACAATGTCAACGTACCAAATTTCAACAAAATGGCATACTTACTCAGCTCTTTTATGCTTATAATAAAAAGCGATTATAAAATTACTCTAGTTTACAGCCAATTTGCGACTGTAATATAAAAGGCAGTTTTTTTTGTTAATTTCTGGTCTCTAAATGCGAAAATGATCGTAAAAACTTTTTAACACGTAAGATTTTTGTGTTATGATTTTTTATGCAAGATCATGCTGAAGTATTAGGTTCTAAGTTACAACAATGCAATTTACTAATCACTGAAACCATAGTTACAATATTTAGGAACCGTAACCAGGAGCTATCCTCGTTTTTTACTATGCAGGATAAAATGTGTGTTTGTGTTAATCCAAATAGTGTTATGGAAAAATTAGGATTTACACATATACGAATTTCGCTTATTAATAGATTCGTCTAAAATAAGTTTAAAAGCTGTTCTGCTTTATAATGGCAACCAAAGACCCTCTATTCCTCTGGCTCATGCAGTTGACATAAAGGAAACATACGAAATTTCTATTCCATTTATTCTAAATGCAATAAGCTATGATAAGTATAAGTGGCAAATATGTGGTGACCTAAAAGTCATAGGACTATTACTAGGGCTTCGGGAAGATTTACGAAGTATTGCTGTTTACTTTATCTTTGGGATAGTAAAGCAACAGAGCCATTACCAAGTAAATGAATGGCTTTCGAGAGATCAGTATATTCCGGGTCAACCTAACGTCAAAAATATACCTCTTGTTGAACCCCAAAAAAGTTCGGTTACTTAATTAAACTGGGATTAATGAAAAATTTTGTTATAACATTAGATAAAGAAGGAGATGCATTTAAATATCTTAAACAAAAATGTTTCCTAAACTAAGTGATGCTAAGCTTAAGGTAGGTATATTTGTTGGACCACAAATTAAAAAAATACTAAGGGATCAACAGTTTGATCAAAAATTAAGCGATGTTGACTTAGCTGCGTGGAGTTCTTTTAAAAAAAATGTTTCGAGTTTTTAGGAATCAATAAAGCAGAAAACTATGAAAAACTTCCAGATTTTTTTTTCGATGAGAATCTTCAAAAGACTAACCCCCTGCGAGATACTAGCAGAGGAGTGTCGGTTTCAACTCCCTGAGGGGGGCCGCCTACCGACTAAACTCACCGTGTTCTTGCGGTTTCCGCGCCATAGGAGTATAAACCTTCAGACCACTCGGTTCGGTATTTCAGCACTGCACGCCTAAAGGTGCGTCCAGACTACTCGTACTCGTACTCGTGCTCGCGCTACTTGCAGGACCCCCGAGTAGTGTAGACGTAAATGTAAGTCACGAGACAAGCCACGCGAGCCATTAACTCGCGAGGATCCGCCCGGTGTCGGTACATCAAAGGGACTGGCGTCCAGTGAGCAACTAAAGTCCGTCTGGACACTAATCAGACGAGTGCAACCTGAAGCTTGACAAGTTTCTAGATCATTGCGAGTGCAGCGAGCACGAGCACGAGTACGAGTAGTGTGGACGCACCTTAATGCGTGCTTTGCGTCTTACTCGCCAACGCCTTGAGTACCGATGTACTTAGGCTGGCTTGGTCATCTAACTAACTAAGTAGTAGAAGCTTACTGTGTTAGTGTTTGTAGTTGCGATGTTTGTGCTCAGATGAGACGGTGCTAATCTGGGCAGTAACAAGCTGTTGCTTGCTGTGTTAGTGTTTGTGTTGTTTGTGCCCAGCTGAGATATTTGGTGCCCACGCATTTCCGCCATGGGGACCCCGCTATTTCTGGGAGAGTACCAAGAGCGCTGGTCTGAGCAGAAGTGAGCTTTATGTGATTTGTTACTAAAACTACTTAAAAGCTACTGCAAAATGGGCTGTCGTATGTTTCTTAAAATATACTTCTTGTGCTCCCATTTAAAAATTTTCCCAGAAAATTTGGGTGAGGTTAGTGATGAACAAGGAGAAATATTCCATGCACCAAGACATACTAACATTGAAGCAACGCGACCAAGGTAGATTGGATCCAGCAATGGTGGGGAATTATCGTTGGTTTCTTATGAGAGAAAGCGATCAGGAATATAAACAAAAGTCAGCATTTGCAAAAAAGTTATGTAGATATAAAAGACAACATGTATAATTGTATTTTCATGTGTATTTTTGTAATTATCCTATTATCCTTAAAATGTATTTTTTTTTTCTTGGCTTAAACTTATTTATAAGTAGTATATAAAAATGTTTGTATAAAATGAAAATAACTAATATATTCTACGCTGTGTCTACGGATAAAGTTTGGATGGGGAAAAACTTTTTTATTAGTAGGTATAGAAGAAAAAGTCATTCCTTATAAAAACATCTGCTTGTGCTGAAACTACAATTTCGAATATCACATTTGCAATTACTATACAGGGTTCGTCAAAAGCAACATTTTTACTTTTTAGGATTTTTTTTAAATTCTAATTTTCAATTTTTTGATTGATTAAATAAATTTTGCTAGTGTTAAAACTACAATTTCAACTATTAGATTTGCGATTACAATACAGTGTTCGTCAGATACAGCATTTTTAGTTTTTGGATTTTCTTACTTTGAATATGATTTTATATCAGGCCGAGTAACGATTTTGTTGTAAGAAAACCATTTTTTATTTGCCTACCTTCGAAGTTTTATTACATGTCATATTTCTTCAATTTATTCCATTATAAATTATAAAACTTTATTCAAACGTGGTATCACCGAGTTAGCGCATAGTTCAACTCGACATCTTAATTCCCGATAACAGTTCCTAACTTGCTGTATTGGGATATTTGCAATAGCTACTCTTATTTTTTCTTGCAAGTTATTATTGAAATTGGTTTTATACACATGTGTCTTCAGATATCCCCATAAATGAAAGTCGATAATTGTGAGATCGGGACTCCTAAGTGCCAACTGATTTGGAGTTTGGACCATACCAATCCATTTGTTCCCAAAGTGATGATTTAAATCATCAAAAGGAATTAAAAATTAGAAGTAAAATAAATCCAGAAAACAAAAACTGTTGTTTCTAACGAACCCTGTATATAGTAATCGCAAATCTGATATTCGGAATTGTAGTTTCAGCACAAGCAAACGTTTTTATAAAGAATGATTTTTTCTTCTTCTAAACTCTATTTGTGGACACACTGGATAATAACTCAAAATCTATACGTGGTGGAAAATTTTTGGTCGTTGGTCGGTCAATCAGGTACAGTCATTATAACATCGGTCGCTTTTTTTTGTATTTGTTCATTAGTGTTATTGTTGACTGTTTGAAGGTTGGAGACAATGATGTTTCTTGAATGATGACAGAGTTTTGGACTTCCATTGTCTTTATTTGTTTTAAATCGTAACGTTTCAACTGGTAAGTATCTCCAGTCGTCTTCAGGTGAATACTAAATATGTAAAGTAACTACAAAACTATTTATACTAGCTAGGTTCACTGAAGCATAACTGAGGTGGGTGCAGTCATACGTTCAGTTGGCACGCGATCTTGTTCTAAGATTACATGTATCTAACAAAGGTTTCCAGATATTTCTTATGTCTAATGATGGTTTACTAAAGCAGCCTTGGTTCTGGTGAATAGCAGCAGCTTCCTTAAACTTTCTTTTCCTTCAGTGTGGTTCCTGATGTAGGATCTTAGCTTCTGACCACATGATATGGTGACCATGTTTCCAGGCATGGTCAATTGCACCTGACTTTTCGGTCTCCCCTTTTAACATATTGTTTTTGTTTTTTTTAATCCTTGTCTCGAGTGGTCTTTCTTTTTGACCAAAACTTTCATCACGTGGCTTCTAGTAAGAAGCCACCTGACGAAGACAAAGCCTACAAGTCAAGAAGATAGGAAAAACTGCGTCTACCAGATCCCCTGCGAATGCGGCCAATCTTATATAGGTGAGATATTAAGACCACTGGAGACATGGCTTAAAGAACACAAAAACAATACGTTAAAAGGAGAGACCAAAAAGTCAGGTGCAGCTGACCATGCCTGGAAACATGGTCACCATATCATGTGGTCAGAAGCTGAAATCCTACATAAGGAATCACACTGGAGGAAAAGAAAGTTTAAGGAAGCTGCTGCTATTCACCAGAACCCAGGCTGCTTTAGTGAACCATTATTAGACATAAGAAATATCTGTAAACCTTTGTTAGATAGATGTAATCTTAGGATAATATCGCGTGCCAACTGAACGCATGACTGCACCCACCTCAGTTATGCTTCAGTGCACCTAGCTAGTATAAATAGTCTTGTAGTTACTTTACTTATTTAGTATTCACCTGAAGACGACTGGAGATACTTACCAGTTGAAACGTTGTAATTTAAAACAAATAAAGACAATGGAAGTCCAAAACTCTTTCATCACTCTAGTGTTACTGTTAGTTATCATTTAAGTTAACTTAAATAATTGGTTTATGGAATGTATGGTGTAGGTGCAGCTTGTAAAGAACTTTTACCAAGTATATAATATTATAAACATTTTATTATATTATATAGGTTGTTCATATTTAAATTTAATCGAATATAAATTTTATCTTTACAAAATATATACGCCAATGCGCCGTCGCTATACTACTATACTTTTCAATACTGCAATCATCAGTATTATATTTTGTTCGCTCCGATTTTCTGAATCGATTGTAATTTGCTTCGAAGGGAACGCCTTTAGATGAACCGCAAAAATTGGTTGTTTTTTCAATTTTTTTTTCTGTCGTTGTCATCAGCCGATCTGTTTGTAATTCCGTTTTGCTAGCATTTGAAAATAGTCTTCAAATTGCTTTAATAACATGGCTAAACGAAAATGAGAAGCCCAAAGATAAATTAAACATGAAATAAATCCGTTTATACCTTACATCACATATTATATTAAACACATTTTTTACTTAGATTTAAGAGGGCTTCGTACACCTTTAAAAAGGGATCTATTTTCACGATTTTATGAATCGAATAAGAAAAAAATATTGTGTATGAAAGTTTATAAATTAAACAAAAAACATTGGCACAGGATGTATTTTAGGAAAATATTTTGGCATATACATGGGGCCCAAAAAGTATTATAACATAAAGTTGTATTTTTTAAGAGGGACACTCTGTATTTTTTCATATTTTTAGGTTTGTGTTTTTGTGTCCTTTATAATTGTTTATAGTTTTATTGAATTTGCTAAATTAGTTTAGGAGTAATAAATTAAAAACTAAAATAAATAATTTGCAGTCCTGGAAAAAAATCCATTAAACAATATCAAATTATTTTATATATTATACATACAGGGTGTTATTTAAGTATATGACCTAACTCCAAGGGGTGCTTCTTTAAGTGATTTTAAGAAGAAAAGTTCGTAAATATCTCAATACTATTTTATTCGATTTTGTTGAAGTTTGGCAATTTTGTTTGTAATAACAAGAGCATAATTTAGCCTTAATTAGATTAAAATTATTAAGTCCAGTGGCGTCCCGGAGGACAGTCCAACTAATGTTTTTGGCAAAAAAATTGCGCGCTTCTGACAAAGCAAGATTTGAAAAAAACTCAAAAGGTAAAATAGCTGTATTTGTAGTTGGTTAATTCGAAAAAATATATATAATAAAAAAAAATCAGTGGCGCGCAATTTTTTTGTCAAAAATATTAGTTGGACTGTCTTCCAGGACACCACTGGATTTATAATTTTAATCTAATTAGGGTTAAATTATCCTCTTGTTGTTACAAACAGAATTGCCAAATTCCAACAAAATCGAATATTGAGTATATCGAGTATTGAGATATTTACGAACATCAGATTTTTTTTTAAAGTTTGACACCCTGTATTGTAAAAACTATGCATTTTCGGGTCCATGTTTATATGAACTTTTCTTCTTAAAATCACTTAAGGAAGCACCCGTTGGAGTTTGGCCACATACTTAAATAACACCCTATATAGAGATTTCTCGTTCTTGCGCAATCTTCGTATCGTCTCGCGAGATTCTCGCACTAAAACCTCTCGTTTACAGGAGACCGGACTACTTTTATCTCGTCTCGACTAATCTCGGGACAACAAATGTTACGATTTAATTTGTCAATTAAAATAACGAACATTTTAGGTTACCCGTTTTTTTAATACACATTTTGGTAACATTGAACTAAATGACAAACTTTAGTCCTCTTTATAGGGACTGAACCAACTTTAGTTTCAACAGTACAAAATAGTATTACGGGCCTAAGGGAAGGGAACGTTTAATTCGACGAGATGGTGTTTGTTGTTTTAGGAAGGGACCAGATTGGTTTGTTAAACGGACAGAGAAGATATCTAAAATTTGCAATCGCCATTGTTGTTGGTGTTGCCTTAGTGTTTTGGGTTTGTTCGGGTTTATTCACACGCCAATGTCTACTCAGGATCGTCTGTCACAATGGCGGATCCACAATTTTTTTTTAAATGCAACAATTATTTTAAATTTGGGGGTGTTGTTTTCCTTGAAATGAGTCTGTCAGCAAACATCGCATCGCAGAGTATGAATCCTCTCCGAGAACTACTTTACTACTTTACATGTAGTCGATACCACTTGTTCATTGTATTTTTTTCTTAAATACTGTAAAGCATTATGAAACTAATAAAAATAAGACGTGTAGTAATATATAACTCTTTAAGTTTTTGATTTATGAGCATTTCTGTACGAAACTTCTTAAAACATGACTAGGTAATTTTCAACGAGTGTAGTAGGAGGTCATGAAAACAATAATTTTATTGTTAGGTTTCATGGCAACCATTTGTTTAAAATAAGTGATATTCCTTCGTTTGTGATTTTAAGTTGGCGGTACAATGGAAGATTATTAGTATATTATTTAACGAGCGTATAACGTAGGCTATATTACACGAGATTTTAAAACACGAGCCGAAGGTAATCAGAGTGTAAAATTGCCATTATACGTGAGTCAAATACTATACTTTATCTACGACTATTCAGTATTCAAAAAATTAGAAAATGCATTCAGAGCAACAAATTTTATTACAGTAGGATATTTTTACATAACAAGGTATTATTATTAATGGCATTTCTTAACTAAAAAATACAATTCAACAATGTTAACAATAATTAAACAAAATACAATTACTTATTTCTAATTTTTCATGGAATTGATTGTAACATTAGAGCAATTATGAAAATGAATGGGAGCAGTAATATTACTTATATTCATATCGTTTTTATTAGTAATGGAAAAAGTTTCGGAGCTAACATTATTTACAGTGGTAGATGTAGATGGGCATAAATTTGAGTTTATTTGTTTTAAACTTTTATTAGCAGCGTCTATTAGTTTTTTTTGAATCAGCAATTTATTTACCGTAATTCCGGTAACTATGTTTTGTTAGGACCGTGGATTATGAAATCTCATAATCCACGGTTGTAAATTATGAGTAACTATGGTATAATATGAACCACATTATATATGTAGGTACTAACAAACACATCATGCTTCTATTATTAAAAAGTCTTAGATAAATAATTATTTAAATGTAGTTGCTATGAATTTATTTATTCTACATGGACAGTGTGATATAATTTATCCAAACTCAGTTTGAGGACATTCCAATCATTCCATACATCGGTAAACAGTCTCAAAGAGACCGACCTCACAACCAGGGTTGTCAGATCTTTCTTCTTCAATTCTTTAGGTTTTTTTTATTAAAGATGTTTCATTTAGTATCAGTATTCAATTGTTAGTCAGTAACTTTCTTTGAATGCTAGTTTGTAAATATACTTTAAACCGAGGAGTTTTGAGTGTGACAGAAAAAAATAACAAGCCATTCATTGTTATAATAATACATTCTTTAGTCCTTAAGAAACAATATAACTGAAATCAAGACAAAAAGTGTTTTCAGTGTTTAAAAATAACTAATTAACAAACCCTTGTTTCTCGTATACTTATACATAATATATTAACAAACCAGAAAATTTGGTAGAATTGGCAACCGTTCACAATTTATGCACGTTGTCAGGGGTGATAAGCGCCAGCTACCTGCAGCTGGTATAGCAGAAGCGGTCCCCAGCCCGTTTAACGATCGATTCTGTCAGACAGAGATAGGCCAGTGACCGCGGATGGCGTGGAAGAGACGAAGATAAACTATACGTGATTTGGAACTTATGGACGGGCCGGGGAATGGTTCGAGAATGGAGTTCTAGTAAAAAAATTAAATCATTTTTTGAGCAGTGTCCTGCCGTGTCAGGTTTATTTTTCTGGTTGTAGTTTTGTGTATAGAATGTTTGAGTTACCTTATATTTATTATTTTAATATAATATTATTATATATACAGTGGGTTTATAAAGTGTAGTATGTACAAACACCTAATGTTAAACAAACTTATAAGTGTGTATACGCATTTTAATTATTTGTTTGGGACGCCTATGGTTAGGAGTTTCATACTGTTTTATGTCATTAAATTGACCTAAGAAACACTATAACTATAGGCAGAACGTGTAGAAAATGTAATGAAATGTATCCAAATTTACCACAAATGAATATCAAGAAATTTATTCGAATCCAGAACAAGTTCAAAAATTTTGGTTCAACATTAAAAGCATAAAGAAAAATTGGACTTTGGAAAAAAAAGTCATGCTTTCGTTAAAAAAAAAAAATGAAAATTAATTAATACATAAAAACGGCTACAGATAAGTATAGGGTAATTCTCAGAAAAGTTGCTCAGAAATACATGTAGAATCTAAAAATTAAAAATATTTAGGATGTTTCATTTAAAATAACGATGTTGGCACCTATTTTGTGTAGAAGCGCATTGCTGCAAACATTTTAAAATGATAGAACATGATCGAGCAACCAATTTAAAAAAAAAAAGCGTATCACCCCTTTTTCCATAAACGTCTAACATTCCATCCACCGGGAAACACCCTGTATACCTCGTTTTCTTAAAAATTAGAACAACTTTTTAAATGTAATTTTTATATTCCGGCTTTCTCCATAAATTTTCGAAGTATTTTGTGTGAAAATGATTATTTTGTATCCAATTTTCGGAAAGATCTATAAGAAAATCACAGAGGCATCTGTTGCAAGTGAAAAGGTAGTTGATACTCTAGGGGGCAGGGCCCTGGATCCGCCACTGACCTGTCAGACCTGTATTTTACTGTAGGCCTAATTAAAAGTCTAATATTAAAAAAACTTCGGATTACCATAGTTACAAAAAAAAACAAATATTAAATCCTCCATATGATAATAATTTTATTTGAGATCATTTCAGCATCCCAACATAGTATATATCTATGAGTATTATATACCTACCCCCAAAACTGATTATAGCTCCGCTGCTTGTGAAATTGTTAGCCACAATTGCAATCTGTTAAATTAAGACAATTATTAACACAAACTTACCCTAAAGCGGCGTTTATATTGGTATGGGGTTAGTTATTTGTACCACTAATTTGCAAGACAGTAACTAACTAGAAATAGAACTAGAAAGTACAAAAGTATACTTGTACCGTGCGAGCAAAAATTATTTGCATCAAAGAGGGCTTGGATTAAAAAACGTGGGGCTTGGTTTAGATCACAATGATATTGGGACGATATATCTAACCAAATGTAGGTTAAAATTTTGTCAAATTCATATTATGACATGATATTATTATGCCAAACTAATGAGTAATAAAATAAATAGACAAAAACAAATTTATTTTTGTTGTTTACAAAACTAACAAACTAAGAATACTATACAGAAAGAAAAAGAAAAATAATTACATAAATTGCCGCCATGCTCCAAGCATAAACTCACACGTCTCTTCATATTTTCGAAAGTGTTGACCAGCATCTCTGGAGAAGTGTTACCACATTCTTGGATAATCTTTTCCTGATTGAGGGTGCAATGTGGACTCTAAAAAAAAATGGGGATTTTCACTACTACACATGCGTGTATTCTGAGAATTCACACAACCGGAGAGGTGGAACCAGGCTTCATCCGAAAAAAATGTCAGGTCTAATAAATCATTTCTTTCCAATAAATTTTGGGTAATCCAGTGAGAGTAATTCTTGCGTCTTTCAAAATCTGCGGCTTATATTTCTTGGAATACGTGCACTTTATAAGGAAATAAATTTAGCTACTTCTTAAGAATAGTCCTGCATGTACCATAAGATGTTCCCACTTCTTGGGACAGGCGTCTTATACAATTTGTTGGCGTATTTTGCATTATTTCACGAACGTTTGCAACAAGTTCTTCTGTTCTTAAAGATGGTCTTCCTGCTCCTTTTTTGTGTTGTATAGAACCTTTTTCCCTAAACACAGCCACGGTTCTTTTCAGGCGATGATAAAAATCCCCAGCAATAAAAGCAATGTTAGGAAAATTTCGTGAAAATCGTCCATGCACAAACCCGGATTGTATTGCCACTCACCTTTTACTCTAACCCCGTTTCGAAAATACGCTTCAACCATGAATGTTTTGTGCTGTTTCGTAAAGCCCATTGTGTGAATTGTTCAAGAAATTGGAAAAATGAGCGATGAATCAAATTACTTGTAACGACTGTCAAAGATGACGGAATAACTGATTGATTATTAATTCAGGTAGTTACTGACACCCAACAGGTATTGAGCTCTACGCCTAAGCATTACGTCCTTAGATGCAAGGCCCTCTTTGATGCAAATAATTTTTGCTCGCAAGGTATACCCCCAAAACTGAAAATAGCTCCGCTGTTTGTGAAATTGTTAGCCACAATTGCAAACTGTTAAATTAAGACAATTATTAATAACACAAACTTACCCTAAAGCGGCGTTTATATTGGTATAGCGATGGGGTTAGTTATTTGTGCCACTAATTTGCAAGACAGTAACTAACTAGAAATAGAACTGGAAAGTACATGTAAAAGTACCTGTATTTACCTGTAGCAAAGACAGGAAAGTGAGCCTGCCAAGCTATTTACTTACCTGTTAACTTTCTGCAAGTTTAACTGGTACAAGTAACTATACTATTATAAACGAAACTTTATTCTGTCAAAAGTTGTGAGCAGTTACTGCACAATAATTCCACAACTTTATTGTACCGGGTGAACAACTAAGAATGGTCGTTGGGTATATCTCGGAAACTACTAAACGTAGAAACTTGGGATAAAAAAAAATATGATTAAAGCGGTCATGAGAAAATTCTGGAAATAATTTTTAAGTTCCGCATTTTGCCGCAAGAGGGCGTAATTGAAAAGTAAATTTTAAAATTTTACATAACTCCGAAAATTCCACATTAAGGTATATGTTTGATAACACCATTTTAAAGCTTGGATAATTATGCATAATTTTTGTCGTATGCTCATTGGCGTACCGACTTTAATAAGAGTGGGGGAAGCTGTTCAAAGTGTAAACATTTAAATCGCTGTAACTTCTAAACGACTTATCCGATTTCAGCAAACTAAAGACTGTTTGGAAGAGAAATATATGCACTTTCACCAGTCGTATTTAGTTGTCCATTATAGTTCTCAATAAAATTGCTAGAGGGCGCATTCAATTACGCCCTCTTGCGGCAAAATGCGGAACCTAAAAATTATTTCCAGAATTTTCTCATGACCGCTTTAATCATAATTTTTTTATACCAAGTTTCTACGTTTAGTAGTTTCCGAGATATACCCGACGACCATTCTTAGTTGTTCACCCGGTACATTTCCTTTCACATCTGCATATTTTGTGATTAAATGCATGCTAAAACAAGTGAACTTTATCCCGTAATTTATAATCCATTTTGAACTTTGGGACCATCAAAATTATACTATTTATAGGTAACAGAACTGTTAGTGTTACAATTATTTATTTCGACATAAATACCATACTATTTAGATTATTAATTATGGCACGCTTTAGACGGGGTTAAATTTCCTACTCAAGTATCTGAAGTATCTATTTTAGTCCCGAAATTACGTAAAACCCTTTATGTTATAGATTCATAAATTGTATTAAACGAAGTTTGTGACTTAAAAATCAAAATTGTTACCAAACCATACAGAACAAATTTATAATTATACAATGTCATCACCAGTATAAAGTCCGCATCATATGGGATTTTTTTATTAATAGCTTTATTCAAAATTTGACTTTGGTATCAAGTTCTGCTTCGATCGAGATGAAAATTAAGCAAAAAAAATAGTAGTCACGTAGTAGCATTATCTGTAAAATTTTAATTTTTTCCAAAAAATAATTCAAAAGTGGGTTTATTTCTGAAAATATCGAAAAAAGTTATTAGAAAAAGTTTTTTTTAATGCAGTTTCTAGCCCACATGCAAAATTTCAGCTGCACAAGATAATTTTGAGTTTTTTACCTATATTTTGTAAATTGATTGCACCACTTTTGCAAAATAATACTCAACGCAACCTACATAAAACTTCTTAACTTTGACAATGCTTTATTTCAGATATATTTTCTTTAAAGTAGCGCCATATTAAATGTTTCTACGAAATCAAAATTGGGCTATTAAAATTTGGTCGCACGTGATGCAAAGTTTATTTGTTTTTGACCCTGTATAAGGTAACTTTATAAAATAAGTATTGTTGAAAACGTAGTTTGTGTCTGAAAGTAATACACCTTAATATTAAGACAAAAAAGAACACAGTGTCTTCAGTAAAGTGTTTTTTAAGTGGAAAATAAATTTTAGTTTAACAACGTAAAGTTTATCTATTTTCAACGATTAAATTTAAAACCCCTATATTATAATTTATTATTAAGCTATGTCATAATAACGTTCACGTGTAGGTATTAATTTCAGACACAAACTACGTTTTCAAAAATAGTTATTTTATAAAGTTACCTTATACAGGGTCAAAAACAAATAAACTTTGCATCACATGCGACCAAATTTTAATAGCCCAATTTTGATTTTGTAGAAAAACACACATTTATTATGGCGCTACTTTAAAGAAAACGTATCTGAAATAATGCATTGTCAAAACTAAGAAGTTTTATGTAGGTTGCGTTGAGTCTTATAATTATAAAATAGGTAAAAAACCAAAAATATCTTTAGCAGCTGAAATTTTGCATGTGGGCTAAAAACAGCATTTAAAAAAACTTTTTCCAATAACTTTTTTCGATATTTTTAGAAATAACCTCATTTAAATTATTTTTTGAAAAAAATTAAAATTTGACAGATAATGCGAATCACGTGACTACTATTTTTTTTGCTCAATTTTCATCTGGATCGAAGCAGAACTTGATGCCAAAGTCAAATTTTGAATAAAGCCATTAATAAAAAAAAATCCCATATGACGCGGACTTTACTCGTGACACTGTATAAGTGAATTTGATTCGTTCATTCCATATTGATGTGACAGCAAATGTGTTCTACTATTTCGATGTTCTGATCTTATCTATCTAATAAAACCGCATTGTATCATTTCTGTTAAAGTTGCAGACAGCCAAGCCAGAGTACAAGCCAAACCATCGATTTAAAGTGAGTTCTGACATGGCGCCACCTAACGGAGTATAGTCCAAGCCAGATACCGTAACGAAAATGCAGCTATTGCTATTACGCACGTATTTTATCGACTTCCCAAGAGCATGATTTATTTCTTGGAGAGCGCAGTGCACTGCATAACTTTAATATAAGAAAGCGTCAGTAGAAGGCGCCACTGTGGTGTAAATGGTAAAAGACCAATGTATTAATTTATGATAATCGATAAAACGGCGCCATCTAACGGAGCTAATAAAAAGTTTTAATAAAAGAGAAACCCTCTTAATTTGGTATGTCTACAAAGAATTTTTAAATTATCGATTCACTATAGTTTTCTTTACGTAGTATTAAAAGAAGCACATATGGTTAAGTTCTAGATGGCAACAGCTACTTTAAAGTAAATTCATTTCAATTCATAAAATGTTATTCAGACCAAGCATAGTTTTCAACAAAACAATTGTATATATCTTGAAGAAATAGTCCATACTTTAAGTGGAGTGTATGTTTAAAGGGAAAGAAATAAGACACTTTAAGTCTTCTTCATATGTAAGTTTTCAGTTACTCTTCATTTTATAATAAAAAAACTTTTTACAAATTCTACTATTCCAATTTTAAATATTCTTCTTTCCTAACACTTATGGTGCTGTCTCACTAATATGACACATAGCTTACTGCTTTATAACGTTATGACGTAGTTTCTACCAATACTTCACGAATGGCCTATCATTACGTTGGACGTTTTTCCAAATACTTTACATGTTCTTTCCATCATCTTCTAGCTCCGTTTGGACTGTTCGCACCTATTGTATTGCTTATATTCCTTATTCTATTCTCCTGATGATGAATGTATATTATACATTCGAAACATGTAGAAAATTTACTCTTAATTAAAACTTAAAACTTATTTTAATATACCAGTGGAGGAAGACTTAATGTGTCTTATTTATTTCCCTTTTAATTGTATTTATATAAATTAACAGAAAACCATTTGTCATCAGCAGTAATATCTTCTCCTTTCGCTGACTATCTCTAGCATTTCTCGTTTTTGGGGATTTGAGAAATATCTGTTTATACCCTATTCATTTTCCATTTTTGTGTTTGTAACATGTGTTTTGATTTCGTAAAACAAAAAACATCAGGCCTAAAAAAAGAAATATACATACATGTGTCTTTTGGTTTACTTGGTACTACAAATAATAAAATAAAATTGCTAAATGGACTTTGAAACTGGCCTACCCCAGATGTGTCACCTGTTAAAATCCATTACTTTGATTGTATTCGTCGAACATTAATATACGGCCCTTATTAGTTGCTGTTAAAGGTTGGTACAACGGTAAAATGATGTCAAGTTTTGAGCTTTTCTGGCTTAAATCTCTAATGAAAATTCAGAAAATTTTAGACATATTTCACGTACAATATCCTATACCAATCTTCAACTGTTTCGGAAATATTAAGTGTTTTCAGATTTATTGCAAAAATTAACAACACACTCAAAAACTAATAAGTTATAATTCTTGATAATGTAAAAAATAAAAAAAAACAATAAAGTAGGAGATGTTGAAAATGCTCGCCGTGAACGTCTTGGCAAGATCCTAATCTTACTGATGTTACTGAACATCACAGGCGTGACCGATGTAATCGCAAGCGTTATTCGTCTTCTTAAGTCATCTAAGTCGAGGGGTTTAGTTTTGTATAGAATATTTTTGACATAACCCCATAAGAAGTCTAATGGCGTCAGATCAGGGGATCGTGCTGGCCATTCCATCGATCCACGCCTCCCTATCCACCGATTTGGAAATACTCGGTTGAGGTACTGCCGGACATTGATTTGGTAATGGGGCGGTGCTCCATCTTGCTGAAACCATATCATATTCGCTGGAAGTTTTGGGTTTGTTCGTAACAAGCCTGGTACCTCAACAGCATTTTACTTTAAGCTAAATGATGCTTTGACTTTTACGAAAACCAATTATTTCTTTCCCTCTCATTTCACTACTTTTACATGCCTCCGACAAAGTTTATTGAAACTTAAGATTTTTCTTTCCCTCAATTTACTACTTATACCTAAATGATTTTGACAAAGTCTGTTAAAACCCTCTAATTTTCTTTTGCTCTCTTCATTGTTCTGCCTAAGACAGGGCTTTTTTCACTACCCCTTGACTTTTCAGTATGCTGAATTCTTATCGGTATTCTGACTATTCATATTTTACACTTCGTGTACACCATTAAAAGCTCCATTACGGCTAAATCCCACTTATTATTTTCTCTATTGCTAACAACATCAGCATTGTACTATTTACTTTGTTTTCCTGATGATAAGTGTTTCTACACTCGAAACATGTCGAATTATTAAGAATTATTCTAGGTTCGCCTAGTTATTCTAATAAACTTGTGGAGAAAGACTTTGTGCTTTTCTTTTTTCTAAAAGACGTTTTGTTGATACTCTTATTGTTGACTTTCACGAAGCTTTCTATCAATTACCTACTAACTAACCACGCATCGTTTTTTTCTAAGATTAATTGGGATTGTATTGTATTCCACCACTTATATTTCCTGTATGCACTGGTCTATCCTTTGTTACGTCCTCAGCCCCTCTTGGTCTCTTAATAAATCCAATGTAGATAAAACTTCTTATTTCAGGTATAGATAATACATTCGATATAGTATAAACCAAATAAACGACACCACGACATAACATCCTAAATTACGACACGTTGTCGGTTTTGACAAATTCCCTACGGCACTGGCACCAATTTACAAAGTGTACTGGTCTACTGGGAATAAGAGGGAATTAAATTTATAGCAACGAAAAAGGATTAATACGTTTTTGTGCGGGACGCTTTTAGCGGTGGGACGGAAGTATTTCGCGGAATTACGGAGCATATCCTTATGAAATATGCAACATTTAATATAGTGATGGTACCTGCTCTGCGGAGCGTTGTCAGCAGTTTTTATGACAATTTTTAAAACCACGTCATTGAGATGATAGATTAGATTGTGTAGAACTGGAACGAAATAAATTATTTAAAATTTTAAGAATATTAAAAAGTTGACAAGGATAAACGTCTACTTAAATATTTTAGATGTCCGTTCCTTGTATATGCACCTCATCCCATCTCGAAGCTGGTTTCCTTTTTCGCACAAACATAATAACATTCAGCATTATACAGGGTCTCTCAAAGGTAGGGAACATCGCAAATATTTCATTAATACGAGGCTTATCGGAAAAAGGCTCGGACACGTCGATTTTGTTTTCTTTTTGCGCATATATAAATTAAAAGCAACACACGGGCATATATTTAGCGGACCGGTGTGTAACTGTCTTTTGTATTGGAATACTCAGAGATCTAAGCATAATGGATACCCTGGGGTGGGTAGACCACGACGGCCGTTTCGTCCTTATTAGGATTTTTTGATTTAAAACTTTTATTATACCTATAGATTTAGAAGAATTTTATTCTGTTAAATATTGTGGAGAAAGACTTTTAGTTTTTCTTTCTTTCCCCCATAGATTTTTGTTTACACATTCCTAAATAGATATGTAATTTATTCGTATATACAGGGTGTCCCAAAAGTAATGGGACACAGAGCAACAGAAGACTCCTTAAGCCGAAATAATGCGATTTACTTAAACTTGCCTTATCCCAAAATTGATAACAACCAAGATACAGGGTGTCAAAGTTTTAATTTTGTTTTCGTTTTTTTGCGATTATTTCTTAGCGAAACGACATAGCAGCACAAAATTGAGGATTTTGGGGTTTTTTGAGATGAGGAATTCAAAATTATCCATAGTTTTTGTGTAACCAGTAGAGGGCGCTGTCTACGGCATGGCCCACTCCTTTTATCTGACATATCTTTGTTTAGGATTTTTATATCGATCAGACTATTAAAAAAATAAGTTAATTTACTTCTTACATCAAAAACGTATAACTTATTAAAGTCGCTAGGAGCAACCATTTTCGAGATAATCGCATTTGATATTTTGAATGCAAGAATCCTAAAATATTTAAAATAATTGTGTATTCGTGTTAGTATTATTTATCACAGCTGACCTTGATTAAAAACAACGACGTTTCTAAGGCAACAACATGTTACATAAAGTATCATCTGTCAAAGTTATTAATTTTCTTCGTACAATACCTACTTAGATATTATAAATTTTTTAGGCATAATTTAATTTCCAATGCGGAAGTGCGTAATATGCTTGGTATTATTTATGCACAAGAAAATTTTAACGGTCGGAGTGCAGGGCGCAGGTAAATGTATTGAGGTCGATGGTGCCCATTTTGAACAATTGCTATCACGGCGTTACCATTTTTTTTTTATTTTGTTACCTTTTAATGTTATTAAACTAAGTATTAAATAAAATTTTTGATTGGAGTAAAATTAGTAATTCCGTAGGTATACAAAAAAACGTTTTTATTAGAAAAAAATAGTTAATCTTAAGGAAATGTAGCTGATTTACAATAATTTTAGGTTAGAAATTCATTGTTGCTTGATTTTCCGCTACTTTTGGACAACGTACTTAGTTGCATAGGACATATGAAATGCGATTATCTCGAAAATGGTTGCTCCTAGCGACTTCAATAAAGTATACGTTTTTAATGTAAAAGAAGTAAAGTAACTTATTTTTTAATAGTTGAATCGATAGAAGAATCCTAAACAAAGTTAAGCCAGATAAAAGGAGTGGGTAATGCCGTAGGCAGCGCCCTCTACTGGTTACACAAAAACTATGGATAATTTTAAATTCCTCATTTCAAAAAAACACAAAATCCTTAATTTTGTGCTGCTATGTCGTTTCGTTAAGAAATAATCGCAAAAAAACTAAAACTAAATTAAAACTTTGACACCCTGTATCTTGGTTGTTATCAATTTTGGGATAAGGCAAGTTTAAGTAAATCGCATTATTTCGGCTTAAGGAGTCTGCTGTTGCTCTGTGTCCCATTACTTTTGGGACACCCTGTATATATATAAATAAATAAATAACGTGTTCTCCCAGTAGTAAGTGTTTGGGCACCTTCGGAGGATGCGCGGCCAGTCCGAGCCTGTGCCGGGGTTAATGTTAACCCATGGTTTAGATGCCGTGTTTAATTCCGCCAGGTACTACTAAGTTTTGTGCATTTTCTTGTTCTTGGGTTATTTGAAAAATATGTTTCGCTGGAAAAAATATACTAAAAAACCAGCTCTAGGTTGTTGGAACACAGTGTTTGTGATGATAATATGAGGTTTTTGGTTTACCGTTGGGTTTGAGTGGACATATTAGGAATCAACTCCAATAACACAACAAATATTTTAATATTATTTGAAGTATAGAGGGTGATTTACAAAAGCGATACAAATGTCGACTTCATTTTTTTAAATGAAAGACCCCCATATTATATTATTACATGCAAATATCTCTCTGCAGTTAATGTTTCTTGAAAAAAGTAAGGTCCTAAAATTCTGTTATGAATTACTCCCATAACATTTATATTTACTTTTTGGCGATATTGTGTTTTGTTTTCTAAAATCCAAAGTTTTTTTTTTCGAGGAGAATTTTCCAAAGAGACTCTGTGAGACGAGGTACTGTCGGATGCAACCCCCTGATGGGGGGCCGCTAACCGACTAAACTCCCCGTGTTCCTGCGGTTTCCGCGCCATAGGCGTATAAATCTTCAGACCACACGTCTTAGTATTTCAGCTCTGCAGCACGCCTGAGCCGTGTTCGATTGGGAAAGTGATTTCGATCGATCTGATTTTAAAAATCAGTTGCGATCACTTTGACCGTGCGATCACTTACCAATCGAACACAAATCAGAACAGTTGGAATCAGTTAGATCGATCCGGATCGATCTGAACCTGCGAATCGAATACGCCTCTGGTTACATAATTCCATCATTCGTTCACAAAAATTTAAGCATCGTTCCGGATCATTGTCGTTAAGTTCTTGCACGTACTGAACTTTATAGGGATGCAGTATTAATATTTCGATAAGTTCTTCCTCGGTTAAATATCGCATAATTTTATGGAATGGAAATTGATTTAAAAACGTGCCACTGTACAAAAGATAAGGTTATTACCAAATTGTCAGCGGAGGTAATGTCTTTTCAAACGTCAATAGTTTAAAAACAATTATAAACAGGTTCAGGTACAATTTAATAAAAAATAGTTAGCATTATTTGTGGAATCTAAAAATGTAATAATATGGGGTGCTTCATTTAAAAAATGAAGTGGACATTTGTATCGCTTTTGTGAGTCACCTTGTATACTTCGAAACAATATTAAAATATATAATTAATTTGTGTTGAGCTACATGCTTGGTGAAACTGTTGTTCCATTGCACACGAAGAAGAAATAATAACTACTTGTTATGTTTCACAAATTTAATCAGTTTCCTGATAGGTGTTTTGGCCCTTTCGGGCCATTTTCAAAGGAGTATAAGAATATACTAAATTCTACGTGACATTATAAAGGTATTTATATCATATTATGGTAACTATAAACATGTCTTAAAATTAGGATTAGAAGATTGAATGGTCAACTGTGGGTTTTCCTAATTTTTAAAGGCATAGATACATATTTAGTCCTAAATAAGTGTGCTATTAAGAATTAGGGAAGCACCTGAAGGTATTTCGGTTTGATTATTAACAACATTACATTTGTTTTTTATGGCTTTTTAATAGCTATTGTTCCTAGTAGATTTAGTTTTCTATACTTTTATTGTGTATGTATATGGGTTTTATGTTCTTAGAGATTGAGTGATTGTCTTTTATGGAGTGATCAGCTAACCATGTTTTATTTTGCTTATAATAAAATGCGACAACTGCGATGCTATATACATTGGACAAACAGGTAGAAATTTTGACACCAGGCTTAAAGAACAAAAAACATCTATTTAAAAAAATAAAAAAATAAAACAGTGTTAGCTGATCACTGCATAAAAGACGATCACTCAATCTCTAACAACATAAAACCCATATACATACACAATAAAAGCAGAAAACTAAATCTACTAGAAACAATAGCTATCAAAAAGCCATAAAAAACAAATGTAATGTTGTTAATAATCAAACCGAAATACCTTCAGGTGCTTCCCTAATTTTTAATAGCACACTTATTTAGGACTAAATATGTATCTGTATCTTTAAAAATTAGGAAAACCCACAGTTGACCATTCAATCTTCTAATCCTAATTTTAGTTTTATGACATGTTTATAGTTACCATAATGATATAATTACCTTTGTAATGTCACGTAGAATTTAGTAATCTTCTACTCCTTTGACAATGACCCGTAAGGGCCGAAACACGTGTCAGGAAACTGATTAAATTTGTGAAACACAAGTAGTTATTATTTTTCCTCCTGTGCAAATATTAGAATATGCGCAAAAAGAAAATCTACATGTTCGAGCGTTTTTACGATAAGCCTCGTATTAATGAGATTTTTGCGATGTTCCTTACCTTTGGGACAATCTGTAACAGCATGTTCCCGGGATTCGCTCGCCCAATTCAATTATTCCTAATAATTTGCTATGCGAGCAAAGCCGTAGTACCATTGAAAAACTGTCATTACTGCACTTTGGTCTAAGGGTGTGATGTCCCAGATTTAACATCACGTATAAAGTATTGCAACCTACCTTTTTCTTTATTAATTCTTTAAAATTAACATGGATATTCCTTCTTTTCGAAACCTTCTCTCTGTCTGATCGTCGTTGACATCCTTGTATGAGATCCTACTTTTCTCAGGATGCGTACCTGACATTGTGCTCTCACTATGGCTCAAATTTTGTCTTCTAATAAGCATATCAACATAAATTTTGGTACTCTTTTATTTTCGATTGTAATTTCATTACTTATTTTGTTTACATTTTCTGTCAGTTGTTAAAGGGGTTATGTTATTCTTTTGGCACTGGTTGCCGTAGGTCTTACTGATAATGTTAGAGTTCCGTATTAAGCGATTTCGATTGGATTTGACCACAGAGCATATTTGGGTAAGAATTTTGAACGCCATCAGAGTCGAAAGGAAGAGAATGACAGGTTTCTGAAATTTGAAAATGAATTTCCTATTTCCGTTTTTGGAGATTGGCCATTTTCTTGCAAGCTGCTGGGGAAGAAACACGCGGCACCGCAAAAGTTAAAATTAGTTAACTTCTCAGGTTGAGGATCAGCGGTTCCGTGCCAATTGGAAATGAATAGGTTTTGATGCTTAATAAGCATAGTTTGTCAGTGTTCATTTTCCAGCGAGATTTTCTCGGTTTTTTAAGTTTCTTCCTGGTCCGAAACAACGACCTTAAAATATCAAGAAAACAGGAAGCTCTCATTGGTTTGAGGTATGCATATTTGATATTATTTTAGTAAGATTAATTGCCATTATTTTCATTGTTGGAAGATTGTAATTTTCATGGGGAAAACTGGTTTTTACTACTTTAAATTGGGGTAACTTCCACGTGCTATTTTGGGGGTTAAGTTTTTGCTTATTTTAAACAAAATTTAAGAGGGTTTTTACAGTAATAAAACTATAGCAGAATAATTTGATGGGATTAATTTTCTATGGGTTTTTTTTGTTTCTACGGGGGGCCACTTGTAAGTACCATTTACTAATTTGTACTGTTCTCCGTAGGGCTTCTTCTTCTGCTTCTTCTTCTTTCTACTTCTTGGTTATCTTCTGACTTCATCATACGTTACATTTTTCTACTTCATTTGATGCTATCTTCTTTTACTGTCCTTTTGACTGGACCCGAAAGACTCAAGTTTTGGTTATACTTTGAATATTTTGGAAGACTACTGGTTCTGGATATTTTAACTGCCATGCAGTACCCACAGTACTGATTTACTGTTGTCACCCAGACAAATAATACTAGCACAGTTCTTGCCTAGAGTACCGTATAACAGCTAAGTGGTAGATTTAGTAACTTTTATTTTATTTGGGTATATCATTTTAACCTGGGGGACTGTCGGAGGCCTTACCATTTCTTCTTAGAATACCGTTGGATTAATTATTAGTGTGGCCAAAGACGGACCCAGTTTGGAATGTTAGCAAAAGTAAAATCATTTACTCATGCCTTGATTTTTCTTTCCTAAAAACATTTTATTTAGCGGTTAACCCAGATTGTAAGGTACCAAATTTGTAAGGCAATTGCGTTTAGTCGACCAAACCTACTCAAATTTTTACGTAAGCCGATGTTTACTTATTTAGCGTACATTACAACATAAATCAATTTAATGTTTTGGTAATTTTCTTACTGACGAAAATTACCTGGCGCCTAAAGAAAATCATTGGTTTTGTCGGTGAATGTCTGATGATAGATATGACAGGCATTGCTTGATTGGCCGTACTAAGGTAAGATAACCCAGTGAACTCACTGCCCTGTTGAGCTAGCTAGGGTAGCGAAAAGCCAGACTCTTTAAGGTTACATTTTGGTTTCTTAAAGACATTCTCAATTTTAGTTTTATTTTAAGAGATTACACTGGCTTTGATTTCTATATATAACACTGTCGCCTGACAGTAATTATAGGTTAACAAGTGTCGTAACGTCTGATTTTACTGAGACTCCGCTACTTCAGAAAGTTGTTTCTCCATAATTCGGTACGCTTGGAGCCACTATTGCGATGATCGCAGTGATCGCACAGCGGTAATAGCGCAACGATCATCGCAGAGCACTTCTTTGTTTGTTTTGTAATTGTTTCGTTAGTCTTCATTACTAAAGTCGCTGGTCTCATTAGCGGAGGTCTGGCCCTAGAGCACATATTATGATAGCCTAGCGTAAACAATTATTTATAGAAATATTGTACACGTACAGTTGACGACATATTAAATTCGTACACTCCACCCATACGTAACTCAATTACAACAAAATTGGGTAAAACGGGTTTCTCGCCTTGCTGCTTATACCTGAATAGAACACCAGCTATATACATAGCTAGAAATTATTGTATGTACGATTTTTTACCATAAGTAATAATGGTTATTTCTAAATATTTTTATGTTTAAATTACAGCCGCGAAATAAGAATATTATAAAATAATACCAGGAAAACTACAAAAATATAAAGCCCAAAAGGGTAAATGTATTAACAAACAACAAACAAAATACCAATATTTAATTGCCGCGCTATTGGATTCTAACACTAATCGTAATCTTCTTGGCATTGACAAAATAATACTTCTGGTGTAATCCAGAGTTAGCCCTTCCCAAATTTCTTCTATTTTATCAAATAACTCTATTTCATTCTGTGGTTTAAATTTTTATTTGTACATTTTTTTACCATCGATTCCTAAACATTTTTAATTGGATTTAAATCAGGACTTCTTGAGCACCAAGGCAGACATGTTACGTTGTTTTGTCTAAACCAGTTTCCTATATTTCTTGCAGTATGCACGGGGCAGTTATCCTGCTGAAATATAAAGTTATTTCCTTTAAAAACTATCGCGGCAGACGGAAGAAAAACATTTTCCAAAATCTAAAGATATATATTACTGTTTAGTGTTCCACCAATATTCCAGCATACCCCTGCACCGTAAACACTTATTCATGCCCACACATTAATGGAGAAACGTCTACTGGTTTGCTTTTTTTGAGTATATTTCTCATCATATCGGGAATTTGGTGGTCTATATACTCGAATCCTTCCATTATAATATAGACTGAAAAGTTTTATCATCGGAAAAGATAAAATTTTGCTAAAAAAATCATTTTCTGGTAAATATTGCATTGGAAAATACTTTGTTCCTTATCACTATTTTTTAAAAACGGTTTGGATGCAGCTGCTCGATTTCTTAATTCGAAAGATTGTCTTACTCGGCGTTGGGTAGTTCTAGATGAAGCAGGGAATCCTGTTATGTGCATAGCGGATACTGCAGTTTCAAATGGATTTTGCCTTAAATACTCCACCAAATTTCGGTCTTCTTCATTTGATGATTTTCTATTATTTAGGCCAGGTAGAATCATTCAGCTAATATCTAGTTCAAAATTTTTGTTTGTCAAAAAGTATAACGAATTTATAAGGTACCCATATTAGTTCTTCAGTTCTCTGCAAATTGATCAATGCCAAGTGTGCCAGTGTTATGTAGGTACATATTATATAGCACTTCCCCATCAAAAAAAAGTACCTACCATAACCTTGGAAGTCACACAACTTGGGGTAGAACATAATACTTAATATTTTTACCCTGAAAACTCTTTGGTTTTTCAATTTAGTTCATTTTGAACCTCCTGATCGTCATGATGAACTTCTTGCTACGTCCATTAGATATTCATATCGACCGCTCAACTGATCTCTACATGTAGTTTTTGCCCTGCAACATGATGGGACGTAGCTGACGAATACGCAGCTCGTATTCGTGACTCAGAACCCGTGTCAAAGTACCTTTTTGCTGACCAGTCCGACAATTTGTTCATTATTATTATTCTTATATAAATTCGTTCTTGCATAAATAATTTAAAATATGCATATTTAAATAAATTTAAAATTTTACAAACAGCCGCTAATTCGCAAAAAATCTGTTAGAATACTTAAAAAAGTTTCCCTTAATGTTGTCCCTTTGACAAGGTCCTTTAATCTGTAACTTCGGATTAAAATGGAGCTCCTTGGAAAGAGATGTAATTCAATTATTCAAATGAAACAAATTCATTAGAAGACGAAGTGGATTTTAACAAGATCGCGGAATTAGGAAACTTTTACGTGATGACAAAACTTTGTTTTCGATGGATAAAAACATTTAACGGATTTTTTTCAATTCAATTAGAACTTTAAGATAATGAAGGATTATTGGGATTTATCATTCTTCTGTAAATAATGAAAATACGTAATTGTTTCCAATATCAACAAAAAAAAAACTTCTTTAGTTGGCAATAAAATGTCAGGAGAATCCTAATAATACATCTATCTATCTATTAGCTAATCTATCTAACTTCTTATACAGTGTCACCAGTAAAGTCCGCATCATATGGGATTTTTTTTTATTAATAGCTTTATTCAAAATTTGACTTTGGCATCAAGCTCTGCTTCTATCGAGATAAAAATTAAGCAAAAAAATAGTAGTCACGTGATTCGCATTATCTGTCAAATTTTAATTTTTTCAAAAAAATAATTCAAAAGTGGGGTTATTTTTGAAAATATCGAAAAAAGTTATTAGAAAAAGTTTTTTTAAATGCAGTTTCTAGCCGACATGCAAAATTTCAGCCGCATAAGATAATTTTTATTTTTTACCTATATATTGTAAATTGCACCACTTTTGCAAAATAAGACAACGCAACTTACATAAAACTTCTTAGTTTTGACAATGCTTTATTTCAGATACATTTTCTTTAAAGTAGCGCCATATTAAATGTGTGTTTTTCTACAAAATCAAAATTGGGCTATTCAAATTTGGTCGTATGTGATGCAAAGTTTATTTGTTTTTGACCCTGTATAAGGTAACTCTATAAAATAAGTATTTTTGAAAAGGTAGTTTGTGTCTGAAAGTAATACACCTTAATATTAAGACAAAAAAGAACACAGTGTCTTCAGTAAAGTGTTTTTTAAGTGGAAAATAAATTTTAGTTTAACAACGTAAAGTTTATCTATTTTCAACGATTTAATTTAAAAGCCATATATTATAATTTATTATTAAGCTATGTCCTAATAACGTTAACGTGTATTACTTTCAACCACAAACTACGTTTTCAAAAATACTTATTTTATGAAGTTACCTTATACAGGGTCCAAAACAAATAAACTTTGCATCACATACGACCAAATTTTAATAGCCCAATTTTGATTTTGTAGAAAAACACACATTTATTGTGGCGCTTCTTTAAAGAAAATGTCTCTGAAATAAAGCATTGTCAAAACTAATAAGTTTTATGTAAGTTGCGTTGAGTCTTATTTTGCAAAAGTGGTGCAATTTACAAAATATAGGTAAAAAATGAAAATTATCTTATGCGGCTGAAATTTTGCATGTCGGCTAGAAACTGCATTTAAAAAACTTTTTCTAATAACTTTTTTCGATATTTTTAAAAATACCCCACTTTTAAATTATTTTTTTGAAAAAATTAAAATTTGACTTATAATGCAAATCACGTGACTATATACTATTTTTTTGCTTCATTTTCATCTCGATCGAAGCAGAGCTTGATGCCAAAGTCAAATTTCGAATAAAGCTATTAATAAAAAAAAATCCCATATGATGCGGACTTTACTGGTGACACTGTATGTAGTTACCATTGTGACCAAAAAATACTGGTACAAAAAGAATCAAAATAAGTTTCTCCTAGACTATTAAAGATTTTAAAAATTAATTGTAGCTGAAATCTTTATGGACAATATTATAGAGTCCATTATTTCGAAACATCCTTTGTTTAAAAAATTTCTTTGTTAGTATAGATATGTAGACGACGTATTGGCTTGTTTTATAGGTACTGAAAGGCAATTTGATCAGTTTTTAGAATTCATAAATAATATACATAACAATATAAAATTTACAATTGAAAAATAAATCAATAATTCTATTAACTTTTTAGACCTAATCATCAAAAATTCCGAAAATAAACATGATTTTTCAATATACCATAAACCTACGCACACTAATACTACTATACATAACACATCTTGCCATTCAGTACAACTTAAATTAGCTTCTTTTTTTAGTATGATACATCGACTATACCATTACCTTTAAACAAAACTAATTTTCAAACTGAATTAAATATTATTAAGCAAATTACAGTAAATAATGGTTATTCCGCGATAACAATAGATAAAATACTAAATAAAAAATTATACAAAAAGGCTATAAACTTAGTTTTTCCAACAGCAAACAATAATAAAAATAATTATAAAGTTATTTCTTACATAGGTCAAGTTAGCACTAAACAACGTGAAAATTACCTGCAATTTTATTGTTACACCTAAGTTATAACTTTTAAAATACCATTTTTAAGTACTCCTTTGAAGAAGCAACTGTGTTGCGAAACATGTCGAGTCAAAATAAAAATCTGTGGAAAGTGTAAAATCATAATTTGTTTTATTTTTTTTATCATTTATTTAACGTAGTTAATAATGAATTTCCACCAAGTAAAAGCCCAATCAATTCTATTTTTAAAATTCTCTGCAGCATTATTTTTTTAAAAAGCCTTTCTGCTTTTTTTTTATGTGATACATGTATTTTTTTTGTAGATCGTTAGTTAAATAAGCTAAAGTCATTTAAAGTATTCGGCCGATTTAAAATTATATAAGAAAAAAAATAATATGTCATCTATATTCTTTATTTTTCATCGAACTTCAATCTAACCTTTTTCCAAATTATTATATTATATCAAACCTTTATAAAAAATAGATTTATAAGCTAATGTTTTAGATACTCTATCCACATAAAAATTTTGATTAGTTCTTGTTTTATAATTATGATTCATTGAAAGAATGCAAGAAGCTAAAAAATCAGAAACGAAATTTATTCACTGTACATAGATAGTATAGGCATGACAATGAAAGTAACATAATTTTTTTGTATGTTGTGTTTTCGTACATTTCAAGATACGATCAAAAAAGCACTTTTTTCCCTATTACAATACCTTCTTTTAAGTGAAACTTTAATTAAATAAATATTGATTTTCCTACAACACAATCGGTAAACAACATTACTACAATAGTACAAATGCACAGATCTATATCTGTATAGGCGGACAGAACACACAACATTGCCCGCTATGGTAGAGCAAATACTCACCATTATCAAAAGACAATTGCATTATACTAATTGACCCTTTGTTTATCTCCCATACTAATAATGGTAATTTTGTTCAGCCCACTAATTAATGCAACATTTCATATTAAATAGTTAAGCAGAATAATCAGTAATAAGAACAGGTATTCTTGTGGATACTTTGTGAAGCTCGTTTCAAACCGATATTGTTGTTGACTGAAAGTTTTTATACATTTTACCAGGGCATCTAAAAATGATACTTAAAATTTAATTTAATTTAATAAATAAAAAACAGTGTACACAGTAAAAAATCCAATTGATTAACAGCAACCAAACTAAGAGTTTGTATCTAATGGGACCCAACTAAGCGTCTGTATCTAATGGAACCCAACTAAGATCTAAAGATACAGAAATAGCTGTAGGAGATATCATAACAAATATTCAAGCTAATGTCGACAGCAGTAAAAAATGCTGTTTACTATCCTTAGATCTGTGTAAGGCTTTTGACACCGTAAACCATGATATTTTATTAAGAAAATTATACAGTACTGGGATAAGGGAAAATAAACACAAACTACTTCAAAGTTATTTAAGCTATCGTAAACAATTTATTCAAATTGGGGAAAGAAAAAGTTCGGGAAAAAAATTAATATGTGGAGTTCCACAGGGATCAGTATTAGGTCCGTTATTATTCTTATCCAAATTGAACTTAAAGGGCAATATAAAGCTATTTGCAGATGATACAACAATTATTTATTTTGCTGAAATCTTGCAGAAATGTATTTTGATATTAATAATGATTTAAAAATACTTCTTTCTTGGCTTCAATCAAATAAACTTACGGTAAATTTTACAAAATCTTCTTTTATGTTTATAACTAAAAATAAATTCCATCAATAACCCCTTAACATTTACTTATGAAAATATTCATTATCCATGCAAGAACGACAAAATTTTTAGGATTCGTTTTAGATGAAAATTTAAATTGGAAATGCCATATCCAGTATATTATCAACTCAATATCTCCTTTAGTATCTTTTTTGTACAGAGCTAGATATTTCATTCCTTTAAAATACTTAAAAAATATTTATTTTTCATTAATATATTCAAAACTACAACACTTAGCTTCTGCATGGGGATCTGCTTGTTTATCAAACCTAAAACCATTACAGAAATTGCAACATAAAGTTATTAAATGTACACACAAATTACCACATTTAGAACCAACTGTTAATCTATATAGACCGAAGAGGTATTTACACGTTCAAAACATTTATAAATTAAAAATTTGTATTCTAATTCACTCTATTATTTTAAAAGAAAAAAATCAATCGTAACACTTCAGGAGAATAAGACATTACATGATCATAACACCAGACGTTGTATAAATTATCAAACTGTACCAGTAAAAAGTAATTTCGGAAAAAAATCGCTTTTATATGACGGAATAATTAAATATAACAATTTTCCAAAAAATATCAGAAAAATTAAAAAATTGGCAAATTTTAAAAAACAGTTAAAGATATATTTACTAAATTAAATTATTTATACTATTTTTTTTAAATTGATTTTATTAATGAATTAAATTCGATTAACTTCCATTTTTTTTTTATGGTTATTATTTTCTATATTATGTTGCCACTTTCCATGTAATGCTGTAAAAGTTAGTTTGGAATAAAGACATTTTGAAAGTTAAGAGTAATGCCCAAGCTTTTTTTGCAAAACATCGGCTTGTTTTATTTGTATTGATCTAGTTAAACAAAGAACGATCAGTATAAATAGCAAGTCGACAAGCTTGGGCATCACTCTTAGTTGGGTCACAGTAGATTGCACGCCAGGTTGGGTCACGATAGATTGAACTCTTCGTTGGGTATTTTAAGTGTAACTCTGTATCTGCCATTCATCGCCCCAGCCCATAAAAGCAGCCCCGATTCGGGTACGGGTAGAAGAAGAAAATTAATTCCTTTTAAACAATTTTATTACCACTTTTTAAACTGTATTCGTCTAAGCACTAAAAATGTTCTCGAGTCATTCATGGTTTTTAGTTTTTAATTTTTAAAAATCTTTTACATTGCTAGTAAAAGTGGCACTTGGGGTAAGTACGTCAATCTAACTTGTTCCTCCTCTTTCTATTCGTCCTAAATTTATTTTAGCCCTTCGGTGCTGATGATGGTACTCCCTAGTACCGAAACATGTACACCACATTAATTTGACTTTTTAATATATTTGTGGAGACGACTGTGGGTTTTTGCCTAAAGCTCCACTTTGAGATATGGACTAGTTACGTAAAATTAAAATTTAATTACTTTTTTAAGTGTGTAAAAATGCGTCTTTCATAATCTATATCCTTAAGGTGGAAGTATCAACATGCTTGCCAACCTATTTCGCGTAGATTTATTTATGTTTTCTAGCTTTTACGCAAAATTCAAATAAAATCAGTATCGACTTCTATAGGTAATAATTGACATATTTAATAAATATCAGGGAATTTCATAACTTATTTTAGGAGAATTGTATAGCTGCTTGGATATATTGTATATTGTTCTTTCACTATACAATTCTCCCAAAATTAGCAATGAAATAAATTGATATTTTTGTAATATATCAGATATTACCCAAGTAATGCGCCGACGATACTGATTTTATTTAAATGTTAGTTTAAAAAATAGTAAACATGAAAAAACATAGCGAAATAGGTTATAGGTTGGCAATAAATTGAACGACGTTGAGAATTCCACCTTAAGTTAATAGTATTCCCCTAATATGGAGACAGTGACAGAAGAGGGCAAAAGGTTGCGGTTATTCACGTGCCGTAATGAACTCTAATAGCTAATTCAAATTTCCCTAGTCCTGTTCCACCGTTCAGGCTATATCGAAGGTCTGGTTTAACTTGGTTAAGGACTTTGAAAGAGGTAAACACATAGACTCGACATGTGAGAACTTAGCAAATCATTCGACTGCGGCCCCCATGGACTTCTAGTTAAAAGCTTTTATAGTATGTATGTGTGTGTGCAGTAAGTAAATTCTAGATACTAATATGTGCAACTCGTGGAGCCGAGGTTATCGTTTAATTAAACGAATTGAGAGCGGCCCATACAGGTTCGCTGATATTTACGGAAACGATCGATTATTTCTTAAAGAAGGATAGCGAAAAATGTTAATCACAAAGGTTTTAGAATTTTTGATGTCTCTTTTAATCAGTATAGAAAAGGTAAGTATACAGGATGAGCCAAAAGGACATAGCAATAAAAAAATTTTGTTTAATAGTATATTTGTATATTATTCAATATTTGTTATTTTTAAAATTCTAAAAAAAATGTATATCTATACATCTGAACTTAATCGTTTTCGACATATATAAGAAAATCTATGCTCGTATTCGTAACCTGACAGACTGTGAAAAACTTCAATCGTGATATATAGATGCATGGTGTGTTCAAAGTGTAACATAACCTTTTCATTAAAACGGCATACCCTTGTGTATGATTACAAAACTAATAACATTACAGTGGACAGAGCTGAGACTTTTCGCGATTTGGGTGTATTATTTGACAGTAAACTATCTTTTGTTCCCCACATAAATGACCTTGTTGCGGCCTGTCATAGATCCCTAGGTTTTATAATAAGACATTCCCGTGATTTTTTAAATTGTCATACACTAAAAATACTTTTTTATGCATTTGTAAGATCTAAATTGGAGTACGCCTCGGTTGTATGGTCTCCATATAATCGCATTGAAAGGGTCCAACGAGGTTTTCTAAAATATCTAAGTTTTAAAATTGATGGTCAATATCCTGAAATTGTTATTCTAGAAGAAGCTCTATTGCAAAGGCACTCTTTTTGCTCCTTAGAAGATCGACGTACAGTTTCTCAACTTAAATTTCTCCATAATATCTTGCATAATAGAGTTGAATGCAGTGATATATTAGAAAACCTGCAATTCTTCGTCCCTAGAACACGTCATTCCCACACTTTTATGTACCAACCGCGCCGTAGGTACCAATATCTGTAAATACTCCCCTACTTATCGATTGTGCAACACATTCAATCTACACCAAAATAGATTTGACATTTTTAGCTGTTGTTTATCCAGTACCTATATAAATCTAAATTAGCGTGTAAGTGTCTTTTAAGGCATAATTATTCCGTTTCAATATCATAATTTAAGTCTTAATTTTTTGTTATCACATATTTTTTTTAATTGTTATAATATTACCTATTTTATTTTAAATATCCTATATAACCATTTGTTAATTGGTTCATTGTATCTGTGAAATGGTGTAAAATAAATAAATAATTATCGAGCTATGAACGTTAGGTAGGTACCTACCTATTTTCTAATAAATTATTCCAAAAATGTTCATTTAGTTACCCCAATCCTTAAATTATCTCCGTTAAGTTTATAATATTCATAATTCGATATCTCGAAAACAGTTGTTTAAAATAAATGTGCATTTTTGAAATTTTGAAATGAACACGTATTTTTTACAAAACAAATTTCCTAAAAACTGCCCTATACGGTATCTTAATAGGTACCACACATGTTTTTCTCGGGAAGAGTTCCTTAAATTGCCAAATGCTTAAATCCAAGATCAATGACTGATGGAATGGTTATTTTACTACAGTCTTCGGTACTTAATAAATTAATATCTAAAATCCTACTAGTCATGGATTGAAGCAACAGAAATGCAATTCGGTACACCTGACCGCCGCGTTAATAATCAATTAAATAAGAGGAGGACAAAAATAAAAGACTAGTGTTTCTAACACCAAATTTAAGCTTCAGTGTTACAGACAAAGCGTTATCTAAGAACTTTTAAATGGGCTATTACGAAATATTCACTTACTAACATAAACCATGGGTTTCATGCAATGGTTAAAAATTTTATAACCACTTTTTCATTCTAATGTATGCCTTCGATTAAGATAGGGGAGTTTGGCCTAAAATGACATACTCTGCTAAAACGACATAGTTCAGGTTTTTACATGGAAATGGAAACTTACTATAATTGGTGTAGGTGCTGTATGCGCGTGTTAGTTGTCCTGTGTTAGTTAAACTGGGTTTGTGTATGTTTTTTACGACATTTTACCGAAAAACGTTAAGGTAGCTCTATGAGTTTTTTATATGTACTTCTTCTTAATCTACTATTAATTACGTTAAGTCAAATATTGCAAATTTTTATGGAAACACATAAGGGATAAAGGGTTTTACCATATACTAGCCTGCTTTCTAAATTTCTGTTTTAGGAAGTAGCTTAGATATTAGTTTTAAAATAAAAATGGCTTCTCGGCTAAAATGACATAGACCCAGTGTCGGGGCAAAACGACATACTATGTCATTTTACCCTGATTGGTTTTTTTATAACGCAAGTGAAACAACAAACTATAGCTGCCGAAGCTGAACCTGTCTTAGAAAAGCAAGCAATGAGAGAGAATGTACAATGCCTTATCCCTTTCATCCCTGAACACAAATCTTTTAGCACACATAGTATACCACTTCTATTAATCTTTAAGCCGGTCCTTCAACAAGCTACATTGCTTCTGAATCTTGTAAAAATAAATGCTCTTTACCGCTACCGGCTGCAGCTTCGTCTACAAGAGTAAGTGTGGCAGTAATGTCGCCGATTCCTGTAGCGACTCGTCAAAACGGAGAAAAGAAAAATACGCAAGGAGCAGTCCGTTTCTTTTGGAGGCTCGAAAAAAGGTTAAAGAAAGGTTGGCAAAAGAACGGCGAAAATCAGCCAGAAGTGTTAAGCAGCGGGTAACTTTCGATACAGAAGACGCCTATGAAGAACCGGATCAATTTAATGATGAAAGTGATGAGGATGATGCGTCTTGCCTCTACTGTACAATGCTATATTCCAAAACAAAAATAACCGACACTTGGATAAGGTGCATAATATGCAAACAGTGGGCACATTGTGACTGTGCCGGCGTTACCAGAAAAATTAAGCTATTTGTTTGTGATATATGCAAGTAATTATAGATAAAACATATAATAAAAAATCACAATTTTGCAGTATGTCATTTTACCCGAATATCTGCCTAAAAACTGGTAATTTTTTTATCATACATTTTTAAATGCATTTTTGTGAAAGCGTTTCGAAATAGACATATTTCGATATTGATTAGAATTTCGAAATGGCACTCTTTTAGGCACTAGTGTCTAAATGTGACAGTTTTAGGCACTAGTGCCTAAAAGTAAAAATGAAACATTAAAATCAATGAAAATATCTAGTTATTATATATATGTTAAATGTACAATTATGTAAACTGTTGAACTGACTTCTAGAGGCCTCTAGCTTCTCTTCTTTAAGAGCAATGTAATTATTAGTAGTCGGAATGGTACTGACAATGCTAACTTCTGCTTCTAAGTGAACTTCTTTTATTTCTGTATTTTTTATTATTTTTTTGATTTCTTCCCTCCTACATGCTCCAAATACTCGAACGATTAAAACAACTTTGGCTAACAGGAATTCTTTATCATCAGCTTGTTTTATAAAGCGTTCTATTTCCAGCTTTGTGAATATTTTTGATTTCTTTGGCTGATATCCGGTAGCTTTCCTTTTTAAAAATGTAATAAGGTTTGTAAAGTTGCAAATATCTATGTTTTTGTTCAGATAAATCATGGTGCGGAGCATCGAATATTTGCTCCACAAAGTTGACGGCCTTAAGGTGGTGGATAGCTTGAGGAAATAGGCTAGTAATACCTTTTCTGTAAAGTTCTCAATATGTTTTTCTTTGGCCCAGGTTTCAAAGTTGTCGTAGGTTTTTTCGTATAAATGTTTCGATTTTTCGGGTACTAACGCGGATAGCGCAGCTTCAGCAGCTTGTTCAATATCCAAAGACTCGTAAATATTACTCATTTGAAGTCATTTTTTTGAAAAACTTTGCGGGAAAAAAGGCAAAACGCGACGTTCGAACTTGACAACACACTTGACATTAAATAATGCATAAACAATGCCTTAGCAGATTGCCTGCCTACTTTTCAAAATGTTTAAAAATACTAATAAAAGCCTAAATTATCAAATTCTCCGCTTTCACAAAAGATCTTGTATATAATTCGTTACGAAACGATGTCTTTTAGCCACTAGACGTGTTGTCCAACTCGGCTTTGCCTCGTTGGACAATTTTCACGTCGCGTGCCTAAAATACACTCATTTCGCAACTTATTGTATAAATAGCTATTAGAGGTCTAAAATACTCAATTTCGTTAGATATACGCAATGAATCTATTTCACTTCTTGAAAAGTAATATTTCTTGTTACTAATTTTTTGCAGAGCAAAAAATAAAATGGTAGGTATGTCATTTTAGGCCAAAAAATAAAATGTCATTTCAGGCCCCACTCCCCTACACCAATTCGTTTCTAACACAAAGCCGATTTACTTAGGGTCAAAAAAGTTTAATGCAACTGTTACTTATTGGTAAATAAAATTCAAATTCAAATTCAAATATATTACTAAAATTTGCTACATTGCTCAAGAAGTTTCTCTAGACGAGTAAGCTGTAAGTAATCTTAAAATCTTCATAACAAAAAAATATCTTCCTATTTTAAAACTACCATTTTTGTAATTAACCTGGAGCTAATTCCGACAAAATATTTCTTACAGAGAACCGCAATCCGTATAAAACAATACCACGTCGAGATGAATGGCGGAAACCAACCATTTCAATTGCTGATTACAATTAATTAACTAAAACTGATTTACTTAGAGAAGGAAAATGGTATAACGAACGAAACCCAGAGACAGTAGAAACTCGGCTAATTAATCAAATGTAAAGCTCTCGAGGATTGAATGTTTGGTGGATTTACGATCGGAAAAAGTGGGCGTTGGAAAGTGGATGGATTTGTTAAACAAAATAGTATACGATAAACGGTTTCACCAAGTATAAATGATGCAAAAGGAACTTTTGTCCTAACCAGACTTAACAAAACATAAAATTAGCTGTATGTACCGGGTGTTCCACCTAAGGAGGTAATCGGCTATATCTCGGAAAGTAATGACACTAGGACTTTGGGAAAAAATATATGTCGATAAAAGCGGCCAAGAGAATTTCGAACTTGAAAATAATTTCCAGCATTTTCTCTTGGCCACTTTTATCGACATATATTTTTTTCCAAAGTCCTAGTGTTATTACTTTCTGAGATATAGCCGATTACCTCCTTAGGTGGAACACCCGGTACGTTAGAACATGTAACCTGATACTTATTTTATATAAAATCCATTTTAATTTAGGAATTTCGTTCGACGTGCACCATTTCTACCGGGCGGCCAATGAGCACGGCCTTTGGCCGTATCACAGAGACCGTTGACGTAACAGCTTTCAGAAGGAAAGTATTGTTAATAAATTCTGCGCGACCGAAATCACTGCTAATAATTTCAAGTTCGTGAAATGACCGCTAGGGAACGTAACAGACATGATCAAATAGAAAATAAGGTTTTTCTCTTTATGTTGCCCAATTAAGAGGTATTGAAAACATTTATTTTTTGATCCTTAGGGCACGGTAGACTGATATTTGTACTGTGCTTAGAATACACCTACATTTTTTTTGTTTTAAATATTTTACTCTCTCTTTAAAATTAAAATGGAGGGGGAATGTCAAAATTTGCTATATATAAAAACTGAAAATTTCGTTGGGGCTAAACGGATTTTAACAAACTTGGTCTTATTCAGTATTTTTTTTCCATTGAACTCCAGTTGCTTCTAACGTTAACCTTTATTTCCCGCTAGAAGCCGATTTCTGAAATATTAACAAATAAAGTGCTTTTTTGAAAAAATATTAAATAATATGGTAATTTATTTTTTGATAAAAAGTTAGAGACTTAAATGTGTATGTTCGGGCCGTAACAAGCCTGGTACCCCAACAGCACTTTACTTCAAGCTAAATGGTAAGCCAATTACCTCATTTTATTAAATTTCATTTGCTACATTCCCTTTTTTTATCTTTTACAGATCCTTTCACTTTTACGAAAAACAATTTTTTTCTTTTTTCTTTTCCTCCCTTTTCACTACTTTTAATTCTTTTAAATGTCTCTGACAAAGTTAAATGAAACTTAAGATTTTTCACTACTTTTACCTAAATGATTTTCACAGAGTCTGTTAAAACTCTCTAATTTTTGTTCTACTCTCTTAACACAATTCCGAAAGTCTTCGACAAACTAGTTACCAACCAATTATCGTCGATCTGTAACAGTGTTATAGTAAACAGTCAGCATGGATTTTATCCCGGACGGTCGACTCTTACCAATTTGTTGGAATATCAGCACTGTTTAATAAATTCATTGGAACAGCGTTTCCAAGTCGATACTATTTATACAGACTATTCAAAAGCCTTCGATCGCGTGGACCATATGATATTGTGTGAATAATTAAAGCTTATGGGGGTTGAGGGTCTTATATTGAGATGGTTGGATTGTTTCCTGACAGGCAGATATCAATGTGTCAAGATTAACAACTACTTGTCAAATCAATTCATAGTAACATCTGGGGTACCGCAGGGCTCCCATTCCGGTCCCCTACTATTTCTTTTGTTTTCTAGTGACATCAACCTTTCCTCCCTTCATCTGCGGTTTGCAGACGACCTAAAATTATGCCGAGTTATAAGAAACATTCAAGACTCCAAAGAACTACAGGGTGATTTGGATGAGCTGTCTGAATGGTCTCGTGAAAATGCGCTTTATCTAAACATTTCTAAGTGTTCTGTGATAACATTTGCTAGGAACAAAAACTATCAAAGATTTTTTTATGACATTAACGATGAAAGCTTGGCACGGAGGTCGGAAGTTAAGGATTTAGAAATTATATTTGATAGCGAACTAAATTTCAGAAGTCATGTTAACTATATAACCGGCAAAGCTTTTAAACAACGTGGTTTCATTCTCCGCAATAGTAAAGATTTTTCTCCGAATACCCTAAAGCTTTTATATTGTACTTACGTCCGTCCATGTTTGAAGTATGGATCGATCGTCTGGTCCCCCTATTACCAAACTCATATCTACTCTATTGAGCGAGTACAAGCTAAATTCTTGAGGTCATATGCATTTAGAACAGGAGCATATGTCTTTGACACGGGATATCTGGAAAGGTGTGAGACTTTGGGTGTTCAGCCTTTGGAAACGCGTAGGCACTGTCAGGAACTCATGTTCCTATACAAGATTGTTGGTGGCTTGATTGACGCACCGAAATTGCTCGAGCTCCTTAATTTTAACGCACCTTGCCACAGTCCCAACACACGTAACTGTGACCTTTTTAAACCTCCGTTCCACCGGACAAACTATGGAATCAACGATCCCATGACCAGAATCCAGATGAGGTATAACATGGTAGCTGGAGATTTGGATTTGTCAATGCCCATGAGCTCATACAAGAGAGCATGTTTTAGTTTGTATAAGTAGTGTCTAATCTGTTTTATATATATGTTTCTTTTTGTAGGTTATATTTGTTCATTTTCATTTCGTCATCTTGTAATATGTAACTTTATGTACTTTGTATCTTTATTGTAAAAATGGAGCTATTCCGTATACAAATAAATAAATAAATACACTTTTCTGCCCAAGACAGGGCCTTTGCACTAGCCCTTGACTTTCCAGTATGCTGAAGTCTTGTCGGTCTTCTGACTTTTAATTTTTTACACATCGTGTACACCATTGAAAGCTTCATTACGGCTCAATCCCACTTCATCAGCATTGTAGTATTTACTTTGTTTTCCTGATAATGAGTGTTTCTACACTCGAAATATGTTGAATTATTATGAATTACTCTAGGTACGTCTAGTTTCCTAATAAACTTGTGTGCTTTTCTTTTTTCTATTATGTTTTTGGTTTCTTCGACCTTAACTAGATAATCGTTGTAAAGAGTTGTCATGCGTCTCTTTCTCTTCCTTCGACGAGCCTATTCCTAAACAAAGGATGTCTACATAACATAATTTTTTTTATAATATCTACAACTCAAATTTTATATAATTTTCTTTGCTCACACTTGCGGTGTTGTTTCACTAATATGTGGCCTCACAAAATTATTTCTTTGTTTAAAGTTTCTTTAAATACCTAACTTTACCTTTCCCTCATCTTGTAGCTCCGTTTGGACTGTTCGCACCTGTTATATTTCTTATTCTATTCTCCTGATGATGAATGTATATACATTCGAAACATGAAGAGAATTTGCCCTTTATTGAGGCTTTATTTTAATATACCAGTGGAGGAAGACTTAAAGTGTCTTATTTCTCTTTTTTTCTGGATGTTTTGTTTTGTCGACGATATTAAGAAAGTCGTTATTTATAATGACAGACAAATATTTAAAATTCGTTTTACCAAGAAAAAGCCATTATTTGATTTGATTGTGGTATATTTCGAATATTTAAGAAATTACCTTTAGAACTTTTAATTCTTTATTTATCTTCTATCAAAATATAAATACCTAATTCCATTTGTAACGTCCAATCAAAACCGTAGCTCTATAAGATTTTTCTAACCAAATATATTGATGACAAAATTATAGTAAAGCTGTTTGCCTAGGCAACGCAACGGTAGAATTTCCTAAATATTTAAAATGTACCGCAATCAAATCAAATAATGCGACTCCTGATATCGTCATGAAAATAATAACATGCGGAAAGGAGTTTTTCCTACGACCACCTACGAAAATGACAATAACAGCACGGTTAACTTGGCTAGAAGGTGCTAAATATAACACGCGTGTTGAAAAAAAATATTTCAGCACGAGTGTGGAAATACAAAGCACACTATATTTAATTTAAACAGGCGTCAATTTGATAACAAAACTATTTATTAAAAATAACAAACTTACGGGACACGTGGAGTGAATTGGGGTGCTGGGTGGGGTAAAGTACACTAGGGCATTACTGCAAACTAAAAAAAATCCTTTTTTTTCGTTATTTTTGGGAACCTAAGAGTATTTATGATAAAAATAATATTATCAAAAAGGGAAAATAATAATATGTCAGGCAACAGGCAACCCACCAACTGTCATGTTTACATGTCAACTGAGTTGAACCACAGAAAAAAAAGGGGCAGCTATAGAGCAGAAATAGAATACCCTAGGACAGTGGTTCCCAAATGGTGGTCCGCGGACCCCTTGGGGTTCGCGGCGTATTTTTTGGGGTCCGCGAACCCACGGAGCACAAAGGAAAAATAAAACAAAAAGAACTAAATAACTCACCTAATAATAAAACAATTAAATTATTTTTTAGTTTATTATTGTTTTTAAGGAAAATACATTGTATTGATAAATAAAATGTTGTTTAAATAAGTTACAAAACGGTTGTTTTAGTACTTTTAAAGATTAACTGGCCATGGAGGTCCGCATGTTACCATAATCCGATTTCGGTGGTCCGGGATTTTGCGAAATTTGGGAACCACTGCCATTATCTCGGATAAAAAGATCCATACAATGTTTAAGGATATGGGACAAGTGAATACGCTTTATGTAAGTAAATTTATTTTAGCTATATTTAAAACAAATCGAATAAGATATAACTTTTATAATTAACAAGCTATCGAAATTTAACTCCATCTCTATCTTTCTATATTGTTGAGCAAATGTTGAGGTTATGTTGTAGTTTTGTGTTATGTTTTATGTTGTTTTCGTAAGTACCTATATTATTGTTTTATTAAAAGAATGCAAGCAGCTAAAAGTTCAGAAACGAAACTTATTTACTGTACATAGATAGTTTAGTAGGTATGATGAGCGTAAGCAAATAGGAGAAAAAGTTATTATTTTTATTTAAATCTAGGTAAGTTAAAATGTGTAGGTGGGCATTGCTTTTATTTTTTTCAACTCTAGAGTTGAAATTAATTTTTCAACTCTAGTGTTGAAAAAATGTGATTAACACAATGGTGATACCTACAAACTATTAAAAACAAATTAAACTCTTTTTGATTATATTGTATGGTCGTAGGAAAAATTGTGTACATTACTCGTGTGAAAGTGATTTTCTCACACTCGGAGAATTTCCGCACTCGGCTGACGCCTCGTGCTAAATACCTCCTCGTTTGAGAAGTACCACTTTCAACACTTGTTATGTAATATACTATTACATATTATTATCATTTTAATACAAAATTTTGCTTTCCTTTAGTTTCCAAAGCCTGCTTTTCTTTCAAAGGTATTTAGATTATTAGAATTAGCATTAGAATATTAACACTGTGGATACGTAGAATTATCAGTTAATAGATAAAATAAGCTAATAATACATTACAGCTAATATTAACATTACAATGTTTTTAAAATTAAAATGTTGATAATGTGTTTAATTATTTATTAACTTTTTAATTTTGTGTTTAAATATTAGGTCTGATGATGCCTATATTATAGGGCGAAACAGATGTAACCTTTTTAATTACTTAATAGTAATTTGACAAGACGCCGACTTTGTGTTGTTTTTATTTTTATTTGTTTAATAGAAACGGGTCTCCTGGAGAATTTACTGCTTCTCCAACACTATTCACAGTTTGAATTATCTGTTTCTAATAATATTCTGAGTTTAAAACAAATTTATTACAAAACTTCCATTTTATATATTATATAAAAGTAAAAATATATTACATATCGAAAACATTAATCATATACACGAATCAAGACAAAAGACAAATTCTTGTTTATATTATGATAATTCTAATTTAACACTTTTAAAAAATAACGCTTTATTTGTTGATATCAAAACTTTTAATATATTGCCAAATAATTTAGAAACTCTTCAAACATGTAAGAGAAAATTAAAATTCAGGATTATTCAAAATTATATCAGGGTGAGCCAACTTATAAATAGTAATGATATTTAAAAAAAAAAATTTATTTATGATTTTTCCTGTTTTTATAAAATGTTTTTAAATTACTTATATTTTTAAATATATTATTAATATAAATAAAATTATATATAGGTACATTTTTTTAATACAAAATCGGACAAGTTATAAATCTATGATTTTACTTTTGATAATGCTTTTATTGGATTTTTTTTAAACCAAACAACTTTATTAATTTTGAATATTATTGTAAAAATTCCTAAATAAATGTAAAGAATCTGACAAAATGCAGAATATGTTTACATTTTCTTCAAAGCAGAAACCATATTTTACTACAGTAAGATAGATAGATATAATTTATTGGTGCTAAAATTCACAAAAAATGTACACAAGTCAATACTTAGTATGTATAAAGAATAAAATATACCTAAAGTATTATTAAAAATGACATAATTTTACAGGATAAAATAATTATTAAAAAAGAATAGTTAAAAAACAAAGTATTATCACATAGTTTGGACATAACATGTAAAAAATTCAGCTACTATCATCAAACTTATTGTTGAGGTACTCCTTAAAAGAATAAAATGACTTCAAGACCAAATACCTCCTTACTTTACTCAAAAATTTATTTTCTTCTAATCCCCTTATTTGAGATGGTAGAACATTGAAAAACAGGACGCAGTAGTAGTCAGTGCCCCTTCTGGTTTTTGCAATTCTGTGGAAGTAAGGTATGATATTATCGCTCTTACGTGTATCATAATTATTGTGCATCTCACGGTGTGATGTAAACCGGCGCATATTCTGCTTAATGTAGGTTTATCGTCATCATCAACTAGCCTCCTTGCGTCCACTGCTGAACATAGGCCTCCCCTTTCACTGCCCCCTCTTTTTTGTCTTGAGCGGTCTGGATCCAGTTGGTCGTGATTCTCTTAATATCATCCGTCCAGCGCGTTGGTGGTCTTCCCCTGCTTCGTTTGTCAGCTCGAGGTCTCCACTCCAGCAGCCTTTTTGTCCATCTTCCGTCCTTCGTTCGAGCCAGGTCCATTTAAGTCTGGCACAACGTGCAGCAACGTCAGTGACGCCAGTCTTCATTTCTGACATGGTCTCTCTCTCTAAGGAGATGTCGGGTAGTTCCTCGGAGCCTTGATTTACAATGCCTTTCCTTACTGACAGTATATCAGGTTCTAAATCTACATTTACATTTCCTTCCCTGTGGCTTCTATACAGCAGCTGGTAAAAGTCCTCCACAAAATTTAGTATTTCTACATTCTATTTCTTATTATAATGTAGGTTAGGCATTGAAAAATATAGGCAGAAGGAAAAGTCAGTAAGTCAAGCTCTCCGAAGAAGTGACTGCAGCAGTCACGATAGCCAATACCCACCATAGCGCGAATACATCTTCGCTGAAGACCAAAAACCCTGGTCATCAGTAAGTACACCGGTATAGGTAAAAGCGTATAGTTTGACTACTAGAGACACTCCACCAACCAATGTGTGATAAATTTATAATTTTAGTCCTTAAAAATACTGGATGTATTTGGTTGATACCTTTGGAATTAACAAACGATAGGTGCACATTTGCTAAATAAAATAAAAGTATTTAATTCCAAAATAACAATTTTTCCCATATGCGGTCACTATATTATAACGTCTGTTAGATGGGAATTTTTTAAATCTTTTCACGCACATAAATGTTTATAATGTGCTCTCAGGTTGCAATAAATTTTTTTAAAGTAATCCAATTCAAACTATACTTCCCGGCTCATATTTTAAGTGTGAATAGGTTTATGTTCAAAACATAATAATTTGATATGCATACTTTATGATGTACAATAAAAAGAACAGATTCGACGTTATGCATTAAATATGCAAATTTAACTGTAGTAAATTCTAAATCCAGGACAAATAAAATATTTCGACAGTTCTCCCCTATATATCGTTTTTGTTAGTCGCATTCAAACCCTCTGTTATACTACCCCATCGGGGGTACCTTTTAATACAGTCACCGTGGCCCTATCGGTAAAATACGAGCCCGGCAGATACACCTTTCCGATGTAATTTTGTGACGATGCCTGGCGTTTGAAATATGACTCAATCGGCTAATGCATATAAATATAAGCCCGACATGAGAGAAAATGAGACAGATAAAAAGTAAAAAGATATTAGGGTTATGGGTTATTTCTTTGCGCATTTTATGTTTGATGAAATAAATAAACTTACTTATAGTCAGGGCGCGTCACTATATGCACTTACGATTGGAGGGGGCGGCCCCCATGTAAAATCCACCTTTTAATTATTATGGTCACTATAGAGGTAATAAGCGTGTACTAATCGAAAAAGTTTTTGGACCACGCCCAAATTTTCCGGATTCCCATATACCTACACTAAAAAAATACATCATTTTTATCAATTAACTAACTCTTGTCATTTTGCTAAATGAATGATTCTTTTGATATAATATACCAAATGAATGGTCCATTTGATTGAAGGGCAACATTTCTTTAGTTAACGTTTAAAATAATTCATTGATTCAAAGAAATCTTAGTTTAAGAGAATTACCTGCATTAACCATAGCTTTAAGAGGAAGTAACCCCTTTTACCACAATGAAAATTGCCGAACGTTTTGCTGGTCAAACGAAAAGAAAAAATAAAAATTGGTATTTAGGAAATAATTTCTACTTTAAATATCCCATCCAGAAAAGTAAATGAGGATCGAAAATATTCCCAAAATTTTTTTTAGAATTTTTTTTTTATTTTTAGTAATTTTGTAATATCTTAAACAATTCTTTAGTGGTCAAAAGAAAAATTACTTTCCCGGGTGTAGAATGTTGTACCAAACAATTTTTCTTAAAGCCATTTTTCAATATCGGCCTTACTTTTTTCTCAAAAACGTTGGGCGCGTAAAGTGAATTTAAGCGTGTAAAGTGGCTTTACGAAGAAAAATTGTTTGGTACAACATTCTACACCCGGGAAAGTCATTTTGCTTTTGACCAATAAGGAATTGATTAAGATATTACAAAATTACTAAAAATAAAAAAAATTTTGGGAATATTTTTGATCGTCATTTACTTTTTTGGATGGGGTATTTAAAGTACATTATTTTCTAAATACCAATTTTTATTTTTTCTTTTCGTTTGACCAGCAAAATGTTCGGCAATTTTCATTGTGGTAAAAGGGGTTACTGCTCTTAAGTAGTGGGACAGAGTACGATCGTGTGACAGACAAGATATGATGTTTTGTACACTGAAAAAAAAACAGCATTATATTCCTTACACTGGCAGATTCAGAAATAAATTTGGGGGGGGGGGGGGGCACCCAACAAAAATTAAAGAAATATATTTAGGTGCAAGGCAAGGGCAGATTTGACTTTTTTCATTGGGGGAGGGGGGTCAACCATAGGTATAAATAAAGATATGGTTTATGATATATGAGACATAATAATACAAAATTAACAACATAAAGTATATTGCTATAAATAAAAATAAACTAATTAACTCGGACAAACGAGGGCGGGCCGCGGGCAATGTACAGGAATGAACAAAATGGTAATAGTGCATAACCCTTCCTCAGAAGACAGCATGTTTCGTAACTGAAGTCTTCTACGATATTTTTTGGAAAATTGGTCTAAAACTTCTTCTGGTGACACAATTTGATTTCTATGGATATAAAGTAAGGCAAGACCATTCAACCTAGTTGCCATTGTTGATTGTAAATAAGATTTTAACAATCTTAAGGAAGACAATGATCTTTCTGGTGTACAACTGGTTACCGGAATTGTCGCTAATATTTTTAATATTTTTTTAATATTCGGAAAGTATAAATCAGTTTTTATAATTGTGTCAATTATATTGGTAGGTTTTTCGCCTTTCTGTTCCCAATATAGCTTCCATAACTTTAACTCGCCTTCTAACTTTGCCACAGAACAAGAGATATCATCCTGATAAAATTTTATGGCAGCCAAAAATTTTTCTTGGTTGAGGTTATATTATTTATGAGGTAGGAACAATATTCCATAATTCCGCTTCATTGGAGTGTTTTTCAGAAAATCTAAATTTTAATTCAGAAATTAAATAATCTAAAATTGGTAAAAAAATTGACAATTTATAGCGAATACAAAAATTTGCACGATTTGTCTGTTTCTTAGTAGTTCTGGGCAACTTAATTTCGATATTTAAAGTTTTGGCTTTGGAACAATTTTTTTCAAGTGAAAATAATTATCACTATCAGATCTTATTTCTTCCGATGCTTTTAAGACTATATAAATTTCATATGCTGCACAAATATAATTAAATTTCATAGCGCATTTCCGTTTCAAATCTTAGATCTTGATGAATTTTTTTTAGCTGTCATTTTTTTTTGAGGTCTTACATGGGATCCGCCAGTGATTCCTTATAAGAATTCACACCAACAATTAATTAATAAATCTAATACTAAATGGGACAGCAACGCGCTTTCCTACTGTAAGATAACGAAAATTGCTAGACCGTTGTGTAGTTATAGTATCACGGTAATTTAGCCAATAGAAAATAGGAGTTACTACTTCCACAGAATGGTTTTATAGCCATTATTGCTCTGAATACTCATAGTAATTATAAAGTTATATTGGGGGTGTAATCTGGTTGTATATACTGTATACGTTCCGACTGGCAGTTGTAATGAAACTTGACAGTAATCATAATAATATTTGCTTGTTACGGTAATAAAGCATGTAGGTACTTACCAATCGAAGTCAGTACTATAGTTCTTAAAAGTTTAAACAGCTTCTAGTGTGATATTGCTCTTGTCATTTAATATTGCATATGATTATCTATTATGCAACGTGGTTTATTGAGGTCGTAAAATTCGTCCATAGATTATAAAGTCCAATACTAAAGATGGGTTGTTCGAAATAATTAATAATAATAATAATAATAATTAGGGCCTTTATTCAAAATTCTATAACCAATGTGTTACAATGTATGATGGGCGAGGTTCAGTTCGTTGTGTCTACATTACTGCAACACGACGTCTGTTCAAATAAGAATCTTCTATTGATTTATCTGACATGCAAAATTAAAAAAAACCTATATACAAAATAAAAAATAATTATTTGATCCAGGTGTTGGTACAATCAATAGAATTCAAATTCAGACAGGACAGCTAGAAGACTCCGAACAACTATGTTACCTGCGCAACAAATACGTTAACACTAACCCCCACCAACGTCTTGTGGATTACAGGTTCTAACGGATACAATTCGTTTTTGGGGACGCTGTTCTGCTTTCTTAATCGTAGAGAAAGCGCTCTACTGGGAACAAAATGCGTCGCATTGAGAAGATACAATTTATTTCTTAACAACATTCATCATAGCTTTCAGAAAACATTTCTGCAACATTTTCGTATACTCTTAGAGAAATTTTCTTTTGTATATACTGCCCTTTGAGGCATTAAATGTTAATACAAAACTTATAAATTAGGCTAAAACGGGCAAAATAACCATCTATTAAGCCAAACTTTACAAAACTAAACCTATGCTTATCAGGGGATCACCGCGGTTTCAGCAGCTCCTTTGTAGTCAGGTAATAAAACCGCCGAGAGCTGCTAAACGGCCGGTGCGTGTTATCGCTAGAGGGCACCAGCTGAATTCAAAGGGCCATATTAACGGTTGAGAAAACAGACCATTTTGGATATCGGGCACATCAGTAGTTTAAAATGATTGGATTACATAAACAGTAAATGAGTGTTTAAAAAACACAAAGAGTTTGCTCTAACTACACAGGGTGATTCACGTTAAGTAGCCCATTAGAAAATCTCGGAAACGAGTGAATTTAGTTTTTTTCAACATTTAGTAGCTTTCATAATTGACCTTGAACTTTAAAGATATCATATTTTTACGTTTGAGTCACTTAAAACTTATGGCCAACTATGTTATTTCAAACAAAAAGCCCTGTATATTATAGCATTTGTGGGTACCTTATTAGAACCTAAGTGACTTTTGTTAATACTATTAACCTATCTCTAACCGTTTTTGAGATATAAATTATAAAATTAATTTTTGATGTAAAAACATACCGAGTAGACAGTTCAGTAACTTTGAAATGTTATATTAGGTTTTGCTCCGTCGTTAGTAATTTTATGACCAAGATAATCAACTTCTTTATGTAGAAATTCGGATTTGTCCAATTGGATTTTAAAATTTGATTGTCTGAGGCGTTCAAATATAGATTTTAGTCTTTGGATATGTTCTTGTAGGGATGTTGAGAAAATTACGATGTCATCGAGGTAAACTAAGCAAATTTCATTTTGAAATCCGCGTAATACGTTGTTCATGACACGTTGAAACGACGCAGGCGCATTCTTCAAACCGAAAGGCATTCTTTTGTATTCATAGTGCCCTGTATCTGTCATACATGTAACTATAAAGGTAATCATTTAAAATTTTGACAGCTTTTGACCAAAACATAGATCTTTAGATTTTATAACTTAAGTTTCACGTTTCTGATACGGGAGATTTTTAAAATTGTGCCATTCTAGCCAGTTAGATAAATGTGCATAAGTAAATTTTTGCAAATGGAACAGTGTTTCACCTTACTAGCGTGTAGATATTCAAATTTCCTATCTAAATGTATGATATGTCACTATCCACATTTTTAGTCGGAATTATGAGCAATTTAAAAAAATCTTAAAATCTCTGTTTGTATTAAGTTCATAAGACATTATTTTTGTAAAGTAGCTTCGACTGAAATTATTAGTCTGTTGTCATATTCTAGTTTACTTAATTAAAATTACTTTGTATTTGCAAAAATTGCAATCAAAACCTATACTTTACAAAAATAATGCCTTATGAACAAACAGAGATTTTAAAACTTTTTTAAATTGCTCATAATTCCACAGCGACTAAAAATATGGACAGTGACATATTGGTTTTTCAGATAGGAAATTTGTTTCTCTACACATTAGTAAGATTAACTAATTAAATCGCTAGATTGGCACAATTTAAAAAAAATACCTGTATGAAAAACTTAAAACCCAGAAGTGTAGTAGTAATTGAGGGGAGGTTCCGAAACCTGGCAAGCAGACCAACGGCGATTCTTTTTGCAAAACCTTGTAAAACCTAAGTTAGGGAATCTAAGTATCTATGTTTTAGTCAAAGCTGTCAAAATTTTAAGCCCATGTTTACCTTCATTACATTTAAAGTTACTGAACTTTCTTCTCTGTATGTTTTTACATCAACAATTACTTTTGTAAATTCATATCTCAAAAACGGTTAGATATAGGTATAGATTACTATTAACAAAAGTTACTAAGGTTACAATAAGGTATCCCAAAGAGTTTAAAATATATAGGATATTCTGTTTGAAATAACAAAGTTGTCCATAACTGTCGATATAACTGGAAGTCATTAAAACGGGAAATTATAATATTTTAAAGGTCTATTATGCCTGCTACCAAATTTTAAAGAAGTAAGAACATTACTCGTTTTCCGAAATCTTCTAATAGGCCACTCAACGAGAATCACCCTCTGTAGGGACTGTAAGAACATTCCTTATTTGGTTGACAAAATGTATGTTATGTATCTTGCATCCGAAAAGCCACGAATGTGGCATTTCTAAATTTGTTTGCGTAGTTATTAGGTTAAGGTAAATACAAAAGTCATCCATGGGTTGAGAAAGACATCTTGGCTGGTTTGTTGAATTGCAGAATATGATGCAGAATATGTAGTTCTTAAATAAGAATACTTCTTCTTCTTCGACTGTCTATCCACTATTGTTGGATGTTGGCGACCATATTTCCATACATTTCTCTGTCGGTTGCTGTGTGGACCAACTCTCCTATCGTTCTTAACCCCGTCCACTCTCTTATATTTCTTAACCATGACATTTGCTTTCTGCCCATGCTTCTATTTTGTTGACGGACGATGCCTTCAATGTCCAGGTCTCTGCACCGTACAGCAACACCGACCATACATAGCATTTGGCATAGCGTAATCTTAGTTTTAATTTAATGTCACGACTAGTTAGTACTCTTTTAAATTTAAAAAAGTTATTTCGGGCCATTTCGATTCTGCATTTAATTTCTTTGTCATTATCCCAGTCTTCATGCAACCAGCTTCCTAGATATTTATATTGTGTTACACGTTCTAAAGTTTGGCCGTCTGCTATTAATCTTGCATTGTTGTACGGGAGTTTGCGTCTGCTTACTATCATGAACTTTGTTTTATTGCTATTTATTTTAAGACCATAATCTGTACCAACATAATTCAGCTCGTCGATTATTTGTTGCAGATCTTCAATATTATCTGCAATTAAGATAGAGTCATCTGCATATCTAATGTTGTTCATATATACCCCATTTACCTTAATTCCAACATCTTTGTCTTCCATGATTACCTTAAAGATGCTTAAAGATGCTTTCTGAATAAAGATTAAATAGAAGAGGTGATAATATGCAACCTTGTCTTACGCCTCTACATATGGCAATATCTTTAGTTTTAACGTCATTTGTTTTTACATGAGCAGACTGATGCCCGTACAGGTTCTGTATATAACGGATGTCTTTGTCGTATAAGAATACAAGTTTATATAAATATATTATGAAATAAAAATATATTTTGAAGAAAGCGTTTTTATATACCTAGTCAGCAAAACATCATTTAAATTGGTTACGAGCTATACCGGATGACTGGTGTATAGCTGGAGTATTCCTGGAAAAAACCTGACATCCGTAGAAGCTGGGTAGTTACACGACATATTTTCAGGCAGAGGTCTACGCCATTCTGACTGCAAGTCTAGATTAAGTCGGGGAGTGCCAAGAGCGGGTAGCATAAATCTGCTTAGACAGCCAAGCTGCCCTCAAGGCGACATGCAAACCTAGGGTCACGTCAGTACTCGTTGAAGAGGAAGTTAAACTGGTCTGGGTCCCGGGATATCAAGCAGGGCATGCAAACCAAAGAGTAGATGAGCTCGTCAGGCTCGAAGCCGGGACTCCTTTCCAAGGGACAGAACCAGCAATAGGAATTTCAAAACCTTTGCCACACGGCGTTCTACGGAACAATGGCGACAAACCCAATGATGCAGACAGGCCAAGGACTTGATAACAGGAGCAGACAAATTTAAATTGGAGGGGCTCCTGAACAGGAGACGGCGGGTCCTCAATCCACTAATAGGGATTCTGACTGGGTACTGTCGGTTGAGTCGACGACGCTAATTAACGTGGAGGAGAACCCAATTTGTTCTGGGTGTCAGGAATAGGAGGAGACACCTCTGCACTTTCTGGGGACGTGTAAAGATATGGGGAGCCTAACACATCATATCGTCGGCTCGGTGATTTTCCGAAGAGAGGAAGTTATTGCCCTCGCCTGGAAGGATATTCTGACTTTCATAACTAGGTCGGGAAGATTAATACATGGCACAGAGTAGTTAGAGGAAGATTTAGGGGTAGACACAAAGGATCGATTTGGTCTACTTGCCAGGCTGCGGAGCCTCCCCACAACCACTACTACTACTACTACTACTAGTCAGCAAGACATTTAAATTGGTTATACGAGCTCTACCGGGTGGTATGTACCGCCAGACTGGCCACGTTCATCCCATGTATACCCCTAAATATTGGCTCCTCTACTAATTTTATATCAAAATTGTATTAGATTTTTTTGAAGGTATGATGGACTTGATCGAATTTCAATAGGTGCATTATTTTATTAGGATGTTATAAATAATATCATAAAGAATTTTTTTTTAATTGTTTATGACAAATTTTGTATGATGTTATGTGAGATATTATTAGCTATTTTTTTAATAACAAGACCTTCAAAAAAGTCTAATACAATTATTATACACACATAAATTATGGGTGAAAAATGTTATAGTAAAATTCACAAGATAAATGTTGTTCTTTTAAAAATTTGGTTAGCCCTGTTTCAAGCGAATGAAAATATATGGGAAAGCCGATGGGACGCTTACGCAACGACCCAAAAGGATCCAAAAAATGTTTTACCTTTTATCAGCACTTTACATTAAAAATAAAAGAAAAGGACAAAAGCTGAAATTATAAATAGCTTCTAAGCGTCAAGTATATTCCCAAATCTATAAGGATTTCCAGGACAGAACATCATACAACTTTAAGTAGCTTTGTCACTGCATCTTGACAAGGGCACATGAAAATCCGAAGCTGGAGATCAATTAGTCATTTCATGTTGTTGGTTCGTTGTTTTGTTTATTGTCCGGATTAGAATTTCAAATTGTTTAGGTCTGCCCGCTAATGTTTTATAACTCCAACTTATGGACAGATATATACAGGGGTCATGTTTTATTTAATACTTTAACTAACATTAACTTGTCTTTCTATCAGAATTTTATATTTGGCCGAGTGTTCTATGACTGTACTCAATATAATCCAATAAACGAAGCGCTTAAAATATAATTTTAGATAGAAAGCAAGGAAACTTCGTTTTTACGGGGGGAGGGGGGAGGTGTAATTACCCTCCCTCCCATGATTGAGAAAATACAACGGTAATACGTGAAAAATAATATATATGGCAATATTTAGAAGATCTTAACGGATTGCGCGCATTCTAGTGGGTGCCGCGGCGTGATCTGTTTCTAATCTGCAAAACTGCAGACTGTTTCGGTGAAAACGCGAATAACGTTTCATATACTGGATTGTGATGCACTTCGTGATTATTTAGTTGTCTACCTTTCGATTATTGCTAGTGCGACTGCCTTTTGTATTGGAGTTAATTCCGCTGGAATGGCGCTACGGTGTATTGATGGCCGGTTTACTTTTGTAAAATGCTTTTAATACATCTTACCGCTGTTGTTGGGATTGCTTGGGTTATGGCTGCCCGTAGAGTCCTAACATGGGCGAAACGGCCGTCGTGGTCTACCTGGTTCCGTAATTGCACAAAACACGAAAGTAAACAAAACTATGGCCGGCTAAATAACATCTGCTTTGCTGTACCAGCTCCAGAATATGTCTGTTTTTCTTCCTCGTATGCCAAAAGGATAAAAATAACCTCTGTTTTGTATTGTAGTTTACGTTGTGTCAACTGACTTCGTATGAATTATACATTAGTCGAAATTTAAAAAAAATTGTAGAGCCTCTGGCGTCTTCTCTTTTTCTTTAAGATTGTTGTTTTTATATTTAAAAAAATAATATGTTAAGAAGCGCTTTAAACATTTTATGATACGCAGATTGTCACTACCCCAGCCAATTTCCAAAGATTTTACTTCTAATAACTTTTAATGAAAAATTGATTACGACATTCTCTGTATAAGTTAAAATGACTGTATATTAATTCAAGCTTTGTTAATCAAAAATAATTATTAAACCTATATAAGTTTCAAAGTAATTACTACAAAATAATCAATTCCTTAAGAATTTTAGGACTTTATTAAAAGACCCTCGCTGCCATAAAACACAGAAGCAGCGTCTGTATAATACAGCGGGATATCGGCACATAAATATAAACCAAGCCATAATTTTTGGAAGCATTACCCAGCTCCATATTTCACGACCTGTAATATCGAACTTAATTAATAAAGAACACTGTTTTATGAGAAACCCTGTGAGCTGTCACTGTGGGGGTGCTTTCTTACCGAACAGTCTTTTTTATCTACCGTCACTAGTTTTTAAAAACCCTAAAAATACGTTAATTTAGTATTGATCTTCTGTCGTTTTCAGTATTTTAAGTTTTAAAGTATTACATTTATATAAGGTGAAGTGGGGTAAATGTGACATAGTTTTGGAATAGTTCGCGAACAAAGTGATAGATCTTACACTTTTGATGGAACAAAAAAAAATATACTAAATACCACAAATATAGTACTGAATTGGTTCTAGGATTGACATATTTTCAGCTTCTTTTTGAAATATGTAAGGAATTTTTTTTTAAAACCATGTCAGTAATCAGTATATCACATTTACCCCGAAGTTTGGGGCAAATGTGATAATGCTGTCTAGCTACCTATAAAAAAGGTACTTGAAATAGAATAGGGCAAATGTATAACAATTGTAGTTTGTTCGTTATTTTGCTTTTTATAAAATCAAATTATATCAAGAGGGCAAAAAGTTATCAACTTTATTCAGAACTGACAAGCAAAAACTAAAAAATTAACTTCTTCTGTAGTCAAAACAAATGCTAAAGGGAATGTAAGTAAAAACTTTTGGCCATAAAAATGTGTTTTTTGAAAATTTTACTGCCAAAGTTAAATTTTCTCTTGTATATTTCATATCAGCTTCATTGTTTTTTTTTTATATATGTTCGCACCATGATGTATCTAGAATAACGGGGTAAATGTATTCTGTACTTCACAATTGCCCCAAGGTCATATATCACAATTGCCCCAAAAAGCATTTTTTACGTGGCAAATGTGATATAGTACATAAAGTACGACGTCGTAATTGTTTGGTCATTATGATTTGTACACACGCTATATGACTATAAAGAATAAGTTTTCAAATACTAAAGCAGGCTTAATCTCAGTAAATATTAATTTCACTTAAAAATTGCTAAACACGTGTCAACTGGAATGTTGGGTTATATTATGACGAATCCTTGTGCGGCCGCTTGCAGCTATATTGGCTGGAAATTAGGTTCGCTCTAGTGTTGCGCTTATTGGTATGCAAGGTTAAAGAGGTGTGCGGTAGATGGTAGCACTACTTATAATTTTGAATGAAATTTATTAACTATTATCACATTTGCCCCTTTATCACATTTACCCCATTTCACCTTACAGGGTTAGTTGAAATAACCGGAACGGCTAATTTTCTTGAAAACTACCAAGGCTAGATCAATGAAGTTTGGTACAGGTGGATTACTTTAAAAAATTAATTGAAAATTGACAATTGCGACGTTGCCTGATTTGTAGTTTTTTCTGTAACTCAAGGAATGTTTTTTTTTTAAATGTAACACTACTCTTTTTTTTATTGAATTCGATTCCTCCTATCAACATTACCATTTCCTGATATGTAGTATCAAATTTTTATGTCAAATAGTTTTATGGGATAAAAGTTAATTAGTTACAACTCTAACTCTAAAAAAATCCAATCTATTTCCATTTTAAAACGTTTCACATAATGTGAAAAGGAAGGTTGGTAGACATAATGTACCTAATAGTATCGATAACGATAATATCATCAACTACTAACAATAACATAGCTAGTAAAAATTACTTACACATATTATCGGTTTCATAATCAAATTAATGTAGTGTATAATGTAAGTAATTTTTACTAGCTATGTTATTGTTAGTAGTTGTTTGTTGTTATTATCGTTATCGATACTATTAGGTACTTATGTCTACCAACCTTCCTTTTCACATTATTTGAAACTTAGTATGTCAATTTATTATGTGTGAATATTTTCGCGGTACTTTTTGCAACGTGGGTTTTTTTTTCATGAAATGTGGGTGGTTTAAATGAACCCAATGTTGAAATTGATAGCGACGATAATTCGAATGGGTTTAAGAGTGCTTAGTGTTTACAAGTTTTGAGTTTTCATAACGTTAAACCTTTTTTGGAAGTAAAAGTTGAATAAATGATATAATATTATACTTTTCAATTATAGTTTTTCTGCAAAAACAAGATTATTCCAATTGTTTTAATTTTTTTTATCAATAATATTTTTAAATTATATTATTGTGCAACTGAAGATAATACACTAAAAAAAAAACAATAAAAAATATCAAAAACATATTCAAATAAAAAAAATAATATAGGAGTTCCTCAAGGAAGTATACTAGGTCCAATATTATTTATTTTATCCATCAACGATAATAATATGCCTTAAGTTTTAAAAATGTGTAATTTACAAATGTTTGCTGATGACACCTTAATTTACATTAATGTTTTAAATATTTTTGATGGTCTAAATCAGTGGTTCTCAACCGCCGTTCCGCAAACCTCTTCCAGGTGTTCCGCGAAATAATTTAGTAATATCAACTAATCTGAATCATGAGATAGTATTTGATAAACTGATTATACTTCACCGCAAATATGTTGACAAAGGTGGTGTTCCGTCATTTTCCTATTGCTACCAAAAGTGTTCCGCCACCACAAAAAGGTTGAGAACCACTGGTCTAAATACTCTAAATTCTGAGATAAATATATTATTAAATTGGCTAAAAGTAAATAAATTAAAATTAAATATTTTAAAAACTAAATGTATGGTTATGGATAATAATTTAAATTGTCAAAATATAAATGTTGTAATTGATGGTGAAAAATTGGAATTAGTAAACAGTTTTAAATATTTAGGGATAATCATTGATTCAAAATTAAAATTTTTAAATTATTTTGAAAGTGGTATATCGAAGATTGCCGGAAAAGTAGGTTATTTTAAAAGAATCAGTTCTAATTTAAGTTTGTTTTCTAAATATACTGTATTTAATACTATTATATTACCACATTTTCTTTATTGTTCTTCCATTTTATACAGGGTATTTTTTTAAGGTCGACGAGCGGTCATATCTCGGAAACTACTGGGCATAGAAACTCAGGCAAAGAAAAATGATAATTAAAGTGGCCATGAGAAAATTCTGGAAATAATTTTTAAGTTCCGCATTTTGCCGCAAGAGGGCGTAATTGAAAAGTAAATTTTAAAATTTTACATAACTCCGAAAATTTCACATTAAGGTATATGTTTGATAACACCATTTTAAAGCTTGGACAATTATGCATCATTTTGGTCTTATGCTTATTGGCGTACCGACTTTGGTTAGAGTGGGGGAAGCTGTTGAAAGTGTAATCATTTAAATCACTGTAACTTATAAACGACTTATCCGATTTTAGCAAACTAAATACTGTTTGGAAGAGAAATGTATGCACTTTCACCAATCGTATTTAGTTGTCCATAATAGTTCTAAAAAAAAATGCTAGAGGACGCAATTTGCAATAACAATACATTTTTTGATTTTACTCCGAAAAAATAAATCATACGGTATAATTATGATACCATAATCGAAAAGTAGATGAAATTTGCTAGAAAAAATATTAAAACCGCAGCTCGATATCTCCGTTCGTTTCAGAGTTATTGCCAAAACAATAATTTTAATACAAATAGCACCCTCTAGCAATTTTATTAGAAACTATCGTGTACCATTAGATACGACAATTGAAGGTACTTTCAAACAAGCTTAAATTTAGTAAAATCGGATAAGTCGTTTAGAAGTTACAGCGATTTTAATGTTTACACTTTCAATAGCTTCTCCCACTCTTATCAAGTGAAAGTGTAAACATTAAAATCGCTGTAACTTCTAAACAACTTAACCGATTTTACTAAATTTAAGCTTGTTTGGAAGAGAAAGGTAAGTACCTTCAATTGTCGTATCCAATGGTATACGATAGTTTCTAATAAAATTGCTAGAGGGAGCAATTTGTGTTAAAAATTATTGTTTTGGCAATAACTCTGAAACGAACGGAGATATCGAGCTGCGGTTTTAATATTTTTTCTAGCAAATTTCATCTACTTTTCGATTATGGTATCATAATTATACCGTATGATTTATATTTTCGGAGTAAAATCAAAAACTGTATTCTTATTGCAAATTGCGCCCTCTAGCATTTTTTTTTAGAACTATTATGGACAACTAAATACGATTGGTGAAAGTGCATACATTTCTCTTCCAAACAGTCTTTAGTTTGCTAAATCGGATAAGTCGTTTAAAAGTTACAGCGATTTAAATGATTACACTTTCAACAGCTTCCCCCACTCTTATTAATGTCGGTACGCCAAGGAGCATAATACCAAAATGATGCATAACTGTCCAAGCTTTAAAATGGTGTTATCAAACATATACCTTAATGTGAAATTTTCGGAGTTATGTAAAATTTTAAAATTTACTTTTCAATTACGCCCTCTTGCGGCAAAATGCGGAACTTAAAAGTTATTTCCAGAATTTTCTCATGGCCACTTTAATTATCGTTTTTCTTTTCCTGACTTTCTATGCCCAGTAGTTTCCGAGATATGGCCGCTCGTCGACCTTAAAAAAATACCCTGTATTGTGCTAGTGAGAAAATATTTGACAAATTACAAATTTTACAAAATAGGGCAATGCGGATTATTTTAAATTGTGATAAATATACAATATGCATGTCAGCAATTTAATTTAGTATGTATCTTTATACATAAAATTAAAAATAATTAATTGCCTGATTGTTTAAAAAAATGTTGTTCTTTTAATCATGACCATCATAATTATAAAACAAGAACTAATCAATTTTTTTTGTGGATAGAGTGTCTAAACCATTTATTAGCTTATAAGTATATTTTTCATAAAGGCTCGATAAAATATAATAATTTGGAAAATTCTATTAAATCTCCAATAATATCATTAAAACTATTTAAAACAACTTTAAAATTACATTTATTTAAAAAACAAAATGATACGTAATATTTGATACAATTTGCAAAATGTTTAAATTTTCTGTCCGTTTTTGTTAAAAGAAGGTTCCGTTTTAAAATTAAAAATAAATCTATAAAAATGTCGTTAAAAAATGTATTAAAAAATATTTGATTGCAGCTTTTTTGCTAAATAAAACATGTTACTACTACTACTACTACTACAACCCCTCAATAATTGTTTATCGAGTTTATCCAAGTTTAGAAACGGTGTTTTAAAATATTTTTTTCGTTAAACACGTCCTCATAACAACTATAATGATGATTTACATAACAGCAACAACAACAACAACAACAAAAATAACCCATTTACAACTTGGATAATCTGGACGCACCGCTATGCTACTGAAATTCCCTTCTACCAGGGATATATTTACAAATATACCACCTAACCCTTTCTTCCAACGGGAAACATCTGAAAATTGGGGGTGTTCGTAACAGTTCTGTTGCTTTAACATAAATTAATAATAACATTGTTCCCGATAATGCAATCTTGCCATGTGAAATTACGATTTGAGAATGAATTATAGCTATATGATACGGCAGATAGCAACGCGAATTGGAGCAGTTTATCAATTAATCATCTCTCTTGTATCGTGAGTAATATAAGATCAGACTAGGTAAAGTTTTTAAGTTGGTTGGTGGTACACTTGAATAATCTTTAGCTTTAGAGTGGTAGTGAATTTATATTATAGGATTTAAATAAATGATAAATAAAATAAATAAATATATAAAGAACGCAATGTTGTCCACAGTGACTGACAGACGACAGTAAGTTGTTTTCGTTTATTTCTTCATAATGGGTAACCTAAAAATTTATTTTGACATTTGTCACGTTCGCTGGTTTTCGAAATAAATTTGTTTTTTAGTAATTGACTGTATTAAATACTTAGTTAAAAAAAAATTTATTTTCAACCAATTAGAAAGCTCATTTTTGTTTACGTTGCTTATAGCAACCGGAGATTATCGCGATAATTTTGTTAGTTCCTATTAACTTAATGAAATTAATAAGTGATAATTTTTCTGTCAAAAATGAAGTGCTTTATATCTATTGGCAAAAGTCACTCAGAATAAAATCAAGATACACTTTGTTGCTAACTTATAATTTTTATTGATACTTACCAATTTGCTTTACATTTCGAACACCGGGGCTAAAAGAAACACATCAAAAATTTAACTAAACTCATCGGAAATATGTTTTTTTAAGTTTGTAGACATGTAATTTCAGATGTTATGGTTGAAAACGAATTAATGTTTTTAATGTTCCTGAAATGTTAGTAATAAACCTTAGTTACTAACAAGTGAAATCCACTTCTATTGTAAAAATATAGTTCGTTATATTTAACTAAACTCATTGGAAATATGTTTTTTTAAGTTTTATTTGAAAGTATGTAGACATATAATATCAGATGTTATGGTTGAAAACGAATTAATGTTTTTAATGTTTCTGAAATTTTAGTAATAAACCTTAGTTACTAACAAGTAAAATCAACTTGTATTGTAAAAATACAGTGCGTCATATTAAACTAAACTCATCGGAAATGTGTCTTTTAAAGTTTTATTTGAATTTAAAACTATAAAGACATTGGCTGTCAGATAACAAATTTTTATTTAATGTTTCTCACATTTTAGTAATAAAAATAAGTAACTAACGGCTAAAATGAACTTCATTTCTAAAACTCTAATTAGTTACAATTAACTCAAGCCGCCGGAAATATGTGTTTGTAGCATTTTATCAAAAAAATTACAATAAGAAAAACTCCAATTTATGAAATTTTCTTACCGAATTTCCCACGCAGCAGAATTAATTCCCGATAATTCTGCTGCTAGGGAGATTATAAGTGAACATTACATCACAAAGATTTAATTGTAAAATAAACATAATATACACATCAAATTTTTAATTCCATAAAAGCTCCATTAAGGTTCTACACCATTTTCTCTTCTGCTAATACCATCAGCACCGATTGTATTTTCTGTCTCCTGATGATGAACGTTTCTACGTTCGAAACATGTAGAGACTCTTACTGAATATTCTTATTCTATTAAACTTTGTGGAGGAAGACTTTGAGTTTTTTCTTTCTTTCCCATACTTTCAACACCACTTTAAGCATGGACTATTTCTTCAAATTATTTTTTTAATGTTAAATGTATTTAAGACTCCTAAAAGTTGTTCTTTTTTGTACCTAAACTCAAAATAAATATTATTTTCTAAAAAAAATGTGTATTTCAGTTTTAGTACTTGATCTATTTGGTGCTGTATATAGCAAACGACTGTGATAACTTGCGATATCCCTTATTATCATGCTATTGTCGGGGATATTTTTTAAAAGGTAATTTTCAAACCAGTTTTCAAAAAGTTCCGAACTTGTGTCTTTATGGAATCCTTAATATTCTTGGCAGACAACAGCAAACAGTTGCAACGCTTTGAACTAGATAATAGACCCATCTTTTGGACACTTTGTCGTGTGTCTCAAACCATGTTTCGTCCAGGTAAAATACAGACCTGTTTTCTAGTCTATATTTTTTAATTTGCTGCAGGGAATTAAATCTCGAAGTCCGCAGTCTTTGTGATTCCATTACCACTGTTTTTTTTTGTCTATTTTGTGGTATCTAAAGCATATTGTGGAAGCCACTGTGTGCAAGGGTGCACGGCTAATATTTATGTTTCTCTCATCTTGTTCTAGCTTCATTTTAAGTTTATCCAAGGTAGGGACAATCTAATCATCATAGGGGGATCATGATTTCTTGTCGACATTCTTCCAAACGATAATATTGAAAATCATTGCGTTTTTTCATGTTTGTTGTTCCATTACGGCTTACGATATTTTTTAGAGACGACATTGGCGTTTTTGTAAGTAAACAGGTGTTCTTCAAAACATCTTGCTTGATGAATCCTCTATTTATTATTATACTAGATGCAGAGCGATAATTTGTCGACGGGCGCCACATAACAAAAAACTAATTGAACACTAATATTTCTATAAACCACAGAATCAACACTTCAACAAATTTCTCAAACGCGCATTACGTAGGCTTTATCAAAACTGAATATATATTTTAATTGCACTAGGTTCTGCTATGGGGGCAATTAACAAAGGTGCCTAACCTAAATAACAATTGCAAATGCCATAAACTTATCAAATATGGGGTGGGTCTACCTTCTCTTGATAACAAGGACAACATTTCTATGGAAAATAGTGGTAACCAAATGGCATTATTAAAATTGTAAATATGTCACCCTGTAGACTTTCAGGTATACAGCAAAGATGTGTTATTAAAATAAATGGCAGGTAGCATAAGCCCAAGACTATATACTTTGAGATTTACTTTTTAGTAATTAATATCACTAATAGTTAGGTTAGGTTAGAGTGGCAGACCTCTGGCATTGTCCAAACAGTCACACGTAGTCCTATAAGAACCTATTTGCATCAGCATTCCTGATGGTTAACGCGATCGTAGAAGACTCTTGACAGCTCATTCAAACCAGCCACTGCTGTTAATAAACTTAGTAAGTGGACCCAGCTGCAGGCTGCTTACTTCCTCCAGATCATAAAAAATGGTTCGCCCAGGCATTGAACCCTCTTCTCGCGAGGCCGGGGCATTCACACACGAAATGCTGAATACTTTCCTCCTCTTCTTCATCTCTGCAACTTCTACAGAAGCCGTTAGTTGGTATTTGCATACGTTCAGCGTGTCTACCGAACAGGCAATGTCCGGTGACTACGGCAGTAATGTTTCTTAGGTTCTTCCGACTGTGCTGTAATAGCTCTGCGGTTCTCCTGTTATCAAGTAGGGACCACAATTGCCTGGAGATGCTACAAGTTGTAAGCCCTGTCCATCTGCTTTGCGCAAGTTGTTTAGCTGTTCGATCTATCTCTTTTTTGACTGATCCCAGTGGTCTAGCCACAGTATTCTCTGCTAGTTCGACAGACATGCTTACGCCCTCCCTGGCGAGCGCATCAGCAGTCTCGTTGCCTTATATGTTGTTATGTCCAAGAATCCAACACAAGGTGATTCGACGTTGAGCACCAAGTATGCAGAGATTGTTGCGACAGCGCCTTACTAATTTTGACTTAGTACTGCTGGAGCAAATTGCCTCTATGGCTGCTTGACTATCTATATAGATAGCTATAGACGCAGGTTCTCTCAAGCCTGATGGGTGATCCCGCAGGGTATTTACTGCTTTATCCACTGCAAAAATGTCTGCCTGGAAAATGCTGCAGTAGTCTATACGACCTCTGTATTAGCGTGCTTTCGGAGAAGATACCAGCTCCCACCTCACTTATAGTTATTCCAAATAATATCTATACAACAAATAAAACTCTCTATAAAAATATCCGACAAAACATTGTATATCCATGGTGATATCAATAATCTTTAACCATTTACAAATAATGATATACTAATAATTGAACGTTGTCGTTTGTTGTTTAAACTGCACACGTCACTGCATGTTAGTTTATTTTCAAAGTGGTCAAACGGCAAAACAATGAACACCCTATTAGGCCGGCGGCGTCATTATCTATTCCGACCAATCAAGCAATTTCAACCGTTAGTGCGTTAATTAATTCCATTTCGGATGTGCCATTGTCATTATTAAAATACCAACAAATAAACAATGCATCGCGACAGTGTAAATACTGACTGTTCTGACGGCACTATGTTATGATTGCGTTTTTCGTTCAATGTATGCTTTCGGGAATCACATTCGGTATAACCTATGTTTATACGACTCATTTCTATAAATAAACAATTTGTAATTTTCGAATTTAGGTTTATTTCTTGTCATTCAAAGCTTTAGTTTTTTATGTGCCCATGCATGCATGATAAACCGGGTATACTGTTTTGACCAACTCGAACTTGGTTGGTTGGTTGGTTAAAGGCGGGGGTCGGGTTCGACGTGTGGCCCAAGCTTCTTACTCTGCAGCCTTCTGGTCAGTGCTGCCACGTCTGCCGATTTATCGGTAGATCTACCGATTTTTGAATAGATCTACCGATCTACCGATTCTAGTGTGAAATCTCCCGATTTATCGAAGTTTTTAAAAATACTCATATAGGTATATATTTAAATTATTATACGATTTATCTAGTGATGGGATCACTCGAGTGAAAAAAAAACCTATCATTCGGTTTTTTCAATCACTTGAATTATTCGATTATCTTCGGAAATAATTCGAGTGACGAAATGAGTGACGAATATATGGTTTTTATTTTCCAACGCGTCTCCAAAGTTGCTGCCCGCCTGTCAATCACTCCAGATGGCCAGAGCCTTCTCCTAGCGAACGGCTAAACCGAGTGGTTTCGGTTATTATTGGCGATATAATTCAAATTAAATACTGCATTACGGGTTACCTGTGTGATAATATGATTTATTATTTAGATTTAATTACTGCATTACGGGTTGCCTGCGTAGGATAATAGGATTTATTATTTTATTTAGATTTAAATCGTCGGCGTCTATTGAAGTACTGAAAACTAAATGTATACGATTTATCTAGTGATGGGATCACTCGAGTGAAAAAAAAACCTATCATTCGGTTTTTTAAATCACTCGAATACTCGGTAGTCGATTATTAAAATAAGTCGATTTTTCCCAACAGTAGATTTATCCTCTGAGCCATGAGCTCATAGTAAATACTCAATTGCGCCTCCCTAGTTTGTTTAAGAACATCTCTAAAAACAATCTTATATATTTAGCGACATCTAGGGGTGGCCACCCAAATCATATAATAAATAACGTCAATACAATTTCTGTAATTCCCCGATGCATCTTCGGGTATTCCCCTTTTCTATGTTTCTGTAAAACCACTTTGAACGCTTGGACTGGTGGCTATTCCGCTATTAGGTATTATAAACGTGCGTTGAAGGTTAGGGAGTAAAAGTATATTTTCCGATTCCGATATTAGTTTTCATTTGAATTTATAGCGCAATCCGCTAGCTACCGATTTTAGACCGCAATCTACCGATTTATTTTTTAAAATCTACCGATATTGGTTAGCAAGAGCGTGGCAGCACTGCTTCTGGTTTATTGTGCGCCACAGTATTATTAGAAAAGGTTTGTTCCTTCTACGAGGTCCAGTAGTTTTCTTCCAAGTTTGTCGTGCGGGAGGTTATCGCCACGTCGAATGTTTCCGAAGATTTTGAATCTTTTACGGTTTAGCCCTTCGCAGCTGTATATGATATGGGAGGCAATTTTGTCCTCTTCACCGCAAAGTCTACATTTAATGGGTCTATTATAGACTCCCATTCGTTGAAGGTGTTTTCTAAAGTGACAATGGCCCGTTAGTTGGCCGGTCACTTGTTTTAACTGGGTGGGTGGTTTTATAGTTTATTTGACTTGTTCTCTTTCTTTTTGAACTAAAAACATGACGACGAATCATTTTTAAACAAACCCTTAGAAATAATTTTCTATCGTTAAAATCTGCTAGGTTTGCAACTACGAAAAATGCCAGAAATTACTTAAAATTTTCTTATAAGAATCCAAAAATTAAGTAAAATACAGGGTGTTGTATTTAAAATAGGAAAGTTGGTATTGGCCACTGTTACATGACACACCCTGTATAAAAAAATTTTATTGAAAAAATGCGCAACTAGAAATTCCAATTCCACGCCCCCATGTATTTATTATCGAATTCATTCCATTTGGATGACACACACTGTATGTCCATCAATTATTTCTTTCGGTACCTTTTTATTACTCCAACTAGTAAGTAGTGCATTTACTGTAAACCTTCTGTTTTTACAACCAATTCTGACCTGACAAAATGCCATCGGTGACTTGATTAATATTTAAATTGGTTAAAATCAGGCTGTATTATAAATTAGCTATGAAAATTATCCTGGTGACAATATCTTTTGCGGATGACACAGTTTTCTTTGTTGAGAGTAACTCATGGGAAAGAGTCGAAAAGAAAATTAATAATTGTAATTTATAAAAAATGGTGCGGTGGTTAGATGATAATTTGTTGACCATCAATTTAAGTAAAACCAAATATCTACTCTTTGCAAGTAATATCTCGGGCCTTCCGTACAATGGGCAAATAAATGTCGACTTAACATTTAGAAAAGAAAAAAATGGGAAATGGAACCATCATTTAGAGCAACTCACTAAGAAACTTGGATCCTTATTTTATCTGTTTAAACATCAAAAAAATATCTGATATATAGGTTGTATGCGAACAGTGTATTTTGCTTTAGTTCAGTCTTTGTTAAGCTGCGGAATAACTGCATGGGGAGGAGCTTACCAAAATACGTACCCTTAAACCTTTGGAACTTACTCAAAATAGACTTATTAAAACTATTTATGGCCTAACTATGAGATTTCCCACGGATCAGCTGTTCGGATTTACAAATCTTTTAAGCGTTAGAAGTATTTATTACAAAAATTCCCTTCTATATTTAATTAAAACTAATTATTTTGATTTGCCACATACATCAAGTTAATAAACTAGGTTTCACGTTTATAATAATAAAAAATTGCCTAAAATGTCAACGTCGTTGGGACAAAGAAGTTTTTTATATGTGGGATACAGGTTATTTAACATTATTCCACAAAATCTTAACAGTATAATTCGCCAAGTAAGATTTAAAACTTGTTTAATGAAATGACTTATTGCTGGTCCTCCATTAATCTTCTAGAAAACAAATTTGCTCTAAGGTTCTATGCTCATGTACCTGCAATATTAATTCCGCTTGTTTGCTTACTTTACATTTTTTTTTAATTAACGAAGTTAAAAAAATAACATACCTAATGAAAGTAGATATTTAGATTCATTATATTAAATACCGTGCGAGCAAAAATTATTTGCATCAAAGAGGGCCTTGCATCTAATGACGTAATGCTTAGCGGTATCAACCAATCAGTTATTCCGTCATCTTTGACAGCCGTTACAAGTAATTTTATCTAAACCAAGCCCTACGGTTTTTAATCCAGCCCTCTTTGATGCAAATAATTTCTGTTCGCTTGCAGTATATAAATTTAAAATTAGAAATTTTTTAATAAAATGTACTCAAAATCTTATCAATTAAACAAGTTATTACCATTTCAAACTGGTAATTATTTTGGCGTACATTTTGGACATCTTGTACGTCAGGTTTTCGTAAGTGCGACGCAAAACTAAATCAGTTAGTAAGTAGGCTCTAGTGTGAATTTGATTTTAAAAAATTTGCCAACTACTTAATTTAACATTGACTTAATCTGTCTATGTTTATATATAGAATACTAAAGCTTCTGTATAATATCCTTTAAATATTCAGTCATGCATAAATGAGCAGGCACATTTCCGTGCAATTCTAATGTATTCTAATGTATATTCCTTGTACGAAATAAAGGATTGTTAATATCTTCTCAAAACGTCGATATTATTACGATCTTGCCAGGATTTAACACACAATATTTCTAATTGTACAAACAAGGGTAACGACACAATTAGTCGATGCCAATTTCAACAATTAGTTATCGGGGTAAAACACCAAAGCTGTTTTTTAGGATTGTAAAGTCTATGCAGAAGCCTAATATGGATAAAAATAAATACTTTAACGAAGGCAAATATTCCTTAAGTAAGTAAACATTTGTATTTACGCTAAAATACTTAAATATAATATTTTAAGGGTTTTTCATTTATTTGGCCACACGGAGGAAAATGATCTAATACAATAGTTTTACTAGGACAACTAGGACATAGCATCAAGTCATATACAGGGTGATTCATTAAGGGTGGCGACCGGCCATATCTCGTAAACTACTAGGCAAAGAAACTTGGAGAAAAAAAATTATGATTAAAGCGGTCATGAGAAAATTCCGGAAATTACTTTTAAGTTCCTCATTTCGCCGCAAGGGGCACAATTAATTTTTTTTTTTTTAATTCTAAATTTCTCCGAAATTTCCCATATTAAGGTATAACTCTGATTACATCATCGAAAAGCTTAGACAATTCTGCATCATTTTGGTTTAAGGCTCGTTGGCGTACCGACCTTGATAAGAGTGGGGGAAGCTATTAAATGTGTAAACATTAAAATCGCTGTAACTTCTAAACGACTTATCCGATTTTACTAAATTTAAGCTTGTTTGGAAGGGAAAGGTAAGTATCTTCAATCGCCGTATCCAACAGTACACGATAGTGTTTAATAAAATTGCTAGAGGGCGCAATTTGTAATAATAACGGTTTTTTCGATTTTATCCCGGAAATTCAAATCATACGGTATAACTATGACATCATAATCGAAAAGTAGATGAAATTTACAAGAAAAGATGTGAAGACCGCAGTTCGATATCTTTGTTCGTTTCAGAGTTATTGCCAAAACAATAATTTTTAATACAAATTGCGCCCTCTAGCAATTTTATTAAAAACTATCGTGTACCATTAGATACGACAATTGAAGGTACTTACCTTTCTCTTCCAAACAAGCTTAAATTTAGTAAAATCGGATAAGTCGTTTAGAAGTTACAGCGATTTTAATGTTTACACTTTCAATAGCTTCTCCCACTCTTATCAAGTGAAAGTGTAAACATTAAAATCGCTGTAACTTCTAAACGACTTAACCGATTTTACTAAATTTAATCTTGTTTGGAAGAGAAAGGTAAGTACCTTCAATTGTCGTATCCAATGGTACAATATAATTCCTTGCCAGGATTTAACACACAATATTTCTAATTGTACAAACAAGGGTAACGACACAATTAGTCGATGCCAATTTCAACAATTTGTTATCGGGGTAAAACACCAAAGCTGTTTTTTAGGATTGTAAAGTCTATGCAGAAGCCTAATATGGATAAAAATAAATACTTTAACGAAGGCAAATATTCCTTAAGTAAGTAAACATTTGTATTTACGCTAAAATACTTAAATATAATATTTTAAGGGTTTTTCATTTATTTGGCCACACGGAGGAAAATGATCTAATACAATAGTTTTACTAGGACAACTAGGACATAGCATCAAGTCATATACAGGGTGATTCATTAAGGGTGGCGACCGGCCATATCTCGTAAACTACTAGGCAAAGAAACTTGGAGAAAAAAAATTATGATTAAAGCGGTCATGAGAAAATTCCGGAAATTACTTTTAAGTTCCTCATTTCGCCGCAAGGGGCACAATTAATTTTTTTTTTTTTAATTCTAAATTTCTCCGAAATTTCCCATATTAAGGTATAACTCTGATTACATCATCGAAAAGCTTAGACAATTCTGCATCATTTTGGTTTAAGGCTCGTTGGCGTACCGACCTTGATAAGAGTGGGGGAAGCTATTAAATGTGTAAACATTAAAATCGCTGTAACTTCTAAACGACTTATCCGATTTTACTAAATTTAAGCTTGTTTGGAAGGGAAAGGTAAGTATCTTCAATCGCCGTATCCAACAGTACACGATAGTGTTTAATAAAATTGCTAGAGGGCGCAATTTGTAATAATAACGGTTTTTTCGATTTTATCCCGGAAATTCAAATCATACGGTATAACTATGACATCATAATCGAAAAGTAGATGAAATTTACAAGAAAAGATGTGAAGACCGCAGTTCGATATCTTTGTTCGTTTCAGAGTTATTGCCAAAACAATAATTTTTAATACAAATTGCGCCCTCTAGCAATTTTATTAAAAACTATCGTGTACCATTAGATACGACAATTGAAGGTACTTACCTTTCTCTTCCAAACAAGCTTAAATTTAGTAAAATCGGATAAGTCGTTTAGAAGTTACAGCGATTTTAATGTTTACACTTTCAATAGCTTCTCCCACTCTTATCAAGTGAAAGTGTAAACATTAAAATCGCTGTAACTTCTAAACGACTTAACCGATTTTACTAAATTTAATCTTGTTTGGAAGAGAAAGGTAAGTACCTTCAATTGTCGTATCCAATGGTACAATATAATTTCTAATAAAATTGCTAGAGGGCGCAATTTGTATTAAAAATTATTGTTTTGGCAATAACTCTGAAACGAACAAAGATATCGAACTGCGGTCTTTACATCTTTTCTTGCATATTTCATCTACTTTTCGATTATGATGTCATAGTTATACCGTATGATTTGAATTTCCGGGATAAAATCGAAAAAACTGTTATTATTACAAATTGCGCCCTCTAGCAATTTTATTAAACACTATCGTGTACTATTGGATACGGCGATTGAAGATAATTACCTTTCCCTTCCAAACAAGCCTAAATTTAGTAAAATCGGATAAGTCGTTTACAAGTTACAGCGATTTTAATGTTTGCACATTCAATAGCTTCCCCCACTCTTATCAAGGCCGGTACGCCAATGAGCCTTAAACCAAAATGATGCAGAATTATCTAAGCTTTTCGATGATGTAATCAGAGTTATACCTTAATATGGGAAATTTCGGAGAAATTTAAAATTAAAAAAAAAATTTAATTGTGCCTCCTTGCGGCGAAATGAGGAACTTAAAAGTAATTTCCAGAATTTTCTCATGACCGCTTTAATCTTAATTTTTTTTTCTCCAAGTTTCTACGCCTAGTAGTTTCCGAGATATGGCCGGTCGCCACCCTTAATGAATCACCCTTTATTAGTTCAATTAGTTGGTATATAATTTTTATTGATTTTTACAATCTGGCAAAAACTTAGTTACGTGTAAAACATTTTTAAACACAATTTCTTGTTCAAGAATTTGAAAAAGTTTTTGCCCCAGAACTTGAACCGTGAAATACTTTAACCCTTGGATTCATATAAACATACCTAATTATTTACGTATGTACGAACAAACCCGCTTTAGTGTTATATCAATTCCATATTTGCTAGTAGTAATGAAGTTATCCATTAGCAGCACAGTCTTGTTAAATAATGAACTACTTTTAATACAGCAATTTCGTTAAGAAATAAATTGTATCCTCTTAATGCGACGCATTTTGTTCCTAGTAAAGCGCTTTCTCTACAATTTAGAAAGTAGAACAGCATCCCCAATTGTTCCGAAATCCTAATCCGTTAGAACCTATAATGCACTAAGAGGTTGGTGGGGGTTCGTAGCGATCGGCAATCGCCGCGCGCCGTAGTATTAGTTTTAACGTATTTGTTGCGCAGGTCACATCGTTGTACGGAGTCTTCTAGCTGTCCTATCTGAATTTCAATTATATTATTCGTACCAATACCTGTTTCAATCAATTTATTTTTACTTTGTTAATAAGCTTTTTAAAACTTTGCATGTAACAAAAAACAATACAAGATTCTTATTTCGCACAACCCATCATTAGTATTGGACGTTATTCAGAGCTGTCGCAATTACTCTTAAAAAGTAATTCAATTACAATTACCCATTACCCTCCAAATAAGGAATCAATTACTAACAGTATGATAAAAATATTTAAATTACCAATTACCCACTAAAATTAATTGATTCCTTGATCAATTATCGCATTCGAATTACAGAGTTCAATTCAACTACTTTTATACCAATTCAATTACTTTATAGTAATGGAACTACCCTAAAAGCGAGCCTAAAAGTAATTGAATTACTCTGAATAAATTGTAGGCACTTTTTTGGCAAATATATTACTATAAGTAATTTAATTACATTTTGGTAATTCAGTTACATTTTGATAATTGAATTACATTCTGGTAATTGAATTACATTTTTAAAATAGAATTAGTATCTATATGAGCAATGGAATTACTTTTTTTACATTTTACAAAAAAAGAGTTGTATAGGTAAGATATCATTTGTTTTAATAGCAGTAGGTCCTACTATACCACTTTATTATAGGAAGAAATTTAAATAAACTTGATCTCCTAATTTTGATAAGTATCTACTTACCTTTAACAAATTGACCAATAATAACAACTGTCGTTTTTATATAATATGATTTATTTGTTGAAATAAAACAAACCTAATATTAGGGAAAATAAGAAATAATTGAAAAAAAAACTAGGTAGGTACTAATACCTACTAAGACTAAGTACTACTAATAGTACTATAATATACAGATAGGTACAAAGAAACGCGAAATTTTTACAAAAACAACTACCTACGAAACCTTTGTTTTTTCATTAGCTTTCAAAATAACTAATTCTTCGAAATGTTTGTCAGATATAGCATGTCTACGGGGGCTATTAATGATATTAGCAAAAAAAAATTTTTAAAGGAATTAAATTATTTTGGAGTAAATCAATTATTTTTAATTTAATTGAATTATTCGGGAGTAATTAAATTACTTTTTATATAATTGAATTATTTAAGTAAGAGTAATTCAATTACCTTTATTCTAATTGAATTATTTGGGAGTAATTAAATTACTTTTTAAAATAATTGAAATACTTTTAAGTAATTCAATTACCTCAGATTTCTTAAAACCAATTACCAATTACAATTACTTTATCACAATAATTGAAAAATCAATTACAATTACTATTTTCAAAAAGTAATTTAAATACAGTAATTCAATTACTAAAAAGTAATTGAACACGATTTTTCAATTATTTTAATTCAATTACCGACAGCTCTGGACGTTATAATACAGGGTATTCCCTACTCGATGGTACATTAGAAGTATCTGGAGAACGAAAAGAAAAATAATTTTGAAATTTTCACTACGGCCATAGGAGACTGCGCTCTAGCTTTTAAAAATAATTTCGCGGTTGCAGTGTTGCCAGATCTATTGATTACTGACATCAACTTTGGAATTTTAAATAAGACACCCTGTATATTTTTACATTCTTAAATTCCACATAAAATTATAATTATTTTTTATTAAATGCATTATTAGTCTATACTTCATAGTTTCCGAGATATTGACTCTCGAAAAGTGACATTTTTGAACTTTGACAGCTTCTAACTTTCTAACAGTACGTCCTAGAGCAAAACGGCTTACATGCCTCTATCTTCAATTTTTATTATCTTCCCAAAAAAAAAAAACTTCCGGTTAAACCGGAACAACTATATTTCCTGCTTTCGAGTTACATCCGGTTTAACCGGAAGTTGATTTTTTTGGGAAGATAGGGAAATGTAAGCCGTTTTGCTCTAGGACGTACTGTTAGAAAGTTAGAAGCTGTCAAAGTTCAAAAATGTCACTTTTCGAGAGTCAATATCTCGGAAACTATGAAGTATAGACTAATAATGCATTTAATAAAAAATAATTATAATTTTATGTGGAATTTAAAAATGTAAAAATATACAGGGTGTCTCATTTAAAATTCCAAAGTTGATGTCAGTAATCAATAGATCTGGCAACACTGCAACCGCGAAATTATTTTTAAAAGCTAGAGCGCAGTCTCCTATGGCCGTAGTGAAAATTTCAAAATTATTTTTCTTTTCGTTCTCCAGATACTTCTAATGTACCATCGAGTAGGGAATACCCTGTATATGGACGCATTTTACCATCTCAGTAAACCATGTTGCATAAGAAATAATCATATGCAATGTTAAACGACGAGAACAATATCACACTAGGAGCTATTTAAATTTTTGAGAACTACAGTACTGATTTTTAGTGGTAAGTATATGCTTTATTAACCGTAGCAAGCAAATATTATTATGATTAATGTCAAGTTTCATTGCAACTGCCAGTCGGAACTATACAGTATATAAAACCAGATTACATCCCCAATAGAACTTGATAATTACTGTGATTATTCAGAGCAATAATGGCTATAAATCATTCTATGGTAGCATTAACTCTTATATCGCATTGGCTAAATTACCGTAATATTATCACTACACAACGGTCTAGCAATTTTCGTTGTCTTACAGTAGGAAAGCGCGTTGCCGTCACATATTACAGTATTAAACAGTTGTATATAGAATATGTGAATTATTATAAGCAATAGGGCCTTTTTTCTCAGTGCAGCTTTAATTAATAAATAATAATTTCTATTAAAATCTAAACCAACTGGAAAAATTAAAATACTTTCTATGTCAATGATTCACAGCTTGCCAGAATAAAAGTTTTCTTTTCAAGTAATTAAAAATTTCGATATCAATTATTTGAGCCCTCTGTTCATTAATTGATTCTTCCTAATAGTCCAGTAGTTAGAGGCGTCCAATCTCTACCGGCCAAATAGTAACTGGAAACCTTTATTTATTGACTTCTTAACAAATGAAACAATATTTTGTGTATTCAGCGTAATTTATTTAATATCGCCGAGCGCTTTCGGCCCATTATGAGGCCATCATCAGGGCTTGGGTTCTATAAGAAAAACACAAACAAGAGTAAAAAACAGCAGGAAGAAACTACGTGAGAATACTTACTCGTCAAATTATGTCCAGGAGACAAGAAACAAACTAAAAAGATTAATTAAGTGAGGGTAGAAGAAAAGTCCTGTCGTCCTTCTTAAAAATTTAATAAGCCTACGCGTTTTGGCCTAAATGGCCATCATCAGGGCGTTAGAACTTAAGGTCTGTCACCAATGACATAAGAGATATCCACATTTACGAAAAATTAAAAATCTAAAAAGATATTTGAAAATTTCACGTTATTCGCATTATCTGTCAAATTTTAATTATTTCCAAAAAATAATTCAAAAGTGGGTTTATTTCTGAAAATATCGAAAAAAGTTATTAAAAAAAGTTTTTTTAAATGCCGTTTCTAGCCCACATGCAAAACTTCAGCTGCATAAAATAATTTTGATTTCACTGGACAACAGCTAAAATGTTGCAGAAATAAAATCAACTAAATCTTACTATTTTAGGTGTGCTTAAATCGAAAATAAACGTTTTTTTTAAATATTAGTTCACGTTTAAGAGATACGTGACGTCATGTTCCCCTAATATATTAACACTGTAACCGCGAGAACGCACGTAGTATATTTGTATTGTAATAACAATATATGGATTTTATATTGCCAAATCTACATTTTCACCAAGTTAAGGAATGGTGGATTCTTAGGGACGATCCCCTATATTCGAAATCCTAACCCCCTATTGCTTAAAATAAGAGCGATAGCCATTGAAACCTATGTAAATCCACTTTCATGTCTGCCTTGTACTGAACAGTCCCTATATAATAAAAATCTGTTTACAAAAATAAGAGAGCGAACGAAATGAGTTTTACATAAATTTACCTAAATAGGGATATTAACACAATGGCGACTTAGCCGGGACCACCCTAAAACAGGGATAATATTGAAATATTTAATTAAGCGGCAAATAAATAATGCTTTACTACCCGATTTTAAATAAATAAACGACTAAACGGATAAAAGGACCCTTGTTTATCCTCATTTCTATGGTTTACCTGAGCACAGTACTATAACGTAGGCCAATAAATCCATTAGTACCTGCTCAGTCGCATTGTGTCCTTTATCCCTATTTAGGTAATAACAAATAAAAAACTCATTATGTTGGTTTCTTAAAATTGTATATATACTACTTATAAGTATAATTATAATGAAATGTATTTAAAAATCTATAATCCATATTTGGGGATATAAACAGGTAGGTAAGCGGAGAGGTTAGTCAGTCGAAGTTAGTAATTCAAGTCGCATAGTTAAGATTGTAAAATGCCTCGAAGGTGTGTAAACAATCCAGATCACTTCTGTTATGTTTGTGGTGAAGTGACTTTTGCGTCTCAGAAGCGATCTATGACTCCATTGATGAAAAAAGCATATCATCTTTATTTCGGTTGCAGAATAGGAGATCAAGACAAACAGTGGGCGCCACATATATGCTGTAATGCATGCGCTTCAAGTTTGACAAGCTGGTTAAATCGTAAAAACCGATCTATGCGGTTTGCTATTCCAATGGTCTGGAGAGAGCCTACAAATCATGTTAATGATTGCTTTTTCTGCATGATACCTCCTGTTGGGCAAGGCACCGGTATATCCAAGAAGAAAAGGTCTGTTATTAACTATCCAAATATACCATCTGCCATCAGACCTGTACCACATAGTGACGACCTTCCTATTCCAGAACCCCCAGAAACAGTCACTTACGAATCAGACAGCGATACAGCGTTGTGCCAAGAAGAAGATATGCCATCAACTTCAAGAGATCCCGATTTCGCACCCAGCACATCATACCGCCAACCGCACAAAATAACCCAGTCAGAATTAAACGATCTTGTGAGAGATCTAGAACTTCCAAAAAGTAAGGCTGAGTTACTAGGATCAAGATTGCAGCAGTGGAACCTGTTAGAAGAAGATGTCTCTGTAAGTGTTTTTCGTAAACGCCATAAAGGTCTAGCGCCATTTTTTGACATGGAAAATAACTTAGTTTTCTGCAATAATATTGGCGGTTTATTGGAGGCTTTAAATATAAACTACAAACCAGTGGAATGGAGATTGTTTATAGACAGTTCAAAATTAAGTTTAAAGGCAGTACTATTACATATTGGCAATATTCTTCCGTCCATTCCTGTCGGATATGCAGTTCACATGAAAGAATCATACGACAATATGAAGTTCCTATTGACAACCATAAAATATGATGAGCACCAATGGCAGATCTGTGGTGACTTAAAGGTTATTGCACTTTTACTTGGGTTGCAGCTAGGCTACACCAAGTTTTGCTGTTTTTTGTGTGAATGGGACAGTCGGGCAAGGTCACTTCATTACAATAGACGACACTGGCCCGTTCGACAATCATTAGAGCCAGGGCAAAAAAATGTATCACACATGCCATTGGTAGACTCCAAAAAGGTTTTGTTACCACCACTGCATATCAAATTGGGCCTAATGAAAAACTTTGTTAAGGCACTGAATCGAGATGGGGCAGCATTTCAGTACCTACGTCAGAAATTCCCGAGGCTAAGTGAGGCAAAAATTAAAGAAGGTATTTTTATTGGGCCACAAATTCGAAATATTCTGAAAGACGAACACTTTGACAGCACTCTAACAGATATTGAAAAAAACGCCTGGAAAGACTTTCGCCTCGTGGTAACTAATTTCTTGGGAAATAAAAAAGCTGACAATTACGTTACTCTGGTTGAAAATATGCTGTCGTCGTATCAAAAAATGGGCTGCAATATGTCTCTAAAGATCCATTTCCTACACTCTCACCTGGACTTTTTTCCTGACAACTGCGGAGCTGTAAGTGATGAGCACGGCGAACGCTTCCATCAGGACATATCAACCATGGAAAACAGATACCAGGGACACTGGAATGCTTCCATGCTTGCCGACTACTGTTGGACTCTTGTTAGAGATGCTCCAGAAACAGTTCACAAAAGAGTAGCAAAGCGACAGCGCATTTAGTGACTCTAAAGTGTAAAATTATGTAGTTTTTATTATTTTATCAAAAATAAAATATAACCACTTTTTTTTTTAAAACGGCAACTAAGTTTTTAATTTCATTATCATTTTTGTATTCAGCATCCCAAAGTTAACAAAAAAAATGCATTTTAATACACGATACAACCAATAACCTAAAATTTGTTGTCCAGTGTTTTTACCCATATTTTGTAAATTGCACCACTTTTGCAAAATAAGACTCAACGCAACCTACATAAAACATCTTAGTTTTGACAATGCTTTACTTCAGATACATTTTCTTTACAGTAGCGCCATATTTTAAATGTGTGTTTTTCTACAAAATCAAAATTGGGCTATTAAAATTTGGTCGCATGTGATGCAAAGTTTATTTGTTTTTGACCCTGTATAAGGTAACTTCTTAAAATATATATTTTTGAAAACGTAGTTTGTGTCTGAAAGTAATACACCTTAATATTAAGACAAAAAAGAACACAGTGTCATCAGTAAAGTGTTCATTAAGTGGAAAATCAATTTTAGTGGTGGGTAAAAAAATCAAAATTATCTTATGCAGCTGAAATTTTGCTAGAAACTGCATTTAAAAAAACTTTTTTCGATATTTTTAGAAATAACCCCACTATTGAAATTTTTTTTTGGAAAAAATTAAAATTTGACAGATAATGCGAATCACGTGAGACTACTATTTTTTTGCTTAATTTTTATCTCGATCGAAACAGAACTTGATGCCAAAGTCAAATTTCGAATAAAGCTATTAATAAAAAAAAATCCCATATGATGCGGACTTTACTGGTCACACTGTATATAGATACATATACCGGGTGTTTCTCAAAAGACGTTTACCCCTATAACTTTTCTTTATTTATAGATATTAAAATGAAATTTTAAGATTATGCATTAGAGATGAGTCTGCATTTATTGGCATTATTTTCAATTTGTTAGCTGTTCCGGTTTGACCGGAAGGGACCTTGACTTTGGTATTTTAAATGGGACATCTTGTATATTTTTACTTATTGGGATTCAGCATAACATTCTGAGTAAAATGACACATTTTAGAAACACCATTTATATTCATATTTTTTTACTACGGAACAGACTCAATCTGAAAATAATGCAAAATGACATTTGTGCTTAAGTGCATAAAAATTTGCATTTACATTGACATTATAAAACATTCACAGCAGTTCGGTATGTACCGTCGTAAGAAAATGAAAAATTATTACACATGTGTTAAGCAACACGTACGAAAGACATCTATGCAGCAGAAAGTATCCGACAAAAATAGGAAAAGATTAGTGTCACATCTGCACATAATGCGCCATCTGATAAATTTTTACTTATTTTAGGCAAAGATAAATTTATGTCGTATGGAAATAGTTGCAGCAGAACTGTGATCTATAGTTCAGAGTCATGATAAATTGTATAATCCAAGGATTGGTATCTCTACCTTCTTCTTTCATGATAAAATTCGTTTAATACCACCTAATAATAATTATTCCTACATCTCCGACTGTATTTAAGGTTGATATGTTATTTTATGACTGGTTTTGTTTGTAATGATTTTCTTACTATCTTACATTACGAAAATTTTGAAAAATGAATTTATACATTATACATATATTTTATCGTATCATTGAAGATTAAGTCATTTTTATATGATATCTTTATTAATAATTATTAACATCATAAACATCCTAAAACCTACATAAGACCTTAGTTACTCATAATACATTAGTTACCATAATTTAATATGTTAGTTACGAAAGCATAATACGTTAGATACCAAATAATATTAGAACAATTTTTCATGAACATTTAAAACAATATTTTGACAGTTTTCAAATTTGATGGATACACCTTTGTCTTTAACGTCCACGATCTTAGGTATGCCCTCTGAAGACTGATTAATGACCGAGAAAGCACTCCTTTCGATTCCGTGCGGTTCCCCAGTACTTAATCCACTGCCGGAAACATCGCCGATTTGAATTTTGCGAGCAATGGAGACTTTCTTGGTCACACGTTCTTCTAAATACCCTCTAGCAACCTTCGACGATTCCCATCCACCAAGTTCTTGTAGTTCTAATATATCTCCTCCAGCATTAACAAGAAAATTTGCCGATGATCTTCTAACGCAGTGACCAGTATACAAATTAGGATTTTCAAGTGAGAGATACTCAGCTATTTTTTTAGGTATTTTAGAGAAGAAATGAATGCCGCAGGGCTGTACCGTACATTTCCCTTTTCTATATGATACAAACAATCTTTGGTGAGTGACATGGTCTGGCCTTAACATTGCGTACTTTTTAAATAAAAGCACAGGATTGACTTCGCCGTCAAATATCACAGCGAAAATACGTTTCTTGTGGGTTTTTGAGTCAGGAATAGTAACACTCAGCTTGTCCTCTAAAACGTCAACATCTTCCGTCGTCATCTTCGCTAATTCATTAGTTCGACAGGCTCCTCCAATTCCAATTAAAAAAGCCACTTTCATCATTAAAAACTTCTCGTCTGAGGCAGAACACACAAATTCGTTGACTTGTTCTCTTGTAAATACTTTCGATTTTTTTGCTCTATATCCAACATTTTTCTTCTTGATGAAACGTATTAAGGCGCCGTATTTGTCGATTTCCACTCTTTCCTTCAGTTTTAAAGTCGCTCGTAACATGGAATATTTCGGCCATAAGGACGAAGCAGAGTATTCCTCAGAGAGTTTTGAGAAATACGCCAGCAATACCGTTTCTTCTGCATCTTGAACATGTACTTTGTTTCGCCACTCACAAAACTGCCGATATTATTTTTCATAATGGATTTTAGATTTGTCCGGAAGCAAGTTCAACCTTATAATGTTGGCTGCAGCTAATATATCGTCAGGAATATCAAAATCTTGCATGATTTTAATGATGACTTTTTGAAATGCCAAAATGAAATGTCAAAAACCTTGTTTTTATTTTCGCATCGCCGTTGTCAATGATACGATAAAGCTTTGAATATAACTCGATTATTAGCGATTTAACACCGTCTCGGACATTGCGGGTGACTCGGCTGTCGCCTCGTCACCTAGCAATGTCCTCGACTATTATAAATCATATAATAATCTCGTTATATTAATAGCTATAAATACTATTTTGTAACAGCTATAGGGATTGGTAGGTTTACCTATTATGATTGTAACATTTGGATTGAACCTGTCAATGTGGTGTACAAGAGCAGGACTATTTCTTCTTAATTCCAGTTGTAAAGCTATAAAAGAAACTTTTTTGTATTATTTTTTTTGTTTTGTTTTTATGGGTATAAGTTTAACTTTCTTGCAGTTACCAGTCCGGAACTGTTTAAGTTTTAGTGATAAAAATATCAGAGGCATATGTATTCGAGACTCGAATCATCCCCTACCATTACAGAAAAGATAGCAGATGGCTCACGAGCTAACATCATTGTTTTCCATTTCTAGGGAAACACTTTACGAGGGCCCCGATATTTAGGGATGGCAATTGTGCTGCCAACTGCGTTTTATTAGAAGGAACTTCTAATTTAAAAATCTCTGACATGACGGCTGCACCCGTATACTCTTTTAATATAAATTTCTTGCATCTAGGCGAGTCAATAACCCTATGCAAAAAGCAATTTTTTTTGCACGGTATTTTTAAAACTGTTCTAGTTTAAGGCTTTCTCTACCGTGCGAGCAAAAATTATTTGCATCAAAGAGGGCTTGGAATAAAAAACGTAGGGCTTGGTTTAGATCACAATGATATGGGCACGATATATCTAACCAAATCTAGGTTAAAATATTGTCAAATTCATATTATGACATGATATGCCAAACTAATGAGTAATAAAATAAGTAGACAAATACAAATTTATTTTTGTTGTTTACAAAATTAGCAAAGTAAGAATATACAGAAAGAAAAAGAAAAATAATTACATAAATTGCTGAAATTGGCCACCGCCATGCCATGCTCCAAGCATAAATTCACACGTCTCTTCATATTTTCGAAAGTGTTGACCAGCATCTCTGGAGAAATGTTACCACATTCTTGGATAATCCTTTCTTGTAATTGTTCTAAATTTGCAACTGGTGTTTTAAAAATAGTGTTCTTTCTATCTAATATTTTCCTATTTATACATTTTTTATTAAAATACACACTAAAGCGCTGAGCCTTATTTTTTTACGAATAATATTTAAATACGTAAATATTTTTATGTTTTTTTTTCTCCCTGTACTGTATATAGGCCGGCTTTATTAAACTGGGTAGTTTTGTGTGTTAAATTGTCGAATGGCGTAAGTTATTTTGGCTAGTCTTGGATTTTTGAGGGAGCTTCATTTATTATTTCGTAAATTACGAGTCACGTGACTCACAACAAATGTTTAGTTGACATTTTAGACCATGTGGTTTATGTTTACAAATCTACCAATAACCAGGTAGCATAAATTAAATATCTTTCTACAATTTCTTTTGTTTTATATCAGGATTTGCTGGTTTAAATGAAATAAGCTATTTCCATAGAAACGGGTTATAGTAAATTTGGTATAGTTTGATTTGCCATCATCAGTAACAGGACGTAAAAAAATGTATCCAAATGATACTGATACAGGATAATAAATAATTTAAAAAACATTTCAGTAATTGTATTGAAACTGACCGACCCCCGGTGTGTTCATCACCGGCAGAAATCTGTCACTCTAGCTGTAATCGTCAAATACTGTGATACGACCCTGTCTACGTTGTGTTCTTTTAAAGTTTGGTACAACGGTAAAAGTTTGTCAGGTTTAAGATTTTTTAGCTTTAATCTTATTCTGACGGTTTCCCTATGATACGGTATATTTCACTGCCAGTAAATGAAAATTAAAGCAGTTTTCAAAAACAATTGATCTATTATAAAAGCATTTTGACCATATACAATTTATCAACACTTTAATCAGATATCCCTTAAATAAAATACAGAATAAAAACCCTAATTATTACAAGCCACAAAACTTAGTATAAGATGGTCTGTCTCCCATAATTTAGCCCATTTGCACCAACATCTGTCTGCAACAGAATGGTGACATTTCTCAGATATTACCTATTATGTCTGCGACTAATAAGTAATGTTTTACCTTTTGTTACCAATTACGTCTGCAACTGTAATGGTGACACTTTACCTCCCAAAAATACCCTTATTTTTATATACCTTTGGTCTGCGACCACGCTCTGTTTTAATTTGGTTCCCCGTTAATTTGCAATTTATTTTGTTACATATCACCCCATTTTCGTGTACGTATGACTATTAACATTATTTGTCATTTCAGTTACAGAGTATTATACCTACATTGACGTACACGTTTGGTATAAAGGTACTACGTAGTTTAGTGAAAAGCCGAGCGACTGAGGGTCTTTAGTAGGGACATACAAGTCATTCCTACTTTTCAAACATATAATTTATAAAAGTGCAATAAAAGTTAGGAGCCCGCCCACTTTCCGCATGTGTCACTTTTCTTCTCAAGTGGGCGTTGTTTTTCATATTGCCGCCTTTAAGGATACCAATCCATGTCCGACAATATTACCAGAAAGCCGAACCACTGAAGGTCTACAGCAGTGGTCACAGAAGACTTTCCTGCTGCCGGACATTCTTTTTAGGAAAAACCCATCACACCGTTTTATGTAGGTACACAAATTATAAATTAACGTTCTACAGGCAACATCATACCAAATAATTATAACCCTTCTGATAACTTCACTTGTATATTGTTAATAAAATCTTGCCCTTAATTAACCCTCCCCCATTTCATTACCTATTATTGCAGATTATTATTAACTTTAGAAGGTAGCATTATTACTGCATAGTGCATAATAACGTCCACCACCCTTTGTTCTTAAATACCACAAACAAAACACCCTGGGAGACAACATATGTTACAAGTTACCTAAACAAAAAGGTCTGTGTCAACGAACTTGACCATATTTTACTACCCTTAGAAAGCAAAAGTGTATTGATTTTTGTTACAGTTACAAATAGTACTGTTAAGCTTTGTCCTCTTTTTTTATTTTAAAACAATTAAAGCCAATTTTGTCTGCGACAGTTTGGCTGATCATTATTTGCAATTTAAACCCCCATTTATTGATGGCTTGATAATTTTCTGATTAGAACTTTTGAGAGAAATAATTGTAAGAATGAAATTGAAGTAATAGAATATTTAGATATTTTTTATATGCCGCGAATAAACCCGCACCAAACCAAACACAAACTACGCGAACAAAAAAAACTGGCAGCAAAACGACCTTAACTTGTGCTTGGGAAATTACCGAGTCTTCATTGCGCGTCGTTTTTGCTCCCTTTTATCATTTTTCCCCCGCTTTCAGTACCGTGGACGCGTAGCGTGGCCATCTGTTTTTCAAAATAAAAGAATTCGACCTGTTTGTCGATAAGAGGGTACATTATACAGTTTTTGTGGTTTTTAGGCTCTTTTAAAACGAGGGTTCCACATATTATTGGTTCCAAAAATATTAGTTATTTTATTTTACCCTTACGAAATTTTATGGGGTCTGGGGCGTTACAAGATATGTATAAAATAATATGTAAATACAAACAAAACCTACTTATTTCCTCACGTAATCCCATAATTGAGCCAAAAATGCACACAGTTTCGGCTTAACAGCAAACCGTCACGTGTATGGTCCAGTCGGTTAACCATCATGCTCATGCATCAGTGTTGTCAGAGTACAAAGGCAGATCCCTGACAAAACATGTTTTTCATGCAATGCTGGATAAACTACGCGACGTTAGTGCATTATGTACTGCCCGGTCCGTTTAGGCTCGGAATTTCGGGAAACTTTGTGGAATGAACTGTATGTGTGTTTTCGGTATTATATGTTAATGTGGCCTTTGGCATACGTAAACCTGATTTAACATCATTGCTTTTCGCTCAAATTTTACCTTATTCGTCGAATACCAGGAAAATTTATATTAATTTTTACTGTTATAACAATCCTGCAAAAATGCCCAAAACATCGAACTGCGTCGGTCGGTCGGACAGAAAAAATACCGAATCCTGTGGTTCTTAAACTGTGGTACGTTTATTCTAACGCGGCGTCCTACGTAACGCGTCGTCCTACGTGAGCGGCACCGCGCGAACGGCGCGTCCGGCGCGGCCGACGCGATTAAAGCGGCGATGCGGTGATTGCGTCCTAGGTGAGCGGCATCGCGATCGATATTCGCGCGCAAAACTTCAAAACATGGCGTGGTCAAAGAAGAAACAGGTGTTATTAAGTGAAAATATTTACTTAAAAATTCTAAATCTATACAAGCAAAAAGGAGAAGAAGACGTGGAATAAGTATTGTATTCCTACAGAGAGAGAAGTATGGAGAATTTCATCATTATCACCATCTTACGCGTCGTCCTACGTGAGCGGCACCGCGCGAACGGCGCGGCCGACGCGATTAAAGCGGCGATGCGGTGATTGCGTCCTAGGTGAGCGGCATCGCGACCGATATTCGCGCGCAAAACATCAAAACATGGCGTGGTCAAAGAAGAAACAGTTGTTATTAAATGAAAATATTTACTTAAAAATTCTAAATCTACAAGCAAAAAGGAGAAGATGTGGAACAAGCATTGTATTCCTGCAGAGAGAGAAGTATGGAGAATTTCATCATTATCACCATCTTATGGGACATATCTCACAAGACCCCACTATTTTGCACGCTACTTATCAGAATTTCATAAAAAGTTTCAGTCATTGTGATGTGTGCGCGGGTGCGCGCTCTTTATACAAACAACACTGCAACAGAACAGGCGGCACACGCGGATTTATCCAAATTTTTGACCGCCCAGGCCGCTTCAAAGTCGCGTCTACCGCGGTTGCCGCGTTGAAGTTGTCACGTAGGACATCTCCAACGTAGAGATTGTTTTGTTCTTGCCGCGTCGACCGCGCCGTCCGCGCGGTGCCGCTTACGTAGGACGCCGCGTTATGGGACATATCTCACAAGACCCGACTATTTTGCACGCTACTTATCAGAATTTCATAAAAAGTTTCAGTCATTGTGATGTGTGCGCGCTCTTTAATTCAAACAACACTGCAACAGAACAGGCGGCACACGCGGACTTATCAAAATTTTTTACCGCCCAGGCCGCTTCAAAGTCGCGTCTACCGCGGTTGCCGCGTTGAAGTTGTCACGTAGGACATCTCCAACGTAGAGATTGTTTTGTTCTTGCCGCGTCGACCGCGCCGTCTGCGCGGTGCCGCTTACGTAGGCGTAAGCGGCACCGCGCGGACGGCGCGATCGGCGCGGTCGACGCGGCAAGAACAAAACAAATCTCTACGTTGGAGATGTCCTACGTGACAACTTCAACGCGGCAACCGCGGTATACGCGACTTTGAAGCGGCCTGGGCGGTCAAAATTTTGATAAATCCGCGTGTGCCGCCTGTTCTGTTACAGTGTTGTTTGTATAAAGAGCGCGCACACATCACAATGACTGAAACTTTTTATGAAATTCTGATAAGTAGCGTGCAAGATAGTGGGGTCTTGTGAGATATGTCCCATATGATGGTGATAATGATGAAATTCTCCATACTTCTCTCTCTGCAGGAATACAATGCTTGTTCCACGTCTTTTTCTCCTTTTTGCTTGTAGATTTAGAATTTTTAAGTAAATATTTTCACTTAATAACACCTGTTTCTTCTTTGACCACGCCATGTTTTGATGTTTTGCGCGCGAATATCGGTCGCGATGCCGCTCACCTAGGACGCAATCACCGCATCGCCGCTTTAATCGCGTCGGCCGCTTTAATCGCGTCGGCCGCTTTAATCGCGTCGGCCGCTTTAATCGCGTCGGCCGCGCCGTTCGCGCGGTGCCGCCCACGTAGGACGACGCGTAAGATGGTAACAAACAAAACCCTTTTAGTACACCAAAAGTAAACACACATAGTCTACGTTAAAAAACATTTAAAAAGCGAAACACCAAATAATATCTAGAAAATGCATATTTTTTACGCTTAGATAATAAAATAATATATAATTTAATATACAGGGTGGCGCATCGAAAACGAAACAGAGACATTTACTGGCAGCTTAGTTCTTTTTTAAAAAAACGCTCAGATCCGCGGATTTTGTTTTTGAGGGGGACACAAAATTAGCAAAAATCACGTTAACACGTGCAGCCCCCTCGGCAGCGGTGGCACCACCCCTAAAATCGTAAATGGAAAAGGGGGTCGAGTGATACCTTATTTTAAAGGTTTTTCAATTCCCTTTATAATGATATAAAATTCACGTACTTCAGTTCAGTAGTTTTGGAGATTTAATGATTGAAAGCTTAAATAAAACTTTAAAACATCATCATTAGTGGAGATCAATACACTTGGCAACAAAGTAGTTTAAAAATGAAGAATGAACTGACCCGTCAGCCAAGTAAATGTTGGAAATGACCACCATGACTCTCCATGCAGTAATAAAGATTTTGTTCAAAACGTTGCCGCACATTTTTCAATATTTGAGGAGTAATTTGAAGGCACTCATTTACAATTCTTTGTCGCAAATCTTCTAACGATGTTGGCTGAGTAGCATAGATTTTGCTTTTTAAGTGACCCCACAGAAAGAAAGGTGATAAATCTGGCGATCTTGGGGCCATTCAATGGCACCTCTTCCACCAATCCATCGACCTGGAAACGTCTGATCTAAATATTGTCGAACACGTAATGTGGTGGGGCACCATCCTGTTGGAACATCAACTTAATCGCAATGTACCGCCGACCATTCTGATTTTCAATTATGGCTGTTAATGCAGGATCTACATTTAATAATTTAATATATTTATTTTTTTTAGTACATTTCGCCCGTCAAATTTCCAGGTAAAAAAAAAGGACCAACTAAATGATCGCCAAAAATACCAGCCCAAGCATTTAATTTTTGTGGCTGCTTGTTTGTACATACCTCATGATACATTCTGGGATTAGAATCGGACCAATATCGGCAGTTATTGCAGTTATAGATACCCTTTTTGTAGTGGAATATACCAGGGTTAATTTATGTATAAAGCGTTAAAAGTAAACAACAAAGTTTAGTCGAATCAACCGCAAACTATGTACTAAATTCATATTTAAAATAAGTACTAGACCTTTCCTTCTTATCTTTTGGGACAATGTAAATTTACTATTTAACCAACAAAAACTACAAAATATATCCTCAAGGATCTCTTTTCATGTGAAGATAATATGGTAATTACACAAGTCCTTCAAATGCTAAATTATAAACTCTTCTTCTTATATTGGACATCAAAGATCAGCAGGGAAAGAAACTACCCTACGTTCATGTCGCTGCATATAGAAACAGAAGGATTCGGTTGTGGAATACTAATCAGATATAATAGAAGAGCAGGCAATATGCCCCCGTTCCTTTCTGGCGGGATTTGTTCAAGTAGAATTAACACAGCAATTTGCATTTCAGTATACTATATTCCCTTGACTTTATGTAACTTTAATACGTCCAAATTCACGGTATTTACAGCAGATGTCTTTCGGTAACTTTCCCTACCCGGCATAGCATCAAATAAGCAAAGTTTCTGTAAAATAATTTGGTTAAATCCAGCGTAAAAGTTTCATTGTATAATCCATGTTTCAGTAATTTGATTTTAATACAATTTACTGTTTAGAATGTGAAAACAATTTTGGTATGTAGTTATATGGGTAAAAGCTCGACTTGCTTGACTGATGATGGTATACTTGCAGATTATATTTATGCCAGCGATTTTTTTTTAATGAAAATATTAATATCATGGATTAGCTCAGTTAATTTGTGACGTATAATACTAAACTTAATAAATAAATTACGAAAAAAAAACAAACAGATATACTAGTGCAACTCACCAGCAATTCACGAATGATATTTGTTGTGTTTTTTTTTTAACAAGAAAATGAAAGTAATGCCTAATTTAAGGCGTAGGTTAGAATTCACTCCTTTCATGTAGTAGTAGTAGTAAAAAGATTTATTTAGCACGTGGCTACATGATACATTTTAACAAGTTTATACCCTTTTTTTTATTTATTTTTTAAATTAAATTACCTTTTGAAACTTTATTTGTCCTGTTGAGTTAATAAGAAAGATTTTAAACTTTTTTTAAAAGATTTTAAACTTTTTTTATTTTTAATTGACTTGTTTAATTTATTAAATTCAATAAGACCCTTATGAAAAACTGATTTATATGCAATATTTTTTGAAAAATTATTAAGAAAAAAATTATTGTTATTTCGTGTTAAATAATTATGTTGATCACTATTTAGAATAGTCAATTGCTTTAAATGTGGCGGTAACAAATCATTTTGAATTTTAAAAATAAATATTAGAACCAAAAACAATACTAAATTTTTTACATTTAACCATTCTAATTTTTTTAACATCACATTAATTTTTGTATATTATCTATCCATATTAAGTAAAATTCGCATTGCTTTATTTTGTAAAATTTGTAATCTATTTATTACACTTTCATCCGCCATAAACAAAATTGTAGAACAATAAAGAAAATGTGGTAAAATTAAAGTATTGTATACAATTTTTTTCGAATAAAATTTTAAATTTAAACTTATTCTTTTAAAATAACTAATTTTTCCCGCAATTTTGTAAATTAAATTTTCGAATTGGTTATGAGTATATCATTAGCCCCCCATACACCAGCGGATAACTTAACGAATTTCATATGGCACGAGCCAAATACGCCGATAAAACTTTACGTGTATGTGGCGAGCCGAGCTTCATCGGGCCGTGTAATATCGGCCACGGATAAAATCAACCGGTTTTAACCCGTCAGTAGATTCGCTAGGTAAATTTGGGACGCGTATCAAGTCGTCCAACTTGGTTTAAGGTTAAATTAAAATAATAATAATAATAACAAATAATGTCTGCCGATTCACGTTACTTGTCAAAAGAATTTATTTTCACACTTTCTTACTTACAAACCTTACTTAACAAATATCTGCAAGTATCATTATCCATCCTTAAATTGTTACGGAAATCATTTGTCTCGTCTTGTTGAAGTTCTTTCAAGAGTAACATATGACTCAGTTCATCTCTACGAAAAATCCATTTTTTTACTCACTTGCTCCGTTTTTTTGATTTTTGTTTATTGCCAATAAATACATACACTATGGCACAAGCTATAGCGCGTCTTCTACGATTGGTATTCATTTTTAAAACTCACCGAGTACAAATAAATCCGAGTCGATCTGAAACCACTGGTTAAATCTTTCAGGAATTCCAAAAGATCGCGAGCCAAGCCAAAACTGTTATAAAACGTGAAGTTTTGTCCCATTAACAAGCAGATTTATTCAGGCGAATCTAATCGGGTTATTAAGTCGGCGAGCCAAATTCGGCTGCCCAAAAATGACGAGAGTTTTGGTACATCCTAGCTCGCAGACCAAATCCGAACGGATCAAATCGGTCCAACTTATATGTTGGTGTATGGGGGGCTAATGAGTAACTGTGTGTAATCGTGCTGGAGTCCAGATTATTTAATTCCAATTCAATATATTCAAATATATTGTTTTTTGCACTGACTGATGTCGAAGGAGATTCACCTTTCGTCAATAAAAGCTTATTTGACTTCTAAATGGATCATTCGTTTTTTATAGAAGAACAGCTAACGATTAAGAGATAATTTTAATTGAAATTGAAAGACACACAGTTCACTTATAAATTGATTTTGACATTTTAACTTAAAATTAATACAATTAAGGTATTATCTATATTATTATTTGTGTCAAAATACAAATTAGCTACTTTAGTTAAACCAAATTATAATAAATAGTTTCCTAGTAGCTAAACTCATTTTTTAATAATCTTATTTTACGAAAGTTGGTAAAAATGTATTTTTTGCATTTCTTTTGAAGCAGTATCAATAAAAATAAAATACCTATAGGTAAGTACCTATTTTATTATTTAGATCAAAATACAAATTACCAACTTTAGTTTAGCCAAATAATTAAAAATATATTACTATATAACCTAAAGGTGGTAGAAATCTAAATTGAAAGGTAAATTTAAATTTAAAAATATTATAATTATGCACAGCGTGTTTTAGCGCAGATGGCTGTGAAATCCATGTACTTACATGCATCTCCTCTATTGTATTTTCTAACTAGACGGCCATGGTTAATGTTGTTAACAGTCAAATTGTTGTAAATTGTAGGTATTGTATATGTCGTAGGCGAATTACAAAATCAGTCGTTTTATAAAACGCCTAGTCGTTTCATAAATGACTAGGTATATTTTAAAATGAAGAAATGCATTTTTACAATTTGACTGAACTTTTTAGGCGTTTCATAAAACGCCGAATTGCTTTCAGGCTTATTGTAAACGGTTCTTCAATCTCGTTCGTTTTAGGATAGGACTGATTATAATTAGTCGTTTTGTAAAAGACTGGAAAGTACTTAGGCATTTTATAAAACACCGATTTATATTGTTGCTTCATCGTATAATATTTCGAACAAATAAATAGTAAGTTGGACACTTTATTTTTGTTATAACATCATAAAAGAACTTAATGGGTAACTCTTACAACACAATACATGTTCCGACATTCCCTAGGTAAATTTAGGTATACACGGTGTTCATTTGAAAACTTCCCACCACGGATTTTCCTGCTTTAAAATGAAAATGTGGAAAATCGCTCGGACCCGTCGATTTTTATTTCGAGGGGGACATCTTTTGCGTATATTGTCAATCTTGTTATTTCAAGCCCCTAGGAGGGAGGGAGGGGGGGGGGGGGGGGGGGTTAAGATCTAAATCTTAAATAGATACCCCTATTTTATATAATTTTTTTGGATTCTGCATAAAATTCTGAACATTTTTTAATAAAAGCATAATTATTCTATACTAAACAGTTTCCGAGATATTGACTCTTAAAAAATGAGATTTTTGAACTTTGACAGCGTCTAGCTTTCTAACTGTACGTCTTAGAGCAAAACGGCTTACATGTCCCTATCTTCGATTTTTATTATCTTTCCAATAGTGTCAACTTCCGGTTAAACCGGAAGTACTATATTTCTTACAACCTTAATGCTTTTATTAAAAAATGTTCAGAATTTTATGCAGAATCCAAAAAAATTATATGAAATAGGTGTATCCATTTAAGATTTAGATCATACCCCCCCTCCCTCCTAGGGGCTTGAAATAACAAGATTGACAATATACGCAAAAGATGTCCCCCTCGAAATAAAAATCGACGGATCCGAGCGATTTTCCACATTTTCATTTTAAAGCAGGAAAATCCGTGGTGGGAAGGTTTCAAATGAACACCCTGTATACCTAAATTTACCTAGGGAATGTCGGAACATGTATTGTGTTGTAAGAGTTACCCATTAAGTTCTTTTATGATGTTATAACAAAAATAAAGTGTCCAACTTACTATTTATTTGTTCGAAATATTATACGATGAAGCAACAATATAAATCGGTGTTTTATAAAATGCCTAAGTACTTTCCAGTCTTTTACAAAACGACTAGTTATAATCAGTCATAAATATCCTAAAACGAACGAGATCGAAGAACCGTTTACAATAAGCCTGAAAGCAATTCGGCGTTTTATGAAACGCCTAAAAAGTTCAGTCGAATTGTAAAAATTCAGTATATAATCTTCATTTTACAATATGCCTAGCCATTTATGAAACGACTAGGCGTTTTATAAAACGACTGATTTTGTAATTCGCCTACGACATATACACCAAGAAATTAATCTTGTAAGAGAATAACTTTTAAGATAATAAGTAATAAAGTAATAAATATTAGATTTTAAATCACGCTAATGTCATAAAATTTCCAGTATAATTTCACCCAGAGTACCTTATCAAGTAGAAATTTCCGGATTTTTTTTCTTTGTGACGATGAGATCAATCAAAACACATCAGCAACTTTGCAATATTAAAACAAAACGCTGAACCTAATCCCAACAGATCAAATTTCATTTTCTGCAACGGTACATGTGAAAAAAAAACACTTGGCTTCGCTTCCGCGATTTTTTGAATGACGTGCCTGGGGATATTCAAATTATAAACGAACTTTAGTTACGGATGACTTGGTCAAAACTGTCAACATACTGTACCATTTTACTTTAACATTAGAATTTTGTATTTACAATCGTATTTACCGGGCGAGCAAACATTATTTGCATCAAAGAGAGCCTTGCATCTTAGGACGTAATGCTTAGCCGTAGAGCTTAATACCTGTTGGGTGTCAGTAACTACCTGAATTATTAACAATCAATCAGTTATTCCGTCATCTTTGACAGTCGTTACAAGTAATTTGATTCATCGATAATTTTTCCAATTTCTTGAACAATTCACACAATGGGCTTTACGGAACAGCACAAAACATTCATGGTTGAAGCATATTTTCGAAACAGGGTTAGAGTAAATGGTGAGTGACAATTCAATCCGGGTTTGTGCATGGACGATTTTCACGAACATTTTCCTAACGTTGCTTTTATTGCTGGGGATTTTTATCATTGCCTGAAAATAACCGTGGCTGTGTTTAGGGAAACAGGTTCTATACAACACAAAAAAGGAGCAGGAAGATCATCTGTAAGAACAGAAAAACTTGTTGCAATCGTTCGTGAAATAATGCAAAATACGCCAACAAATTGTATAAGACGCCTGTCCCAAGAAGTGGGAAGATCTTATGGAACATGCAGGACTATTCTTAAGAAGCAGCTAAATTTACTTCCTTATAAAGTGTAAGTATTCCAAGAAATACAAGTCGCAGATTTTGAAAGACGTAGGAATTACTCTCAATGGTTTACCCAAAATTTATTGGAAAAAAAATGATTTATTAAACCGGACATTTTTTTCGGATGGAGCCTGGTTCCACCTCTCCGGTTATCTATGTGAATTCTCAGAATACACGCATGTGGAGTAGTGAAAATCCCCATTTTTTTGTAGAGTCCACATTCTGGTTAGCTGTTTCCCGAAGAAGAATTGTTGGTCTTATTTTTTTCCATGACACAGTTACAGCACAGCAGTATAGAGACAATGTTTTGAATCCATTTGTGGAGCAATAATTACTTGACGACGAACTACGTTTCGGATATTTTCAACAGGACGGTGCAACCGCCGAAACTATTAACTACCTACTTACGCAATTTTTTCGACCACAGATTGATCAGTTTTCGATCAAACATTGAATTCCCACCTAGATCACGATCTTCGAAAATATGAAGAGACGTGTGAATTTATGCTTGGAGAATGGCGGTGGCCAATTTCAGCAATTTATGTAATTATTTTTCTTTTTCTTTGTGTATATTCTTACTTTGTTAATTTTGTAAACAACAAAAATAAATTTGTATTTGTCTACTTATTGTATTACTCATTAGTTTGGGCATATCATGTCATAATATGAATTTGACAAAATTTTAACCTAGATTTGGTTAGATATATCGTCCCCATATCATTGTGATCTAAACCAAGCCCTACGTTTTTTAATCCAAGCCCTCTTTGATGCAAACAATTTTTGCTCGCACGGTATAAATGTTATTGCAGACAAAGTTATGTCTATTTTTAACCAAATATCCCCAGGATGCAAGGAAGTTGAAGATGGATGAAATATTAAAGGGTTTTGCAAAAAAATATGTTGGGCTTCTATCGATTTTCATGGTTAAAAATGCCGCCGGGACATATTATCAGTGTTATGATTAGAATTATCTGATGTAGTACTTACCCAAGTAGCATTTTTAGACACATTACGGTAAATGTGTCTAAACTGTTGTTTCTGTTTCCGACACAAATTGGAAATTGGCAACATGTATGGAAATATTTTCGAGACGTATACATTTTAAATGGCGCATTAGCACGTGTTTCCAAGTGGTTGGTACGGGCTGTGACTTTCGCTGTTTCGACGCAAAATCGAAACTTTTATCGAAAATGTTTCGAAAAATTTTCAGAAATGTTTGGAACATGTTTCCATAAATGTGTCGAGTGAGAGTTCATTTTACAAAGAGAGGGCGCCGACTGTTGGAATTGTAAATTGTCAAAATGGAAACATTATTGAAACAAATAATTAGATATATAATATCTATCTCTCTGCAACAATATGATGACAGCATAATTTCGCCATAATGAATTTGTCACCAGAGTATTTTCTATAAGTGATATAGGGTTTTCGTATGGTTTATTGCAGAGGAGATCCAAAAATCGTTGACGAAATAAATTTTATCGTGCAATTTAATAATTTAGCTTTATATTCTTAAGACGCTCCCGGTATATTGACATTTACACACAAAATAAATACTTTGTCAAAAAATAAAATCTTAAATATTTTTAAAATTTTACTTAATTCTTCTTTCAATTGATTAAGCTAGCAAAATGGAACTAATGTAACCACTTTTTTACATTTCAAATGACGCAGGAAGTTAATTAAAGTCCATTTTAATACTACAAAAATGAATTTGTTAAAATGGCCGCCAGAAAGCGAGAATTATTCTGGTCTAAAATGGAGTCGACACACAATTTCTAGTATTTGGTTTCTATAATGTTTCGATAATCATGTAGCTATAATTCATATAAAATGTGTCGAAACATGAAGAATGTTTCGATATTGTACCGAAACCACGCGAAACAAACGTCGCTAAAGTAAAAAATGCACAGTCCCGTCAAGAGAAAGGTTAAGCTTAGAAGCATAAAACTTTTGTATACCGTCACGGTATACACTACCACTTTACACTTTCTGTGACATATAACCTACAAAATTGGTTTGTACTTTGTTGAACGTTTAATAAAACTTTTGTAAAACCTCGCGAAGAATGTTTAAACTGTTGTTTTCTTCCCATATTAACGAAACAAAAATGTACAATTTATAGGTTATAATCGTTATAATCGAGGTTACAATAATAATTTTCCGGGTGCGGTAGTGTAAAGGTTTCTGGCAGTTTCGAAAATTATTTTCTGCGCAAGTTTCGTAATTAAATGGATATCACTGTTTGGTAAATATTTCAAAGCAGAAGAATACCAATTTGTTTCGAATCACTTAATTCGAAAATGTGTCGCTACAATTTAGGAACACATGTGTCTAAACACAATTTTATAATATTACATAAAAATGTTTCGAAAAATTTTCTTTTGTGCGTTTCCTAAATGTATCGACACTGTAGTTTGGAAAGTATTTTGAAACTAACAGTTCTTAATTGTTTCTAGTAACTAAATTCGAAAATGTGTCGCAAAAGTTTCGAAACACATGTGTCTCCACACAATCTAAATAATTTTAATCGAAAATGTTTCGAAACGTTTCTCCGCAAAGAATTTGTGTCCAATTTGTGTCTATAATTGCTACTTGGGTAGCTATCCTGTGTTTGGTGTTAAGGTGGAATTCTCAACGTCGTTCAATTTATTGCCAACCTATAATCTATTTCGCGTTATTTTTTCAAGTTTATTATTTTATTGAGTAACCTTTAAATAAAATCAGTATTGTTGGCACATTACTTAGGTAATAATATCTGATATATTACAAACATATCAATTTATTTCATTGCTAATTTTGGGAGAATTGTATAGTGAACGAACAATGACATAATAATGTTAAAAAAAATCTTACCCGATATTTTTCGCTATACAATTCTCCTAAAATAAGTTATGAAATTCCTTGATATTTATTAAATAAATGTCAATTATTACCTAAAGAATATCAAGTCGATACTGATTTTATTTAAATTTTGTGTAAAAGCTAGAAAACATTAATAAATCTACGCGAAATAGGTTACATGTTGGCAAGCATGTTGATACTCCCACCTTAAGTTTACTTTTTTCGAATCATGGAAAATAATTCCTTTAATATCTGGATTTGCATACCACATACCTACAAATTTGATTGTAGAATTCGGGTTTCTCTAATTTTATTTTAATATAATATAGTTTAGAATATGATAATAAGGAACGACACAAGAAAACAGAGTTGTAAAACATTATAAACTATGTTTATAGTTTGGCTAACCTATTTTCATCGGATTATCTAACTTCTGAACAGCAGACATACAAACAGTAAATATAATTCTGGGTTGTCAGGAGCTAAGTAATTTTAATTACTATTTATATATGCAGTAGAGAAAAAATGCAAGCATATATTACGTGTTATATTATGTACTCGCTAAACATGATGATCGGATATACAATATTAGCTATAATACAACGAAGTTGTTTAATGAGAGTTTAGAGTCCTCTCTTGCTTTAGCCGTTTAAGACATGTCTGAGCGGCGCTGATTCATTTTTTTATAAATAATTTTTTTATCTGAATCCACTTGAAACCATGCGTAATGTGTAAAACAGTGCCCAATATCTCTTAATTAACTCTTATATGTACAGTTGACGACAGATAATTTCGTACACTAAACTGTGACACTGTAAATGCAACTTTTTTACCTTTGTAACGTGTTAATTGTTATCATGATATGTATCAAAGTATTGTCATTATCTTATTTGATTTAAAAATGCCTCATTTAAGTATTTTTTTAAAAAGCAGGAATAAAATGTTTAGTAGAAATAGGGTGGTCTTATGGAAAAATAGCTGATAATTTTAGAGTACCTAGAAGTACTGTTAAAGGAATTATAAAAAATGCCGCTATCATCAAACACTTGAAAGGTCTGTTGGGTCTGGTTTAAATAATAGAAAATCATCAAACGAAGAAGACCGAAATTTGGTGGAGTATTTAAGGCAAAATCCATTTGAAACTGCAGTATCCGCTATGCACATAACAGGATTCCCTGCTTCATCTAGAACTGCGCAATGCCGAGTAAGACAATGTTCGGAATTAAGAAATCGAGCAGCTGCATCCAAACCGTTTTAAAAAATAGTTATAAGGAACAAAGAATTTTGTTAGCTATGAAATATTGACCAGAAAATGATTTTTTTTGGCAAAATGTTATCTTTTCTTATTATAAAACGTTTCAGTGTACATATAATGGAATTATTCAAGTATATAGACCACCAAATTCCCGATATGATGAGAAGTATACTCAAAAAAGCAAACCAGTGGATGTTTATCCGTTAATGTGTGGGCATGGATAAGTGTTCACGGTGCAGGTGTATGCTGGAATATTGGTGGAACACTAAACAATAATATATATCTTCAGATTTTGGAAAATGTTTTTCTTCCGTCTGCCGCGATAGGTTTTGAAGGAAATAACTTTATATTTTAGCAGGATAACTGCCCCGTGCATATTGCAAGAAATATAGGAAACTGGTTTAGACAAAACAACGTAACATGTCTGCCTTGGTGCTCAAGAAGTCCTGATTTAAATCCAATTGAAAATGTTTGTGGATTGATGGTAAAAAAAATGTACAATTTTAAACCACAGAATGAGTTATTTGTTAAAATAGAAGAAATTTGGGAAGGGCTAACTCCAGATTACACCAGAAGTATTATTTTGTCAATGCTACGAAGATTACGATTAGAGTTAAAATCCAATGGCGCAGCAATTAAATGTTAGTATTTTGTTTGTTATTTGTTAATAAATTTACCCTTTTTGGCTTTATACTTTTGTAGTTTTCCGGTTATTATTTTATAATTTTCTTATTTCGCGGCTGTAATTTAAACATAAAAATATTTAGAAATAACCATTATTACTTATGGTAAAAAATCGTAGATACAATCATTACAGCTAATATGTATATATAGCTGGTGTTCTATCCAGGTATAAGCAGCAGGGTGAGAAACCCGTTTTACCCAATTTTGTTGTAATTGAGTTATGTATGGATGGAGTGTATGAATTTCTATGTCGTCAACTGTACATCATCATACACTATAACATCTTTATTTTTCCAAATTTCATTCCTGATAAGTCCTTCTTTTCATATCCGCTAAGTGCTTTAGTAATATTCCACCAATGAAATAACAAAAAATCGTGTATCAATATAAAACCAACGATTAGAACCAGACTTCTACATTAGGGTCGATTATTAAAACATGCTTTCCAGCACTTTGGCAGAAAATATCCCCAATTTGGATGTTGGTCACGTTCTAACGAAATATGAACGCTGACCAGCTATATGGATTCCATAGGGCTGGGTTATTGAAAATTGAGCCCTTAAATGTACGCCGGGAAGAAGGAAAAGGCCTGATTAAATGTTCCCGAAATCTGTAAAAGTCCAGAGACGTAATGGTAGGTAATTAGTTCTATTATTGTAGCTTCACATTTTGACCATTCGGAGTTAATACGAGATTGTTAAACCCCCTTTATTTGTTTTCCTTTTGACAATACTACTAAACGTCATGCGGGTCCATCATCACTGTTGAATATTTTCTCTAAAACGATTATTTTAAGATAATATTGGGAGACACAAAAGAAGAAAATTACTGTTTTTGATAGAACCTGGTTAAAAACACGCAACCCCAAAGAATGTAACACTTTTTTGCTGAGGTTTAACCTGTTATGAAAGTTGACTTTTTTCTTAGTGTCAAAAGTGATAAGGAAGTCGGTGATATGTTTAATGATATGTAAATACCCGAATCGTCCGTCCACCTATTAGTCAATCGACAGTGCATGACTAGGGTAGCAGTGAAGTGGAGCACTTCCCATACTGTTAAAGGCATTGTTTAAAGTAGTCATCCTTGTATACCCAAGGAGAAAAAGTTAAACACATTTTAGACTTAATTACGACACTCACAGAACCACCGTATCTAAATTTAAAAACAAAAGAAGAGTTTTATTTCTTTAAACCAATATTTGTCCAAGGGCTATGGAAAGATGATCCTAATGGGCGAGAGCAATAATTTTGCAGGCACATGGATAGCTTTCTTCTTGGGAGGGGTAATCCCATACACTAGCGTAGCTAAGATTTTATATTAAGGGAGCTGTCCAGACAGGCACCACAGAGATGTAAAGGAAACCGCGAAAAAATTTTGGACCACGCCAAAATTTTGGTAAAATTAGTTCATAATTTAATTTAAATTATCACTTACAAAACAAACACAGATGACCACATTAATTAATATAATTTTCTTTGACCTGTTTGTTTAAGACAAGACATTAGTCATTTGCCATTTCATTTTCTTAGGAATATTTTATTTATTTTTCGTTTTCTTCCAAAGGCGGCCAAATATTCTTTGAGTAGCAATTACCTATAGTTCTAAGTAAAAAAAAATATTTGATAAAATGGATAAAAGCAAATGTACACTGGACCACACAATTACCCGGACGAAAAAAATGTTTCAATTCAATCTTAAATAACTTTTAAGTTTTTTTACCAAGTTCGATAATTTTTTCACATGTTGCAGATGCTGTCGTCTTTATCATGTTCTGATATCGTTTTTACGAACAGTGTAAACGGACATACAGGGTAGCACAAAAAATTGCACTTTACGCGTAATTTCTGAACATCCGGTGGAAAAATTTAATAAGTGATTGATGTTTCTTGGTACGACATTTTTAGGTCCCATGTTTTCTGAACAACTTGTTTTTTGATTCATACCTATATCTGGATTATTAAAGGAAAAAACACAGGTTTAATGGAAATATTGGAAATAATCCTTTTTTATAGAAAATTACACCCAGTATAATATTGTTTGGGCCGGAATTGTTGAAATGGATTAATCGCATATTTTTTTATAAATGCTCTACTAGATACACATATCTAAGTTTCCTTCAAAATGATCTTGTTGCAGCTCTAGCCACCCTATTTTCAGATGATAATAATCCTGAATTTCGGAGTTTGGTTTTAACAGAATAGTGTAGTTTTTAAATACAATTTTTCCATGTCGGTGGTTTTGTAATTCTTATACCAGCTTATAAAAATTCAATAGACCAGAATTGTCAGAGTGTTACGTGACTTGGAATCCATCTTGCGGAAGGAATTGAAATTTTTACTATATAACATACAGGGTTCCCCATTTAAAACGAAACAGGCTAAATATCTGGTTCCACGTTAATTTAAAAAAAAAGCTCGGACCCGTCGATTTTTATTTCGAGGGGGACATCTTTTGCGTATATTGTCAATTTCAAGCCCCTAGGAGGGGGGGTAAGTTCTAAATCTTAAATGGATACCCCTATTTTATATAATTTTTTTGGATTCTGCATAAAATTATGAACATTTTTTATTAGTCTATACTAAACAGTTTCCGAGATATAGACTCTTGAAAAATGAGATTTTTGAACTTTGACAGCGTCTAGCTTTCTAACTGTACGTCTTTAGAGTAAAACGGCTTACATGTCCCTATCTTCGATTTTTATTATCTTTCCAATAGTGTCAACTTCCGGTTAAACCGGTTGTAAGAAATATAGTACTTCCGGTACTAAATAGTTTCCGAGATATTGACTCTTGAAAAATTATATTTTTGAACTTTGACAGCGTCTAGCTTTCTAACTGTTCGTCTTTAGAGTAAAACGGCTTACATGTCCCTATCTTCGATTTTTATTATCTTTCCAATAGTGTCAACTTCCGGTAAGAAATATAGTACTTCCGGTTTAACCAGAAGTTGACACTATTGGAAAGATAATAAAAATCGAAGATAGAGACATGTAAGCCGTTTTACTCTAAGACGTACCGTTAGAAAGCTAGACGCTGTCAAAGTTAAAAAATCTCATTTTTCAAGAGTCAATATCTCGGAAACTGTTTAGTATAGACTAATAATGCTTTTATTAAAAAATGTTCAGAATTTTATGCAGAATCCAAAAAAATTATATAAAATAGGGGTATCCATTTAAGATTTAGATCTTACCCCTCCTCCCTCCTAGGGGCTTGAAGTAACAAGATTGACAATATACGCAAAAGATGTCCCCCTCGAAATAAAAATAGACGGGTCCGAGCGTTTTTTTTTTAAATTAACGTGGAACCAGATATTTAGCCTGTTTCGTTTTAAATGGGGAACCCTGTATGTATAATATTGTAGTTTTGTAATGAGATATAATAATTATATTCTAAATGCAGCGGACAAGGAATATAAATTATTTTTAATTTCATTTACTCTGTATTCATAGATACGTATTTTCTCACACTTTCTATGAAATGTTTCATTTTTAAACAAAAAAAATAACAAATATTTAGTTCTTACAGAAGAGCAACAAACCGTTGCTTGGCCGTCGTGTTGCGTCGTTGAAAATAAAGAACCCACATAATATTTCAAAGTGTATGTCAATGCATTAAGTTGATGTTAAGTGGCTGCTAGGGTAGATTAAATAAATTATTATTAAATAAAAAATTAAAGTAGATGTAAATTCCGATAAAACTCAGGCACTTCTTTTTCAGTCGCGTCAAAGACCTATGCAAACACCTCCAATTTTAAATATCAACGGTGGTCCAATCTTATTTACCGAAAACGCCAATTTTTTGGGAATTAATATCGACAGATTTCTTTCGTGGAAACAGCATTGCCGGTCTGTGTGCGCCAAGCTAAACTCCATTTCTTACCAGTTTAAAATGCTACACCCTGTATTAACTACTCAGCAGCTCTTGACACTTTATCATGCGCAGGTGGGTAGCAGGATTTCCTATGGTGTCTGTTTCTGGGGTAGGTCACCTATGGTTTCCGATATTCTTTTGTGTCAAAAGAAAATTTTAAGAATAATTAGTAATGTTCCTTCTACATATTCCTGTAGAGACCTGTTTAGGGCATATAATATATTAACTGTTACATCGGTTTTTATTTTTGAAATGTGCGTTTACGTATTTTTAAACAAAGCTAAGTGTAAGAAACATTTTATGGTTTATACTTTTGACACGAGATATAAGTCAAACTTTTGTATACCACATTGTAATCTCAACATTACCAGGGACTCTCTAAGCGTTCTAGGGCCTAAATTATTTAACACTTTGCCTCCGGATTTAAAAAACTCTAAAAGTATAGTGTGTTTTAAGAAGGGCCTAAAGAAATTTTTAGTCAATAAGTCTATTTATAGTTTGGATGAGTTTTTGTAATTATAGTTTTTTTTAATAGTTTTTCTTTAATGGTTGACTTTTGTTTGTACTGCTACTTATTTTGTTTGTTTGTTTTTTTTTCTTTTTTGTTGGGTGTATTGTATGTAACTCACAAATTTAAAGTTTAAATTAGGTACATGACGAATTCTATACATCGTAAAAAATGTCTTTAGAAATATATATTATTATTATTATTATTATTATTATTATTATTATTATTATTATTATTATTATTATTATTATTATTATTATTATCTCGGCAGCAGATATCGACACCGCCGCGCCACCCTAGTAAAGGTTAGTAAGCTTAACTGAAAAATTATGTTTTTCTAATTTTGACATATAAAGTGACACTTTTTAAAACTGATTGACATTATGAAACGTCTTACTTTTTGTAACTAGTTGCATAAAGTAAAATTTTATGCAATTGGTGACGAAAAATGTATTTCAAAATTAGTGACAAAAAGAATTATTCTATTTATTAAACTGTTATAATACAAGTTAAAAACATAAATTATAAATTAATTAATTATTATAAATATTGATAACACAATTATTGCAATTATTCAAATTAATTCCCGACGACATATTTTTTTCATTGCTCGAACTTGCTGTTATTTGGGAAGCGACGCACATTGCATTAGATGTTTCACCAAATATTTCTTGCGCTATAAGTTTTTTATTATTCATGGAATTTTCAACATATCCCTCCGCAACAGAACTAGATTTCCAACCTCCGTGCCTCTTTAATTTTAAAAGATCAGCGCCACTGTCTGCTAGGAAAGTGGCAGAGCTTCTTCTGAAGCAGTGGACAGTATATAGAACAGGATTTGAAAGACCAAGAAATTGTGCAATAACTTTTGGCAGACTGCTAAATGTGTTAATTTCCACAGGATTTCTGGTACATTTTCCATTCGCATATTTTACAAAAAATATGTTGTCTTTAAGAATCTGGGGACGCAACTTAATATATTTTCTTAATATTTCAACAAGATTCGTATTTTCAATGTCTCCAGTGGTAATTGCACACTGCCGTATAACTTTTGTTTTTGAAGGTGGGATATCAACACGAAAATGGCTTCCTTCGTCTATAACATTTTCAACTGAAAGAAAAGTTAATTCTGCTTTTCTGCATGCTCCTGCCATTCCAATTATCATTGCAACCTTAGCCATTAAGTATTCTTTGTCATCAGCTTCCAATAAAAATTTGGCAAAATCTTTTTTAATAAAAACTTTTGACTTTTTAGCACTGTACCCGTCCGCTTGCCTTTTAATATATGCTACCAAATTTGTATATTTTTTAATATCAATATTCCTTTTCAGATTTAGTTCAGACCTTAACATTGGGTAAAGTGTCCATAATGTGGAAACTTTTAGATCTTTCTTACCCTCGAAATATGCAAGTAAAACTTTCTCATTAACATGTTTAATTTTCTTCTCATCACACCACGTAACAAATTTTTCGTATGCCAAATCATAAACTGCCTTTGACTTTTTGGGAATTACTGATAATAGAGCATTACCTGCTGCCTCTTCAATATCGCTTGGTAGCTCTTCAGAACTTGAATGACTCATTTTTTAAAAATAAAACTAAAAATATATCAATCTCGCTAAAAACCTTCCGTCTAGACTTTTTTACAAAATGTCAAACTGACAACTAACATGAAGTAACAGCAACAATAGCTATTTATGCCATCAGTTATATGTCAAAATTAGAAAAACTAAATTTATGTTTTCCAAATTTTTATCAATTATATTAAATTTTATTTTTTTATTACTTTCTTCAAAATTAGAAAAAATCTTGTATGCAATACGTTACGAAATGAAATTTTGTGTATCTTGTGAGTTTTTGCGAAACTCACTTCGTTCGTTCCGCAAAAATCTCACGCGTTACACAAAATTAGGCATTTCGTAACTGATGGCATAAATAGCTATTTTATTACACCAAGTTTCGCAAAAACACAGGATTTTGTAGTAATCGTTACATAAAGAATCGGCAAATAGTTGATATGCCTTGTGTTAGCCTAATGAATGTTCAGAAGTCAATTTTGAACTAGTTCGGTAAGTAGGAGCCTACTTAGGCAGGGTCTGCTTCTTTTAAAACGCTTTGATATAAAAATACCTTTTAGAATCCTCCGCAGGTTCATAATTTTTTTAAGTACGCTGCTCTACCTCCAAGAAGTTCTGTTTAACATACTTTCCTAGATTGCCAGATTGAGTATTGGGTTACAGATACCTATTATCATGATTTAATTAGGTTAGTATACCAATCTGAAGAAATTTGGTGATAGCGAAGGAAGGAGCCAATAGTATTAATTTCCATCGCCAATATACTTGGCAGAGTTAATTTCATTCTTTTTTCATTTTATTTTAAAAAGTAATCATTTTTGTCCAGTGTGTGTACAGTGTACAGGGTCCTGCACCTCACCTCCTGTATTCTATAGCTTACTTAGTAATTAAGTTAGAATTTTGATATTTTGCAGACATTACCTGTATCTTGGTGCGCATTTCAGAAAAATATTTTTTTTCGTACAGGGTGTTCCAAAAAAGTGTGACGTCATAAGGATGTATTTTTTTAGATTACACGCCATATATTTTCTAACTTATTTGGTTGCCTCCTATAATTACCTACATACTCCTAAAATTTTATTAGAATCGATTCAGTATTATAGGCGAAAAACACTAAAAACTAAAAAATATCAGTTTTGCACCACTGGTTTTAAAAATTAATAAAAAATAGAAATAATGCCTCGTTAATAAAATTATACAAAAATACTTTAAAGCAATTTATTTTTCTTATTTCAAATAGGAACTCCTATCTTTTTATGTCATTCGATGCAGAATTAAAAATCAAACATTTGTCCTAATCACAATCCTATCACAATTTCTAACGCATCAAGACTTATTGGCAGAAAACTCATTTTATCAACTATTCCAAGAGTCATTAGTCATTATTATAAATAAATATCGAAGGTGGCTTTGAAAACCAATTTATTTGGTATTAAAGTTTATTAAAGTAACAAGATACCATTTTGACTTTAGCAATCTAAAAGTTTCGAATATTGTTAAATTGTAAGTAATTATTTAAGCTGTTATAAGTAATTTATATTGTTTTTTGTGATGGACTAAAACCAAGAAGAGCACGTAGATATGATTTTTATATTAGGAGCATGCGAAAAGAACTCTTTTTTGGCAAGCCGAGTTTATGCACAGCGTTATCCGGAACAACGACATCCAGACAAAACGAGCCTGCAAAACATATTAGAGAGGTTTGTACAAACGGGAAATGTAAACTACCTAAAACCAGTGAGAAATAAACCGGTCCGAACTAAAGAAAATCAATTGGCTGTGCTATTATCTGTTATAGAAAATCCTTCAGTTAGTCAACCAGCAGTCTCTGATGCCGTAGATGTAAACGAAAGAACAGTTCAACGAATTTTAAAGGATAACCATATCCACGATTATCATTTCCAGTTAATAATTACTAACAATTTAAAAATATTTGAAACTTTCTCTCTTAACACTCTATCTCTTATCACTTTAATAAACTTTAATACCAATAAATTGTGTTTCAATGCCACCTTCGATATTTATTCATAATAATGACTGTTGGAATAGTTGATAAAATGATGAGTTTTCTGCAAATAAATCTTGATGCGTTAGAAATTGTGATAGAATTGTGATTAGGTCAAATGTTTGATTTTTAATTTTGCATCGAATGACATAAAAAGATACAGGGGTTCCTATTTGAAATAAGAAAAATAAATTGCTTTAAGGTTTTCAAAGTTTGACACTAAACTTTGGACACCCTGTACAATTCGTATTAGTCAAACTTGGTTAACGAGACTGTTAGACTTTATTTAATTAGTATCTTTGTGTAATTTTATTAACGAGGCATTATTTTTATTGTTTATTAATTTTTAAAACCAGTGGTGCAAAACTGATATTTTTTAGTTTTTATTTTTTTTTGCTATTTTTTTTCGCCTATAATACTGAATCAATTTTAATAAAATTTTAGGTGTATGTAGGTAATTATAGGAGGCACCCAAATAAGTAAGAAAATATATGGCGTGTAATCTAAAAAAAGAAATCCTTATGACGTCACACTTTTTTGGAACACCCTGTACGAAAAAAAATATTTTCCTGAAATGCGCACCAAGATACAGGTCTTGCCTGCTAAGGTAAAACAGCATATGTGTAAAAAAACGATTTATTGTTTTCTCTATCAACCTACGCCTTTTGACCTGCTCTTTCTAATGCAATATTTACTTTTCTTATATCTTATTTGGAAACGCCAATAAGCACATGGTAAAACAGTACATGTGAGACTGTTTCATAATTTCTGTTATGGTAAAACAGTATAACCGACAAGGTATATCATGGTAAAATAGTATAAATCGCGTCTATATAAAATGTTGACAAAAAAATCTTCATTAAAATCATGGCATAAAACCATATAGTTTTATATCTTAATTTGCAGTGGTTAATATTTTATGATATTATATTAGCTTCAATGGTAAAATGTGATAAACTATCTATATACTTTTTACCACGTTCAAAATAAGTTAAAATTATGAATTTAGCAATGGTTAAACAGCACATATTGTTATATACTCTTTTACCTTAATACAACCGGTAAATTCATATATTTACCGAAAATACTTGCCGGCTTTGTGCTTGTTATTTTGTGGATAATAATAAGTTATTTTAAATAAAACTTGCTAGCGTGTTAGGGGAACATGTCCTCTAAGAATACTAGCAAATAAAAACTCGTGGTAAGTTGTTAATTAATAATAAATTACCCCTTAAAATTTGTTTGAGGTTATGTTTTTAGAAAAAAAAAATATTTAAATGTCTTTGCTATTTAGGCCTCGTTTACCTACTTTGTTTAGTTTTTAACTTTCATTTTTAATAGTTAGCCCTTTAAGACAGCCAAATGGTGTTAAAATTTAACTTTTTATAAAACTTTATGTTTATTTCCCATGGCTAAATAGTATATATTTTACATATACTGTTTCTCTATATTAATATTATATTTCAACCATTTGTTACACTAAGGTAAAACAGTATAAGCGATATTTTAAATGAACTAATGCAGGAATACATTTTTTTTCTTCATAATCTTGTTCTCAACGTTTACTTACTTTGGTGTACCAAATATAATTAATATGTCTTAGAAAATTACAAAACGGCAACAAATATTCAAAGAAAGTTAATTTTCTCAAAACTACCTTTTTTCACATATGCTGTTTTACCTTAGCAGGCAAGAGGTAAGGTCTGCAAAATATCAAAATTCTAACTTAATTACTAAGTAAGCTATAGAATACGGGAGGTGAGGTGCAGGACCCTGTATAAAACTTAAACACAAACAAAATAAACAATTACCTACCAATCTAAGAAAGCTAAGAACAATTTATATTGTCATTGTCCCGCCTCTGCAACACCGTCATTCTAATTAAGATGTATCGCCGTACATGGACTCGTATGTTTTGTTGATGTTACCCGCCTAGGGATTAAATTTCAATAGGAGGTTGTTTTCTTGCGCTCTGGATGTATCACGAATAACATTGCCGAGTCCTGAGAACGTTATAATCAGGTAGAGAGCACAGCAACAGGCACCCCCAAATTGTTCTCTTATTGTTTCGTCACAGGAATTATATGTATAATATGCTTATCGTCGTCTACGTCTACAACTGAATCAAAATTATGCTCACAGTGAATCTTGTATCGAACGAATCCCAAATGGAATCACTCATCATCAGTCAGTTCGCATTGAAGGTTATTCCGCGTTAAAAAATTGACCTTCGGCGAATATGTTGATTATTATTTCTCAGACGTTATCTATACTACCGTGCGAGCAAAAATTATTTGCATCAAAGAGGGCTTGAATTAAAAAACGTAGGGCTTGGTTTATATCACAATGATATGGGGACGATATTTCTAACCAAAACCAAATCTAGGTTAAAATTTTGTGAAATTCATATTATGACATGATATGCCAAACTAATGAGTAATAAAATAAGTAGACAAATACAAATTTATTTTTGTTGTTTACAAAATTAACGAAGTAAGAATATAGAGAAAGAAAAAGAAAAATAATCATATAAATTGCTGAAATTGCTTCAAGCATAAATTCACACGTCCCTTCATATTTTCGAAAGCATCTCTGGAGAAATGTTACCACATTCTTGGATAATCCTTTCTTGCAATTGTTCTAAATTTGCAACTGGTGTTTTAATAAAAATAGTGTTCTTTAAATGAAGAAAAACGAAGTAATCCATAACCGTTAAACAAAGTGATCTAGGTGGGAATTCAATGTCTGATCGAAAACTGATCAATCTGTCGTCGAAAAAATTGCGTAGGTAAGTAGTTAATAGTTTCGGCGACTGTATGGGCGGTTGCACCGTCCTGTTAAAAATATTCAAAACGTAGTTCGTCGTCAAGTAATTGCTCCACAAATGAATTAAAAATATTGTCTCTATACCGCTGTGCTGTAACTGTGTCATGGAAAAAAATAGGACCAACAATTCTTCTTCGGGAAACAGCTAACCAGGCACAAATTTCTTGAGGGTGCAATGTGGACTCTACAAAAGAATGGGGATTTTCACTACTCCACATGCGTGTATTCTGAGAATTCACATAACCGGGGAGGTGGAGCCAGGCTTCCTCCGAAAAAAATGTCAGGTCTAATAAATCATGTATTTCCAATAAATTTTTGGTAAACCATTGAGAGTAATTCCTGCGTCTTTTAAAATCTGCGGCTTGTATTTCTTCAAATACTTGCACTTTATAAGGAAATAAATTTAGCTGCTTCTTAAGAATAGTCCTGCATGTTCCATAAGATCTTCCCACTTCTTGGGACAGGCGTTTTATACAATTTGTTGGCGAATTTTGCATTATTTCACGAACGTTTGCAACAAGTTCTTCTATTCTTACCGATGGTCTTCCTGCTCATTTTTTGTGTTGTATAGAACCTGTTTCCCTAAACACAGCTACGGCTATTTTCAGGCAATAATAAAAATCCCCAGCAATAAAAGCAACGTTAGGGAAATGTTCGTGAAAATCGTCCATGCACAAACATGGATTGTATTGCCACTCACAATTTACTCTAACCCTGTTTCGAAAATACGCTTCAACCATGAATGTTTTGTGCTGTTCCGTAAAGCCCATTGTGTGAATTGTTCAAGAAATTGGAAAAATTAGCGATGAATCAAATTACTTGCAACGACTGTCAAAGATGGCGGAATAACTGATTGATTGTTAATTCAGGTAGTTACTGACACCCAACAGGTATTAAGCTCTACGGCTAAGCATTACGTCCTTATATGCAAGGCCCTCTTTGATGCAAATGATTTTTGGCCGCACGGTAATAAAAAAAATTGTAAAGTTAATCACTGACTGACTCGCGGAATCATTAACGCCCAGCCCAAACGCCTAATCCTAGAATCATGAAATTTCAACGCTCAACACCCATTAAGAGTTTTAGCACCACAGCGAAGTACGAGATGAGTAATCCATCCTGAAGGATACCAATCCATGTCCGACAATATAACGTATGTAGCAGCTTAAATGGAAACGTTTAAGCAATAATATTTATGGTTTTCTTTGAATATATAGGTTCGTTTTAAAAAAGTCTTTTGTATTCAAACGTACTCAGGTATAGTTTCAACCTTTGGTAAAAAAAAAACACAAAGGCGGGGTGTTATATTTGCCTAGTTTAATAACGCGTGAAAATTGTGGAGAATCAGGTAAAGAGACCTGATCGGCAAGCGAACAGCCCCATTTCCATAGCTTCAGCTAAAGCGCGGTAAAATATTCACTTCAAGATTCCCGGGGCATAATAAATGATGTATTGAAAAACCAATATGTGATTGATATGGTTTTGAGCGATAACAATGGAATTTTATTAGCGGTTTATTTCGCAGAGATTGGCTCGGGGAAAAACCGAATGAGCCGCACGTAAGTTAGTCTTCCCCCAGGGATTCGTTTTGTTTTGCGAAAACGGGCCTTTATTAAAAACAAACACATTTGCGGAGAAAAGGTGGATTTATTTGACAAATAGGGCTTGTTAAATGGGTGTTTGAAGTGTTGCGTTAAGGAAAGGAATTTTTTTAGGGGAGTGAAAATATATTTTATAAATTTGTACAAGATATCTAGATTTACTTTGTTATAATATTAATTTATTTTCAAAAAAAATTTGGTGACTGCAGTTTCGTAGTACCATTACATTATCAAACTGAAATAATTATAGAAAAAAGAAAAGCACAAAGTCTTTCTCCACAAGTTTATTAGAATAACTAGGCGAACCTAGAATAATTTTTAATAATTCGACATGTTTCGAGTGTAGAAACGCTTATCATCAGGAAAACAAAGTGAATAATACAATGCTGATGTTGTTAGCAATAGAGAAAATCATAAGTGGGATTGAGCCGTAATGGAGCTTTCAATGGTGTACACGAAGTGTAAAATAGGAATAGTCAAAAGACCGACAAGAAAATATCATACTGGAAAGTCAAGGGGTAGTGAAAAAAGCCCTGTTTTGGGCAGAACAATGAAGAGAGCAAAAGAAAATTACAGAGTTTTAACAGACTTTGTCAAAATCGTTTATAGGTATAAGTAGTGAATTGAGGGAAAGAAAAATCTTAAGTTTCAATAAACTTTGTCGGAGACATATAAACGTAGTGAAATGAGAGGGAAAGAAAAAAAAATTGGTTTTCGTAAAAGTCAAAGCATTTGTAAAAGATAAAAAAAGGGAAATGTAGCAAATGAAATTGAACAAAATGAGGTAGATTGGCTTACCATTTAGCTTGAAGTAAAATGCTGTTGGGGTACCAGGCTTGTTACGGCCCAGTTACCCCAGCAGGAGTCAAATTATACATCACATTGTGTGCAAAATTAATAAATTTAAAAGATTTTAAAAAACCATTTTAATTTTTTTTTCTTTGGAAAATCTTTTAAATTTACTATATACCCTGTATATAAATTAATAACAAACATTCCTTGCCATTCTTGATACCTACTTGACATACTACTAGGTACGATGTGTATGGAAAAATAAATGTACCAAGTGTTTTTTTTTTGTTTACTATTGTACAGGGTGTCCAGTTTTCGATGGTTTTACGGGTTATCTCGGTTATTAGTAAAGATAGAAGGATACGGTTTTCGCGGCACTGTGCTACTTTTTTATGAACCAAAAGGTGCTCTAATCAGAATTTTTCTAGTCCTCCTTGTTTTTGATATATGGGATGTTTTTGATAATTTTACATTTTGGGACACCCCACATATTTAGGTTACCCTGTAGCTTATCAAAGAGAAAATAAATGTTATATGTGTAGTTTTTTACGTAGAATCCAGTGACTAACTCAGATTTTTTCTACGTTCAATAGTTTCCGAGAAAAATACCAAACTTTTTTTTTTTAATGGGACACCCTATATATTTTTAAATAATATAATTCAGTTCATAACAAGCTTCTCAAAAATATATAATACCCTATTTTTATTTTTAATATTAAGCACGAAATTTACGTTTTATTAAAAAATATATAATTTTAGTTAGTAGGCCATGACGGGTATTGAAAAAAAGAAAAGAACACAGTCGTTTATGTCATATTAATATTTTCTTTAGTTTCTGTCAGAATATTCAGGTTCTCTAAGTTGTTTTAAAATACCTATCTAATTAATAGTGAAGGATCAGTTTGTCCTAATTATGGCAGAATATGTGAAATTTGAAAATAATGAAAAATACATGCTCGTTTGTTATGTTCATTGTAATGAAAATGCAGATGTAGCATTAGATGAGTATTTCAATAGGTAAATATACGCCTTTGTGTAGTATCTCTATGAAGATTTAGTAATTTTTTTAAATTATTTGTAGATATCCCGAAAGACGACAGCCGAATAAAAGAATTTTTTTAAGAATGAAATCAAATTTAATTGAACACGGTTCATTTATTAAACCTCGTCCTAAAATCTACAACAAGGAAAACCGCGAGACTGATGAAATAAATGTTTTGGCTTCAATTGAAACAAATCCAACTAGTTCTTGCAGAACGGTTGAAGGTTCGGTCGGAGTAGTTAAATCAAGAGTTCAAACAATCCTAAAAAAACACAATTTTAAGCCATATAAATTTTACCTAGTACAAAACTTACATCCTGGTGATGCACAACGCCGTACAGAATTCTGTAATTGGTATTTACAAAATATCAACAGAGGAAATAATTTAAAAAAAACCGTTGTATGGTCTGATGAAGCTCATTTTACCAGTGCTGGTATATTTAATCGACACAATACGAGGTTTTGGTCTCAGGAAAATCAGCATCTAATATTTCCACTCGAACGGCAAGGAAGGTTTGCCTTTAACGTTTCATGTTTTGTACTAGGAAGCAAAATAATTTATAATATATTTTAAGGCAGCCTTAATGCCAATAAATATTTGGAAATTCTGGAAAACGTTGTGCCGGAAATAATAGAAGACGTGCCCTTAGCGGGTATCAATAACTTATATCTGCAACAAGATGGAGCACCCGCTCACAATGCGCTAATTATCAGGGCCTACTTAAATAATAATTTTTCCAGTCCACTGGATTTGAACTAATGGACCTGTAAGATGGCCACCAAGGTCACACGACTTGTCGGTTTTGGATTTCTTCTTGTGGGGATACCTTGAAAATAAAATGTATTCTATTCAATACCAAACAATTGCAGAATTAAGAAAATCGTGGCAACATTGCTTCGATGGTTACAATCTTTTCTTTCTAATCGCCATATTAGGATTAAGGTTCAGAATTCGTTTTCTGATCAATTTGCTGTCAATTATGGTGTGCCCCAAGGAGGTGTAATGTCTCCATTGCTTTTTGCACTTTTTATAAATGAACTTGAAATCTTTTTAATATCTAAAGGTTTATCTGCAAAACTAATTCTATACGCGGATGATACAACTGTGATTATATCTGCTTGCACATTAGATATACTAGCTAAAATAGCTAATCATATTTTACTTGAATTTTCTTTATGGTGCAAAAAAAATCGCCTAATAATCAACATAAATAAAACTCACTATATGGTTTTCTATAAAAAGCGTTGGGTTCCTGATCTACATCTCAAACTAAATGACAATACTATTCAGAGAGTTGAGCAATGCAAATTTCTTGGCCTTTATGTAGACTCACAATTAAAGTGGACAGCTCATGTCGATTTTGTTGCCAGTAAACTTAACTCGGCATACTTTGCAATAGTAAACTTAAAAAATATTATGGATTGCAAGCAGTTACTAAATATTTACTATGCCTTAGCCTACAGTCATCTAAGCTATCTAGTGATTTACTGGGCTCAATCAACAGAACTACAAAGATTATTTGTTTTGCAGAAAAGGATAATTCGAAAAATTTACTCGTTAGGCCCACTTGAATCCTGCAAAGAAACTTTTCGGCGCTATAAAATTCTTACGCTACCTAGTATTTTAATTCTTAGTGCAGTCATGTTTGTAAAAAAACACAATTCAAAATGTCCTTGCACCTCAGTAATTCACGACCGTGACACTAGAAATTCAAATAAAATTTATATATCCGGCTACAAAACATCATCATATCGTAAGAGTCCATTTTGCTTCTGTAGCTCCCTCTATAATGCACTTCCAGAGACTATCAGAAGCATCTCTAAACTAAAAAAATTCAAGAACAAGGTGAAGTGCTACCTTCTTGAAAATAACTTTTATGATGTTCGTCATTTTTATGACATTATAATTTAAAACCTAAAAACTTCTTTTTTCTTGTGACAATGTCATTGTTTACTTTGTAAATTTATATGGCAATAAATGAATAAATAAATAAATAAATGCTACTGAAAGAGCATTTAGGGAGTTACGGACACGGCCTCTTATTATTTTAAATTCATTAAGGCATAATGGAGAACAATTTGAGCAATATTTATGAGAAAGTTCTATTAATATTCAGCTTCTCATTGTAATCTTTTGCGTAGTAAAATACAACTCGATTTGTGCATTATTATTATTTTTACTGAAATATTACTGCTAATTAGATTAAGGAGTCCAAAATATATTTTTCCTGCAGTAATTATCATACCAGTAATAGTTTTTTTTCAATACCCGTCATGGCCTACTAACTAAAATTATATATTTTTTAATAAAACGTAACTTTCGTGCTTAATATTAAAAATAAAAATAGGGTATTATATATTTTTGAGAAGCTTGTTATGAACTGAATTATATTATTTAAAAATATATGGGGTGTCCCATTTAAAAAAAAAAGTTTGGTATTTTTCTCGGAAACTATGAACGTAGAAAAAATCTGAGTACGTCACTGGATTCTACGTAAAAAACTACACTACACACTACAGGGTAACCTAAATATATGGGGGTGTTCCAAAATGTAAAATTATCAAAAACATCCCGTATATCAAAAACAAGGAGGACTAGAAAAATTCTGATTAGGGCATCTTTTGTTTCATAAAAAAGTAGCACAGTGCCGCGAAAACCGTATCCTGCTATCTTTACTAATAACCGAGATACCCCGTAAAACCATCGAAAACTGGACACCCTGTATAAAGCTACAGTTTTTATAAATTTAATATTCTTCTCATTTTAAACTCAACCAATATTTAAATTTAAAAAATGGCTTGATTATTTGTTCTTGTTCCGACTGCCATAAAAAGGTATTTATGCAAAAACAATATTTAATTTTTCCTTTTTTTTCAGGTAAGTCTGAAGCCAGAAATTGATAAACAGTCACAAAGGTAAGGCGTGGGAAGAGTTTTTATTGGAAATTTTTCTAAAGGAAAAATTGAATTCCTAATAATATTATAATATGTAGGATATTATAAATTATAAAACTTGAGGAGAAGAATCCTTAAAAAAAAACTCAAAAAAAACCTTCAATGCAAGGAAAATTTAATATGAGTACGTCATTAGGGCCGGTAATACTTTTACTGTTGTACTTTTTTCTGGTTATCAATTCAATTATTATTATTATTTCTCTTTTTCACAGCTTTTTGTTGGTATGGCTGATCTTTTTTTTACCGTACGGAGAAGACATTTATTTTATCCTGTATTGTTCAAAAACTTCCGTACAAGGTGGCAAGTCGAGAGAATGACGAAATGTTGACTGAATTTGTTGGTACAGATAGCTTGAAAGGCCTAATTTTTCTAAATTGGGCTTAAAATTTTTCGTCATTGCTCCCTCCGCCGTTATTATTTTTGGAACCATGTCTATTTTTTTAAGCTTTCATATATTTTCGATCTCTATAGCTAAATTTGAGTGCTTGGCTTTTTTCTCCGATTGGGTTTTAGAGATATTGTGTGTTACTGGGGATTATGAAAGCTTTTTCGTTATTCTTCTCCATTAGCAGAATATCCGGACAATGTTTGTGATCTACTGTTCTATCCGTTATTATTCGCCTGTCGCAGTATAACAGATATTGAGGAGATTCAAGAACTGGTTCGGGTAAGTATTGATAGCATAGTGGGAGGTTTTGTTTTAGTCCCAATTTATGAGCCAGTTCTTTGCCATCTGGTTATGCCTTGTCATATAACCGTTGAGTGCCATAGCACCACAACTCGCTGTAATTTTTTTTTTCGTTTCTCCAGTCAAACTGCATTTTCTGCACATATCTTTCATAACTTCCATAATTTTTTTAACATGACCGTTTCATAATTTCTTTTTCGACTGACAATGTCTTGGTTAGCCCTTTTTCTAACCAATTCAGTTACATTTCTCTATGTATGTGTGGATTTTGAAGTGCAGTAAGTTATTTACCTTGCAAAGCTTTATCTTGCCAAGTTACAAGTTTTTTGAATCGTTGAGATCTTTACTTGATGGAAATTCATTATAACTCAATGAAAGACAATTTATTTTGTCAAATTTCCACTTTTGTTGAAAAAATTTTTTTACACGACGTGTTTCGCTACATTGTAGCTTCTTCGGGTGTATGGTGCTACCTAATTTTATTTTAGTACAATAACAAAATGGTCTAGATACTTAATTACTCAATTCAGGTACCTATACACATTACAAGCCTAATTATTTAATTATATGTTGTTAACACTGTTTAGGTATTGTAATCTTAAATATTATTGTCGGTATAATATATCTTAATTTTATGGGAAATCCAAAGAACCCTATTTAGATTATTGACACAGATTTAGCAAAGGGGAACTATTTAGTTCTAATTGGTCGTTTAATATTGCACCGGAATTTTTCAATCGATTTATTTCTAAACTTTCCAAAAGATTAAGTTTTTGACCCTTGTTTTCAATATATAAAATTTTAAATTTGTTATCAAAATTATGTTGTTCGTGTAAAAGATGATTAGAATAAGTTAAGTCGGTTTTATGACTGAGCAAACTTCTTCTATGTTCCAAAATTCTCGTTTTAAATGATCGACCTGTTTGGCCAATACATAAGTTTTGGGACAAGAGCCACAATTTAATTGGTAAATTTAGAAAAGTAGTATTTTTAGACGAAACATGGATATTTTTAAACGGAACTGGTACAAAATCTTGGCAAGATGATTCTGTGAAAAGAAAAAAGGGATGTGGCATGAGAAAGCGGTTCATTATTTTACATGCCGGTTCTGTAACAGGATATGTTCCAGGTGCAAGCTTAATTTTTTCTTCCACATCAAAAAGTTCTGACTATCATGACAACATGAATTGCGAAATTTTTGAAAAATGGCTAAAAACTTAATTAATCCCAAGTTTAGATGAGCCGTTTTTAATCGTATTAGACAATGCATCATATCATTCAAGAATTTTAAATAAACAACATAGTTCATCTTGGCGAAAAAGTGATATTTATGAGTGGCTTGAAAAACACAACCAAAATCCTTTTTGATAAAGGATTTTTGTTGTGTTTTTCGTATGTTAAAATCCTAACTCCTATCAATGGCAAAGTCTCTCAAATCACCCAAAATATACGCTGCAGATGAAATATTGCGTAAATATGGCCATGAGGTTCTACGACTGCCGCCATATAATTTCCAGTTTAATGCGATAGAATTAATATGGTCTGGGGCAAAATCTCTTTATGAAAAGCATCTATGTGATGGTCTTAAATCCTTGCAAGTAGAGATAGTTTGGTAATATTCGTTGGATCATATTACGCAGGAGTACTGGAAGAAATCGGTGGAATATACAGAAAAATGAATAAGGAATTGGTGGGATCGAGAACAAGTATTAGATGTCGAAGTAGTAGTTGATCATTGCTCCATTCGAAGACGACTCAGATGATGAGGACTTTTCAGAATTTCTAAGTGATGATGACAGTTTTTAAGTTTTTAGTCTATAATTATAAACGGTTTTCTTTGTTTACATTTCTTAGTATTCTTCGGTATTATATTATGCTTTCTTTCATGGACAATTTTCTGTACAATCCTTAAATTGATTACCAGTGCTTTTGCTACTGTTTTCTACTTATTGGTTGGCAAATTACCATTTTTTCTTTTTATTTCTTGAAATAGTTAATCGGATTAAATTTCATTGTATTTTTAGGTTAGGTAATTTTATTGATAAAATAAATTACACTGTTTTTTATTGTCGTTTTTAATAAATAGATTTAGTAGATATATACTATTTACAGGGATGGCGAACCAATAGCTCGTGTGCCATTGATGGCACGAGACATACAATTTTGGGCACGCCACCGATCACAAAGTTTACTATAAATTATTATATTACGAATGGCCTTATTAAATGTTTCTTTAGAAAAAATGGCACGTTAATACATAAAGGTTCGCCACCCCTGTACTATTATCAGTGGCGGATTTACAAATTTGCCGCTGGTAGGCTATTCAATTTTTGCCGCCCCTATACCAGTGACGGCTTGTGAGCTGTGAAACAGGTAATGTGTTCGGGAAAGAAAAAGCCCGCTGCAGGCGAAATTTTTTTAAGACCACGCCCAAATTTGGTCAATAATTTTTAGTAAATATTTTAAAAATTTATGATTAGGTACCTACTTATTTTATTTAAAATGAAATTTCTTTTTGCAAAGCCAGTAAAGTTCCAACTACCTTTTTTTTATCCCCATTAACAGACACGGCCAACAATAAAGTTTATTTAAAAAAATACTACCCGTCGACCATGAATAAAGATTGTACCATTTATTTCTGTAAGACAAAAAAAAATTTTTGGGCCAAATTTGCCGCTCCCTAAAACCTGCCGCCCTAGGCTCCAGCCTACTCAGCCTAATGGTAAATCCAGCACTGACTATTATGTACATAATTTTTGCAAAAATAATAACATTATATGTGGCTATCTTCACGGCAGTTAAAATAATAAAACTGTTTATTTTCTCCTGGTATATTGATACCTACATAATCTCACAACATTTTGATAAGCTCTGGAATTTTCGAATTGATTCATATGATCGGTGACCATTGGATCCGCATGATTAGACCAGATTTGACTATATTTAGGGACAACGGTGAGCAAAAAATGGATTTATTTTACATGCAATGATAAACTTTTAAAATAATCTAGACTTGACAGACGAGCAATGAGAACATTATAATGCGCAAAGACAAGGCGGCCAGGAATGCTGGTGAATTTATAATTTATAATTAATTTCATTGTTTTATATTTAATCTTGACACTTTGGGTACAGAATTGTCCGTTAAATCGTAAGCAGCTTTTGTTTTCACATTCAAATAAACTTACAAAATTACAAATTAAACTTTTATGTAATCAGGTAAAGGTGTTTGTTAACTGTTTTAAAGACTCGTGACATATTGACAATTTTAAAAATTCTTTATTATCTTATTTATTTTCACTTCTACAGGTATACAAGTGCTTCCCTTGTCTTTAGATACGATCTTTATCACTAAACTACTGTCTGCAAATTTCTATGTCTGTACTGATATATTCGAATAATTTATTCTTTTGGCAACCGTCCGAAAAGTACCCACTTCCCGGACGCTTTTCCCTTGAGAAAGTAGCATTTCTCCGGCCTAGTCCGGGAAGTACGTGCCTAGTCCGGGAAGCACGTACTTCCCGGACTAGGCCGGGAAGAATCACATCAATATTAGCAATTGCTCGACTTTTAATATAAATATTAATATAAATAAGAATTATGTTTCTGTTAGTACCTATCTTCTCTTCGAATTTCAATATTTAATACAAATAAGAATTAAAATGTTCGAAATTTTGTTCTACGAAGAAATATAATAAAGAAATGTGTCTCATTGATTTGTTATTCTACACGGTTGCCGAAAAAATAGTGTACGCAACACGTCCGAAAACAGTTTTTTGGACTCGCAGACTACCAGGACTCGCCTACGGCTCGTCCTAGAATTTTGTCGACTCGTCGAAAAAAAAATATTTTCCGGACTTGTAACGTAAATTACTATTCTAGATATGTTTATTACTTCATACAAATCAACTAATTTGTACTAAATAGGTACAGGATGGAATTTTTAACTGGAATAAAGTCAGTATTAGAAAGCTTTTTTATTTGCTGAAAAAATACAGAACTACGGGTTTGTCATACTTTCTTCGTGTCTTCGTAAAATTTACCCCTCTTTTGGGGGTAGAAACCGCCCCTAACATTTGTTTTTCAAATGTATAAAGTATGTAATGTAATAGCTTGTTTGAAAGAGCATTTTTTTTTTGCATTTCGATAATATAGACGCAATTTGATTTATTGTAAAAATTGTTGGAAATCCATTTTTTCTTGACAAACCCCTAATCTAAAGTAAAATTCATTCATGACATTGTGTACATCCGTATATATCCGGGATTATCTGGCGAATTTCGTGTATAAGTCGTTGCCTAAGTTCCTCTAAATTTTCTGGTTTCCCGTAAATTTTGGATTTTAGGTGACCCCCTAAAGGAAATAATCGAAAGGATTAAGGCCGTCGATTGTGACGGCCATTACATGTACCCCTTCTTCCCATCCTGCGATTTGTAATTAATAGTATATTACAATACGGACGGAAAATGTTTCATTGCTGGTCGAAAGATAAACTATAAACTCGAGACCGCAATGAAATTTTCCGTCGAGGATTGTATACTATTTTATTTTCAGCCGTGACATTATGATTCAAGTAAACATTTAATATTTTTGCACGATAGACTTTTTTGAAATAATAAATTTTGTCGCACCGTTTATTATCTTTTTCCACTATACTGTATAGATAAGTTAACTTTTGTTGTTGTCACCAGTTGGCAGCAGTTGTCGCCTAAAATTTTTTGAAAGTCAGCGTTTTTTTAAGAAAAAGAATACAGATGAAAGTTCTCCGATAGTGACGACGAGTTAATTGAAAGAAGCAGCGGATAAGATTAAAGAAAGTCTGCTACCTACAAATAGTAAGCTACATTATGAGAAAGAAAATGAGGATTGAAATGTATTAGATGGAAACTCATTTTCCGTCCTAGGATGGAAAATGTGGATCGGTAGTAAGAAGACAGAAATGTGACATTTTCAAATTTCTAAAAAGACAGGGATGTCAATATGACATACATGGCTGAGAATAAAATTATTTCCAATTTTAACATAGAAAATACTCACCAGATATCGGTAATCGGCCAATGTTTATCAAATATATGACCAACAATAATGTGCTAGCAATCCAGTTGATATCAATAGTTTCGGTAGAATGCCTGTTGTTAGAGCAGAATTTTTGAAGCCCCCAGATCCGTAGCTTTACACTTATCACTATTTCTATCGGTTTTCGGCCAATTTACTTTGTTGCGAACCTGAGAACAATCAAAAGATATGGTGGATGGAAGTCCCCAACAGTGGCAGAAGGATATATTGAGAACTCACTAAAACATAAAAGAAAATTGCCAAAAACCTTCTTACGACGTCATCGTCTCATCGTCCAGTACTATTGTTTTCATTCCCTCTGCAAACATACAAAATAATAATAATATTTTTTATTATTCATTTATTATTTCCAATACAAGCAGGTTACAAAATATTACGTATATATTATAAGAAAAAGGCCGTATTTGCAGCCTCCCACTCAGGCATGGGTACTGTTGAGGCCAAGCCACCGGTATAGGCTAAAGTATAAATACAAATTACATTTTACGTAAATTAAAAGTTATAAAATTATAATATACATATAATACCCTATATGTAGCAAAGAAAAGTGAAGAGCTCTACATCTACATCGCGAACATAGCAACCTATCTCTGTAGTAGTTTAGATATGGTTTTCTTTTTGAATGTATTTAGAGACCCAGAGAAGTTGATTATTTCATATTTGTTAATCAGTGACCCAACATTATAGCTGAACGATATTTTAAAAATATTCCTTACTGTGATAGGGGATGGTGAGAATATACATTCTACGTATATTTACATTAAGTACATTGGTGCAAAATTTAAGCTTAGTAAAGAGGTAAGGTGGTTTTTTAAATTTAATTATTTTATAAAAGAAACACAAAGAGTTCGTCTCTGAAACATGTTTAACCAACCCAATTCACTCAGCTTATCCCAAACTCTCCCTCTACCACATGTGAACCTTACAGGCATTCTGCATTTTTTGCATGCGTCTCACATCAACAGCGTCCAAAAATGGTCCGTAAATATGCTCACAATAGTTGAAATGAGAGAGAATCAAAGGGTCGCACAAAAACTGTTTAGTCTCTTGACTTAGATAGAGCTTATGGCAGTACCAAACCTTTAAGTACAGAAAAAGCTCTCTTTAGGCAAACGGTTACATGCTCTGTAAATTTGAGTTTATTGTCAAGTACCAGGCCTAAGTTTCCAGAGGAATTTTTAAAAGGGATCTGGTCTTGTCCAGGATTTAATTTAATTGTATTTAATCAGTGTTCGTGTTGAGTTTCATTGCAAAATAATACGGCTACAGATTTATTGGGATTAATTTTAACTAAGTGGTCATTGGAGACTGAGTAGAGCTTCTAAGTCCCTATAAGTTGATTATTTGCAAGTGCAACATCAGAGCATTTAAATGATAAGTAAATTTGGGTATCAACTACATACAGTGTCACCAGTAAAGTCCGCATCATATGGGATTTTTTTTTTAATAGCTTTATTCAAAATTTGACTTTGGCATCAAGTTCTGCTTCGATCGAGATGAAAATTAAGCAAAAAAAAAATAGTCACGTGATTCGCATTATCTGTCAAATTTAAATTTTTTTCAAAAAAATAATTCAAAGGTGAGGTTATTTATGAAAATATCGAAAAAAGTTTTTTTTTAAATGCAGTTTCTAGCCCACATGCAAAATTTAAGCTGCATAAGATAATTTTGATTTTTTACCTATATTTTGTAAATTGCACCACTTTTGCAAAATAAGACTCAACGCAGCCTACATAAAACTTCTTAGTTTTGACGATGCTTTATTTCAGATACATTTTCTTTAAAGTAGCGCAATATTAAATGTGTGTTTTTCTACAAAATCAAAATTGGGCTATTAAAATTTGTTCGCATGTGATGCAAAGTTTATTTGCTTTTGACACGGTATAAGGTAACTTCATAAAATAAGTATTTTTGAAAACGTAGTTTGTAAGTAAAGTAAGTAAAAAAATAAAGTAAAGGGGTTTTAAATTAAATCATTGAAAATAGATAAACTTTACGTTAAGTTAAACGAAAATTTATTTTCCACTTAATGAACACTTTACTGGTGACACTGTGTTCTTTTTTGTCTTAATATTAAGGTGTATTAAAAGACTCTAGTATTTATTTTTAACACTAGTATCATAATATGACATTTTAGATACTGATAACAGGCGTTAAACAGCCTACTTTAAATAGTATTTGTAGATAAATATTTTAATTGTTAAAACTTAGTAAAAATATTGTAATGCGAACTGAAATAAGATTTAATTTTTTTTTAATTAAAAATTATTTATTACATCGGTAAATATACCTATTATAGAATTATTCTTTTTGTCAATATATTTTATTTCAAACCTTTTTGATTTGGGATTATCCTAATAAAATAACAACTTTTCAAACTTGGCGCGTTAACAAGATGGATACGGGACTCTGATGGTGATTATGTCTTCAAAAGTTTGAACATTTTTTCTTTTTAGAGTGCACATAAGACAGCTGAGTCCCCCGAGATCTTCTTTACGCAACCCTTAAAGCAACCTTTACCATGTGTCTATATATCAATATTATGTGATTTGGCAGAAAATGGGGGATTTCAATTTGCTCTGTTAGAACTTTAAAAAGTTTTAAATAAAACAGGCGACTTTCTTTTTATTTGATTTGAATAAATCGGTCGCGACAAGGGGAAACAATAATTATGATGACCAAAAAGTTTGGAGTTATGCCATCAGAGTCGGGTCTTTTATTTTGAATCAGTTTTAGAAAACTGTCAAAAACCTCTCCCAGCGTGACTGTAACCGAATTCAAGTGCAAATGACTGTTATTGGTGTGAACTGTCAGATTGTTTTAATCAACATAAAGTTTAAATGCATTCCGAAAATGTATCCTATAAAGACTTCCACTATTGGCTGCCCATCAGTTGCCGTCTGTCTGTCCAAATGTATATAACTTGGGATACCACTGCTTTCCTCCTTGAAGTCACAAATTTTCACGATTCTTTTATCTTCCCAACTAACAATTTATGTTTTATAAATGACCTAAAAACGTTTACAGAACTATTTTTATAAAATAACAATGTCGCTATAAACGTTCTAACAACGTTTATACAACGCTTATAAAGCCAAAAAGGGCGCACTTTTGTGCAGCAATTCTGTTCTTTTATTTGTTTTATTATGGCTTCCACAGCTTTTACCGGATTATTTTTTAAACGTTTACAAAATTATTATAAAACATAGTTTGCAGCAATTATAAAACAGTAGACACTATAATTATTACAATTATACAACATTTATCGAGCTAGAATAAAACAGTTTTATAAAAGTTTTTTTATTATCTTAGATGTAGCTTTTTTGTTTTCACTAACACTATGAAAGTAAGCTTTTGTTGTTTAATTGTACCAACTGGGAATAATTAGCTCTTTAATGGTCCTTCAGATAACAAAAATGCAAGCATTGCATCTTTTATAAGATATAAAATATGTTTAAGTAAATTCATCAGCCATATTTTTACATTTACTTCTAATATGTATACCCAACAGAAGTTCGATTTGCAATCTGATGGTTGATATTTTACTGCGAAAGAAATTTTTTTGTATAATATATGGGATGTATAATAGCAAAATTTTCAAGCGCCTCAAATATATTAGTTATTATTGAGTTTTAGAAGAAAAGGTCAAACATTTCAGTCTGTATTTTTCTCTCATTTTACCCTGTATTGTAATACAATAATTCGAAGGATCGATCTTATACCATTATATAAATACTAAAGTAGTTAAGTAAGGCATTTTATCATTGCAAAAATTATTTTTTGGAATACACTTAAAAATGGCCGTCGTAAAGTGAAGTTCGAACAACACAAAATATGGCTTCCATGTTATAAAATACTTTTACCACCTTGGGAGTTCTTATAAAATGTTTTTGCTCTTTGAGAGATTTTTATAAAATATTTAATTTATGGGTATATTTTAGTTAAACAGAGACGTACTGCAGAAAAAAAGGGAAAGTGTATGCATGTATAATAAAAACCTACATATTAGATTAGATCGATCAATCAAATGTTAGTATGCTTGTGCATTTTGTGCATGTATGACATATGGAAGTTCTTATAAATTTAACTTCCACGAAAAAAAATTAATATTTACAAATAAAATTTTTATGAAAGAACAGCTCTAAAAAAGTTTGGATTGAAAAGTTCAAAGTGTTTTTCTTGATATTAAACTGTCTCGGATTGTATAGCATATCAAAGATTCAAAAAATGTCGTTTTTCTTCAAACAGCACTAAAGCAGAGACTAAAACCTAATTTAATTGATCGAAAACACAACTCGATAGTCTTACTTCATATACATGTAGTACATAAAACTAAACATTTCAGGCATTAAAAGTTACTTTTAGAGCCTCGGCAGTAAAATATTTTTTTTAGCATAGGCAATAAAAACTGTGGCATAGGTTTGGCAACCAGTCAAAAAAAATTCGACAAGAAGTTACTACTAAAAATAAACCCACTAAACTGTATAATACTTATTTGGAATCAGGAGAAAATTTCCCATCAAACTGTTAATTAACGAAAAATATTAAGTTTTTGCGTATTTCGCTCCCTATATATCAGTTAAAATCACTACGGCACCACAATCTACACATAATTTACTAAAACTTTGCCATTTAGTTTTTTTTCTATCTATCCAAATTAAAAAGTTAAGGATATTATGGTGCATTATATGGTGAGTCACCTGGTATATATAAGAAATTTAATTGACCGAAGTCCGCCTCTGAACCCTCAATACGTGTTTGCTCAACGAATTCTTGTTTGCTATTGTTTTCATAGTTATACCTTCTTTCTCCAGATGATGCATAGGACCCGGAGTAAATAGTCGCGCACACGGCGCTTACCCGAATTAATTCTTCTGAATAGTACATTTAAAAAACATTAACAAAACGGTTAGTATCAATATTGTTTAAATGCTTCGGCTGCATCAGATATAAAATAATTTCTTCTCAAATATGTCACAGATGCAGCAATAACAGGGCTAATTTGTGTCTGCCGCAACATGTGCTTATGTTTTAATAACCTAACCTCATTTTAAATTGTTATTATTTTTTAAGAGTGAAGTACTGGGCTTTTGCACCACTTTTTAAAACTTTTTTCCATTTACTTATTCATAATAAATTTACGCGTGGTAATATTTGTCACGGTAAGATCAAATATACCTAATAATGACGATGGGTGAGCAAGAATGTCTTTCGTTTTATAAATGAATTAGTAAATACTTTTCTATCCCTACAAACATTTTTTTGTTTTATAACTAATATATATGGCTTTTATTATGACTGTGTTCATGATAATTATAAAACAGTTTTTTTAAGGTACCATCTGAGTGCAATATAATTTAGACAGCAATATTATCTGAAAGAAAATGTTAATAAATTAATTTTATAAATGTTTCACATAGCGCTAATAAAACAATTTTATAGGTGTTCGCAAACGAATGAACTAGTATCAAATAACACCAGAATAAATCTACTATAAAACAAATTTGTCCGGTAAGCTAAAATGTTGTATAAAATTGTTGTGTAAACGTTTATAAAACAGTCTTAAAATTTGTAGTAAAACTGATTTGTATTTTTGTTCTAAAAACGTGCTTACGACTACCTTATAAAACAAAATACTTTCTAAAAGCTTAATTACCTCACTGGTAATGTTAATAAAACATAATTGTGTTTGACGAGCAGTAATAAAGCAATTATAAAATAAAATAGCACGGACAGTTGGAGATTATAAAATATTTTTGCTAGTTGGGTTATCATTTAAATAATTTTTAACTTTCTTTATATAATTAAGATCAGGGCTGGCTCAGACATATTTGCCGCCCGGGTGCAAGTCAAAATTTGCCTTCCGGGTGTGACAGTTTTTCAGTTTTTTACTACACGCTTTTTTAGGTATTAGCATTCCTATGCAGCATAGGACACAACTGATAAAAGCAAAGTATTATGATGTGATGCTTATGTTATTCTTTATAAACTGCGCCACGCGCCCGGCAGATATTAAGAAATTGCAATCAACAAATAGAATAGTGAAGGTTGAAGGCATGGTGTTTCCGACCTAAGAAAAAGTCATCAAATTTTCGTATGTGCCGCTGCCGCTGATTTTTTGCTTTATTGATTGATGCCCATTTTTGAGTTTAGCTTCGTTTTGCCGCCCGGGTGTTTTGAACCCGCTGCACCCGGGTTTAGCCGGCCCTGATTAAGATAACAAGTATGCTTTAAAGTACACGTTGCGATCTCAAGCGAGCCACTTTTCATAGTTGCACTGCAAATTAGTTTGTTTCTATTTTTTGTATTTATTGAAATAACATAAGGAACTTTCGGTTTTTTTAGACGGTAAACAGAAACAAACTGTCTAGTTCTTCAATATATTAACTCATTAAAAATACTTTTCGTTTCATTCATGCCCTTAATGAATCCTATAACATTGTCCCAATCATTTGAATGACAAAAGTTATGTAAACTAATATAATCAGCCATAAGACTATCGATCATACTGCAGATCTTCAGACCGAATTAATTAGCACATCAACTGCTAAGGCAGGAATGTATCGATCATTAGGAAGTAAGCACTCATGCGCAATATTCATAGAAGCATACCTATAAGTAGGTATAATACTATCATGCGCAAATACTAGATCTAATATTACACTATTTTGCATTTGTGCTCACAAGCCCAATTCATTTTTACCCAGTTAACTTGTTGAGTAAGTTGTAATCGCCCAGCAAGCACAGTTTCTTATACATAATATATTAAATATCAGTTGTAAAAGCGAATTCGCTTATTATACCGTGTGACCAGTAAAGTCCGCATCATATGAGATTTTTTTTTAATCATAACTTTATTCGAAATTTGACTTTGGCATCAAGCTCTGCTTCGATCGAGATGAAAATTAAGCAAAAAAATAGTATAGTCACGTGATTCGCATTATCTGTCAAATTTTAATTTTTTTCAGAAAATAATTCAAAAGTGGGGTTATTTCTGAAAGTATCGAAAAAGTTATTAGAAAAGGTTTTTTTAAATGCAGTTTCTAGCCCACATACAAATTTTCAGGTGCATAAGGTAATTTTTATTTTTAACCCACCACTAAAATTTATTTTCCACCTAATGAACACTTCACTGATGACATTGTGTTCTTTTTTGTCTTAATATTAAGGTGTATTACTTTCAGACACAAACTACGTTTTCAAAAATACTTATTTTATGAAGTTACCCTATACAGGGTCAAAAACAAATAAACTTTGCATCACATGCGACCAAATTTTAATAGCCCAATTTTGATTTTGTAGAAAAACACATTTAATATGGCGCTACTTTATAGAAAATGTATTTGAAATAAAGCATTGTCAAAACTAAGAAGTTTTATGTAGGTTACGTTGAGTGTTATTTTGCAAAAGTGGTGCAATTGACAAAAAAGAAAGCTATTAATAAAAAAAAATCCCCTATGATGCGGACTTTACTGGTGACTGTAGATGATGCTATTAAACTTTTTTTGTATATTCCTTTGAACTTTCATTATTTTTAATTATATTCGTTCATTCAATAAACTTCCAAGAACTACAATATCGGAATAAAGGATTTAGCGTTTTTAGATGTTAGAGACAACGAATTTTCCAGAACAGTCAACAAACCTTAATTACTTTCGCGCTCAAGTGATCAGTTTCATTCCGAAATTGCTGAACGGGAGAAACACTCCGGGTACATGTTTCTTGTAGGCGGAAACGGGTAAATCCGCGTAAACCAAATCATTTATCAAATTGCTGTTTCTTAGGAGTTGGTGCGCAAGAACGGGCCAATTTTAATTATTTTAATGCGTGCATTTAGCTATTGGGAAATGAGGTTTAATTGGTTGATGAAAACTGGGTAACTGAAAAAAATTACGTTCTAGGTTTAAATTCCAGCGGAGGCGTAAACTTTTTCAATTAAAAAAAAATTTGAGTTCGATATTTGATACAGAAACTGAAAAACTTCACTTATAAATTATTTTCGGCTAGATATCACTGTTCAGAGGTTTCATATCGATTCCTGCAGATGTCCCTAGGTATATCTATATATTGATACACCACCCAACTTTACCAAACATTATTTTGAGACCGACACATGGTTTTTAGGCGAAAGTTTCAAAGTACTCGTGCCCTTGAAATAATAGTTTATTTAATGTAAAAAAATGTTAATTTTTCCCTTAACATGGGTAGGCTTAACTAAAATGTGACTCTTGTTTATTGTAATATATGTTTTTCCTTAAAATATAACACAGTAGACAAATACAAATTTATTTTTGTTGTTTACAAAATTAACAAAGTAAGAATATACAGAAAGAAAAAGAAAAATAATTACATAAATTGCTGAAATTGGCCACTGCCATGCTCCAAGCATAAATTCACACGTCTCTTTATATTTTCAAATGTGTTGACCAGCATCTCTAAAGAAATAGTACCACATTATTGGATAATCCTTTCTTGTAATTGTTCTAAATTTGCAACTGGTGTTTTAAAAATAGTGTTATTTAAATGAGGAAAAACGAAGAAATCCATAACCGTTAAACAAGGTGATCTAGGTGGGAATTCAATGTCTGATCGAAAACTGATCAAGATCAATCTGATGTCGTCGAAAAAATTGCGTAAGTAGTTAATAGTTTCGGCGGCTGTATGGGCGGTTGCACCGTCCTGTTGAAAATATCCAAAACAGTTCGTCGTCAAATAATTGCTCCACAAATGGATTCAAAATATTGCCTCTATACCGCTTTGCTGTAACTGTGTCATGGAAAAAAATAGGACCAACAATTCTTCTTCGGTAAACAGCTAACCAGACACCAATTTTTTGAGGGTGCAATGTGGACTCTACAAAAAAATTGGGATTTTCACTGCTCCACAAGCGTATATTCTGAGAATTCACATAATCGGAGAGGTGGAATCAGGCTTCATCCGAAAAAAAGTCAGGTCTAATAAATAATTTCTTTCCAATAAATTTTGGGTAAACCATTGAGAGTAATTCCGGCGTCTTTCAAAATCTGCGGCTTGTATTTCTTGGAATACTTGCCCTTTATAAGGAAATAAATTTAGCTGCTTCTTAAGAATAGTCCTGCATGTTCCATAAGATCTTCCCACTTCTTCGGCGTCTTATACAATTTGTGGCCGTATTTTGCATTATTTCACGAACGTTTGCAACAAGTTCTTCTGTTCTCACAGATGGTCTTCCTGCTCCTTTTTTGCGTTGTATAGAACCTGTTTCCCTAAACTAAACACAGCCACGGTTCTTTTCGGGCAATGATAAAAATCCCCAGCAATAAAAGCAACGTTAGGAAAATGTTCGTGAAAATCGTCCATGCACAAACCCGGATTGTATTGCCACTCACCATTTACTCTAACCCCGTTTCGAAAATACGCTTCAACCATGAATGTTTTGTGCTGTTCCGTAAAGCCCATTGTGTGAATTATTGTTCAAGAAATTGGAAAAATTACCGATGAATCAAATTACTTGTAACGACTGTCAAAGATGATGGAATAACTGATTGATTGTTAATTCAGGTAGTTACTGAACCCAACAGGTATTAAGCTCTACGGCTAAGCATTACGTCCTTAAATTCAAGGCCCTCTTTGATGCAAATAATTTTTTCTTGCCCGGTATATATAAGTATTTTGCTAATAATTTCAATTTTCTTAAACTTTTTATTCACGTTAAACTGTAGGTCCCGTCTGGCTGACATTATTTAGACGTAAAATGGGGTTGGCAAAAAGGGTCGCACTGGCCTACCTGCTTGGCGCTAAGCCTCCCCTCAACTACTACTGCTGCTATTCGTTTGGATTTATTCATGAAATAATAAACCCTTCTTTAGCGGTAATTTTTTCTCTCTCTCACTCGCAGATTTTAATTTTTTCAATCGTCAGAAATGGCACAAAAATAATTTGTGTTCTTTTTTAAACCCAATGGATAAGAAAAATATTTACTTCCGAGCTAAATAAGCACTTGGCAGTCAACTTAAACGATTAAAAGAGAATACCGTGTAAGAAAATAATCCTACAAACCGATTAACGGCAACATAACACATTGAGAAGGGTTAGCGATAAGAAGGGTTACTAAACACATAGGCGTGCGCGAATTTTTGCAGTCTGGTTTCTTTTACTAACTTGGTTTTTATCCATTACTTACCCTTTAAATACAATAACATTAAAATTATTTATCTTCCTTTTTCCAAAGCCCGATATTATAATACAGTACAATCTCGGTAACGTGAACACAATAATTCTAAGGGGTTCATATTAGCGGGAACGTTTATATTAGGGAAGTTTGCAAAAAATACATATAAATACATAATTGTACCTAGCATACTACATAGTGTGTATAATATATTGATACAAAAACCTAACTTAAAATACTTAACTAATCTTTTATAGCAAAATAAGATATTAATTTAGATTGTGTTTATTTAGCAGAAATGTTTGCTAAAACAGCTTACTCATGAATGTTTTTTAAACTCGCGATTTCCGGTATGTTTAAGCCATTCTGCTTAGCCATTCTATTGCTATCCTGAGGGCTTTAGCAGCTTCACCATGCTTAATTTTAACACTTGGCTGGTCTTGGATTTCAAGATCACTTTCATCCTCTTCATTCTCATTTACGCCTTCTTCCAAGTTTGAGTCTTCAATTGCGTGCTTGTCCTAATCTTCTATCTCTTCAGCTTTTATTAACATCCTCTATGATTTTTGCTTTTTCGGAAAGAGAAAGGCATTTTGATTTTCCTTTTACTTTAACCATTTTGAACTAATTAATGCATAAAATTAAGTACGATTCAAGGTACACAACACTTTTTAGCACTGAAGATAAACACTACACTAATCTAATGGTCATTTTCACAAGCTACATATTATACTACAATGAATCAAGAAAGAAATGCTAAGGCGGCGAAACAAAAACAAGCAAGATTTAACAAATTGTTCATATTACCGTTATTAAACACTTCATACTACAGAGTGGTCAATGCAAAAAATGTATGTTCATATTACTGAGTTGTTCATAAGAGTGCATATTCATATTATCGCGATGGTATAGTGTTTCTTAGGTCAATTTAATGACATTAAACTGTGGGAATTTCCTAACCATAGGCGTTCCACACAAATAATTAATATGCGTATACACACTTATAAGTTTGTTTTACATTAGGTGTTTGTACATACTACACTTTATAAACCCATTGTATATATAATAATATTATATTAAAATAATAAATATAAGGTAACTCAAAAATTCTATATACTATATATACTAAAATCAGAAAAATAAACCTGACACGGCACGACACTGCTCAAAAAATGCTTTAATTTTTTACCAGAACTTCATTCTCGTCAACCAGACTCCCCGTTCATCAAGGCATAACCACGTATATTTTATCTCCGTCTCTTCCACGCCATCGGCGGTCACTGGCCTATCTCTGTCTGGCAGAATCGATCGTTAGACGGGCCGGGTACCGGTTCAGCTTATATCCTGGCGCTTCCAACCGCAACAAATTACATGCTGTTGCCAATTCTTCAAAATTTTCGGATTTGTAAGCACAATGTAAGTATATACGAGAAACAAGGGTTTGTTAATTAGTTGTTTTTAAACACTGAAAACACTTTTTGTCTTGATTTCAGTTATATTGTTTCTTAAGGACTAAAGAATGTATTATTATAACAATGAATGGCTTGTTTTTTTTCTGTCACACTCAAAACTTCTCGGTTTAAAGTATATTTGCAAACTAGCTTTCAAAGAAAGTTACTGACTAACAATTGAATACTGATATAAATGAAATATCTTTAATAAAAAAACTTAAAGAATTGAAGAAGAAATATCTGAACCCTGGTTGTGCGGTCGGTCTCTTTAAGACTGTTTACCGCCGTATGGAATGATTGGAATGTCCTCAAACTGAGATTGGATAAATAATACTGTATTGCATATTATAGATATCCTATATGATTTATTAGTTATAACACAAAGAATAAATTATTTTTTAATAAAAAAAGTTTAAACTACATTTTCCCACGTTTATTTGAAAGTGGTAGACAATGTAGTATTACCAAAATATCCACTTTGTCGGATTTCCATTGTTATCCTTAACTCATCGTTTTGGTATCTCTTATTAATAAAGTGTTACCCTTGAAAACGGTTAGAGACCGAAACGTTGTGTTAAGTAACAAAATAAACACATTGGAAGTCCGAGAAAGTAAATATTTTGATACACTTAGAAGAAAGCCTTCTTCTATTCCTTATAAGAATTCACATAAGTACCTACTCTTTGTACAATTGTTTGATACTATAATATGTGACAGCAACGCGCTTTCCTACTGTAAGACAACGAAAATTGTTAGACCGCTGTCTAGTGATAATATCATGGTTATTTAGCCATTAGGAAATATGAGTTAATGCTACCATAGAATGGTTTATAGCCATTATTGCTCTGAATACTCACAGTAATTATCAAGTTCTATTGGGGTGTAATCTCGTTTATTATATATTGTATTAGTTGCGACTGGTAGTTGTACTGAAACTTGGCATTAATAATAATAATAATATTTGCTTGCTTCCGTTGATGAAGCATATACTTACCACTAAAAATCAGTACTGTAGTTCTCAAAAATTTAAATAGCTCCTAGTGTGATATTGTTCTTGTCGTTTAACATTGCATATATCTATTATGCAACATGGTTTACTGAGATTCGTACATAGTTTGTAACGTCTAATACTAATGATGGATTGCGCGAAAAAATAATCTTCTATTGCATTATCTGACATGCAAAGTTTTAAAAAACTTAAATACAAAGTCAAAATAAATTAATGAAACAGGTATTGGTACGATCTATAAAGTATTGTGAATTTTAGTTTCTAACGGATACAATGCGTTTTTGGCGTCGCTGTTCTGCTTTCTTAAGAGGAAGTAACCCCTTTACCACAATGAAAATTGCCGAACGTTTTGCTGGTCAAACGAAAAGAAAAAATAAAAATTGGTATTTAGAAAATAAATTCTACTTTAAATACCCCATCCAGAAAAGTAAATGACGATCGAAAATATTCCCAAAATTTTTTTTAGAAATTTTTTTTATTTTTAGTAATTTTGTAATATTTTAAACAATTCTTTATTATTCAAAAGCAAAATGACTTTCCCGGGTGTAAAATGTTGTACCAAACAATTTTTCTTAAAGCCATTTTTCAATATCGGCCTTACTTTTTTTTCAAAAACTTTGGGCGCGTAAAGTGGGTTTACGCGCTTTAACTGTGAACAATATGCGTCGCATTAGTAGTAGTAGTAGTAGTAAAGGGGAGGCTTAGCGCCAAGCAAGTAGGCCAGTGCGACCCTTTTTGCCAACCCCATTTTACGTCTGGGTAATGTCAGCCAGACGGGACCTACAGTTTTACGTGGGTTCCGAACCACAATTTTTACCGGCAGATGTTATTCTCGGCACAGTTTTTACGGTCCTGTTGTAACACCTCTTGTCCACCACAGACCTCGACGGGGGAAGCCTAATACGTCTCCGTGGTGCGACTTGAAGGATGTTGCCGCAGAGCCCCCTAATCCATCGGGATCCAGTATCACTCCACGGGACACACCGTACACCGTCCGTATACTCGGATCTAGCTGTAGCAGAATTTTATGATTCGCGCGCATGCGTATTATGTGTATCGACAAACCTCGGTCGCAAACGTATGAGGTACGAGGGCTGATTGAAGAGTAAAGTATTTGAGTTGATGTTAAAAGGTTGGGGGAGAGTATAAAAGTAAAAGCACTGCGGATTTACACCTCGGGCTATTAGGTATATATGCCAGAGTGAAAGACTGCAGAATTCTTATAAGTAATAACAAATGATTATTATTTATTTAATACCCTATTACAGAATAGGAAACAGGGCCGAAGTAAGGTCGTTTGACGCCTTAAGCCAGACCAATTTTGGCGCCTATTTTTTTCAATTTCGAAATGAATTTTTAAAAATTGAGCGAGTCATGATACGGATGATCAAATTTGTGCCCAAACCTAATCTCGTAAAATATATTTTGCAAGCGGAAATTTGCACGTTTTGTTGAAAAAAAAACTCTGATTAATTTAATTTTAATAAACGTATAATACATGTAAGTACTCAGGGAAAATTATAAAACAAAAAATAGAAGTATAAACAAAGAACTTAGCATTAATAGTTTACAAAATGTGAAAGAATAAAACAATTAACTTAAAATATTATAACTTAATAAGAGTTTGGTAGTTTCCAAAGTTCAAAAAAACTAATCGACTAGGTAATCCTAATTATTAAGATACAAAAAAATAAAACACATAAAAACACAAATTCAAATAATATTGGTAGTTGAATAAATACACAAAATGATATAAACTAAAGTTTAAGGATTACTTCTAAAACATCATATCAATACCGAATCGTTATTAACAAGATGAATGACATCAACAAATAAAATAATATAGATATGTAAATGTTTTGAGCAAAAAATATAAAGGTATTAAAGAAACAGTTTTCGTGGCCCAATGCCCAAAAATTTGTATTAAAGGTAATTTTAAAAATAACGACATATTTTTAACAGTATTAAGATACTAGAAATGTTTTTTTCGACATTTTTTACTCGAGAAATTTTAAATAATGTCGCCGAAGGAAGTTGATTTCACGAGATCTGATAACTAAATAGTCTTAATACTTTAATTTAGAATATTTTTGTTTAGATTGGAATGTGGAATATTCTTAATACTTTATAGGTATGATAATTAGCAATTATGCCATTGTTTAAATAGTGATTTAAATGTAAAAAATAATACTTATTATAGGTACACTGAAAGTTCGTTAAAAAGCCGATTTTACTCACAGAACACAGAACACCAATATTTTACTTTAAAAAAAAATCAACAAAAATAATATAATAATAAGTCTAAACCAAACTGTAAAAATACAACGCACGGAAGAAAAAAGGGTGAATTACATAAACCGTTTGCTTATGTGCAACAAAACACGAAAAAGGCGCGAGACTTTAACGCTACGTTTCTTTTACAGCACAGAATCACAGCCGTCTTAACTTTCTAAGAATGCTGTGACAGAACCCCTACCTAACAGTATTTCTTCGCGCAAAGTTTTTAATAATTTCGATGTCGATGCTTGACGTTTGTACTGAAACTCGTCGATACACATAACACGCATGCGGCGAATCATAAAATTCTGCTACAGCTAGATCCAAGTCGTCCGTATTACCAAATCCTCTGATTCGGGGCGTCCCCCAATCCGTCTGGATCGGTAACAGACATGCGTCCCTTTTGTGGGTCACTAGATCCGTTACTTGGTTCAGGAGTAGCTCACTTCTCGACAACATGCCGAAGGAACACCCGAATGATACCGGAGGCAGCCCGAGAGCTCCACCGCTATATCGTATCGAGGTCGCCTTTTACTGCAGTGTATATTTTGCCATTGAGAATGCCAGTGTGTGTTGTACAATGCAACACTACGAAGTACGGTGGCCTGGTCAAGCAAACTAAATAAGTCCGCCAAACCTGCCTGGGATCGAACCAGGTACCTTCGGCATGCGATGCGAGAACGCTATCGCTGCGCTAGGCCGCCACCTATGCGTCGCATTAAGAAGATACAATTTATTTCTTAACAAAATTGCTGTATTAAAAGTAGTTAATTATTCAACAAGACTGTGCTGCTAATGGAACTGATTAATACCAATAAAAACACTGTTCTAGCAAATCTGGAATTGATATAACACTAAAGCGGGTTTGATATACTAGCAATTTATTTAAGATAGGTTAATACAGAATTAGCTATCAATTCAAACTATGTCTTAGCAAACCTGTTGTGTTAGAATTAGATAATTTTCCTCAGTGTACGTTTTCACATTGTTGTACACACTGGTTATAAAAATTCAGGACACCAAAGTTTTTTAAGATTATCAGCAGAAGGGGCCTTAAATGTTTTATATTAAAAAATAATTTAAACAACAATAAAGTTACTATTCATTTGTTTTATTTTGGTGGCTGAAACTATTAAATGTTTTTTTGGGCAAAATGTAACAAAACGTTTTAATGTTATTCTATATTTCACGTTAACTTTAAAACAATAAATTTTAATATAAATTATTATAAAGAACTTTTTACTACGATTCTATAGATAGTCTGAACGCATCTTGTACCACAACAAAATATTAAATATTTTATAAATTAACAATCATGTTTTGTCAAGAAACAACTTTTTTAATTTTTCTATTTTTAAATGTTTTTAATGTTATTCTATATTTCACGTTAACTTTAAAACAATAAATATAAATTTGTTTTATTTTGGTGGCTGAAACTATTGAATGTTTTTTTGGGCAAAATGTAACAAAACGTTTTAATGTTACTCTATATTTCACGTTAACTTTAAAACAATAAATATAAATTATGATAAAGAACTTTTTACTACGATTCTATAGATAGTCTGAACGCGTCTTGTACCACAACAAAATATTAAATATTTTATAATTTAACAATCATGTTTTGTCAAGAAACAACTTTTTTAATTTTCCTATTTTTAAATGTTTTAAACTGTGTAAACCATTGTACCTGGATCACCCTGTATATCTTTAATTAGAATGCGCTACAAAAAATTATTATAATTCAAAAACAAAATTACATATTGGATAATAATTAAATGTAATCCTTATTAAATTATCATATAGAAATTAAAGTCATTACTAAACTTATTCAAGTGATTTTTTTTTATAAACAAAATATCAGGCAATAATACACATTTTTTATCTTTACCTTCGTACTGCAAGATATTAATATATGAATAAAATCTCGCCTTTTGTTTTCAAAATACAAAAAATTGAAAATTTAATTTTCGGATTTTTATAATTTTTAAATATTATTAAAAATTATTTGATCCGCCTATAAATTATTCAACATCCTGTACATATTTTATTTCTTTATAAGTGAAAGAAAACTGAGACCTAATTTTCCACCAATAAAATATGTTAATAGTTTTTAAGAAACAAAGCAATGCAGAAAATCTCAAAGTAAGAAATTGTTAACTTCAAAAGACCATAACTGAAAAACTAATCATAGGATTGGATTATAGCTTGGAACTCTTCTGCCGTGCTAAGACAACATGTCGTAACTGATAAAAATAAAATTCGGAGATATTTTCGTTTTATCAATGACAATTCGAATCTTTGAATATTTCAGTTATTTGCAAAATGTTTTTGGACTAAATGTGAAAAATGAAATATATCTGATCTATCGTATGAGTTGATTGATATCCCAAATAGTACTTTAGTAGAGATATTTGAAATTTTGAAAGTTACGATATTTCGACTTAGAAAATATGCAGATTTTTTGCATTGACAATGACCTATCTTTTTGCCAGTTGCGACGTTTGGACTTTGGATTATCAGGATACGACATATCCGCTTAGTGTTATAAAATTGTGGATAAATATGATAACAACTTACCACACTGTTAGAAATCCTGGACGTGAGAATCAAAAAAATGTATAATCAATTAAAATAAATCAAATTTAACTTAAAATGTATAGTTATTTTAACTCTTTTGTGTTTAGTAAAAATCAGATTTTAAGAACTAACTTTTCTGGAAGTCGTTTTAACATAACAGCTAACTAAAATTAACATGCAATTCTTTTACGGTTCAAATAAATCAAATACTAGTAACTTTGATAAAGTTTATAATCATTATCAATATATTTTTTAGTTAAAATTTTAAAAGAAGTTAATACTAACATAAAAAAATGTGTCAAATTAACTAATTAAGTTGTAATTTTTACTGCACAATAAAATCAGATTAATGTCAAAATAGTAATAACATATTTTATGAGTTACTGATTGACTGAAGCGGTTTTAGTTAAATTGACAAAAAACGGGAGTGGACTTTCTGGGACATAAAAAAAAAGTTAAATTTGATTCTTTTCTTTTAACAGTGCACATACTATATTTTGGAATATATCGTGTAAATTACAATGTAATGTTTCAAACATTGTTATCATGGGTTCAGATAGGAAAATATCATTGTTTAGTGAGAAATAAAACAATAAAATGAAAAAACTGCAAATATAATAATAAGTCATTATTAACTCGAACGTAAAATAAAAATTAATTTTCAAAAATACTAACATTAACGTTAAAATAAACATTTTAGTCATCAAGATTTGTATCTTCATGATTTTCGAGCAAACTTTGCCAAAACATTATTCTACTTTGTGAAATACTCATAGCTGTCAGTTTTTTGATCAGATTCTGTTTTCTATTATACTGATGCCTCTAGGAGATTATTATTTTTGGCTCAGGAACACCCTCCTTTAATGCTTTGGAAGTGAGGAAGTTCAGTTCAATCGGAGCGCTCTTAAATAGAATAATGTTCTACATCCCCTGACAAACGTTACCTCGCACGTATTAGAAAGGTAAGGTCATGGTTGAGTTTTATTTAATTTGAATCGGGAAGAAAAATCTTTTACGTTCAGAAAATCATTGTAGCTCATTTCTATACAGATATTTTTACCACTATAATGATTAAATGCGATTTTTATAGTCGTCGAAGTCAAAAACTATTCCTTTTTGTTTCAAAGAATTCTCCACCATACTTGGTCCAAAAGTCGTATTAGAAAAACATATGACAATTCGACTTTGTCATTTTCACCTTGTGCTGTTGTATTTTTTTTTCTAATAAGCCAAATTAATTTGTCTTAACTGACACATAGGACATTTTGTTCTTGTCCAAATTAAATAAGACATTTCGACTTGGTATATTTACTTGATATTTGGCAAATACGACAAAATCGTTACATTATTTTGAGTATTTCTACAACAGATACGACTTTTGGACTTGGTATACTGACAGAACTAACTATATACTTTCCAACTATACCAAAATCTGGAAATCATAAATTTTGTCAGTTACGACCTTTTGTCTTATCACGGCAGTCTTTTACTCAGGACGTCAAAATCTAGTAAATACTAAAAATTCAGAAATATTAGTCGAAAGCCAGTTCCCATAAGCGATGTTAGTTTGACCATAATACTACTATTTAAATTAGGGCTCGGAATTATATTCGAATAATTCGAATATTCGACTATTCTAAATTCGAATTTTTTGTTAATTAAAAAATTCGACTATTCAAATATTCGAAATTCGAATATTTGACTATTCGAATATTCGACTATTTAAAACTTCGACTATTCAAATATTGGACTATTCGAAATTCGAATATTTGACTATTTGTGTTCAATAAATAATCATTTTGTTTAAAAGTTTTGTTATTTATTACAGAGTTCTCAAGTTCTCATATCTTGAAATAATTTAACAGAATTATTTATGTTTCATCTTACTTTATTCGACAAAATGCACATTATTATTATTCAATAATTTAGATATTAAAAATGACTAATACTTAAAAATGTTCCTTTATTATGTTTAAGCAGTTAAACCGCTTCTACCGTGATTAAACGACTGTATTTCAATATTTAAATAGACGACTATTCGAATATTCGACTATTCAAATATTCGACTATTCGAAAATGTAAGTATTTATTCGACTATTCGAATTATTTGACTATTCGAATAACATACCAAACAACTATTCGAATACTTATATTTTAAAAATTCCTAGCCCTAATTTAAATATCGCCACAACGCCATTGCAGTATCACTCACCGCTTGTCTAAATGTCGAATGTCCTGATATTATCTAGCCCCATAATCCGCATAAAAGTAATTAACCGGCTGTACCGCTACTGACAAAAGTTTACTTTGACTGCCTCAACTTCGCAACGGTTTAATCCCTTGCTCCTCTCAAGATGGTGGGAACCAACTAAATAGAGAACAGGTGCAGATAGGTCGAGTTAACCGGCTAGTTTCTATAATATGAGAGCACTGGCAAGGCATTTATAGGGGTAGGTCGCCTAGTACCGGACAGTAGGAAAATTTTATAGCAAATAAAATTGCGCATGTTTTTGCACGATTAATTTATAATTATGGTTTATTAACAATCCTAAACGCAGAACGCAGAAACGTTCAACAATCTAAATCGTTATTTTTTTATTAACAAAAAGGCGTAGGTATAAATTTTTTAAAAAACCACACTGAGGAACATTATCTAATACAACAGGTTTGCTAAGACATAGTTTGTATTGATAGCTTATTTTTTATTAACCCATATTAAATAAATTGCTAGCGTATCAAACCCGCTTTAGTGTTATATTCAGATTTGCTAGAACAGTGTTTTTATTGGTAGTAATCAGTTCCAGTAGCACCACTGCTGTCTTGTTGAATAATGAACTACTTTTAATACAGCAATTTTGTTAAGAAATATATTGTTTCTTCTGAATGCGGCGCATTTTGTTCCCAGTAAAGCGCTTTCTCTACATTTAATAAAGCAGAACAGCCTTCCTAAAAACGAATTTTCTCCGTTAGAACCTATAATCCACAAGACCTTGGTGGGGGTTCGTAGCGATCGGCAATCGCCACGCGCCGTAGTAGTTTTAACGTATTTGTTGCTTAGGTCACACCGTGGTTCGGAGTCTTCTAGCTGTCCTTTCTGAATTTGAATTCTATTGATCGTATCAATATCTGTTTCAGTTAATTTATTTTTAGTTTATATAAGTTTTTTAAAACTTTGCATGTCAGATAAAGCAATAGAAGATTCTTATTTCGCACAACACATCATTATTATTGGACTTTATAATCTATGGACGCATTTTACCATCTCAGTAAACCATGTTGCATAATAGATTCATAATATGCAATGTTAATCGACAAGAACAATATCACACTAGAAGTTATTTAAATTTTTGAGAACTATAGCACTGAGTTTTAGTGGTAAGTATATGCTTTATTAGCCGTAGCAAGCAAATGTTATTATGATTAATGTCAAGTTTCATTACAACTGCCAGTTAGGACTAATACAGTATATAAAACCAGATTACACCCCCAATAAAGCTTAATAACAATGTCTCTGACTATTCAGAGCAATAATGGCTATAAACCATTCTATGGTAGCATTAACTCATATTTCCTATTGGCTAAATTACCGTTGTATTGCCGCTACACAACGGTCCAGCAATTTTCGTTGTCTTACAGTAGGAATGCGCGTTGCTGTCACATACGTTGTATAAAGAATATGTGAATTATTATAAAGAATGGAAGGTTTTTTCTCAGTGTAAGCGCATTTCATAGCAACACAATTTGCACTAGGTACCTAATAAAAAAAATTGATTATTAAAAAAGGTATTTAATGCTGTAGGGACTGTTAGAGCTTATTATATAACCGTACCATTAGATTCTAATGTGTACATTTACACCGACGAAAGAATATATGAGAAAACAAACCAACATAACTGTAAAGGCCCATTTATTCTGAGAGCACCATTCTCATATTAATCTAATTATTATTGCAATGTCAAATCGCGTTTATTTTTGGCTTTATACAGGGTCGCTTTTTATGTATGGAAACGGTCGATTATTTGCTAAAGTAAGATAGCTAGCGAATAATGTTAAATACAAAACTTTTAGGGTTTTTAGAAATCTATTACACTGCACATAAACTAAGTATACAGGATCAGTCAAAAAGCCATGGAAGAACAAAGTTACTTTATTTTAAATGGAACCCCCTGTATATCATTCAATATTTCAAGTATTTACAAGATTCTAAAAAAAAATTTAAAAATGTTGAGCACACCACATACCCATTTAACCGTTTTCGAGATATCGAGGTTCGAATATCGTTTTCAAATAAATTATTACATTCATTAATTTTCTAGTCCGTCAAGTTACCTTAGAAAATATTTATCTCCATAACAATGTTGTTTTGTCATCTTGACAACAGATATGACAAAAATACTTACATTTACAATTTGTGAACAATTTTCCCGTAAAAATGGCACGTTTAAGTGATACCGAGCGCATTGAAATTTTAATGATGATAGGGTACGGCGATAGAACACGGAGTTTTACCCAAGTGGTGAATATTTTTAATGAATTGCATCCAGATCGGGAACCTATAACTAAATCAACTGTTTCCACGACATTGCAGCGTTTTCATAAAACTGGAGGTGTGAAAGATCGACCAAAAAGTGGAAGACCGGTAAGCGTTACTAATAAAGAAAATTCTCTAAATGTTAGATGTGGTAGAAAATCCAATAAATTAGACGCAACAGCGGGCTTTAAATCATAATATGAGTCGATATTCCGTTAAAAAAATTACCAGAAGAAGACGATTTTGATCGCAGAATTCAGTTTTGAGAAATCATTATGAATAAATTGAATCAAAATGTCAACTTTGTCAACCACATTTTATTCTCTGATGAATTAACGTTTTGTTTAAACGGGCACGTAAATCGACACAACTGTAGATATTGGTCAGACCAAAATCCACATTGGATGGAACAAGTTCATACCCAACGACCACAAAAAACCAATGTTTGGTGTGGCATTATTGGTGGAAACGTCATATTATGACCCTATTTTATACATGGAAATTTGAACTCTGAACGGTATTTATTACTTTTACAAGAGAATATTGTTCCACAGCTCAGACGATTATTCCCGAACCATAATAATCCTAATCTACCGGCTGAACAAATATGGTTTCGACAAGATGGGGCTCCACCACATTTTGGACGGATGGTGAGTGAATATCTAGAGGAAACTTTTCCTGGTAAATGGATAGGGCGCAGAGGGGCAATTAAATGGCCTGGTCCTGATATGACCCCTCTTGACTTTTTCCTGTGGGGCCATATCAAAAATTTAGTGTACAAAAATAGGCCACAAAATATCGAAGATTAGCAACAAAGAATAATGCATGAAATTTCCAGTATTACTCCCAATATCCTTTTAGATTCGCTACAAAATTTTGTTCACCGAATTCATTACTGCCAGGAGGTAAACGGTGGACACTTTGAGCACCTTATAAAATAGGATTTCAAATTATTGTTTACTAAAACTTAGTTTGTCTTTTTTATTATTGTTATTAGATTTATTTGAAAACGATATTCGAAACTCGATATCTCGAAAACGGTTAAGATTGGGTATGTGGTGTGCTTAACATTTTTTTTAAGAATCTTGTAAGTAATTGAAATATTGAATAATATACAGGGGGTTCCATTTAAAATAAAGTAACTTTGTTCTCCCATGGCTTTTTGACTGATCCTGTATACTTAGTTTATGTGCAGTGTAATAGATTTCTAAAAACCCTAAAAGTTTTGTATTTAACATTCTTCGCTAGCTATCTTACTTTAGCAAATAATCGATCGTTTCCATACATAAAAGCGACCCTGTATATGGTAATTTAAAACTTTTTTTTTAATATTGCTAGCTGGTGTCCTATATATTCGCCGCCGTCCGGCATTAGGAGAACTTTCCCTACACTAGCGGCTCTCTCCATTCGACCCAATTTTCTCGTGTGGTTAAATTTTACTTTCAAAATTGCTAAAGCGTGGGATGTGGAATGCCAGTTAAGAAATTGCTTTTTTAGTCGGCAATTAGAAAAAACGGCCACTTTTTGTTAAGGGTTAAATTAAATGGGAATTCTTAATCAATTTACTATTGTTTATGTTTAAAAAAAATAATTGAAGCACCCTAGAATTGGGAAATTTTAAACAATATCATATTATTCATATACAGTATGCCCACGGATAGAGTTTGGAAGGGGAAAACCTTTTTTTATTAGTAGGTATAGAAGAAAAAGTCATTCTTTATAAAAACGTCAGCTTGTGCTGAAACTACAATTTCGAATATCATATTTGCGATTACTATACAGGGTTCGACACAAACAACAGTTTTAGTTTTTTGGATATTTTTTTTTCAATTCCTTGATTTATTAAATGAATTTTGCTGGTGTTGAAACTACAATGTCAACTATTAGATTTGTGACAGGGTTCGTCAGAAACAACAGTTTTTGTTTGAAGTGTTGAAGTTTGAATTTAAATATACATAAAACATATTAAATAACGATACTTTTTTAGCTTTGTACTAATAATTCTGAAGATGTCTTATAATAAGTAAACCGAAACTTCAAAATAATGAAAATTGTTTTTTAATTATTTGGGGCCGAAAAACTTTTCAAAAAACCCAAAACCCAATAAAAACACAACAATATGCAACTTTAATGCTAAAATTTAGTTTGTAGCATTCGTATGAAATGTCAATTAAAATAAAATAGTAAATAATATTTTGTGGTAATAAAATTTCAATAATTGTAAAACATATTGGTAGATAGATATAGATTTCTGTTTGCTTTATTTTCTAGGTCTGCATTCCGCTTTATTATTTTACCTATCAATTAAAAAAATATTATTGTTTCGTATATTGTAAAACTTGTTAACGACAATTTTGTTGTCTGTTATATAATTGAATTACTTTATCCAGATATAAATATATTATATTCAATCCAAATAATGCGGATTTTTTTTATATATAGGATGATCTGTAAAAAGCGTCCAATAGTAGGGGAGAGTGGGCATGAAAGAGCCGTTTTTCCCTTAATAAAAAATCTACTATTTATTTCTTTTTTCAAAAATCACCAAGTAAACTGCTGAATAATATAGTTATTTACGAATAAATTTAGGTAATAATAAGTCAAAGATTTGAACAAAAAAACATTTTATTTTAAATCTCAAAAAAAGTGTTTTTTGGCTTTATCATAACACATGTTAGTAATGAAAGAGCCTCAGACTGTTTTGAAAGAGCCACCAGCATTAAAGCGATATTAAACAACATTATTTTTTTTTTAAATAAAAGTTGTTAAACTAGCAAAATGTAAATTGATGTCCTTAAGAAAAAAGCCATAGTTCCTCCAAATTTCAAGTCACACACTTAAAAGAACACAATAAAAAAGTCAATTTTAAAAGCATGAGTTGCAAAAAAAATTAATGCTTCCCTTTTGACCGCAAGTATATATTCTGTGCCGCAAGATTCATGCACCCATTCGCTGCATAATTTACATTGGTACCAATCTTCTACACTTTTGTCATAGTCTTTACCACAACATTTACAATTGTACGGAAGTAGTCCATTATCTCAGAGTGGAGCTGTCTCTCCACAGTCATCTCCACACATAATATCAAAAGTAAATTTATTGGGGTGTAAATGTTTCGGTACTAGAAAGTACCATCATCAGCACCGAGGGGCCCAAGTGCCACTTACACGACGGGAAGGAAAAGAAGAGGAAACTCCTTTCGATTTTTAATATCGATTTTTAATTTTTAACAATTTAGATATTTTAACTTTGTTTTCGTCCAACTATATACAATATGTGCTTGTTCTTTTCATGTTTTTAATGTTTTTTACATTCCTTCGTGTAAGTGGCACTTAGGCCCTTCGGTGCTGATGATGGTACTTTCTAGTATAATTTATCCAAAGTCAGTGCGATGACATTAAAACGGCGTGACATTATGTGGTCCGCTCAAAATACCACAAAATACCGCATGACGAATTGAAATAAAATATCAAAATATATATATTGATCGGTACTGGTAGCAGAAGCTACCTGCGGCTGGTATAGAAGAGGCAGCCCCCGGCCCGTTCAACGATCGATTCTTGTCAGACAGAGATAGGCCAGTGAGCGCGGATGGCGTGAAGGGACGGAGATAAAATATACGTGGTTATGAATTATGGACGGGCCGGCGACTAGATCGGAGAATGGAGTTATTTTTCTGATTTTAGTTTTGTGTATAGAATTTTTGAGGTATAAACTTTTTCCAAACTCAGTTTGAGGACATTAAACCGGCGGTAAACGGTTGCAAAGAAGAACAGGGTTGTCAGATCTTTCTTCTTCAATTCTTTAAGTTTTTTTATTAAAAATGTTTCATTTATATCAGTATTCAATTGTTAGTCAGTAACTTTCTTTGAAAGCTAGTTTCTTTAAACCGAGGAGTTTTGAGTGTGACAGAAAAAAATAACAAGCCATTCATTGTTATAATAATACATTCTTTAGTCCTTAAGAAACAATATAACTGAAATCAAGATAAAAAGTATTTTTAGTGTTTAAAAACAACTAATTAACGAACCCTTCTTTCACATATACTTACATATTGCATTTACAAATCCGAAAATTTGGAAGAATTGGCCACAGCATATAATTTGTTCGCGTTGCCATGGGAGACAAGCGCCGGTACTGGCGCCAACGGCCGGTCTAGACAAAGGTAGTTGCACATTTATATGTCCTAGACAAGAAAGGCGAATGAATTTTTTCTACCTGCTAACACATAATTAAGACATTAGCACTGGTGCCACAGATTGTAAAGGGAATAGGACAGTGTACTAGGTGGTTTAATTTGCTGTTATTTACGTATTTAATTTTGTGAAGAAAGGTAAGGTAAGGAAAGGAAAAAAGGAATTAAATTGTCACTGCATTTTGAATCAATAATGTTTGTTTAAAACGTGTTACGTATTAAAGTTACTTTATTTATAATATTATTATCATATTAAAAAATTGAAACAATACCCTACGCATTTTAATTATTTTTTTGGGACGCCTATGTTTAGGAGTTTTATACTATTTTATGTCATTAAATTGACCTAAGAAACACTATACCGAAACATGTACACCCCAATAAATTGACTTTTGATATTATGTGTGGAGATGACTGTGAGTTTTTTCCCCACATTTACAACTGTGTTTAACATTGCTCTGGACAACACTAATACCAGAGGCCTTTTTTGGCTTTTTGTTATCGCAAATAAATCACTTTTTGACATGGAGACATTTTTATTGGACACTGACTGCAGATCATTCAATGAATCATCACTATCATCATGAAGTGACATCGTTCCATCGCTTTCAATAGAATCAGAGGAAGTTCTTAGTGATTTGATCGACTTCTTTGTTTTTATTTTCTGTAATTCTAGTTCTTCGATTCTGTTTTATCTCAAACAAATAAAAAAAACCTAATTTGCATATTATTATATATGGTATGAAAGAGCCAGGTACATGGATATGAAAGAGCCGGCTCTTTCATAGCACATCGCTGCGGCTCTTTTAATGCAAGTGTATTTAGGAAACATAACCTACCATAACCTAACTATTCTAGTTTAAATGAAGTTCATGCATGCTATAATATCAAAGCTAATACTTACAAATATTTGATATAATGCTAGAAGCGGATTTCACAAAACCAGCATCCTTTACATAGTTCGAAAGTAGACTAGATATATTTATATATACTTTAAGGTTACATTCATATTGATATAAGGTTATGTAAATATTGTTGCCTCTCAGAGGTACGGAATTAAATCATAGATGTAATGAGGTCCAAACAGTATATAAAATTCTTTGAACTTTAAACCCACCCTTCAAATGAATTAAAAATGCATTCATACAGGCAGGACAAGGTTATTATTCTCCTGCCAATAATAGTGCCAACCGTCAGGTCGAGTTAGTGATGTGAAATACCCGGGTATTTATAACTCGGGGTAAATTAAATAAACCCTAAATTCATAAATACGCGGGTATTTATGAATTTCTAGAGAATCACTGCTCGTAATAAGTAGTCACAGTCACGTAGTAAATAAAAAAAAAATGAAAAATTATGCTTGTAACTAATGTTCTTAAGGTAGCTACTTTAATAACTAACCTGGAAAATGTTATGGATAATAGTTATTTTCCTAATAAATGCGCAAAGTGATACTTTTCCGCACGCAAGTATAGTTGGATAAATTCTTGCGCGCAGAAAAGCACTTTGCGCACGCTGGTAGAAAAAGAAATTAACATGTTAAGTTTTAATTCTGTTAAATTTCTTGTTTAGTGGTAAATGTAAGTCAAAACTTTAATCCACAACAGTTCAACCGTATAGTGATGAATTAAAATACTTAATCTGACTCTGAGTATTCTAGCTCTGAGGAGTGGTGTTCATCACTTAAATGGCTTGAAAGTGACTTCTTGTCGTCACTGACGTCACTATTATCTGTACCATCACTACTACCATTGGATATTTGCATAATTTCTTCGCTTTGGCTTTTTGCCAAATCACTTTCTTGACTTTTTTCTAGGGTCTTTGGCTTTTTGATATTGTTGTCGGGCTTGGGGACGTTTAGATTTTTTCTTCGGTGTGGACATTATCATGGATCGGTCTACTACAGTGGTTGGCACTGTTAGCGGTAAATAAAGAATTTCCTTCATTTTTTCAGGACACTTAAAACACTTTTTTATATGTTTGGTCATTTTATTAACATTTGGATGTTTCTATTCAAAATTACAGTATTTGCAACCAACACCACCTTTGTCTTTCTCCTTAAAAAACTCCCAAGTCGGACCCTTCTTCTTACCCATTTTTCTCACTTAAATAATAACCAATCTACTATATAGATTTAAATCACATGAAAAAATGTTTTAGTTGTTTATATACTAAAACTGACTAAAAGTAAGGTTATGCTTGCGATTTGCTGTTGGTAGTGCGTCCAGGTCAGCCAACTAGCGTCAGCTGACCAATATGTACTTTGTAGTAGGGGTAGTAATGTACAAATACGAAACTATCAAGAAAACAAGAAAAAATATCCAATTTATAAATACTCTACCCGCTGGGTATTTACCCGGCCCACCTCACTAGGTCGAGTCGATATAATATTTAAAAATAAGTCATATCGTTATTACTGCTGGATTATTTCGTAGAAAGGTGCAAATATAAATATGTGATGATTCTTTCTTATCATCTAAACTACCATTTAGAAATACTTTTCTATACAAAAGCATGTTATCATTTTCAAATCTGAAGCTATTTATCATATGCTTATACTTTGCTAGATTTCTGTATATTTAGCTTTGTATTCCTGACTGAAGATCATTTATAACCGATTTTCAAGCACAATGTAATGCAGATAAGAAGAAAAATGCGTTTTGTGTGAACCGAAAATAAAAAATAGCTTGGAATATTCAATAATAATAATAATAATAATAATAATAATAATAATAATAATAATAATAATAATAATAATAATAATTTAGGAAGTAAGGTACTCGAAGAAATATAAAGCCCTTTTAAAAGAATTATTTATACTTTATAATACAATACCTGTAATAGAGAATAAAGGGAATGTCTATTAAGTAAATGGATTTATTTTCATTGCACAGGAAGAAAAAATAATAACTATATAGGTACTGGGTATGTTTCATAAATTTAATCAGTTTCCTGACGTGTTTCGGCCCTTTCGGGTCATTTTCAAAGGAGTACAAGAAGATACTAAATTCTACGTGACATTACAAAGGTATTTTTCTATTTGACGTTCATAATAAGTTCATTATGAACTTGAAATGAAGTTCATAATGAAGCTATTTCGATACGCGTTTTTTCTTTATTTGATGTTGGTAACATTTAAATTGAAAAATTGACGTAAAATCACGTCTTTTGAAATTCCAAAAAAATTAGCAAATTCGCCCGAATTTCCGAACGCTCTGTATATGTACCGAATGTACGAGGATCACACAACGTATTCCGTCCAATTTTAAATCTCATATCGCTAAAATAACTGTAGAATCTCGTGGTGAAAATGGGTCAATAAATCAAAAAATGACAGTTCGCAAAATAATTTTTGTTGTCCAGAGGTTACTATGATAAAAAATAGTATTACCAACATAAAATTTAGACATAAAAATTTGGGGATTTATTTTCTTCTTAAATATGTATTTTTTATTGAAAAAACTACAAATAGAAAAAATAGTATAAAGCACGTGGTTCATAAGGCGTTTTAGCGCACGTGTCAAATAGACGCGTGCGCTAAAACCTCTTCTTATGAAACGTTTACTTTAATATACTATTATATCATTATGGTAACTATAAACATGTCATAAAATTAAAATTAGGATTAGAAGATTGAATGGTCAACTGTGGGTTTTCCAAATTTATTAAAGGTACAGATACATATTTAGTCCTAAATAAGTGTGCTATTAAGAATTAGGGAAGCACCTGAAGGTATTTCGGTTTGATTATTAACAACATTACATTAAATTTGTTTTTTATGGCTTTTTTGATAGCTATTGTTTCTAGTAGATTTAGTTTTCTGCTTTTATTGTGTATGTATATGGGTTTTATGTTGTTAAAGATTGAGTGATTGTTTTTAATGCAGTGATCAGCTAACCCTGTTTTATTTTGTTTTTTTAAAATAGATGTTTTGTGTTCTTTAAGCCTGGTGTCAAAATTTCTACCTGTTTGTCCAATGTAGATAGCCTCGCAGATGTCGCATTCTATTTGGTAGACCCCACTTTGTAAAAGTTTGTTTTTAGTTTCTAGTTTAGCATTGGATATGTGTTTGTGTAAGTTGTTTTTATTGACTTTAATAGGAATGATATTAAGGTTTTTAAGTTTTCTGGAGATTTTTTGGCTTGTGTTGCCAATTATTATTATGGATTTATTTTTATAAATATTAAATACATTTTTTTTAATTTAAGGGAACGGTATTTAAGGGTTCATAATCGCTGTTGTTTATTTTACACTCGCGCCTTGCTTTCAAATGTTACTCAAAAACACCTTAATCCAGCGGTTCTCAAACTTTTTTGGTGACGGAACCCTTTTGGGAAGCAAAATACTTGATGGAACCCTACAATAAAACAATAGTTTTTAAAAGTGTATTCTTTATTAATAAGCATAATAAAAGTACAATGTAACAGTTACTAATTATTACTTACTTTACCACATGACAAGTACAATAATAGAAGATATTAAAAAAGAAAAAATCTAACTAATGGGAGGTATGAAACTGTTTTTTATTTTTCATCAATTGGTTGATATCAGGTTTGATAGAAGACAGTTGAAGTCTCATATCAGGTTCGGCGTCCAGTCTATTGCGATATTTTGTTTTCGTGGCTGCATAGGTTGAGAATCCTGTTTCGCACAAATATGTTGTTGGGAACGGGAGAAGAATATTCAGAGCCATTTTGCCAAGCATTGGATATTCATCACGGATTCTGCACCAAAAATCGTTGAGAGGCGTCGTTTTGAACAGTGACTCCATACTTGTGTCTGATGACATTTCTAAAAGAGATTCATATATCTCGTTTGACATACTTTCGGGCTTTTCCAAGTTGGGTAAAAAAGGATTATGAATCCATGAATTCAGTTTCATTTTTGTATTCTGTTCTTCGGGAAAATACTTTTCAAAAGATGCGCGCATCGAACTGAGATATTGGACCAATTCTTCAAACACATCATCTTGAAACATTTCTGAGTCGTTATCGCTAACAAACTCACTGAGTGACGTAAAGCTTTCTATTTATTTCTTACCAACGCAAATAATCCAAAAATCTAATTTTCTTTTGAAGGCAGTTATTTTGTTATAGGCCTGAAACACTGTTGTCTGTTTACCTTGCAATGATAAATTCAATTCGTTCAGTTTTTGAAAGATATCCGCCATAAAAGACAATCGGAACAACCAAGTTTTATCATACAAACGGTCCTTCAAATTAAAAGAAGTATCTGCTGAAAGAAACATTTGTAACTCGGCTCTAAGTTCAAATAGCCTTGTTAAAGTTTTACCCCGAGACAGCCATCGCACTTCTGTATGGAGCAGCAGTGTTTTATGTTTGCTGCCATAATCTTCACACAATAATGAGAACAATCGGGATTGTAGTGGTCGTGATTTGATAAAATTAATTATTTTTACCGCTTCATCCATAACTAATTTTAGATTTGACGGCATTTGCTTCATCGCAAGTGCTTGTCTATGCAGAATACAATGGCTGGAACTACAATTAGGCGCTTTATTTTTTATTCGTGACACTGCTCCTGCTGTTTTACCTGTCATCGCCTTGGCCCCATCTGTACAAATGTCAATGCAATTGTTCCAACTGAGATTATTTTCTTCAAAAAATATATTTATTTTATTAAAAATTTCTTCCCCGGTAGTGTTTGTGAGCAGCGGTGAACACATAAGCATGTCTTCTTCAAAAGAACTTTTATATGGATATCTCACGATAACCAGCAAGATAGCCAAACCAGCGACATCAGTTGACTCGTCCATTTGCAAGGCGAATCGTGTTTTTTGTAGACGTGTAACTAGTTCTTGTTTGACGTAGCTTGCCAGATCATGGATTCGCCGTGAAACAGTATCGTTTGATAGCGGCACAGTAGAAAGATGCTTTGCAGATTTTTCATCGAGCATACATTTTGTTATGTCTAATACACATGGCTTTATTAAATTCTCAGCGATAGTGTGCGCTTCACCTGCTTGTGCAATGCGATAGCTAACTAAATATGATGCCTCCGTGGCCTTTTCGTTGATAGTTTTTGTTACATGCATCATATTTTTTTGACTTTCCAATAACTGATCTTTTTTACGAACAAAAATTCTTTATTCTTGTCTTTAGACTCTGGGTGTACAGTTTGTAAATGTCGGCGCAATTTGGCAGGTGCCATGGAACTATTAGGAAGCAGTTTATTACATAGCATGCAGAGAGGTGAGCCGTTGGAATCAACAAATCCGAAACTGATATATGATTCATCATACTTCCTTTTTTTCGTCTTTGAAACCGTCGAGCTTGACGTCGTGGCATCATCGTCTGGATCGGTGATTGCTATATTCTCCGCGCGTACTGCTTTTGAACATTCAGCGTCATTAGAAGATGTTGTTGCAACACGTTTAACACCTTTAAGCCAACGTTCCATTCTTCTTTATTTATAATGTTACACGTCAGGATGGTGGGGTCTAAATAATGCACAATCGTTACTGCGTATAAGAGACTAAGTTTAGTACAATGAAAAAAAGTATAAAACTGAGACAACAGAATACAGCAGGCAGTAGAACAATGAACACTAGTTTCTCGCTAGCGAGCTTGTAAGTAGGTAGGTAGGAACTTATCGCTCCGAACGCTAATCGTCAACTGACTGACGAGGCGCGACGCGCGATCGCCGCTTTTATACTTAGTCCTAGACTCGATCTCGAATATTCTCGAAAATACTCGAGTCGGCGCCTTTGATAAACAAAAAGCAAAAATAAAAAGAGAAATATAAAAATTGCGTTGTAAACAATTCAGAGGCGGCTTTTATCAAAGGGACTGCGCGCTCACAAGTATACAAGTATACATGTTGATACCAAACTTATGAGATATTGTACCAGCTATTGTAACACATGTTTATACAAATACAAATAAATAAATAAATATACCTACGCGCGGCCGCGGAGTCAAAACGTTCGACCAGAGAGAGGTGTTTTGATTTTTTTTCTAAATTCTTGAGGAACCCCTACAGAGGTATCGCGGAACCCTAGGGTTCCGCGGAACACACTTAGAGTATAGCTGCCTTAATCTATCAATTAAATTCATTTTCAAAGATAATTAATTTAAAAAAAAATAAATAAAATAGTATTTTATTTCAAGAGATACAAGAGTTTCTTGAAATCCGTAACAAAAGAATCGTTACAATAATAAAATTCTTAAATTCTGCACTACAGAAAAGGTATGATGAATAAAACAAACCTACAGTTTGAATAAATCAGGAGACACATTTTTTTATTCTTATCTAGAGATTCCTATAGTCTAGGACACAACCACGATACAAGTCAAGAGTTTAAAAGTTCATTTAGAGTATATGGTTCAAGACATATCAAATATCCCTTGAGTGAGTTAAAAAAAGAGACACTAGTTTTCCTTTAAAAGCTTAATGTTGTTTGGCAAGCTATTATAGTTTTATCGAACAATACAAAGTTTCTTTTTCAAAATGAGTTCTACTATGATTAGGATAGTTGTAGTCACCTCTAAATCTAGTATTATTTTTGTGTCTTCTTTTATATGCCTCAAAACTACTTGGGTTCTTATTAAACATTTAACACACTCGTAGATGCAAATACCCACAACAGTAAGTATAGGTTGTTCTTTCTGAAAACTTCCCTACTTGTGTCTTTATATTTAAGATAGAGATAGATGATTCGCACTACTTACTTTTGACAAAGAAAACCCTATTTATTTCTGTACACCCTCCCCATATCGCTTGCTGAGAACCATAGTGGCGAAACTGCAAAAATTCCAAAAATGAGAAAAGACTACTAAAATATTCTAAATTACGCCCTTTTTTAAGTATAATATCGGCGAAACGACAACTCTTTAACTATTCAAGAGAGGGCACCACCAGTCGTTATGGCAGTGCAGAAAATGGTGCAGAATCATGATACAAAGTTCTTTCTTTGTATCATGGTGCAGAATGGTCAACAAACTGCGCGCAAGAGCGGCGAATCCAGTGTTATGTCAAGTGTTCGAGTGAAACGTTAGCCGTTTTTTATTTGAAGTGGCGAAACAGATGATTCGTCGTTGTTGCATAAAAATGCAACAGTTTCGATATGTTATTGTCATTAATGAGACGAAGACTAGGAAATCGGCTTTAAAAGTCGTGAAGGGTTTTGAATTATTGCCCGCTTATTCGCAAACCATCCCCATTGGAAAAAAAATTCGACGACCTCCAATCTCTTGTCAAAAACAGATCCATTCCCCGCGTTCATGCACCATTCTACGAAAATCTGAATCACGACAAAAACTAAAATTCTGGGTATGTCCCTACTAGTTTATTTTTTAGACCAGACGATCCGACAAGGCGTTATTGGCCTCAATTTTGCCCATTAGTTTTATAAGAGACTTATTGTTTATAAATTATTATTTTTTGGAGTTTAATAAATAATAATTTTGATTATTTTGTTTTTATTCCCTACCTAAGTCACTGTTGAACTAAAATGTGGGACAAAAATACGCTATATTTGTGCCACAATGGCGAAAGAACATACTCAAAATTTGGCTCATCCACTTTTGTACTTTCACATTGATAAATATAGTTAGAGCACAAAGAAACAAGCTTTAAAAAACAATTTTGTTTTTACAAAGTTCTATTTAAAGCCTAGTATTCTTCTTCCAATTATAATCAAAACTTTATAGGCGATTATCTCGAAAGCACTTATTTCCACTTTCGCCACTATGGTTCTCAGCAAGCGATATTATGTCAATTCCAAACTTAATTCTAAAGTAAAAAGTTCCAAACTACACCAACCTTAACACTGTCAAATCAACATTCTTAGACATAATCCTTAATCAAAACATAACAGAAGATAGCTTGTTGTAGACACTGTTCATATGGACAGACCATTCCATTGTGTGGTGTAGACCGATGCCTAAAAATCTGGAAGAGTCCACACAATCTATTTGTTGATTATTTAAAATAATTTTTTCGGGTATATTTATCCGATTATTAATATTAAACGCAACTGCTACCACCGTCTACTACTATCTGTTAAAGCGCAACTTGTTTCCATCAAAATACTCCTGCACCCTGCAGCAAACTACCCCTGTCCACGATGTTCTTGTAACTCTTACCCAATATTTTTTTTATCATACTTTAAGGTTTCTTCAATTTAACCGCCAAAACACTTGTCATTGGTTCCCCCTTTTACAATGTCAAGTTCAAGTTTATCCCTTCTGACACGTGCTGCTTGCAGTTGAACTTCTTTAACAAAGAAAGGGGTACCTTTCTAAGATGTTCTAGTAAAAACAAAAAAACCTTTTTAAAACTATTAATTTTTCACACAATGTGTATGTTTGAAATAGGCCAACTTGCGTACGTGCAACTTGCGTACAAGGATTATTTCTTCCAACTTGCGTACATGGGTAGGTAGGTCCCGCGAACCAGGTGAAACTGCAAGGGTACATTATTCCAACTTGCGTACATACACAGGATTTTAAATTTGTTGAATTTTATAAGCTACTATTTAGCACCTGATTAACTATTATTTACAGTATTTATTAAATCATTTCACCGAACTGCCTATTAGAAAAATATGGCACATTATTGTTAGCCCTTAATTAGGTATTCCCGACTACACATTTTACAACTTTACAAGTGATTATTACCTACATGCTAAATTAATCCAACAGGTAGGTCGTTTGGGAAAATACATGAAAGGAAGATTTGTAATTTTTCTATCACTTCGAGTAAAATCGTTAGTAAGTTCACTTCATTTCATAGTTTCGATTGCTTTATAACCGTTTTCTTTTTCGAAATGGATCAACTTCAAATCGTCAGTACCAGCAAAAGAAAGTCATCGGCGGTTTTTGAGGGTTATCAGTACAGACAACATCGAATAAACAAAGAAGATGTTGTGACCTGGTTGTGCGTCAAGGAAAAGAGTAAAAAATGCCGGGGGACATTGAAAACTAAAAATTCCCAAGTTCTGTCATCATCTGACCACAAATGCAAACCAAATTTGGCACAACTGGAAGTGAAAATTCACAAAGAAAAGGCTAAGAAACTGACGAGGACATGCCCAAGATTTACCGTGAAGAAATGGGAGCACTCTTTGATCTTGGACTTGACTTGGTTCCATTGCTCTCTTCAATTATTATATCGTCACAGACGAGAAGCAAATGCACTTTCGCTAGAGCCAAAGTGTGCAGCAGAAGTCGAAATTCCTGAAAGGTCTCTTCTTATGAACGACGGATCTTTCTTCCTGCTCGCTGATGATGGTCACGAAGACAGAATTTTAATATTTTCGTCATCAATTGGGAAAGAGATTATGTCAAACCAACAAGCATTTTTTATGGATGGGACTTTTAAGTGCTGCAGTACCTAAACAGTTCACACAACTTTACGCCATACATGCGGATATTGGAAGCAACAAAGAAGAACGAAATGTAATCCCTGATGTGGTTTATACATTACTTAAGAACAAAACTCACTTTACGTATGAAAGACTTTTCACAATAATGAAGAACACCATAAACTGGAATCCAATATTAGTCACTATAGATTTCGAAGAAGCAGTGATTACAGCTATAAAGAATGTGTTTCCGAATATTGCAATAAATGGCTGCCATTACCACTACAATCAGTGCATATGGCGAAAAGTACAACAGTTGGGCCTAGTTATGGAATACCGGAATGATGATGATCTGCGACGACATATTCGCATGTGTGCTGCTTTGGCGTATATTCCACTTGAAGATTTGGATAACGGTTGGATAAGCATTCAAGAAGATTCACCTGTAAATAAAAAACTTCAACAGTTCTACGATTATTTCGTAGATCAGTGGCTTCAAAATAGTGTCATTACGCCAGATATGTGGAACTGCAATAACAAGCTCCACTGTACAAATAACGTCGTGGAGGGATGGAACAACAAATTACAGCATCTGGTCAAAAGAAACCACCTTACCTGGCTTACAGTTGATTAAATATAAAGGAAGACTTAGAACATAGTGAGTTCCTCTATAACCGCAAAGAATTAAACCTTGAGGGGAAAAGAAGAAAAAAAACATACATCAAACTGGATAGTCGGATAACTAAAATATTAGAAGCTTATAAACAAACTAAAGACATAAAAAAATGCCTAAGATCTCTAGCTTACGTAGCAAAATTAGAGTAAACGACTGTACATGTCTTATGAATTTTGTAAATATTTTGTAAACACCTGTCTATCTTTTATATGTTATTTAAAAGTAATAAAAACTTAAGATCCTAGCTTTTTTCTCTTTTAATTTAAACATTGTAAATCAATCTTAAAAACTTATACTAAGTACTGTTCAGATAAAAACCTAATTTCACTACTACTTTTCTACAATTATTATCAATAATAAAAAAACAACTAATTAAATTCAACAAATTAAAAACCCTGTGTATGTACGCAAGTTGGAATAATGTACTCTTGCAGTTTTACCTGGTTCGCGGGACCTACCTACCCATGTACGCAAGTTGGAAGAAATAATCCTTGTACGCAAGTTGGAGGACACCGTATGTTTTGACTCCTGCCGGGGTAACTGGGCCGTAACAAGCCTGGTACCCCAAAAGCATTTTAATCTAAATGGTAAGCCAATCTATACCTCATTTTATTAAATTTTATTTACCACATTGCCTTTTTTATCTTTTACAGATGCTTTGACTTTTATGAAAAACAATTTTTTCTTTCCCTCTTATTTCAATATTTTTACATGTCTCTGACAATGTTGAATGAAACGTAAGATTTTTTCACTACTTAATTAATGATTTTCACAAAGTCTGTTAAGACTCCCTAATTTTCCTTTTGCTCCCTTCATTTTTCTGCCCAAGACAGGGCCTTTGCACTAACCCTTGACTTTCCAATACGCTGAAGTCTTGTCGGTCTTCTGACTATTTAATTTTTACACCTCTTGTACACCATTGAAAGCTCCATTACGGCTTAATTCCACTTACTATTTTTTCTATTGCTAACAACATCAGCATTGTACCATTTGCCTTGTTTTTCTGATGAACATGTCGAATTGAATTATTATGAATCATTCTAGGTTCGCCTCGTTATTCGAATAATAAAAATTGTGGAGAAAGACTTTGTGCTTTTCGTTTTTCTACAATATCTAAATGTTTGTACCGTGCGAGCAAAAATTATTTGCATCAAGGAGGGCTTGGGTTAAAAAACGTAGGGCTTGGTTTAGATCACAATGATATGGGGACGATATATCTAACCAAATTTAGGTTAAATTTTGTCAAATTCATATTATGACATGATATGCCAAACTAATTAGTAACAAAATAAGTAGACAAATACAAATTTATTTTTGTTGTTTACAAAATTACCAAAGTAAGAATATACAGAAAAAAAAGGAAAATAATTACATAAATTGCTGAAATTGGCCACCGCCATGCTCCAAGCATAAATTCACATGACTCTTCATATTTTCGAAAGTGTTGACCAGCATCTCTGGAGAAATGTTACCACATTCTTGAAAAATCCTTTCTTGTAATTATTCTTAATTTGCAACTGGTATTTTAAAAATAGTATAGTAATCCATAACCGTTAAACAAGATGATCTAGGTGGGAATTCAATGTCTGATCGAAAACTGATCAATCTGTCGTCGAAAAAATTGCGTAAATAGTTAATAGTTTCGACGGCTGTATGGGCGGTTGCACCGTCCTGTTGAAAATATCCAAAACGTAGTTCGTCGTCAAGTAATTGCTCCACAAATGGATTCAAAATATTGTCTCTATATCGCTGTGCTGTAACTGTGACATGGAAAAAAATAGGACCAACAATTCTTCTTCGGGAAACAGCTAACCAGACACCAATTTTTTGAGGGTGCAATGTGGACTCTACAAAAAAATGGGGATTTTCACTACTCCACATGCGTGTATTCTGAGAATTCACAACCGCAGAGGTGAAACCAGGCTTCATCCGAAAAAAAGTCAGGTCTAATAAATCATTTATTTCCAATAAAGTTTGGGCAAACCATTGAGAGTAATTCCTGCGTCTTTCAAAATTTGCTGCTTGTATTTCTTGGAATACTTGCACTTTATAAGGAAATAAATTTAGCTGCTTCTTAAGAATAGTCCTGCATGTTCCATAAGATCTTCCCACTGCTTGGGACAGGTGTCTTATACAATTTGTTGGCGTATTTTGCATTATTTCACGAACGTTTGCAACAAGTTCTTCCGTTCTTACAAGTGGTCTTCCTGCTCCTTTTTTGTGTTATATAGAACCTGTTTTCCTAAACACAGCCACGGTTCTTTTCAGGCAATGATAAAAATCCCCAGCAATAAAAGCAACGTTAGAAAAATGTGCGTGAAAATCGTCCATGCTAAACCCGGATTGTGTATGTGTGTATTGCCACTCACCATTGTCCTTAGATGCAAGGCCCTCTCTGATGCAAATAATTTGTGCTCGCATTGTATTATCAGCAAAACTAGTGACGCATTCGCCATTTCATTTTCTTATTAAAGGGCAACAAACCCATCTTTGTGTAACAATCACCTACACCTACAGGTATTCAAATGAAAAAAAAATTATTTAATAAACTAAAGGTACAAGAAACGGAATTTTGTCAAGTCTGCCAAAATTTCCTTTTCTGCTGTAAATTGTACTAAATAGATAGGTATTTGGCCAAATTTTGGATAAAACAAAAAGTAACGAAATATTGATTAAAAAACGAAATAGCGAATGCCCCACTTGTGTTTGCTCTTAATTAAGGGCGTCTAAATGTTTATAAACATTAAAATTTGCTTATATAAGTATGTATATAATTCGTACAGTAAAAGATTAAATAGAAGTAATATTTCTTGATATTAAATGTCGTTACTCTCTGTCGCAGATTTAAATTATTCAACCGGTACCTATTATAATTTTAAAAATTTATCATAATTATGTGTTCATTAATAAATTTTTTATGCAGGGTGCTTTTTAAAATTCCTCTTTATTTTTCACAACAAAATGTGCTAAAAGCTTTAAATGTCTCCTGGACTGGCCTTATTAATGATTTAATTTTTTTGCATTTTCCACCAGGGGCAAGAAAAACAAACGCTGGATAATAAAACGTTTATTTTCATTACCCCAATAAACCCGGAAATATGATTTGTAATGTAAATATGCGAGGACGTGACCAGCTGAAAAATGTTCGTATCCTGTCGTAGTTTAGTACACAGTAAAACTCTAAAACTCCTGCAAGCATAACTAGACGTGGCTTTAGAAAGTAATAAGGGCTGTGTGGTTTAATTTGGTAATAAAATATATTTAAAATTAATTATGACATGCTTTTTTTATTATCTAACACATTGAATATCAAACTATAAGAAGGCCATATAACCGGAGTAATCAGCGTACATATTATTATCAAAAACATACATTCGGCTGGAATGGAATTGAAAATTACAATAAAATACGATATGCGGCAACACCACGATATCACATCAGTGAATTTGAGACATCTGTTGCCGAGGCGCTGCATTTATATTATAACTATAGATTTACGATCAGCTCCACAAGGGCGGCCAAACCGTCTCCACGACAGTCTAAAACAGGGTTGTCAAGTTTTCTCGAAGGTCCACTATTCTTCATCATCTTTCATTATTTATATTAACGGCATAAATCACGCCGTATTCAACTTGAAATTGGTAAGTACTGTTTGCGGACGATACCTCTGGTGTGGATGCTGATGTAAGCATGGAGATACTGGATAAACGCATTGATGCCTGTATGAGTGAGATTGGGGTGCGGTTCCGGACGGGCTCTGAATGATAATAAGACAGAAAATATTAAGTTTGAACTCGGGGACATTGAGGGTGAGAATGCTGGAGAGGTCAGATTTCTGGGAGTGTACTTGGACCCTATTTTAAAGTTTAATAGACATGTTGAACAGGTTGCTGAACGTCTTCCCAGCATCCTATGCCAGTTGTGTGGCAAACCTTTCCCCCTACAGCAGTGTCTTGTATAGGTTTCTGGGCTGGGTATTTTTCTCACTATATTAATTCCAACATTTAGAGACAAGCAGTTTCCTTCCTTTCTCTTGTGTAATAGTCGGTTGTTTGTTATCTGGGGAAGGCCTCAAAGCGACATATCATGATATATTTTTATCTTCAAAAAAAACTTTAAATTTGTGGCCGTGTATGTTTTAGAATCGTTAATGTTAACAACAAGCATGTTGTCCTGCTCTTTAATATCTCTTCAACGAGAGGTTTCCGCTGGTTAAGGCGACCTGAAACAAAAAAAAATGGAATTCAGAAGTAGTAAAAGTCGTGGTAAAATTAAAATAATATGCAAGAGCCCCACCTTGATCCTTCAGAATATCGGATGATTCTTTAAAACAAATATTTTAACCTCTTTTCTACTAAATGTATTTGTTTTTTTTAGTACTATAACCGACTGATTTCTCTTGCTATACTATATGTTTTCAATATTTCCTGTATGCAGGTATGATCTTCTTTACAGCCCATGGAATTTAACATGGAGTAATAACACTAAACCTAAGCTTTAGTAGTTTTAAGTAAAAGTTAAGTTTTTGCAATTGAAGTTGATAAATTTTTATTCGCCGGTCTTTTGACAACAAGTCACTCGCTAAGAATTTATATATACTTTTTTATGATTCAGGAAATTCCTAATTCCACTAATGAATGTAAAGACTTAGCCTGGCAACAAATGTGGATTATGTTCATACATTTGCCGGTTGCAAACCGCAGACTAAAAGTCCAGTAATTTTCTTTGTCCTTGGATTTAGCACTGTTGGCAGTGTTGGCACTGGCTGGTTTTAAACTGGTTAGGTAATATTTTTCTAAATTATTCTTTTCTACGTTTTAAGGCTATTTTTCTTGTTTTCTGGCTTAACCTTAAAATTTCATTGTATATGAGATGAGGGGAATTAGTTTTATATTAGGTGGAAAAACATATTGGTCTTTTTCCCTATAACCGAATTCATCGTATTAACAAAACCCATATACATTTATACATACACAATAAAAGCAGAAAACTAAACCAATTAGAAACAATAGCTATCAGAGAAGCCATAAAAAACAAATGTAATGTTAATAATCAAATCGAAATACCTTCAGGCGCTTTCCTAATTCTTAATAGCACACTAATTTAGGACAAAATATGCATATGTACTTTAAAAATAGAAAAACCCACAGTTAACCATTCATTCATTCTAATCCTAAGTTTAATTTTATGACATGTTTCCATTTACCATAATAAGATATAAATACCACAGAGAATTTAGTATCTTCTTGTACTAAAAATGACCCGCAAGGGCCGAAACACGTGTCAGGAAGTTGAATAAATGTGTGAAACATAACAAGTAGGTAGTAATATTCACTTCCTGCGTAATGGAACAACAGTTTCACCAAGCATGTAGCTCAACACTATAATAAACATATAATTACAAGACAGACAACAATTGAACCTTTGGCTGTCCTGTGATACTGAATTCATTCCTGTTTAATAAATTTAACTGGTGGTATTTGGTGACAGACGAACACCTGGAACTTTTTTTCAAATGTTTATCTTGGCTATCGTTAAGGTGGAATTCTCAACGTCATTCCATCTATTGCCAACCTATAACCTATTTCGCGTTGCTTTTTTTAGTTTATTACTTGATTAACTAAGATTTAAATAAAATCAATATCGTCGGTACAATATTTAGGTAATATCTGACATATTACAAAAATATCAATTTATTTCATTGCTAATTTTGTGAGAATTGTATAGTGAAAGAAGAATGACATAATAATGTTAAAAAAAATCTTACCCGATATTTCTAGCTATACAATTCTCCGAAAATATTTAATGAAATTCCTTGATATTTGTTTAATATGTCAATTATTACCTATAAAATATGAAGACGATAATGATTTTATTTAAATTTTGTGTAAAAGCTAGAAAAATTAAATAAATATACGCGAAATAGGTTAGGGGAAGGTTACTTCCACCCAGAACCTTTGATCGGCAATAAACTCAACTAGTTGGCCGTTGGTGCTTGGCGTTTACAGAGCAAAACGTAATTTACACAATTTTAATGTAATATTTTTAGGATTTTTCTAAGAATTTACCTTAGAACCATAAAACTCTAAGCAAAATATTTTTTATGGGCGTTATCAAGTATATTTTTCTATTTCTCCTATTACCATGCCATATTTGTTTTTTCTTGTTTCTTTCCTAGGTGGTTTTGTAAAATACGTGGCTTACGTTGCTTAAATTGGACCATTGGGTGATTGCCAAAATTGAACCGGTCCAACTTAGGCGGTTTTTTTCAAATTGTGCAAAAATAATTTTTCTCTTTAAATATATTAATGTCATGAACCAACACCATTTCAAAATTGCTAAAATCTTTTTTCTTTGAGTTAAAAAATTAAACTATGACTGGTCCAATATAGGAAACTAATAGGTACTTTTTTTGCATTAGGATGTCTTCTACCGAAATTTTGATTCTAAAATTGATGTTTTTTTGAAATATAAGTATATATACCAACAATTTTATTTTTTATTTATTTATTTAACACCTAAGCTGCCGATTTAAATCATGTGGTCCAATTTTGGAACCACCAGGTGCAATTTAGGCAACCGCTTTCCTATATTGAACCACTTGCAGAGGTTTTTTTATAGCCTGGTATATCATAGATACTTTGAAATAAAATTCTACAAAAAATCCTGCAGTTGAACAACATACTAAAGTTTACTAAGGTATAGCTACAAGATCGATTTTGCGTTATTACCAGGATCTATGATAAGAAATCTTGAAATTGGTCCAATATGGGCAACCTTCCCCAATAGGTTGGCAAGCATGTTGATACTCTACCTTAATAGTAAAAAAGTCAAATGTAATAAAATTACTTTATTATTTCAAAATAAACAAATATATCTTGTAATAAATTCGATAAGTTTAGAGGGTTTTGAGTAAATGGTATAAAAGCATGTCGCGAGTAAATGCGATGATGCCCTCTTAAAATTTGTGGTGTCAAAATAGCCATAATGGGGTATGTCGACCACAGTTCCTAAAGTTAACAAAAACCAATCGAAGATTTATTGGGAAAAATGGGTTATTTGGTATATCTTTAAATATAAGTGTCACCAAAAAAAAGGTTGTAATTTATATCCCCATTTTAATTTTACAAATGGTCTGCAATTTTTGAGTTTCGGAAAGATCTGTTTTTAAATAACATGCACTGACATCAAATAAAGCGTCAGCTAGTATTTATAAAGCGTCAAAGTGTCAAAATAAAACAAAAATTGATATTTCTTATTCATTTAAAAGGTATGGCGATATACAGTGACCGGCAGAAAGTGCGCAGCATATGGGAAAGTTTTTTATCTTTAAGTTTAGAAAATTAATTTTATTTTAGATAGGTTCTGCATGTTCTCAAACCAAAATAACACCCATTAAATCCGGTAAAAGTCTTATGGTATACGAGGTAGGATCAAAAATGTGAAATTCCGCTAAGAGTAAAGTACCTCCATTTTTCATTTTAGAATATTTTTTTACTAAGAATTATTGTTTTAATTTTAAAGTTATACTCAAATTCTAAATTTCGCTTATTTTGAACAAAAAATGGATTTAATCGTATTTTCTGAATAACCCTGTATAAAAAATAAATGGCGACCGAATAGTACGAAAATAAGATTTTCTGCAGACTTTGTTAGAGATAATCGTCGATCATAAGTCCGATTAGTTTATTTTCATAATATTATGGCTTTTTAAAATAAAAACATAAAAATATTAAATATGTTTGCTGCCCACCGTATTTTATTTTCTGAGGGAGCAAGTTAATTTCATCTAACTGATATTTTTTGATTTACATTGACTTAAAGCATCTCCGAAATAGTTTTTTTATATATTGAAGTATGCATAGAAAGTTTCCTTTTGATTTATAAAGAAAGAAATTTAAATTAAAAATATATTATTGATCCTTTCCCATATGCTGCGCACTTTCTGCCGGTCACTGTATAAGTGTTTAGAAGTTACAAAATGCAATATAGTTCTTGACAAAATGGTGATGAAATGGTCAAAGGGACACCGCGCTCGGCAGCGACGACTGGCAGTAAAGCCCTAGTGAGGTATTGTTTTTCCAAAGTCAGTGTGATGACATTCCAATCATTCCATACGGCATACAATGGTCGATCTCTTTGAGACTGTTTACCGCCGGTTGGAATGTCATCACACTGACTTTGGATACATTATACCTATGTATTCGTAACTCACTATTCTATGGTATTCGTTTTATTTACATATTTCATAATTTATTCCTTTTATCCTTATTTACAGAAAAAATTATTTTTAATATTTAAAAACGTTGCTTCTAAAACTGCATTAAATATGTGTTTTCCGAACTTCTTGCCTTTTGTGCAATTTACATAAAATACTTTCCTTAAAAATTCCTTATTTTTATTAAAACTCCTCGCGCTCTAAAGTAATCAACAATCGTCCCTGGGAGGTACTTTAAAAACTTCTTGAAAAGTGGACATTTTTCTTTTAGTTTATGCTCTATTAATATTGTCTGTGTTTCAATTTAAACTTGAAAGTATTACCAACTGGGAATATTAAATCGTGTTTCAAGAGATTTTATTAAAACTTTTGCATCGTCTATGAATAATTTTAAAATTTTTTATAAAAAGTTAATTTAACAATTATTCTGTAAGGGGTAATGAATGTAATAACAATAATAATCAATAGTGTTACATTTTCAATGTTACCATTAAAATCTGGTAGACGGTATGATACAGCTTATTCCTCGGAAAAAGCAAAAGTAAGCTTAACATCTTAGAATCAATAGGAATTTACAAACATAATAAAAATTCCAATATTAACTTCCTTAATGACCATACAGACGGGTGGAATTCTCCCCTATTCCACGATCCTTTGCAACAAATTGTATCTTAGCAGATAAGTAGGTTCTTTATAGCCCTTGGAAATTATATAATATATAAACATACACTGTATTTAATAAGTTAATAACAGTTTCCCCGGTCGCCGCTTCGCTGTTGGTCCCCCGTTGACCTGCAAAACCTTCAAAATTTTATTCATATCCAGATCTAGCAATTTCTTTTACTTATAGCATTTGCTAGTCAAGCAATTGATTTTACTAAAAAGTAATTGCTTCAAGTAATTGTTTAATTTTTATTCATTGGGCTCATTAGTAAAAGCAATTACTAGATCTGGATATGAATAACATTTTCAATCAATTGCTGTTTTTCTTAGACCTCTGTAGCAAATGCTTATTCAATACAAGTTCAGACGTGGCTCATCCACTTATTCAGATTATGGATTTCATGTTCAGTTTGGTGCCTAATTTGCAAAAGAGATAACGTAAATACAACAACTTTGGTCTATTTATTTAGTACAATAGTAATCTGTTACGTTTTTGTGGAAAATAGAAAACTTATATTTGTGATATGGCAAATTTCAGTGAAAATGCGGAAAGTGATAGTAGTGATGAAGAAATTAAAGACAAGCAATTGATATTCGTTCACAAATTGAAGGAACATAAATAAATTTATCTGACCACAACCGTTTAGCTTCCACAACAGCTTCAGCACTTGTAGGAAATTTATTAAAAATATTGGCCTTCTCCAAAACTGCATCCATTACAGAAGTGTATGTCTTACAGCCAGTAGTTTGGTGAACACCGAGTTTTTCACCTATACAGAATTTTGAAAGCCCGGATCCGACAATTTCTGCAGAAAGACTTTAATCTTACTTAAAGGCGATAGTGCACCCCCTCGCCTTTTACCAGTTTCAGTCAAAAAATAATTTGCCAACCACTCAACATTTTCGCAGTCAAATCGATATAACTTTCTGAAACCATCATATTTGCAATTTTTACGTACACTGTAGATTTTTCTTATACGGACGTTCATATATTCAGCCATAATTGAAGACACAAATTAAGAGCAACGCACGTGTATGCCGCGGAGAACTAAAGTTGACTGCTACCAAGCAAATGATGCAGGGGTCAACCTACCTTAAAAAGTTGAAAGCGATTGCTACACTAGAGAAAGCAATTCCTTAATTTATTCATCACATTTTAAGCAAACGATAGCGATTGCTTCTATTTAAAAAAAAAAGCATTCTCTGAGGTCAAAACATGTCATGTACTAATTGTCCTATTATAAAATATTAACGTCTTATTTTACTTACTAAAACTATTTTGTGGTACAGACAGACCTTTTATTTTCCCTAAAATTCAAAATTTTATAATTCCAAGCCATAAATTAAGTTTCAAACGTCACAGACCTCAATAAACGTCACAGTTCTAGTTTCTTTGTTATTTTTACATAAATTTTTCATTTCTACGAAGATCCAATTATGATTACTAATTTTAGGTTTACTTTTAACTCCAACATTTAAAGAAAATTTATGTGACATACCATTTTTTGTAAAAATAAAGAATGATATTTTTGTCGAGTTAATTGCAATTTGTTATGGACTAATATCAAAAGATTACCTAGCTAATAAGGTTAGTAGGTATTAAAAATCATTTTTAGTCAAGGGGTAAACAGCTGTGGATTTTTGGCGTATATATATGTGGATTTCCGTCTTTGAGCAGCTGTTGACCCCTCGCTTTTAATATAGGTTCTTAAAATAATATTTAAATTTTTTATAATTATTTTTTGTAAGATTGGTCCCCGTAATAATAAAATTAAAAAGATAAAAACGCTATATTAAAATCCAATTAGGTAAAAATGTAATTATATTTTTTAGGTAAGCCGGATGCTGAAATTAGCGAGAAAATTAAGAGGTATATAAAGGTACAGTAGGCATAAATTTCATTGAACTAAATTTGTATACTCGACATTTAAATTAGGCCGTCTAAATGCAATTAAAGAAGACAATTAAATCATTAAATATTGCATGTCGAATATAATTTTTTTAATATTAATATAAATAAGATATTGTCCGAGGGGCTTTAATCTGTAAACATTCTGTTGGTAAATTAAATTTAACCATTTTAAATCTTCCCCAAATTACTAAACAGTTAGTTTAAAAAGATTTGGTAATATTATTTTTTTCAACAATACAATCGTTATTTAACAGCTGATTTGAATTTTTAAAATAATCTTTTTTATTCATATTTAGGGTTCTGAAAAAATTATTATATTATTTGTCCACTTGGACAAAATCAATATTTAAATTTAATATTTATTAAATTCATGTTTAATCAACATAAATAAAGCCGATTATGATAATTGGAAACAAATAATGTTAGATTTTTTATTATTAAACTATTTATTTTTCATGATTTTAGGTACATATTTGCTTTTTATTATTAAAATTATTATTTATGATCTTATCTAAATTCATTTTATGATTGTGGCTTAAAATAGTTAAAATATTTACTACAGCTTTTGTTATGCCGCACAAATACCTAAAGTCGATTAGTGCACTTTAACTCCTACTAAGAAAACACCATTAAAATTATAAAGACATTACATAAGAAAACCTATTTCCAAGTATATCAGGAATTATGGATGATCTGACAATGCCACTTGTCGATGCAAGGGCAGCACAGCCATCTAGATAAAATAGGCAAATGATGCCAAAACATAATAGGACTTCGTAGCGTGACGTCACTACCAAATTTCTTTCGAGCGTTTTGTCCTTATTTATAGGTGTTGTTGACTCAACCCGATAAATTATATTATTTTATTGCCGGACTAAGAACTTACTATCGCTAATCTTATCGTAAGTGGATTATTTTAAGAGCATAAGGAAATAACTTAACATATGTTTTTTGCATTTTCTGAAAAATTCCAAAATCAGAGTTATGCCCTTTTGACTTCCAGCCACAGATTTACACATACCGATCATCTTATGCCATTTTTGAGTTAGCAGAGGGAGTGGACTTTCAGGATGCTCTGTTTACTGGCCTCTAATAATTGATGTGCTCATATTTTGTTGTTTTGAATTTTAAATACTGCACTACTTTCAATTTAACTTTTAGGATTACCAGAAAAATAACGATGTCCAATTTAATTAGCCAATATTTGATAAAAATCCATTTTTAATCAAAAATCAATTATAATCTCCCTAGCAGCAGAATTATTGCGATAATTTTTTGTTAAGGTCACGAATGGTCTTGTTGATAGAAAATTATCCCGAGCCGAAGACGAAAGAAATTTTCTATCAACAAAAACATGAGTGAAACCGAGAAAAAAATTATCGGGAATTAATTCAGCTGCGTGGAAGATTCGGTAAGAAAATTTCATAAATTGGATTTTCTTTTAATATTCCTGAAATTTTAATAATAATTAAACCTTAGTTACTAACAAGTAAAATCAACGTCTATGGTAAAAATACAGTGCGCCATACTAAACTACACTCATCGAAAATATGTTTTTTAAAGTTATATTTGAATTTAAAACTATAGAAACATTGGATTTCAGATAACAAATTTGTTATTTAATGTTTCTCACATTTTAGTAATAAAAATGAGTTACTAACTGCTCAATTTCTTTAACAATCGAACTTGCTGATTCATTACCAAAACGAATCATTTTTTACACAATACTATTGTAACAATAAATATCACTGGTACGACTAAAAAACTGATTGTTACTGGCTGGTTTGTCTCACCTGTCACTTCGAAATGACTTGATATTTGAATTAAAATTAAGTCGTAGTAGTATACCTAAGAAAAATTATCACTTATTAATTTCATTAGATTAATAGGCTATAGACTATCGCGATAGCCTCCCGTCGCTATAAGCAACTTAAACAAAAAGGAGGCTTCTAATTGGTTGAAAATAAATTTATAAAATTTTCGAAATAATAACACTGTAAGGTCTTCAAATATTAAATAAGAGAGTAATATGGATGTTTTATCTTACTTTCTCTTATGGCACATAACCAGTAAGTTTACACAGGCATGTGAATAATCTATGTTTTATACATTCATACATTCGAACAAGTTATCCCAAATATTTCTGACGCCTCTGGGCATATACCAAACTGTTGAATGCCAGAATGTGCGGTGTGCGAGCGGTCTGCCAATGATAATAAATCATGGCGTCGCGAAAGGGGAGACAGTTAGGGCAAATCTGTCCCCTAGTGAGAAATATGGTGCCGATTAAAACTATTAATGACCATCAACGGGGCACGTCATCGACAACTATTGGGAATTTGAGGATTAATGCACTGTGTATCAGTGGAAAATATGAACATGGAACAGAAATTAGGTTAAATATTTCTGTTTATACAGGTTTTGTCTTTTAGTAGTGGGTGAAGGCTGTTATTCAGATTAGATTTAAATAGTACAGACATTTTAATACAGTAAAACCTCTCTATAGCGGACACCAGAAAAATCTCGAAAAGTGTCCGCTATAGAGAGGTGTCCGCTATTGGGAGGGTCGGTCGGTGCAAACAGCTTTTTTAGTTCGGTCTTCTTTTTTATTATTTCCGAAATTTGTGTTTTTCCCACACTGAACTTTTCAGCTAGTTTTCTGACACTTGCCCCATAACTTTCACTTTCCATTATTATTTCATTTTTTTCCTTCAAAGACAAACGTTTTCTCTTTAACTACATATTTTCAGACTTAAAGACACAATGTTTTAATATCAAATGGATAACAATAACTAAACAAGGGTTTGAAAAAGGCCCTTTATGCTAATGTTTTCTTTGAATAGCGCAGTAAGATCATAATTAATGTTTATGACACCATTTACGGGGTATAATCCATTTTACAGAAATGGAAAAACCAGAAAAAAAAGGTACCTACCTAATAAAAGGGTCTATTAAATAATTACCGTGTCGGTTGTCGATAGACGTTTTAAATTCCCAGAAATAGAGATAAACAATTTAACATTTTACCGTTATAGGGAGGTAAAAATACATGTATTTTAGATAGGGAAGTTTTTAAGAAAGTGTCCGCATCGCATATAGAGTGTCCGCTATTGGGAGGTGTTTTTATACAAGTTTACAATAGAAATGTTTTTTGCACCAATGAAAGTGTCCGTTAAGTGAGGTGTCCGCTATTAAGAGGTGTCCGTTAAGGGAGGTTTTACTGTATTTTTAACGAACCAGAAAGGAAGAATGTCCTAAATTGGACTCATGCTATGACATTTTGTTTAATTGGTTGCGCCAATTTTAAAACGTTTTCTCTATTGTATGAAGAATGATACCATGGCATGATTGTTATGAAAATACTATTAACCTTTACAAAAATTAAGAATTTAGCTTTTAAAAAAACTCGTTTGCGGTCTCTAAATGTCGCTGTCCGTCGTTTCCGAATAGTTTAAAGTCATATTTAAAGTCGGCAGGTACCTTGTAATTATTATAAATTTTTGAGATTTGGTAGCTGAAAGAGCACTCATACAAAGGGGTAACAGAACATGTCTGGTAGAGTTATCGCAAACTCATGTCTAAGTTTCAAATTATGGACGTTATATATCTAAATTTAATTTTATCAGGACATTTTTTACAAATTATTTTATTCAAAAATAACCAAACTATGTAGCATTCGTCTCTCCTTTATTCTTAACCAGTTAATCTCACGTATTATAGCACTGCCACTCATCTCATGACCTGGAATACCGCCTATTAATCGCACATACGAATTCTGCATCAGCTGAATTCTCTTAGCATCGTTCAATACATCGCAGTTTAAAATGAGATAATACAATAGGGTCGCATAATACTTTTCCAAGATTTGCGTTGAGTAGTACCTGCTGGTTAAATAAAATTAATGTAAGATTGGCAATAGCTTTTGACACAGTTGTTAACATCTGCAACATCAGCAGCCCTACATTTTTTGCTGTGTTGTGAGTAATTAGAACAGCTGATTTGTAACAGATGTTCATTTTGTCTTCAAGATTGTGGCGGGACAAACAGCGTTACCTGTGACTTGGCGAAATTTATCGCCAAGCAGTGTGCTTCTGACGTCCTCTGAAGAACATTGAGATCAATAGCCTCGAGCATTTTATCCGGTTGATATTAGAAATCTATCTGTGTATCGTCAGCGCAAAAATGTACAGTCGAGTACCTCAAATATGTTATAAGTGATTTATAAAGGGAAAAAAGAGTGGTCCAAGAATTGAACCTTTCCACATCTTACAAATACAAAATTAAACACCTTACCATTAACATTTACCATTGGATCCCTTCCAACAGAATATCATGATATAGACGGTCAAAGGCACTCGAATAGTCCATGAGGACCGGTGCTGTTAATTCGCCATGGTCCGAGACCTTCAAAATATCGCCCGTTACTTTTAAGGGCGTAGTTGAGTTGCACCAATATAACCCTTACGAAAACCATACTCAACAGCTGGACCAGGTATTCTCTTACTTCTTTGTCAAGAAGACAATATACTGATCGGTCTTTAACCTTTTAATTTACTTGAAGAGGATATCTTTGGAAATTGTAGCCCATATGAGATTTTGCTGCATTCGGGAAAAGTTGAAGATTCAATGCAAAAAATTATTTGTTATTGTCATTACTGTTATGTAAAAATGTCTGCCCTTCGCTGTCACCGAATTTCTCCAAAACCGCATGATATAATTCAACCGCATACGATTTACTTCATTGAAAAGACCTATGCTTTAAGTAAGTCATGTGTGGCAGATTTCCGATTACCCTTTCGTTTTTGAGATATACTATAATTTGTGTAAGTTTAAATGGGCAAACTTTAACAATTATTTTCTACCAAAGATAGGATTACATAAAAATCGGTTACAAGCTACCCTGATACCAAATTTATACCTGTTTAATTAAATTTTACTGGTGATATTTAGTGGCAGCCTAACGCCTGCAACTATTTTTGAATTATTTGTCTTGGCAATCGTTAATATTTAAAGAGTAACATGTATAAAAATGTCTTTATTATTTTTAAATAATTATTAAATATATCTTCAAAATAAAGTCGATAGGTTTAAAGGGTTTTAAGTAAACGGTATAAATGCATGTCGGGAGTAAAAGCATAACCAATATTACAATATATAGCCTCCGTTTTTGTAGAATAACTTCTCAACGTCCCGAGTAGTAGTCTAAACCCAAAGTCACCTGCATTCTCCTTTCTATGGACAAGATAAAAATTTAAAGTTTTTGGATCTGGACCACCTGACTGATTGGCTTCACCAAAAACGTTATTTCTCTTATTAGGAGTATCCAGGTTCTTAGAAACTACCGTTTTCACCTTTGTGTAAATATCAAGTTCTTTTAACAATTTTCAATTATCTCTTATCCTATTATTTTGAATGCTATTTTCGAGATATTCTTTCCTGTTAATAGCGTAATTTACAAATTTTTTTTAAGTGGTTTATAAGACTCCCAATTAGCAGCTATTACTTTACAGGCGCATGTACGTTAAAAAGTACGAAATTTACTTAACAATTTCTTCTTTTTAGAAATATCGCAGATATATATGCGAGGGGCTGAAATAACAAGATTCCAAATCAAAAGTAAAACTAGCTCGCCAGCTGGACAGCTGGCCAACATTGTAACAATTGGATTATAAAATATGTCTTTCAATGTTCCAGATGTTCTAAAACGATCCATTTTATATCTGCACTAAATGTTCTGATTATTTCCATGGCCCACTTCCGGCTGCTGTAAACCTAGCACATCAGCATTGAAATATATGCATAGCGTTTGGTTAATGGACGTTAGTTTTGGTTTCCTTATTAACATTTTAAATATCTAAAAATGTGGGACCTTATATTGTTAATAATTTGTATAATATGTATAACTCTCCATATTATTATAGTCAAAGTACATGTATGTTTGTTCAATATTACGATCATAGCAATTATTGACATTCCAATTGCGTTACCAGCCTTATATTGACATGACAACAATACAATGGTAACTTTTACATATTGTCGGATATGGATTGGTGTCCTTAAGGATGGATTACTCATCTCGTACTGCGCTGTGATGGTAAGACTCTTAGTGGGTGTTGAGCTTGATAAGAAGAGGTGTAGTGGAAAGATAGTGTATAGAACAAGGACAAGGACATTTCTAGTTTCGTAGGAGGAGTCGGTAGACGAATGTTTAAAAAAAAATTGTTTGTAATTGGTTGGGATAAAGGGTTCCACTTCTAATAGTACATCCAGGGACATCCCCTCTTTTATTAACGTGCAAAATTATTTCTGACATAGCAAAACGGAACCCCTTCTTCCAATTGGTAAGGGTTGCAAAACTGTTTAAAATATCGAAGGATCAGTTATTCAAAGAGTTGTAACAATTGTTCAAGTGTAAGGGTAACCTCTGCCCGTTTGTCTACTCAGTTTAAAGTCAATACTCAATTAAACAATTTTGAAATCATGAAGAGTACTGCACCAGAACCAATGTATTTTGCTCCAATTGCGTAAGTGTTCTTTGAGTAATTTATTTAATCGTTTATTGTGTAAAATTGTATATTTCTTATTTTGGTCAAAGTTGTATATTAAGTGGAAATTGTTTCTTTAAACTTGCTGAAATAGCACCTTCCTAAAGTGAGTAAAAAGGGACAATATCTATCCTTATTAGAGAACTATTTAAATTCACCGTTTTATACTCTTAAGGTTTTTTTTAATTGTATTTTATTTATTATAATTTTTCATTGCTTTGTACTGCTGTTCATCAAATATAAATGTCTTAAAATATCCTTAGTGGTTCAGTGATTAGCTAGCGCGTCATAAGGGCACAGTAAATAATAAAGAATCACTCTCAGTAGAAAATAAAAAACAAATCAAAACCATCTAAAAGCTACCACAACCTAGGCGCCAACCATTCTGATACGAGACAATATCTTATCGCTGTGGGGTAGCTGTGGGATAGCTGTGGGGTGACTATGTGAGGACGGTGCGAAATATTGCCACGAGTAGGTCGTGGAACGAGTCACTAAATTTCGAATTTTAAGATCAAACCAAGTATAACTTAAACACAGTCTTTATTCAAAATTTTCAAATGTTAAATTTAACTAGAAATACAATGCCGTCAATTTCAAAAATAATAACATTTTGATTTTTACTTCACGTCCCTATTTACTTTCACAAAAATCTATAACTGTATCATTTGTTTTAATATTATTTACACAATTTTCAATAGCTGTATAAAGGGCTTTTTAAAACTGCTCTTTTAATAAATGTTTTTATCTAAATTTACAAAATAAGCTTTGCCATTTAAAAATAATATCCATAAATCAGCTGCAATAAATCATAAGCTCTCTCAAAATTAAAAAACCTAATGGCTCGAATTTTTCATCCAGACTCTTCCTTAAAATATAACTTCATAGTTTCTGCTGACTTACAAAATTAAAACTTTACGGGCTATGATTTACCGAGTAGCAATTTTAAGATTTCATCACTCTAAAGTTTATGATGGTAATATTTCTAAAAGGAGTTAATAAAAAATACCTTAAGTCCGGTCTACCTAAATTCAACCTAATATAAAGCTGAATAAATCTTCCAAATCTAACAGTGCGAAATTTTGTCATTGGCGTGCCCCATGACGGTATTCCTGTTTTGAGAAATTTTTAAACAGCTTGGTATTGTGTTTATTATCTTGTTAGATTTGTTTTGTAGAAAGTTGATATGTTAACATATTAAGGTATTTTTATTATTTGTGTATGTAGTTTTATAGAAAGTTTTAACAGGTTTAGAGCTTTTAAATTTCTTCATCGTCAAGAAAGAAAGGGGACTTCATATAAAGTTAATTCCACTTGTAGGCAATATGTGGGTAGATTGTGTTGTAGAAATATTTTAAGTAATAGTTAACTAAATATGCAGACAAGTTGATTCTGATATCAACGAAATTGACAAAAATGATTGTGAAACAATCGGGCAGCTTAATTGTTGATTTCTGTTAATGTCATTGATGTTATAGTAAAATACATAACCATTTAAATTATAACTTAACACATTTTTCCAGAACAAATATATGTTGATGGTTACAAGCATTAGTATGAGCAAATTATTTCTGCCATTGTCATTTATGTCGCAGTCAAAATCACATAATCTAAAATTGGCTAATCATGTGTCGATAACTTAATGAGATCTAAACTGAATTGTGTAAATGGTAATGACTAATGACTAATATAAAGATCTAAATCAACTATTTAATTTTTTCGGGTTATTAGTAAAGTAATTATATACCTCAGTTGCGAATATACCGTAATCAGTGTGGTAGTAGCAGTAGCAGACTTCTGGTAATTCCACATAGTCTCACGTAGTCCCATGGGGACCGTTGTTATACCATACGTATTCCGCAGAACCTATCCGCATCAGCTCCCTGAAGGCTAGCGTAAAGTATAGCGCGGAACGAGCTTGGCAGCTAATTCAAAACCACCCCCTGCTGTTGATAAACTTACTAAGTCGACCCACTTGTAAGTTGCTTACTTCCTACAGGTTATTAAAGAATAGTTTGCTCAAGACATTCTTCCTCGTGTTCATCTCTGCAACTTCTGCAGAAGTCGTTAGCATACGTTCGACGTGTCTACCGAAAAGGCAATGTCCAGTGACTACGGCAGTGAAAATGCTTAGGTCTTTCCGAATGTGTTAGTTCGGTTTTCCTGTCACTAAGTAGGGTCCACAATTGCTTGGAGATAATAAATTTTGTTTCCTCTGTCCATTTGTTTTGTGCAAATTGTTTGGCGAGGCGAGAGCCGACCGATTACACTGTTTCGCTGCCATACTTTGGAAGGGGCTTTTCTATGCTCATTCCGGGTAGGGAAGAGTGGGAAGGCAATCAAGAAACAATGGAGGCGGATCACTCGATCTTCACAGACGGTTCAAAAATGGACGTCGGGGTGGGAGCTAGTATCTTCTCCGAGAGCATGCTTATACAGAGGTCGTATAGACTCCCTGACTACTGCAGCATTTTCCAGGCAGAAATTTTTGCAATGGATAAAGCAGTCAACACCCTGCGGGATCACCCTGGCTTGAAAGGAGCTGCGTCTATAGCAATCTATATAGACAGTCAAGCAGCCATAAAGGCAATTTGCTCCAGCAGCACTAAGTCAAAATTAGTAAGGTGCTGTCGCAACAATCTCTGCACACTTGGTGCTCAACATCAAATCACCATGTGTTAGGATCCTAGACACAGCAATATATGTGGCAACGAGACTGCTGATGCGCTCGCCAGGGAGGGCGCAAGCATGTCTGCCGAACTAGCAGATAATATTGTGGCTAGACCACTGGGATAATTCAAAGAAGAGATAGATCGGATAGCTAAACAACTTGCGCAAAACAGATGGACAGGGCTGGCAATTGTGGCCCCTACTTGACGGCAGGAAAACCGCAGTGCTATTACAACACAGTCGGAAGGACCTAAGAAACATCACTGCCGTAGTCACCAGACATTGCCTGTTCGGTAGACACGTTGAACGTATGCAAATACCAACTAACGACTTCTGTAGAAGTTGCAGAGATGAAGAAGAGGAGAACAGTATTCAGCATTTCTTTTGTGAATGCCCCGGCCTCGCTAGAAGAAGGTTCAATGCCCTGGGCAAACCATTCTTTAATGATCTGAAGGAAGTGAGCAGCCTGCAACTGGGCCGATTCACTTAGTTTATTAACAGCAGTGGCTGGTTTGAATGAGCTGTCAAGAATCTTCTACGATCCATGTCGCGTTAACCATCAGGAAGCTGATGCGGATAGGTTCCGCGGAACACGTGTGGTACCAGAACGGTCCTTACAGGACTACGTGCGACTGTTTAGTCAATGCCAGAGGTCTGCCACTCTAACCTAACCTAACCTTGGCTAGGCGATTCATCTCCTCGACAGTTATCTCAGTGATCTAGATCTAGGCACAGTATTTGCCGCTAGATCGGTAGACCAACATAATATAATATAATATGCTATTTTAGTATTTGTATTTTTTCGTAAGAATAAGAAATTAATAAGGGGCAACAAATGAGAAATGAGGCATCCTTGTTTTGTAGCAATAACATTTTTACCAACAAAACATTATTATTTTCGATTTTTTTTAAATTTTTGTTGTTTATCGTTTTTTCTACAGCACACATTGTCTTTATGGTTAGATACTAAAATTTAATTGTTCTACAATTAGCGGTTTTTGAAATGATAGTGTTAATAAAGATTCTTGCTTCCTACCATTCTAGAAGTAGCTGAACGCCGAGGTCATGATTTTGCTCAATTCGTACATCCTAAAACACAATTAAAAATTAAAACTAGGTGTATTTTGTCCTTAAGGTCACACATGCATTTATACCGGGTTAGGTACACAAAGATCTTAAACAATGGCCAACTAACCAAATAGCTATGGCATTACTAAGAATAATGTACCCACCATATAAGTCCAGTAAACTAAGAATTAGGTTTATGCGGGCCAGTGGAAAGTTCTTATATAGTAGTTATATTATAGTCTATAATATGCCACATATCATAATATAGCATACCATTTAGTAATCGTCATCTACGCCCCTGAGAAGAACCGACTTGCAAGCCGTTTTACCGGCACAAGAGAACTTTATTATATGAAAAAAGGTTTCATATTATGAATAAAGGTCGAGCTAAAAGAGTTTTAAGTGAGGAAAACGAAAATAATATAGATCAAATCTCGGGAATGGCATTAGGAAAAGAAATATAGCTTGTGTTTTTTTTTCATTTCCTGCTATCTAGCGTTACCTTTATGAATGGCACAATTTAAAAAATACTATAAAGCTCATTTTCGTAAAAGATGTAACATTTTAACTAAAATACAGCCTGCTCTCAGGATTCGATAGCACCTATATAACTATTTAAAAAATATACTCGTACATATACATTGCCTTGGCTACAGTAAAGAAATATACACAGTGGCTCAATGCTATCCAATAACAATTGCTACGAATAGTGTGTATAAAAGTGAAAGAGAGAGAGAGAGAGAGAGAGAAATATAATCTGAGATATGTAAGATAATAATATAAGCTGAGATATGTGAATGACACCTTCAATATTTGGAAGGGAACCGATGACGAACTAAGAGATTTTCTAAATCACCTCAATAGCTTAACACCAACAATCAAATTCACCATGGAGAAAGAAGAAAACAACCAATTACCGTTCCTCGATGTCAACGTGATGAAAGATGGCAACAGCATCCAAACTTCAGTTTACAGAAAACCTACGCATACGTACAGGTCAGTATCTCAATTTTACATCAAATTACTCAAACAATACGAAACATGGCATAGTTAAAACCCTCGTGGATAGAGCAATTACAATCTGTAACTCGGAAGAAGCACTTAAAAAAGAAACTCACATCAAGACCGACCTCAACAAAAATGGCTACCCCACAAGATTAGTTAACACAATATTGGAAAATCGTAAAAATCGACCCAACGCACAAGAAGCAAACAGAGAGGCACAACCAACACTCAATATTCCGTATGTCAAAGGAGTATCTGAGAAAATAAGAAGACTAGGACAACGATATAACATCAACACCGTATTCAAATCGAGGGCCACCCTAAGAAGCCACCTGACAAAGACAAGGCCTACAAGTCAAAAAGATAGGAAAAACTGCGTCTACCAGATCCCCTTCGAGTTCGGCCGATTGTATATAGGTGAGATATAAAGACCACTCGAAACAAGGATTAAAGAACAAAAACTATGCGTTAAAAGGAGAGACCGAAAAGTCAGGTGCAGCTGACCATCCCTGGAAACATGATCACCATATCATGTGGTCGGAAGCTGAAATCCTACATAAGGAACCACACTGGAGGAAAAGAAAGTTTAAGGAAGCTGCTGCTATTCACCAGAACCCAGGCTGCTTCAGTAAACCATCATTAGACATAAGAATTATCTAGAAACCTTTGTTAGATAGATGTAATCTTAGGATAAGATCGCGTGCCAACTGAACGCATGACTGCACCCACCTCAGTTATTTAGTATTTAGACGACTGGAGATACTTACCAGTTGAAACGTTGTGATTTAAATCAAATAAAGACAATGGAAGTAGAAAACTCTTTCATCATTCAAATATAATCTAGTTAAACAAACAAATGTAAAAGTTTCCATACAGTAAAAATACTTAGTTTATTTAAAAACTGTTAATGAAATATTAACCCTAAGAAATATTTAAACTTTCCGGATGAACGGAAGTTACCATAGACAAGTTTGGGGATAATTGGGAATTCAAAATAAAAATAGTTTCTCCCCTTAGACTATTGGCGAAGCTGGTGAATAAAAGGTAGAGCACTTTTTACAACGCCAATTTTTCATCTTAATTTTTTAGTCTGGATGTCAAAGTACGCACCAGTAAGGGGAACCTAGAGTACTAAACAACCGACGAATAATTCTCTCTTCCTCTTTGATATGACAAGAAGTTCAAAAATACTTAAAAGTTACTATTAGTAAAAATATATAAATAATCGAAAATACCGTGCGAGCAAAAATTATTTGTATCAAAGAGGACTTGGGTTAAAAAACGTGGGGCTTGGTTTAGATCACAATGATATGGGGACGATATATCTAACCCAATCTAGGTTTACATTTTGTCAAATTCATATTATGACATGATATGCCAAACTAATGAGTAATAAAATAATTGTATTGCCACTCACCATTTACTCTAACCCCGTTTTGAAAATACGCTGCAACCATGAATGTTTTGTGCTGTTCCGTAAAGCCCATTGTGTGAATTGTTCAAGAAATTGGAAAAATTAGCGATGAATCAAATTACTTGGTAACGACTGTCAAAGATGTTAATTCAGGTAGTTACTGACACCCAACAGGTATTAAGCTAAGCATTGCGTCCTTAGATGCAAGGCCCTCTTTGATGCAAATAATTTTTGCTCGCACGGTAGCATGCCTATAAATAATAGATAATCATAAATTCACCAAGAAATTATAATAATGGGTAAAGAAACAATGTCCATTTAATTATAATATAAAATAACGTCGTAACCCCGACAGACGTCAAAATAGGAAAGGAAATGTTATCGGGGGTAATAGCATAAGTGCATTAAAATTATGGATAATTTTGCATAGAAGGGTGTCTTGTAAACACTGCATAAATTTATTTTCATATTTTTGAAATAAAAATAAAAAATCCAAAAATATATTTAAAAATTAAATATTGCAAGAATTACACCGGCACAGTTAACATAAATATTTCTATTTTGGTTTGACATAGCGCATGAAAAATTATTGTTAAGTATGGGTTGCTTTTTAATACATCCATATTTCGTATTAATATGACCTTTTCATAATTTCTGGTTCGAATGGTACGGTCTTGGATATAGAAATTATAAATCCTTCTGTTCTTCTCAGCGTGTAGCTGCCTTTTTTAACCAATGTCCACACACTGAGGAAAATGATCTAATACAACAGGTTTGCTAAGACATAGTTTGTATTGATAACTTATTTTTTAGTCACCTATATCAAATAAATTTGCCAGTGTATCAAACCCGCTATGGTTAGGTTAGGTTAGAGTGGCAGACCTCTGGCATTGACCAAACAGTCACACGTAGTCCTGTAGGACCGTTGTGGTACCACACGTGTTCCGCGGAACCTATCCGCATCAGCCTCCTGATGGTTAACGCGACGTGACGTAGATCGTAGAAAAATCTTGACAGCTTATTCAAACCAGCCACTGCTGTTAATAAACTTCGTAAGTCGACCCAGTTGCAGGCTGCTCACTTCCTCCAAATCATTAAAGAATGGTTCGCCCAGGGCATTGAACCTTCTTCTAGCGAGGCCGGGGCATTCACACAAGAAATGCTGAATACTTTCCTCCTCCTCTTCATCTCTGCAACTTCTACAGAAATCGTTAGATGGTACTTGCATACGTTCAGCGTGTCTACCGAACAGGCAATGTCCGGTGACTACGGCAGTGATGTTTCTTAGGTCCTTCCGACCGTGTTGTAATAGCACTGCGGTTTTCCTGTCGTCAAGTAGGGGCCACAATTGCCTGGAGATGCTACAAGTTGCCAGCCCTGTCCATCTGCTTTGTGCAAGTTGTTTAGCTATTTGATCTATATCCTCTTTGACTGATCCCAGTGGTCTAGCCACAGTATTCTCTGCTAGTTCGGCAGACCTGCTTGCGCCCTCCCTGGCGAGCACATCAGCAGTCTCGTTGCCCTGTATTTTGCTATGTCCAGGAACCCAACACAGGGTGATTCGATGTTGAGCACCAAGTGTGCAGAGATTATTGCGACAGCGCCTTACTAATTTTGACTTAGTGCTGCTGGAGCAAATTGCCTTTATGGCTGCTTGACTGTCTATATAGATTGCTATAGACGCAGCTGCTTTCAAGCCAGGGTGATCCCGCAGGGTGTTGACTGCTTTATCCACTGCAAAAATTTCGGCCTGGAAAATGCTGCAGTAGTCAGGGAGTCTGTACGACCTCTGTATTTGCATGTTCTCGGAGAAGATACCAGCTCCAACCCCGACGTCCATTTTTGAACCGTCAGTGAAGATCGAGTGATCCGCCTCCATTATTACTTGATTGCCTTCCCACTCCTCCCTACCCGGAATGAGCATAGAAAAGCCCATTCCAAAGTCTGGCAGCGAAACAGTGTAATCGGTCGGCTCTCGCAGATTTTGGCCTGGATATATCCTTAGTATGCTACTGTGTCCGTAGTTGGTGCTGGTCCAGCATTCGACTCTTTCAGTCGCAGAGCACTTTTTGCAGCCACACTTTTTCCGTAAATATCCATGGGTATCAGATGCAGCATCACTTCCAGTGCCGCCGTCGGTGCTGAGTGAAGGGCACCGGTCACTCCTAAACAAGCTGCCCGTTGTACCTTTGTTAGTTTCTTCATGTTTATTGCTTTTTTCAAAGCAGTCCACCAGACCATGACCCCGTAGGTTAGTATAGGTCTTACAATGGCTGTATAAATCCAGTGAACTATGTGGGGTTTCAATCCCCATTTCTTACCAATAGCTTTTTTGCAGGCATAGAACGCAACTGACGACTTTTTAACTCGTTCTTGTATGTTCGTGCCCCAGTTAAGCTTGGAGTCTAGTATCAATCCTAGATACTTTGCCTTTTCTTTCAGCACTAAAGTACTGTTGTCTAGGACTGGGAGCCTGAAGTTCTCAATCACCTTTCTGCGTGTGAATAGAACTAGCTCCGTTTTTTCTTGGTTGATTCTCAAACCGCATCTCGCAGCCCACCGTTGGAGTTTTCGTAGCGCTGTTTCTGTTAGATCGCTGATGGTATTCAAATATTTGCCCGACACGAGTATAATCAAGTCGTCGGCATATGCAATCACCTTAAATCCAGCCCTTTCTAACGCTATACGAATTTTGTTCATTACTCTTAGCCACAGAGTTGGCGACAGCACCCCGCCTTGCGGGGTTCCTCTTCCGGCAGTCCTGGCTATCTCGCTGCTTCCTAGTTTAGAGCAGATTTTACGGCTTTTTAACATCCTGTTAATCCAACGGCAGATGTAGTTGTCAACCCCTGATTCTGTTAGGGCGTCGTACACTGCCTCGGTCGTGACATTATTAAAGGCCCCTCAATGTCTAGGAAGGTTCCAAGAGTATACTCTTTATTTCTAATTGATTTTTCGATTACGCCTACAACCTCATGTAGCGCTGTTTCCACTGATTTGCCTTTAGTATAGGCGTGTTGAGACGAGCTCAGCCCTTCCTCTGGTACCGAATTCTTAATTTGTATATCTAGCAGCCTCTCCAACGTTTTTGTAAGAAACGAAGATAGGCTAATCGGTCTGAAGTCGTTGGCAGTCGTGTGGCTGCTTTTGCCAGCCTTTGGTATGAAGACTATTTTAATCTTGTTCCAGCTTGCAGGTAAATACGTATAATACAAGCTGCTTCTGTATATCACCAGGAGCCAAGGTATTAGGATCTTTTTTCCTTTTTGTAGCATGGCGGGCATTATTCCGTCTAGTCCTGGTGATTTATACGGGTCGAATGAGTCAATCGCCCATTCAAGCTTCTCGCTAGTGACCACCGATTTAATGCTGTTTAAATCCGGGGGTTCTCCTTGATCAATGAGGGCTTCCTCTGCCGGTGTATTTCCAGGAAAATGGGCGTCTATTAGCAGTTCAAGGGTTTCCTCGCTGCTCTCTGTAAAGGCCCCATCGTTTTTCTTTAGGAAGGAAGGAGCGCTCGGCTCCTTCGATAAAACTTTTCTGAGCCTAGCGGCCTCGTTTGTGCTCTCCACTCGCTCGCTGTAGTCTTGCCAGGAATTCCTTTGAGCTTTCCTAATAGCTTTCTTATACGTCTTTAGAGCCTCCCTATAGGCGCTCTCGTCTTCCGTACGTCTGCTCTTTGCTTTGTTAAACAGCCTTCGCATGTCCCGTCGTAGCCCACTCAAGTCTGCGTTCCACCATGGTGGATATGACTTCTTGGCTGGTCTGCTTATCGGACAGCTTTTGACAAAACCTTCCATAAGACTTTCGGTTAGCTTATTGACCGCACTATCAATTGAAGCAGTATTAGGCATCAGATCCTCAGGTGGATCTGCTAGCTTATCAGAGATAATTCTACAAAATTTTTCCCACTCTGTTTTCTTAGGATTACGAAATGGTTCCGGAGCATTCGTGGATGCGCCGACGTCGAACAGAATCCAGCGATGGTCCGAGAACGACTTCTCGCTGGACACTCTCCAGTTAAATACCTTTAAATCGCTAGATTCATTCGCAAACGTAACATCCAGAACCTCCTCCCTATTCGCAGTGACAAATGTGGGTGTATTACCGTTATTACAGATATTTAAGTTAGATGTGATTATAAAGTTAAAAAGAGACTCACCCCGTTCATTAATGTCCGTGCTTCCCCATAGTGTATGATGGGCGTTGGCATCACATCCCAGGATTAGGTTTACTCCTTCAGTCCTGGCAGATTCCACGATATTTTGGACGTCCGCTGATGGTATTGGAGCGTCATGGGCCATGTAAACGGATGACAACGTTATTGGTGCCCCTCCTTTCCGTTCCCATTTGACCGTTGTTATGTCTTGATCGCTAAAATTAGGCATTGAAGAACATTTTGTTTTTATTATTAGCTAAAACACAAGTTCTTGGCTTACCTCTGCCCCTAGAGTAATACAGGGAGTAATTTTTTAGCCTTAATCCATGTATGACGTCGTTTTTGACCCAAGGTTCCTGGATTAAGGCGACGTCGAGGCCCTTCTCTTCCATTAGAAGAGCCAGATGGCACGAAGCCATTTTACTGTGGTGGAGGTTGATCTGCACCACCCGCAACATCGTTAAGCGGTGTTGGAACCTCCACCTCCATCACAGGAGCCGGTTCTACGACCAGTACCGCGCCCTGCTCCACTTCCATAGCAGATGTCGTTGTGGCATCCTGCTTGGGTTCAGCTGGTGGTACCTCTTGGCTTCTTTCCGAATGTTTGGGAAAGCCCTTGTACACATTAACTGTAATTGCGTTAAACCCACAGTGAAGCTTGAATTGGGCTTCCTCTAGAGCGGGTAGGGACTCATCCGTGAGTTGTAGGATGACGCTTCTCCCTGTCGGTTTTGGGTCTTCCATTTTTAGAATCCTCCATTCCTTGCAGGGAATCTTTGGATTCTGTGCCGCCAGTAGTGGCAGTAAATTCTTTTCGGGGATCACAGGCACCGGCAGCCAAATCCTCGCTCTTGGACACTCTGGTAGTTCCGAGCGAGGGATTACCTGCAGGCACGCGTGTTCCCAGGGTTCTACGATTTTCTTGACACTCTCGTTCAAGAACCTTAAGGAAAAATCATCCGTACAATTGATAATCTTGATTCCCCTAGTCCATCCCGAAGTGTCATATTGTGGAATCTGGCGAGTAGGATTGGCTATTAGAAACTCCATAAGGATTTCTGTAAGCCTCTTCTCAACCAGAATCCAGCGGTCTGACGTAATCTTCCAGCACTCGTCGATTACTGCAACTTGAAGACTGCTGCGAGACGCTTCCGCCATCGTTCTGTTGTCGGAACGCTCTCTAATACCAGCAGTCTTTGTCTGACTTCGTCCACTGCTGGGCGCAGCAGAACTCTTCCCTTTTGAGGCCGCCACGGAACCTTGTTTGGTCTCCGTAGCCAGTCTCCTTGAAGACGTTCCAGCTTTGCCCTGCTGTGGAAAGGGTTTTCTCTTTCTCTCTCTCGGGGTGCTCTCCTCATCAGTAGAACGTGTCCTTTTTTCCGCGACACTTCTCTCGAGGGTTGCACCCGGTTTCTGGTAAGTGTAAGGAACATGGTACGGGTCGCGAGCCAAGAGTTCCCTTGCCCACTTTATAGTACCCTGATCCTTACTTGTAAGATCAGCTGGATTCTTGCTCTCCAGTATTCCCAGAAGATGCCTTGCCTTTTGGCACAGTCGCATCTTCTTTGCTCCAGCTGAAATCTTTCTGCGAGGTTTGCTGTCCTTGAAATCCGCTCGGGATGAGCCAGGCGATCTCAGCAGCTTTTCCTCCTCGCTTTCATTCACGCTTTCTCCATGTGAGCTGCCCTCGATGACCGGATCATCTGTTGACGGCTCAAGCCGATTGCTTTCGGCGGTCTTTATGGTTTTTTTAATTTGGTCCATATAAGTCCCACGAGTAGCTCGGAAATAAAGGTCGATCCTGGCAGAGCCGGCATACCAGGACAAGGCGCTTATACTATAGTGATTGCCTGGTCCACTATAGGAGCTCGTTAAAGCTGATTTTACCCTCAGCCTTCCATCCTTGGCACGGTTGCTCACACCACCTCGGATTTAGGTCCTCACATCCATAACTGAGCGAAGGCAATTGATGTGCCAGACTCAGTTTTAGCTGACTAAGTCATTACCAGCGGGCGCCCGCGGGGAGGACACGAGTGAGGATTTTGCCCGCCAAAAACCCGCTATAGTGTTATATCAATTCCAGATTTGCTAGAACGGTGTTTTTATTGGCAGTAATCAGTTGCATTAGCAGCACAGTATTATTGAAGAATGAACTATTTTTAAAACAGCAATTTGGTTAAGAAATAAATTGTATCTTCTCAATGCGACGCATTTTGTTCCCAGTAAAGCGCTTTCTCCACAATTAAGAAAGCAGAACAGCGTCCCCAAAAACGAACCTATAATCCACACAGGATTGGGATTTAAATCCCAACAACTATCAATTTTTAAAACGAGACCCTACTACCAAATTTCAAAAATCTATAAAAAGTATTATTCATAATTATAAAAGTATATTTTCTGACATAGATCTTTCCAAATTAATTCTTATGAATCCTCAGTCTCCTAAATTATATTCACTAATAAAGCTTCACAAAGAGGGATACCCTATCAGACCCGTAGTTTCTTTCTTTTCTGCACCGTCGTATAAAATTTCAAAAAAATTAATAGACATCATTAAAAGTAACACCCAATTTTCAGCCAAATTTGCAATAAAAAATTCTCTTGAGCTAGTAAATAAAATTAATAATATTAATTTACCTAACAATGCTAAGCTAATCTCTTTTGATGTTACTAATTTGTTTCCCAGCATACCTATCGATGAAACGATTACTTTGGTCAATCAACTTCTTACCTTAAAAAATGTAAATCTGATCAAAAAACAAGAAATTATCGATTCTCTTACAGTATACCTTGAACAAAATTATTTTGAGTTCAACGACAAAATATACACCAGCAAAAATGGTCTTATTATGGGTAAGCCCCTTAGTCCTTTATTGGCTGAAATATTTATGGATTTTTTAGAAAATAAAATAAGCAATCATCCTCTTTTCAAACAGTTTCTTTATTGGCATAGGTATGTTGATGACATCTTAACATGTTTACTTGGTACTGATAGACAGTTAAAAGTCTTTTTGGAATATATTTACAGCCTACACAAAAATATCAAGTTTACAATAGAACAGGAAAGTAACAATTCTATCAATTTTCTTGATTTAAATATTAAGAGAGAAAATGATAGACACGTTTTCTCCGTTTTCCATAAACCATCTCATACTGATACTGTCATACACAATTCTTCTTGCCACCCTATACAACACAAATTAGCTTCTTTTCACAGTATGATCCATAGACTAGTAACTCTCCCTCTAAATAAAATCAATTTTCAAAAAGAACTAAACATTATTAAACAAATTGCAGTTAATAACGGATATAATTCAAATTTAATTGACCAAATCCTAACAAAGAAAACTTACAAAAAGGCTATTGACTTAGTTTTTCCTAGAAGCAAAAACTCTGACCAATTTAAACTTGTCACTTTCTTTGGACAACCTAACAAAGTAATTGGCAATTTTCTTAACAAACTTGATATAAATTTGTGTTACAAAACTAATAACTCTTTAAGTAAATTCATCAAAAACAATTAAACTAAAAGCGATAAAAACAAAAAATCAGGCGTCTATAAATTAAAATGCAAAGATTGTCCTAAAACATACATTGGCCAAACAGGTAGACAGCTTGACAAAAGAATACAGGAACATTATAACAGTTTTCTAAAAAATAAAACAGACTCAAACTATGCTAACCATTTACTTGATTATCAACATAATTTCGATCCTTCCTTTAAAATCTTACATACAGAAAACAAAGGCTTAAAACTGAATTTGTTAGAATCTGTGGAAATAAATAAACTTAAAAACACGGACCTGTTACTTAATGATCAATTAGATTTAAATAATTCACCTTTGCTAAATTTATTCTGTTAACCATATAATTAAGATTTTGTAAATACCTACCCATATTGTACCTAATTTAATTTAATTTTTAAACCCTCTGTTGGATTTCCCCGCAATTGTAACCCTCCCACTGTTTTATTTACATCTTAAATAGTTTAATTTTATTGCACCCAATTTTTACTTTTCACCTTTATTAAATCATTGTCATCTGACGAAGCTACAGTGTTAGCGAAACATCATTTTCTGTCTAATATAGTGGAAATTTACAAGTTCAACTTTGTTTTACTGTATCTTATAATACTATAATTTATTTTTACTTTGTATTTAAGTTTTTTTTAAACTTTGCATGTCTGATAAAGCAATAGAAGATTTTTGCACAACCCATCATTGTATTGAACTTTATAATCTATGGATGAATTTTACCATCCTAATAAACAATGTTGCATAATAGATAATCATATGCAACAACAAGCATTAACCCTATTTGCTAAATTACCGTGATATTATCACTACAAATGGTCTAGCGATTTTCGTTGTGTTACAGTAGGAAATCGCGTTGCTGTCACATATAGTATTAAACAGTTGTATAAAGAGGATGTAAATTCTTATAAGGAATAGAAGGCTTTTTCTCAGTGTACCTTTTTACTGAGTTTATAATGAGAAAAACACTTTAAAAGTTTTATGGTTTTATCTGAATTTTTAGAACCCCTTAAAAACAAGGCTTAACCAGGGCTCTAACCAATGTTAAATTTGTAACAATAATATGAAACTTTGGAGTTTAGTAATCAAGACGCGTCTTAATTCAGTTAAACCTATAGGACCTTGTTATAACACTAAAACTACCTTATGAGAAAAGCAACGGCTTTATATTGTAGGTTTAAGGTTTTTAAAGAAAGGCAATGCATTCTTTTGAAGCGAAGGTTTTTAATAGGTATATTTACTTTAACAACGCCATTTTTTTTTTTTGGAGGTAAGTAGTTTTAACCATCGTAAATATTTTAAGGAAATGGTATAAAACAAAGTCGCTGTCGCTCTCTGTCCGTCCGTCCCTATATATGCTTAAATCTTTAAAACTACGCAACGGATTTTGAAGCGGTTTTTTTTTAATAGATAGAGTGATTCAAGGGGAAGGTTTTAATACTAGCGACCCGCCCCGGCTTCGCACGGATGCAATTTCAGAAGGTGGCATGCCGGGTACTAATATATCGGGTTTGATCGGGTTTGTATTTATACCAGCGGGTTGCAACGCATGCCGGATACACGCTAGTCGTAAATATTTTAAGGAAATATGTAATGTAGTTTCAACGTCCTAGATCCAAGCAAACTATCGTGATCTAAAATCCTAAAATGAAAATACTCTTTTTAAAGTTGTGAAATGCCTTAGTTTAAGTTTTTATTTTTATTCTAAGCAAGAAAAAAATAAATTTGGATTTTTATGATTTAAAAGGTCGTTTTTATGTGCACTGAAAGTTTAAAAAAAAAGGTCAATTGGGCGTAGCACCCAAAAAGGTTTCGCTGTTTTTGAGCGCTATTCGTGTCTGGGAGGGGGTACACTTGAACAAAAACCATCCCAGGCCACTTGAGAGTTGTCCATCCGCCCCTGTAATGATGGCCGTAATAAGGTTACCAGCATTTAGATTAAGTATTAAAAAGCTTTGTGAGCTTTTACATTTATTTTTAAACTCCCTTTTTATGTTCATGTGATTTATTTGTTGGTTTTGTGAAATGCCAAAGTATTTATATTTTTTGTCCTTATCAAGTATATCGATCGTTGCCTTCAAGCAGTCTATGATTTTCTTCGGTTTTTCCTCTTAAGACATTCAAGATGGCGCACTTGTCTAATCCAAACGAGATTTGGATGTTAGTGACGGGGAATCAGTTTTGCTTTCGGCTTAAAACATTTTTATTATTATTAATATTTTTATTACTATAAAAATAAAAGTTCAGAATAAACATTTTTAAACTATTAGACAACTAAGGAATGCATGTGAATAAAAGCTTATTGCATAATATGAAAAGCAGAGAGAAAAGAAAATTAACAAGTTAGTGAATATACAGGGTGACGCGGATCTAAATGAACATACTTCAACACAAGACAAAGAATACCTTGGGGGTTCTTAATCACCCATCTTTAATAGTTCAATTGTCGATAGTTAATAAGATACAGGGTCTTTTATGAACTTCAGCAATTTTTTGTTCTTGTCATATTTTTTAATGCACTCCGTATAAAATTTTCATATTGGGTCAACATTCTGTAACCTATCTGTCGCTTAAAATTGCAGTATCAGAAAATTTTAAATTCCAGGCCCGTATTAAAAAAAGTTGACATTTTCAATTTTTACATTTTTAACACCCTGTAGATCAATTTTTTCAAAATAATATTTTTTTATTGGAAAGAGCATAAAGAATTGACCCTAACGGCATAATTTTCAAAGTTCCCGCACCCATCACTTGATTAGAATAAATGGTTGTTTTGTAAAAAATTTCAAAATGGTGCATATTTGGAAATTAGAAATTAAGAAAATAACAATAAAAAAGCAAAAACTGCTTCCGAAGTAAAAAAATAAATGTACTAAACGTTTAATAGTTTTAACGAGACTAAATTTTAGGGAACAACACAACAACAAATAACAAAGTAATAATAATAATAACAAAACTGCAAGATAATGATTGCTTTTTAGACATCGACAAAAAATCGTAAATTACAGTCAGAAATTTCAAACTTTGTAAAGTAGGCTTTGCCTCATTTAAAAACAAACCAAAGACTATCGAGTTACTGTTCCATAGCAACAATTCAAGTCACTATCAGATATGTGACAGTTGTCTGACCTTTGTTAGTATTCGGTTAACAATTATTGCAATTTTCTGTTGAAGATGCCTTACCAATTTTCAAATGCCGAATATGCCGACATTATTTTTGTATACGGTTTTTGCAACGGTAATGGAAGAGCTGCTGTTCGGGAATATCGTAGGCGATTTCCGGGTAGAAGATGTCCATATCACAAAACATTTGCAAATGTATTTTTATTTGCTGGAGAACATGGACATTTTCCCACTGACAATAATATTGATCAACCAATACGACATCCAGTTCAGGAGGAAGAAGATATCTTAAATCTTGTTGAAGATAATCCCAAAACATTTACTCGAAAAATTGCGACACGTCTAGGAATCCCGCAAAAAAGAGTTAATGTAACACTGCAAAAGGAAGGCTTGCATCCGTTTCATGTTCAAGTAGTTCAAAGATTGGAACCTGGCGATTATGCAAACCGGTTACTCTTTTGCCAGTGGCTCAGTAGACACCAAAGGAGTCTTTATCGAATCCTCTGGACCGATGAAGCACAATTTACCAGAGATGGTGTAAATAATTCAAGGAATTCCCATGTATCGTCGTTAGAAAATCCACATGCCATCAGACAATCGCATTCGCAGCACAAATTTTCCATAAACGTTTGGGCGGGTATAATAAATAATAAATTAATTGGGCCGCACTTTTTTGCTGAAAGATTAGATGGAAATCAATATTTAAATTTTTTACAAAACATTTTGCCAGGACTTATGCAGAATGAAAATGCTAACGTGAGCGGGCTCTTTTTTCAACATGATGGGGCCCCACCACATTTTGCAAGGGTTGTATCTGAATTTTTAAATATTACGTTTCCTAACAGATGGATAGGCCGTGGAGGGCCCCATTTATGGCTAGCCAGGTCGCCGGACTTTAATCCTTTGGATTTTTTTTTTGGGGGAATATGAAAAATTTGGTTTATTTAGAAGAAATCAACACGCGGGAGCAGCTTTTGCAACGAATTATTAATGCTTTTCAGGAAATAAAAAATAACCCAGACGCAATTAGAAAAGCAGTGTCAAATTTAAACATCAGAAGACGAAGATGTGAACAAGCCAATGGAGGGCATTTTGAACAGCTTCTTAAATAACAGTGTTCTGCTAAAGTGCTCTTAAAATTAATTCTTGCTAAAACTTTTTCTATGTATTAGATTTTAAGCAGTCGATTTTAACTTGCAGTTTTGTTATTATTATTACTTTGTTATTTGTTGTTGTGTTGTTCCCTAAAATTTAGTCTCGTTAAAACTATTAAACGTTTAGTACATTTATTTTTTTACTTCGGAAGCAGTTTTTGCTTTTTTATTGTTATTTTCTTAATTTCTAATTTCCAAATATGCACCATTTTGAAATTTTTTACAAAACAACCATTTATTCTAATCAAGTGATGGGTGCGGGAACTTTGAAAATTATGCCGTTAGGGTCAATTCTTTATGCTCTTTCCAATAAAAAAATAATATTTTGAAAAAATTGATCTACAGGGTGTTAAAAATGTAAAAATTGAAAATGTCAACTTTTTTTAATACGGGCCTGGAATTTAAAATTTTCTGATACTGCAATTTTAAGCGACAGATAGGTTACAGATGTTGACCTAATATGAAAATTTTATACGGAGTGCATTAAAAAATATGACAAGAACAAAAAATTGCTGAAGTTCATAAAAGACCCTGTATCTTATTAACTATCGACAATTGAACTATCAAAGATGGGTGATTAAGAACCCCCAAGGTATTCTTTGTCTTGTGTTGAAGTATCTTCATTTAGATCCGCGTCACCCTGTATAACACTAAATTAATGATTCGTAAAAGTAAACAGGTCTGTTTTGCTTTTAAAAATCTCCAACGACCCCGCACTAATAACCTCATCAGGCAGCATGTTCCAGAGATTAAACACTCTGTTGGAAAGGAAGATCTCCCGGGCCCTTGTGTAAAAATGTTCATGCCAAAGCTTTAAGCGATGACCTTGTAATCGATTGTCTATATTCAGGGTGAAAAGGGATTGTTAACCAACAGAGAATAGGTTTTTGGAGGCCCAAAGTTAAGTACAAGATCACCTTGCACCGATCTATCTCTTCGAGAAAGTTGTTTAAAAATTATTTATCTATAGTTTCAAAAGTTGGTCTTACAAAACAGTGTGGCAATCGAGTGGTGAAACGCTGCAATTTGGCACATGGCATCAGACACCTAACCGAATTAAATAATTGTAGTAGTAGTAGTAGTAGTAGTAACATGTTTTATTTAGCAAAAAAAGCTACAATTAAATATTTTTAATACATTTTTATAGATTTATTTTTAATTTTAAAACAAAAACAGACAGAAAAGTTAAACATTTTGCAAATTGTATCAAATATTACGTATAATTTTGTTTTTTAAATAAATGTAATTTTAAAGTTTTTTTTAACACATTCGCTGCCATGGCGGACACCGGTGTCTGATCAGCTATGATTTTACCACGCCACGTCAGACACCCGTGTCCGCTACAGTTATTCAACGACACTGCCCAGCGGACACACTTTTCTATAAAAGTTTTCATATGAGGTGTCTGTATTGGCGCTGCGGCACAGTCCATTTATCTTGGTTTTTTGATTGGACAATGTAAATAGATTTTATAACACGTGTCTGCTATTGTGTCCGCTATGGCGAGCAGACTTAATTTTTTTAATTAATTTCGATACACGCCAGGGCAGACACCCAATATTTCAATAAAAATTTAAAGCGCGTTTTGTATTTATTTATTTTCTTTCAAGAAATATAATCAAAATGTTAACACATCATATCAGGTGTTGTATTATAATAAACAGATATAAAGAAATCACTCCCTGGTTCTTTATTGGTCACAAAATACATAATTCTTCCGGTTCTGTTATTCATTTTTGCACAAAAATAGAATGTAATAAAATAAATCACGTAAATCGGCCTAAATTTGCAACGGAGAACTAACAGTAGACACAACGTTATCTTACTTCCAACTGAAGTCTCCTTACACTCCTTACAGTTAGTAGGGCTACAGCTCTATACGATGGGCGGATTTGATGTGTCCGCTATCTACGCCGTGTCCGCTAAGGTGTCCGCTGTGGCGTAACCATGTAAGAAAAATGTCTTCTCAGAGTGTCTTCTGTGGCGTGCTATGGGAAAATGGTTTCACTACGCCATGCCAGACACCGGTGTCTGTTTAGGTTTTATTTAAAAAAAAACAGACAAACAATACATCAAACAAAAACTGCTATACCCAATAGTCTTAGAATTGCCGTATCTTATAGGATTCAACCTTGGCCTGGTAGACCATTTTTACAAATTTGGCTTGGCAGCGAATGTGTTAAATAGTTTAAATGATATTTGAGATTTTTAATAGAATTTTCAAAATTATTATATTCTATCAAACCTTTATGAAAAATAGACTTATAAGCTAATGTTTTAGACACTCTATCTACAAAATTTTTTTGATTAGTTCTTGTTTTATAATTATTATGATGGTCATGATTAAAAGAACACATTTTTTTTAAACAATCAGGCAATAAATTATTTTTAATTTTATGTATAGAAATACATACTTAATAAAAAATTTAATTTCTGACATTCAACCAATCTAAATTTTTTACCATAAAATTTGTTTTTGTATATTGGTCACAATTTAAAATAATCCGCATTGTCTTATTTTGTAAAATTTTTAATTTGTCAAATATTTCCTCACTAGCACAATACAAAATGGAAGAACAATAAAGAAAATGTGGTAATATAATAGTATTAAATACAGTTTTTTTAGAAAACAAACAAATTAGAACTGATTCTTTTAAAATAACCTACTTTTCCGGCAATCTTCAATATAATTTTAAAAATTTAATTTTGAATCAATAGTTATCCCTAAATATTTAAAACTGTTTACTACCAATTTTTCACCATCAATTACAACATTTATATATTGACAATTTAAATTATTACCCATAACTATAGATTTAGTTTTTGAAATTTTAATTTATTTACTTTTATCCAATTTAATATTTATTTATTTATTTATTTATTTGTTTGTGTACTTAACAGATCTACTACACGAATAAATCCTATTATAAAGTACTACAGCAAATAGTTACAAAGCACTCAAAGTTCTTAAAGTATTCTCCCAATCACTGTTCTAAATTCACTATACTTCATACAGAATAAATCAACATTGTACTGCTGTATGCTATTATAAATTCTACATATATTATGCAATGGTGACCCTAGCTGATAATTGGTGTGGGCTACATCTGGTATGTAAAATGATACTGGGTTCCTGGTGTTACGAACAGGAATATTGAAATTTAAACTTTCCAGAAACGCAGTATCATTTGTGAGGCCATTTACTGTCTTATACAAATAGAGCATGCATGATACCGCCCGACGTTTGGTTAAAGATTCGAAACCATATCTGAAACAAAGTGATGATGATGATATAGAAAAGTCATAGATGCCCACTTCTTTGAAGTAAAGGTAACGGGCCATTTTATTTTGTACCTTTTCAATTGAGTACTTGTGACATTTGTAATATGGGCTCCAAACTATACATGCATACTCTAACATGGTTCTTACAAACGAAAAATACAACTGTTTCATTGCCTGGAGACTTTTAAAATCTTTGGTATTTCTTACTATAAAGCCATACAGTCTGTACGCCCTATTTGCTACATCAGCCACATGTGTGTTGAAGGATAATTTGGAATCAAAGATAACACCTAAATCTTTTACTTGCCTGACTCGAGAAAGGATAACATTATATATGGAGTAGTTGAATTTTGTAGGACTTTGTTTTCTAGTATAGGTAAGGACAACACATTTGGTAACATTAAAATTAAGCATATTTTCTAATGACCATCTGGCAATGTTGTCTAAATCAGACTGTAAGGTTATGCAATCTTGCAGGCTTCTAATTTCACAATATATTTTCAAATCATCCGCAAACAATAAGTATAAAGCATATTTTATAACCCCAGCAATACTGTTAATGTACATGAGAAACAACAGCGGACCCAGATTGGATCCCTGTGGTATGCCTGAGGTTGGCTTGAACGGATGTGATGTATATCCTTTCATAGATACAACATGCTGACGATTGTAAAGATAAGATTTTAAAAGTTTTGTTAGATTTGGATGGAAGCCGAATTCTTTTTCCAATTTATCAAGTAATATCACAAAGGATACCCTATCAAAAGCTTTTTCAAAGTCCGTGTAGACAACATCCACCTGGCCGCGTTTGTTTAAGACATCAGATACATTCTGCGTTATTGATAATAGATTACTTGTGGTTGATCTTTGCTTCATAAACCCATGTTGATATATTGATATGCTATGTTGTACAGATGAGTAAGTATATCTAAAGATAATTGATTCGAATATTTTAGCTGGTGTCGACAGTACAGCAATTGGACGGTAATTAGTAATATCCGATTTATCTCCTTTTTTAAAGACTGGACATATTTTAGCCTTTTTCCATTGGTCTGGAAATGTGTTCGTTTTAAGGCTTAGATTGAATATAATTAATAACGGATATGATATGATTTCTTGAAGACCTTTGAATATAAATGAAGGAATACCGTCTGGTCCAATTGCTTTACCGTTTTTTAGTTTATTTATGGATTCCAAAACGTCTTCTTTTGTAATATTATTTAGTACTACCGGCATAGAGTTAACGTTTTCTTTAATGTTTGGATTGTTTTGTTGATTTTGTGTATATGTACTATTCAAATACTTAGCAAACGCATTGCAAATATCGTTACCACCGTGATATTCAGTACCATTTAGATGCATTTTATTGGGAATATGAAGCGAACCCTTCTTACTGTTAATAAAGGACCAAAACGACCTTGAATCCATACCAATGTTATTTTGTATTGTGTTCAAATAGCTTAATTCCGCAGCTCTAATATCACGTTTCAGTTCTGCCCGGACTTTTTTAAATTGTGTAAATATTGTAATATTTTTATTTTTATTGTATTTTTTTCTTAATTTGTCTTTAAATTTAAGTTTGTTTATAATCGATATGTTGAACCATGTGGGGTATCTTTTTGAGCTTTGCTTAGTTTTAGGAATATGCTCGTTGAATATGTTGCATATTTTATTGTAGAAATCATTAACGGCCACATTCACATTGGTATGAGTTTCGAGGCAGGTCCAGTCTGTTTTATAAAAGCTATAATACAAAGCTAAAATCAGCCCTCCTAAAATTATACGTGGATGCAACGGAGTTTAATTCCTTTGTTCTACAGTTAGCTTCAGGTATATATATTTTTAAAGTAGGATGGTGTTTGTCCTCCGATACCAGCCCGTAGTCATTACGGAAAACCTTACAGGTCAGTCTCGAAATGACCACGTCTAATAGGCGATTCATATTGTTGGCTATCTGGTTGTACTGAGTTACATCAAAAAAGCCTAAAAATTGCCTGAATCTACTTACTAATTTATCGGTCTCGCCAGTATCATAACTTTGTTTCAAGTATGTTAAGTTCAAATCGCCCATTATAATAAAGTTGGTGGTAAACAGATATTGTTTACTTTCCAGGAAGTTATATAGATCCTCATACGACTGTAGAGTACAGGTTGGGGTAACGTATACAGCAAGTATATACATAGAAGTGTACTTTGTTAGACTGAGTTTAATGCATAGAAGATCTATATTGTCATCCCTGAAATTTGTTTCAATTTTTTGGGCTTCATATTTATTCTTAATGGCTATAAGTACACCTCCTCCTCTAGTTTTACATATATTATCATAGTTACGATCCTTTCTGAATACATTAAATACATTTGGAAAAAGTTCGCTATTATTCACGCTATCGTGTAACCATGTCTCGCTTAAAATAATTATTTCATACTCATCCAGTGTAGTCCACACATTATTGCAAAATTCACTTAACTTTGAGTTCAAACCTCGAACATTTTGATATACAATACTTAGACAGTTTTTATTGCATTCCACTCCATTGAGCTCTCTGGTGTTGGCGAAATCTCCCCGGGGTTTGGTATCCATGACGAAATCTTTGGGTTGCTCGTCCTGCATTGCGTCCCCCATTGTTAAAGATAAATGGCTTTACAATAACATTGATCGGCCAGATTGTACTATCCATGACTGCATCATCGTATTGGGGGCTTGTCGAGATCTTAAAAGAAGCTATATGGTCTTGTCGCCCTAGTAGTTTCTCACAGCTAAGCACAGCGATGTTATTGGCAGTCAGGTGGTTTTTAATCTGTTCATCACTGCAATCTGAGGATAAATTTCCAATATAATACCACTTTCGGCCATCTGCAGCAGAGATTGCCGAACTGGCGCTATCTGTTCCCCTAATTGCACCACGGGGTTTCTCATGTCTGGTGGATAACTGTGTTGGGCCTGCTGTACTGGACTTCTTTGGGTCCATGCGGTTTGGGTTTGTGGTGGTAAAATCATTTTTATTTGTGTTGTCGTGGTGCTCCTGGATTAACATTGGATTTTGGGTGAGAAATCTTACTAGATCCTTGTTGGAACTTTTTATAGCTTCAACGACAGTATCAAGCTTCCTGTTGAGCAATTCAGATTGGTTTTTGAGTTCTTTGCTTACCATATTACCAATATTTCCATGTAGTTTTGCATTTTCAGATGTTTCCTCAAATGCTGGGTCAGCAGAAAGCCCGCCAATTTCATCAGCGCTTGACGTAGGTGTCGTTTTTAGTCGGAGAATCTCATTTTCCAACGTTTCCACCCTTCCCGCAAGTTCCAAGAGTCTTGCGTTAGTGTCATCCGTCAGGTCTACACAACCATTTGTTTTGACCAAATTGTTCTCCAACATGGTGATTTTACTGGACAATTTCTGTATTAGCTTACTCTGCGCTTCATAGTCCTTGACCAAATTTTTAATATCCATATGGCGGCACGCTTTGTTCTTTGCCTCATTAGCCTGTGCCATGCACGCTGGATGAAAAAATGAGCCACACTTGAGACACTCGATGCTGGATGCGACATTTTTTTTACAATGTAGACATTTATTTCTCTCCGTAGCGTTGTCTAAACTTAAATCATCAGAGTTAGGCATTTTATGCGATTTTATTCTATATTGCCTGGACTATACAAGTTCGAGATATTGGCCGTTATCAGCGATGCACAAAAGTAAACACAACAAATAAGGCTATAAAAAGTGACAAAAAAGAGTAACTGGTTGTATTGTTATTTCTATTGTTCTCACTTATACTGCAAATAATTAAAACACTGTGGATATTTTGCACTAAACAATTTATGTATTGGATGCTATCACTTCAAACGAATAATCGTAAAAAATTTCGGAATTTTTAGCAAAGTAAAACCACGGAGAAAATCAAATAAATCAGGAGCAAGGTATACGCGTCTTATTCTAGATAGATCTACTGTACTGTATGGAGACCATCAAAAATATTTAAAACATTAATGTAAATTAAAGTGTCATCAGCAAACATTTGTAAATTACACATTTTTAAAACTTAAGGCATATTATTATCGTTGATGGATAAAATAAATAATATTGGACCTATACTTCCTTGAGGAACTCCTATATTATTTATTTTTTTATTTGAATATGTTTTTGATATTTTTGTTTTTGTGACCTGTTACTTAAATAATTTTTAACTATTAATAAACGTTTTCGCGAATACCATACTGATACAATTTACTCAATAATCTAGCCCTGTCAATTGTTTCGAATGCCCGCTTAAAATCCAAAAGTTCAGCTAGGTATAACATTTTCCCCTTTATCAATGGTTCTCTTCCACGTCTCAATCACACATTGAATGGCTGTCTCTGTAGAGTATCCTTTTCGTAAACCAGCTTGAAAGGAAACAAAAATTTTGTTGGCATCAATGGATTTTAATAACTGTTCATTTACGACTTCTTCTAATAATTTCTCAACATCCTATAAAACGTGCATTTACATCATCATCATCATTGTGGCGCATACGTTTTGTATATTGAAAAGCTGATCTGATTTTGGGACGCGATGTTATATTTTTTTAATAGAAATGAAGACTTGACTTAGCTTTTCTTAGAAGCATTATATCAATGTGTACCCGCGGTAAGTTATTGCTGATTACTGTTTAAAAGTTCTTTTGGTGGTTGTCATTTGTTGCTTCAGAGGACGTGAGGCTAATCTATTGTGACTTTCGAGTAGGAACTAGGCGTAGTCCGTCTGGGCCGACAAAAAATTTGACCATGGTCACAGTAGCACCACATAGTCAACCCTATTCGCCCGATAAGAATTGTAGCCTAGCAAACTTACTTCACAATTTGGACTAAATATTATATATAGTATTACCGGTTTTTGTATATTCATTATGTACAAAATTCTTCTCAATTTTACTATTTAGTATAATTTTTATTATCATCGGTATTACAACCAACTCTAAATATTTTGGAAGTATATTAGTAATTTTTATTTTATGCAAATGACTTGAAAATTTTCTTGATCTTATTTTGACCTTTTTGATGCCCGATTACAGCATCTTCGGTTGTTTCAGGAGCCCCAAAAATATAACATATTCAGATTAATTCCATCACGAGTGAACTGAGCTTCATCGCTAAATAAAATGTATTTGTGCAGACTTCGATTTTGATGGATCCATTCAGAAAATTGTACCCTTAAAGCAGGATCACCATCTAGAAGATGTTGCACGGGTTGAACGTGAAAAGGTTTTAAACCGTTTTTTTAAGTGACTCCCATACGGCTAGATGTGATGGTATATGATGTTCATTTGCAACCCGTCTCGTACTTACTCCCGAGTTCTCTGCGACAATATCCAAAACATTTTCTTCATTTTCCACATCTAGACCCTGCACTCTTTTAGAAACAATTCTCACGCTTGGAAACACTCCAGTTTCCTGAGCACTTGCAAATACTTTTTGAAAACTCTTCTATTAGGAACTCTTCGATTTGGAAAACGACGTCGATATTCATTAACTGCGCGCATCGCACTAGCGTTACAGTAACCACACACGAATATCATGTCGGCATATTCCTTGTGACTGAATGTGTGGGGCATTGTAAGTATGAAAATCTTGGTTCAAGTCGATACGCTCAATATGAAACTACTAACTGATAACTACTATGCATGTCAAAACTATCAATCAAAATGTATCGGACGTTTAAAACTAAAGCCTCCTTCATTATTTTAATATAAAAAAAATCAGAACCGATTATTTCAGAAATGGTTGAGAATGGAACTAAAACATATGGGTTTATTTCTCTTATTTTCACCCTCTGAACACATTCCCAAAATATTGCCCTTTCCTCCCCAAACACCCTGTATACATACATTTATATATTTTCGTCCCATGTAAAGAAAACTGTACAATGATTTAGTCAATGTCAAGATCTATAAAGGTTTAACGGAAAAATAATAAATAAAACATGTCAACATGAACACAAAAAAGTCAGAAACATTTCCATTTCAAAGAAAATATAACGAGATGTCGTTTGCCACAGTCCTGAAAAAGTAACCAATGAGACAAACCCCTGTTTACCCTTTACAAAGAAAGTGAACCGAAAGACGCATCACTCAAGTAGACATAATGATTAGAAATAAGTATTTTTAGACGGAAGGAAAATATCTTTTTAATTTTTTTTTATTGATTCCAGATTTGTTTATATGTAGGCTGGGTCATTCATATATTTTATATTTAGGTAGAATGGAATAGTTATGAAAGTCATAAGCATAAAGTAAATTTTCAAGAACGGTCAAATTAAGGGACATTGCTATGCATCGGACAAACCCACAACAACAAATAAAAATTAACGATATTAAATTAACATTCGCACAACGATTGGGATAAGGAGCCTAATGAATACAAATTAAGCAATTACTTTTTAGTAAAAGCAATTGCTTGACTAGTAAATGCTATAAGTAAAAGCAATTGCTAGATCTGGATATGAATAAAATTTTGAAGCAATTGCTGTTTTTCTTACACCTCTGTAGCAAATGCTTATTCAACACAAGTTCAGACGTGGCTCATCCACTTATTCAGATTATGGATTTAATGTTCAGTTTGGTGCCTAATTTGCAAAACAGTTGACGTAAATATAACAACGTTGGTCTATTTATTTAGTACAATAGTAATCTGTTACGTTTTTGTGGAAAATAGGAAACTTATATTTGTGATATGGCAGATTTCAGTGAAAATGAGGAAAGTGATAGTAGTGATGAAGAAATTAAAGACAAGCAATTGATATTCGTTCACAAATTGAAGGAACATACATAAATATCTCTGACCACAACCGTTTAGTTTCCACAACAGCTTCAGCACTTGTATTAAATTTAATAAAAATATTGGCCTTCTCCAAAACTGCATCCATTAAAGAACTGAATGTCTTACAGACAGTAGTTTGGTGAACACCGAGTTCTTCACCTACAGAATTTTGAAAGCCCGAATCCGACAATTTCCGCAGAAAGACTTTAATCTTATTTAAAGGCGACAATGCAACCTCTCGCTTTTTACCAGTATCAGTCAAAATAGTAATTTACGTTACAAGACCGGAAAGTAGTGTTTTTCAGGTCGAGACAAGCTTGGAGAGACCTGGAAAACACTAATTTTCGGTTGCGTGACGTACAATATTTTTTTTAAGACCGACACTTCGATATAATTACATTAAATTATTTTATATTATTTTTAAATGGGTCGTATGACTTCTCGTAACGGGCTTTTGATTTCACTGGCAATATATCGTAAGTCGCTTTCCTTGCTGCTTCCAAAATTTCTTTTGAAATCTCATTTTCCGTGTCGGATAATTCAAAATCTGAATTCATATTGTTAAATTTGCGAACTCGCGAAACAAGTTTGACATAAACAAGAAATTAAAAATCAACAAACTGTCACTCGACAATACATTGAAATGTTGTTGTCATAGTAACGAAATCAAGGTAGCTTGTATTATCATAGAGCGATTGGAAAAACAATAAACAGGGACCGGAAAAATATTTTCCGGTCTCTAACGTCACTTTTCCGGTCTTGCGATCGGAAAAAGGTTATTTCTAGACGAAAAATTGTCCAGAAAGTGTATATTTTCTGGTCGGTTTTAAAAAAAATAATTTGCCATCCACTCTAACATTTTCGCAGTCAAATCGATATAACTTTCTGAAATCATCACATCTGCAATTTTTACTTACACTGTAGATTTTTCTTTTACGGACGTTCATATATTCAGCCATAATTGAAGACACAAATTAAGAGCAACGCACGTGTATGCCGCGGAGAACTAAAGTTGACTGCTACCAAGCAAATGATGCAGGGGTCGACCTACCTTAAAAAGTTGAAAGCAAATTGCTACACTAGAAAAAGTAAATCCTTAATTAATTCATCACATTTTAAGCAAACGATAGCAATTGCTTCTATTTTTTAAGAGAAAGCATTGACTAGAAGCAATTCCTGCACTTTTAAGCAATTGCTGGACGCAAAAGCAATTACTTTAGTTTTTATTCATTGCCTTTTAAGAAATTACTTCGATTTTATAAGGAAAAGCAATTACTCCGTTTTTATTCATTAGGCTCACCATCTGACATTTATCTAAACATTAACAAATTATTTAAAAAAAAACTTTTAAGATAATCGTAGTCGATGTTCTCAATAAATTTTTGTTTATCATTTCTTTAAAAAAAAAAACAAGACAGCCAGACATCAAAACCTACAGTTTTACGTGGGTCCCTAACCACAATTTAATAGGCTGATTTTATTCTCGGCACAGTTTTTGCGGTCTTGTTGTAACACCTCTTGTCCACCACTGTCACAGGCCTCGACGACAGGGACAGCCTATTACGTTTCCAGGGTGCGGCTTGAAGGATGTTGTCGTACATCCAACAATTCATCGGGATCAGTATCAGAAGTGTCACTCCATAGGACACCGTCCGTATTACCGAATTCTCTGAATCAGAAACGGATTCGGCCTATAAAATTTAAAATGTGTTGCTAAAAGTTGAATGTTGGGTGCACAGATTTGAATAACTCTAATAACTCTATATTTATACTATTTTAAAAATTAACAAAAAGGTACAATTGGAAAACTCATGGAGAAGTCATCAATGACTTCGTTGAAACCAATTTCATGCAAAAAGTTGATTTGACATAATATGTAAAATTGCTCATTGTTGTCTTTTTCTATGATTGATCATAAATATGTTTTAATTCGCTTTAATGCTAAAAATTGGCGTTTTGCCCGTTTGCCGCCCCTAGAAATTGCTACCCCTCCTTCGTCGGCCTAGGCCTAAATCTGGGCCTAGGCTTGTTTAGATGTGTTTAAATTAATCATAATAAATTAAAATTACATATCAATGACTATCACTACTTCATACTTACTGAAAATACGAAATTCCTGGTATCTTACGCCTATTTGGATTAAAAAAATCATATACCTAACTATCGGTACCAGTCATTGTTTATGTTCCAAACCGAGTAAAAAACACAACTAGAAATCCATAACTATGGTGCTAGCTCTATAACTTGGGTGCTAAGTAGTGCTAGGTATGGTCTATATGGTGCTAAAAATTGATGCAGTTATTTGCACCGGCGCGGCGGGGGGGGGGGGGGGGCTAATGTAACGGACCCTATGTTATGCAAGCTGTTTTTGTGAGGAAGACTTTTTCAATAACTTTAAGTTTATATTGTAGGTACTTTCTTTCAGATTATATTATAGAACTCTATATTTGTTGATCTTATCATCTTCTTTTCGAGTATTATTATTTTTCTCTGGACAGGAGAACTACACAACGTAAATTGTTTTTCCTTTAAGTTTTAAATTACCGTTCTATTCTATGCAGCGAACATAATACTTTTAATTTCGAAACGCATTGAATTAAATATTCACCAATCAGCATTAATACACACCACCAAGCTTTTATAATTTTATATTTATCATGTTTCATAAAATGACAAGTCCCAGGACAGAAACATAAAGTGAATTTAAGTGTAAAATATATTGTGTAAATTTATTGAGCGTTAAAAAAATCGCAAGAGTTTTTCTTTTTTTTGTTACGGACTGAGCGTATAAAATGGGGCTACCTCGGACAGATTATAAAGGTTTTCGCATTTTTTAAAGGTAGAAACTTTCGCAATGCAATTGGATATTTTTTTTATGTAGGATACTATCTACTTCTTTGTTTACAAAAAATATTAATACGCAATTTGTTGGTAAACTGAGGATAATGATCTAATAACAACAGGTTTGCTAAGACATAGTTTCTATTGATAGCTTACTTTTTAATAACCCATATTAAATAATTTGTTAGAAAAGTGTTTTTATTGGTAGTATCAGTTCCATTGCAGTCTTGTCGAATAATGAACTACTATTAAAACAGCAATTTTGTTAAGAAATAAATTGTATCTTCTCAATACGACGCATTTTATTCCCAGTAAAGCGCGTTCTCTGCAATTAAGAAAGCAGAACATCGTCCCCAAAACGAATTGTATTCTTTAGAACGTATAATCCACAAGACGATGGTGCCGCGTAGCGATCGGCAATCTCCGCGCACCGTATTATTAGTTTTAACGTATTTGTTGCGCAGGTCACATCGTTGTTCGGAGGCTTCTAGCTGTCCTGTCTTGAATTTGAATTTTATTGATCGTGCCAATACCTGTTTCAATTAATTTATTTTTACTTTGTATTTAGGTTTTTTAAATTTTGCATCTGATATTGTCAACTAAAACTCACAGTGGTCCGGTATATTTAGGATACTCGACCACTGTGCGTTGTTGAGATCGCAACCCACTGTACGCCAATCGGGGTCAAGTGCGTTGCAATCTCATCACTTATTTGGGTATATAATCTGGGCCAACTCAAGCTGCAGGCATCGGAGCCTACCGCCCGGTCAACTCATCAATGGGTGACTATCCTTGACCATCGTCAAGTGCCGCACCCACTCTTCAGCTCAACAATAGGTGTCAAGCCTTGACCATCGTCAAGTGACGCACCTGTCAGTCCGTTAACGAGCCTACGCCGAAACACGTCAGACATGCTGGTTTTCATATTAGGGTGAAAATCAAGAAGATACAATAGGCGACCATTTTATAGACTCCAGTTTTTCCTTTCTCTACCGCTACGACCCCCACGAAAAGAAACTTCGTGACAATATAAAGCAATAGAAAATTCTTATTTCGCACAACCTATCATTAGTATTGGACTTTATAATCTATGGACCAATTTTACCATCTTAGTAAACCATGTTGCATAAAAGATAATCATAATATGCAATGTTAAACGAGAAGAACAATATCACACTAGAAGCTATTTAAATTTTTGAGAACTACAGTACCTACTGATTTTAGTGGTAAGTATATGCTTTATTAATCGTAGCAAGCAAATAGTATTATGATTAATGTTAAGTTTCATTACAACTGCCAGTCGGAACTAATACATTATATAAAACCAGATTATACCACCAATAGAACTTGATAATTGCTTTGAGTATTCAGAGAAGTAATGGCTATAAACCATTCTATGGTAGCATTAACTCCTATTTCCTATTGGCTAAATTACCGTGATATTATAACTATACAACGGTCTAGCAATTTTCGTTGTCTTACAGTAGAAAAGGATTTTTCTCAGTGTATTAAAAGCACATATTATGGGGTTTATTTTACAAAATCTTCCAAAACATTTTCCACATAGCCCAACAGCTTGTACGGACATTGCGAACTTATTACCTTATAATTTTGATATGGGCGACTCCCCAACTGCCGTTCATATAATCTGTAGCCATCTACGAAGTTACCCCTTAAAATATGATTTTTCGGTTACACCCCCTAAAAAAATTTTTAGCAGCTTTAAATGGTTTTAAAATTTTTTAAAATAACAACGAAATATAAGGCTACTAAATGCCAGTTACTTTTACCACTTTTTGTCTGCTTTTCCAATAAATCTTCCCAATTATCTATTTTATAGTGGTATATAAAACATATATTGTGTAAAAATAGCTGTTCTATATCCAACTTTCGGTCAGTACTATGATTTTTTTCAACTAGCATTGAAACTAAACAGTAACTAGTAAACATTCTTCATTTTATTTATGGTATGGTAGACTGTGGTATATTGGTTTTGTGTATGAAATTATTAACGTACCTTATTTGTGTTACGTTGTGTGTCAACTGTGAACTTTGTGTTTTAGTTTCGTAGACTTTTTCAGCTACGTCGTGTACATATTGCATAATAAGGAGAGTATTAGTAGATTGTAGCTTGATATAAATGCCTGATTGGCGTTGTTAATCTTACTAATATTACTTGCCTTAAAATTTTGTTTTGGAGTTTTTGTAGTGTGTCAAATTGCCGATTAGACGTGCTGCACCATACTGTTCGGCATAAGTTAATACGGGTCTTATTATTTGTTTATATATTATATGATAAGCTTATTCGTTGGAGACAGTTATGATTTATTTTTTAGAAGTTTGTAGTGTTGTTGATTGACTGCAAATAATTTTTGTGTCGTGTGTGATGTGTTATTTATGAATTTTAATTTGTTGCAGGTACTACCTCTGGGTATTGAAGCTTGAAGCTTGTCTTTCGTTATTACTTCGGCGTTACTTATTTTGATATGTTGATTAATATAAACATTTGTTCTTTTCCTGGCTATTATCATATTATATTCGCATTTTCTTTGTTCATTTCTAATTTTCATTTCAATCACAGTAACATTATAGACAACGGCCTTGAATAATGGGGAGGTAAAGTACATCTCAAAATATATCGTCTTGGCTTTTGCTACCTATGATTTATTTTAATAAAACCTCATTGTTGTATACCTGACTTGTTTACACTTTTTATAATGTCCCTTGTTTACCATTATTTTGCATAAAAATGTTGTCCCTGTTATCAAGAGCAGGTAGGTATTCGATAGGTTTATGGCGTTGAAAATTGTTATTTAGGTTAGGCACCCTTGTTAATTGACCCCAGAGCCGAGCCTGGAGTAATTAGGATATATTGTCAGTCTTGATAAAGCCTGCGTAAGTTTAAAACTATTCTAGTTAGTTATATGGAAACCATGTGAGGACAGATAGGAAATGTTCTCGCCTATGCATTGAATAAACCAGCATTGTAGCAAGCGGTTTAAAAAAAATGTTAAAAAGATCAAAAGGTGTTACATTTTATTTCCCTGTATATAACAAATCCATTTTCCGACAATTCTTTATTGATGACAATAATATTTAACTCGACAACCGGAATTTCGATTTTCAATCTTTCAATTTTATTCGACGTCCAAAATAACTGTTTACTGATTAAAATAAGTTAATCAGCACGAAAAGTGTAGTGTGTAGTAGAAATATTAAGCGATTTAAAAAAAATCATATTAATTCAATAATCTGTTTTTGCTGCCCATACCAGTAACAACCCCTAATAAATATGAAATTATAAAATATCAGCAGTCGATGTATATTAAACCTGACTTCCCATTTTATTTACTTCTTTATTTGGATCGAGGGGAAAAGTATTGAAAACCATGTTGAAAAATACAGAATAAAGATAATAAACGATGATAGATTGTCAAAGGGAGATTTTAGAAAAATAATTGTGATGGGTAATCATTAATTCATAACAAATATCCGCTGAAAAATACCTTAAAATATAGGCAATATTTTGTCAAGAAAGATACAATTTGAATATGACTAACAAACCGTCAAAAAATTTGGAAAATTCCGAATACTTCCGAAGATATGCGAAAAATTATTTTTTCGGTTTTTATTTTATTTTATAATTATTTAAAGAGATGGCAAAATAGTATATTATTTTATTATAAGTAAAAGCGAACCTTCACGACGAGTTTGCAGGTTTGTTTTATGCAGACGATTCATACGTGGTTGCTTTTACTTCGGATAAAACATACAATTTTTTCTCCAAAGGTCGTTTAAATATGAAAATATAAAGATACAAAATTATATACTTATTCATGAGAACAATGCAGTCATAGTTTTACTTCCGCTGCTACTGGCAACGGAAGTAAAAAGTACTTTTTTCTACGACCGTGCGTTTTAACCCATTTTTCCGCACGCATTTTAGTTTTAAAAGTGTGACTTTCCGGCACTAGTGCGGGAAAGTAAAATTATGCAAATTTTGATCTTATTAGATAGTTTTTTTTACCTCGGAAGTTATAACTATTGTTACAATAGGTAAATAAGTATTTACGAAATACGAAATAGTCCATCTAATAAAATCTACCTCTTTTCTAGCTTTTTGTTGTATTTTAAATTTTTTGAAAATAGAAAATAATGAAGATATTTTTATATAACCCTGTACATTTTTTTAAAGTCACGTCATGAAACAACTATTAAACCAACCTGTGACAGGTGGTTTGATATCATTTGCTATGATTACCAAGCCGTGTCATTGTTACTAAAACGTCAAAGTTGTTTAAAAAGCGTCTTCGAAGTGACAGTATAGTCTTTTTCTAAACTAAACCGAATCAAAGCAATATTTAATGGATTCATCCGACGAAGAACTTCCCGAAGCCATTTTGAAGGCTGCAGATAAAGTGAATTCCGAACTGTTACCTGCCAAATTTAGACTAACTTATGAAAAGCAATACGAACATTTTGTTACATGGTGTAAGGAGAAAGGGGCGAAAACCTATAAGGAATATTAACATTCATAATAATTAGTTCCTTTTTAGTTAACATTTTATATTTTATAATTAAAGACCTACCGAAGGTTCGGTTTCCGCTAGTTTCGGTCAAAAAATCCAGTTTCGGTGACAGTTTCGGTTTCGGCCAAAAATCGGCCGAACCTTCTCAGTGATCGTGAATTGTTGCGCACCGTTCGGCTAACTTTGGGTGAGTTCGTTGGCAGTGTTGTCTATATAAATAAAAAAATTTCTCTGTCGACCTTTTTTTTTTAGGTTGGAATAGTTCAATCCGTTCCCAAGATCGATCTCGTCCTTATAAAATAAATTAGATTTCAGTATACAATAAATTGTTTAAAATCTATACTATAAATAAGTTTCGGTTCTAGTTTTGGCCGAAACTGAGACCAAGGCCGAAGATTCGGTTTCTGCTGAAAATCTTGTTTCGGTCGGACACTAATTATAATATTATTATGTTGAAATAAAATAATTTTTGGAAAATAAGTATGTATACTTTTTTGTTTATCTATACGGTCGTAGAAAAAATAATGTTTCTAACTCATGCGCAAAGTGTCTTTCACGCGACTGCAGATGACCCGAACGACGCGGAGCGGAGTTCGGGCAAGCGGTCAAGGTATCACTTTCCGCACTTGTTAGGAAAATAACTATTTTTTTCGCGGTCAATAGCAAACATCTTCTGACAAAAGACATAACTTTAACGTCAAAAAGTTAGTAGAGAAATGTCAGGTTTATTGGCGTTTGAAGAAAAAATTAATTTTACATGATCATTGCCACTGTTTCAGTTGTTATTTGATATTGATTCTGATATTTCGTCTTTCGGGTACCATCATCAGGTATGTATTTTAAAATACGGCCCGTTATTTTTTATTACACTTTCGTTGGCCTTGTATCTTGGTAGTAGTAGTAGTAACAAGATTTATTTAGCAATGTGATACAATTTAACAAGTTATATAAAATATTTGAACTAATTTAACAATATCATCTTTAAAAAAATTTTATCAGTCACTATTTTGTTTTTTAAATAAATCATTTTTCAATGATTTTTTAAAATTTTTTAAAGAGGTCTGTGATTTAATTAAAATATTCAAGTTATTATATTCACTTAATCCTTTATAGAAAACCGATTTATATGTCAAATGTTTTGATACCCTACCTAGACAAAAATCTTTTTTATCTTTATTATACCTGGTTGAATAGTTATGATTTTCAAAATTTTGAGTTATAAAATCTTTCAAATGAGAAGGCAGTAAGTTATGTTGTATTTTAAAAATAAAAGTACAAATCAAAAGAAATATTAAATTTTTAACATTTAACCACTGAAGTTTCGTTAACATTAAATTTATTTTCGTATATTTATCCACATTTAAAATTATACGCATAGCTTTATTTTGCAAAACTTGGAGTCTATTAAAGACCCCATCATTTGCTGTGTATAAAATAGTTGAACAATATAAAAAATGAGGTAAAATTATAGTGTTATAAATTGTTTTTCGTGAAAATAAACTCAAATTTTGACTAATTCTTTTTAAATAATTAATTTTTTTCCCAATTTTAGATACCAGATTTTCAAAATGTAATTCAAATTTTAACTTAGAATCTAAAATTACTCCCAAATATTTAAAAGAGTCTATAATTTCTAATTTTTCATCATCAACAAAAATATTTATGTCTGTATTAATCACGCTATTTCCAATAACCATAAATTTTGTTTTAGAAACATTTAATTTTAATTTATTTACCTTTAACCAGTTTGATAAAGTTTTTAATTCAAAATTTAAAATGTCAATACAATCAAGAATATTTTTACCCTTTATATATAATAAGGTATCGTCAGCAAACATTTGAATAAAACTTTGTTTTAAAACATTTGGCATATCATTTATATAAAGAATAAATAATAATGGACCCAAAATGCTACCTTGTGGTACCCCAATATTATTATATTCCTTTTTAGAAAAAATATTATCAATTTTTGTTTTTTGCTGCCTATTACTTAAATAATTTTGAAACCATTTATAAACAACTCCCCTTAATCCATACTGATATAATTTTTTTAATAATTTATCCCTATCAATTGTTTCGAATGCACGTTTAAAATCCAAAAATACTGCCAATACAACTTCATTTTTGTCAACGCTTCTCTTCCAATTTTCAATTACAGACTGGATTGCCGTTTCTGTTGAATATCCTTTTCTAAAACCTCCTTGCATATTTACTAAAATTTTGTTTTCTTTAATAAATTCGAGTATCTGTTCATAAACTGTAATTTCTAATAATTTTTCAATATCCCATAATATATTTATTGGCCTCATTTCACAGCTTTTTTTTGTATTTTTAATTTTTGGAACTGGTGTTATGATAGAACATTTTAGATCTTCAGGTATTTCTCCATATTTTAGGCAGGTATTAATTAATCTTAATATAATTTCACCTGTGCTTGTAAAAGTTTCTTTCATTACTTTTTTTGATAAAATTTCACTAAAATTATTGTTTGATTTGAGTTTGTTAATTTTAAATTTTAATTCTTTTAATGAAACTTCTCGGAATTCTTCAATGATATTGGAACATGTAGCAATTTTAGGACATAATATTTCATTTCCAACCTCGATATCATCAACTATTTCTTTAATACTATTAACGTAATAATTATTCATATTTTCAGCAATACAATACGGATTTGTTTCTTTTCTGCCGTTAAATATAATGTCCAATTTTTCTAAGAACACGCCGCATCATGGCTAAGTCACCTGTCATTTATGGCAGCCTTCTTTTACCACCGCATTCACGATATTTTAAACTCGCACGGGGTCTTAATGGTTTACTAGCATAATGGCTTGCAAAAATACGGCATTAATTTTCTTTATAATTGAAACATGGAACTCAATGTGCGGTAAGTTAAACCCAACAAACAATTATAGTCTAAAAAAGGTGACTTTTACCTACGTTTTTAACTATAAAGCTCGACAGACCGCTTTACATAGTCAGAAGTTAGTAATTTATACCACTTTATCACCTAGTGGGGAATAAAACCAAGGTAATAAAGTGGTAAGAAACACCTGTCATTAGGAGAATTGTTCTTCATAGACGAGGCCAAGTAGTCTTCTCCGTGGTAGTAAAGAGGTGTTTTTTGCCCGTATTTAACCTATGTGGGCCTATGTTGGGCCTGTTATGGGCTATGAAGTTTATAGAAAATCATAACCACAATTTTAGAAAACGATAAAAATAGTATTTTGTTTTTATTTGTATCAAAGCACAGGAGGCAGGAGGGTTCTTAAATCAGAACATGTCATGTCAGCCGCTATTGATTTTTAAAATGGAGTGGTAGTATTGTTGTAGATAGGTATGTAGATACTTATAAAAATCATTATTTCATCGATGTGGTGAAAAATGGGTGCGCGTAAAAAAATTTCGTATATATTTCAATTTTACCTAGAAAAACTAACCGCGCCCCAGAAAAAAGGCATTTAATTTAAAAAAAACAAGGTAAATTAAAATTGAAAATACCAAAAGTTTAAAATGTAGCTAATATTTTGTGCTTGGACGAATAAGTTAGCTCGTTTCTGTGCTCGGTTTTTGTAATATATTTGTTGTTGCTTTATTGTTACAAGTAATTCAACAAAATTAATTGAAAATAATACACCATGTTGAAAAAAATATGGCGTCAGTAAAATATTTTTCCTAATGGTCGTGATTTCCTGTGGTTTGGGCCTTAAAAAAAATTGGACCTATAAGTCAACCCGTATTAGGTTACGCTAGGAGAAAATTTCCTATTTTGTATCGTCCGTCTTGATAGGTCTAAATTAGGAGAAATATTCGTTTATATGGCATAAATTTATAATAATGAGTGTTTATGAAGCATAATTTGGGGTTTTTAAGAATACTGCAGGCCCTATGTACGGCCTATTACTCCATAAAATGTTTCTATCGGGGTCGCTGAATTAATGCCTCGCAACGGATTAATAGCCACTATTATAATGTAACTAACCTTACTTTTTGGCCGAGTTCGAGCCGAGGGTCCTCCTTGGATTATTATTATGTTCCCCACAAGTGGGAAGATTACCACAGTGCAATGAACTTTACAATCATCATTAAAGTTTTCTAAGCCAGAATCTCTTTAAAGACATAATTTTTGGAAGATACGGCTTTATATCCGGTAAAAATCACTTTGAGGACAAAATATTGGGCTATTAAAAAAATTATTTAAGTCATAACTATAACCTATTTTATACTTTAAAGCCTTCTGGGCTTTAAGTACAAAATGTAAGACTAATATAGGGTATACATCACCTCAGAAAGTGTTCACATTATAACCTGACCATGAAGATAATATATTAAAGACAAAACGAAGTAATTTGTTCTTCATTTATGGGCCTAAAAGATTATTGGGCTTTAAGGCCCAATCTAAGGTAAAAAATAACCTGGTTGCGCGTTTATTACTGACTTTCCTTAGACCTAACTATCAATTCGATTAACAAGGTAATTATCTACTCTTTTGGACCATCTCTTGGGCCTCTTATATTTTCCCACTTTGAACACGTATTAATAAGTTTGAATTACTTTGGTTGGGCCAAACTGTTAGTCTCTTTGGCCGTTTCGTCTAAAAAGCCGATTTGAAGGTAAAAAATATACTATTTTTTACTTAAATAGGTCATTTTCTCCAAATGAGAGGTCGCCAAGGCTTTAAATGTTTGTTGGGAAAGTTATTGGGTCATTTATTGCAAAACATAGAAATACATTTGGCATGCACTAAGCATGGAAAACGCTATCAACAACCCTGACAACATATTATTATAAGAGTTTCGCCGCCCAAATATTGTAGCTACGAGCCCATCAAGCGGCAAGGCACCTGCGCATGTTTCGCGTTTAATGCTGCCTTGCCATATTATACAAAGCCGCCAAAATGCCGTGTATTTTTAAATACAACAGTTGGGTTAGTTATCAGTGAACTCAAGGTTTGGCAATCTATTGTAACAAGAATTAAAATGAACAACTTAAAACAATAAATACCAAGAAACTTTAGTCTCTGAAACCTGAAGCGTGAGCTTGCTACGGCCAACTACTGAACTGGGAATTTTTAGGAGGAAATCAATATCAGCTTGTTAATGTCACATGTGGGTGTCAATTATCGAAACGCTTTGTTTTTTTTTACTTGGGATTTTTTGTTAAAATGAGCAAACTGTATATTTTTAAATAACAATTACCCTGGAACGGCTTAACGTACGTGTAGGTTGTGCAGCTAGTAAACAGAAAATGCTTTTTTAAAGAACATTTTTAGTCTGAGCATTTTCTTGTATTTGCTAAAACAAACCAATGTATTTTGGGTTTTTTTCTTATTACTCCAGACACTGTGGGAGTATTTCTATTTATAATAATTCAGCCATAAAGACTATCACAACGATATCATCGCAACTTCGTTTGTTAGAATAGTAGTTTCCGATGTAAGATTAGAATTAGCTTAATGTGCTTGAAACTTGCTCTGTTTTAATATCAAAAGAAATAACGGAAATATGATTTTTAGAAACATGAAAACTGTTATTTTCAGGGCCGGATCTACAGCGGGGCAAGCGGGGCGGCGCCCCGGGGCCCCCGACCCAGAGGGGCCCCCAGCAGGGGTTGGGAAGAGGAAAATATTTAGCTTTATTCGAATATCTTAATACATTGCAAACAATTTTTTTGTCAATACTCCAACAAACTTTTTAAAAAAAAGTTAAAAAACATGCTCAAAAAAATTGAAACTTTCGATTTTGTTTTTCTTCTCGTTCTTCAAGACAAAATATTGCAAATAATGCACTTACCGTCCAAATTATTGCAGTCAGAAAAAATTGATTTGTTTTTTGCACATGATCAGCTTCAAAATGCGTTACAGAAAATTCAAAGCTTAAGAGGAACTTTCGATTCATTACTGGTAAATGTGTCAGAAATTTGCGATAAGTGGAAAATTGTCAGAAAGTTTATAGACAAGAGATCACGTAAGTTAAAGTCACTTTGATGAATTGTCTCAAGATAAAAGATTAAATGATCCTCAACAACGCCTCCGAGTGAACATTTTCTACCCGATGATAGATACAATATCATCGCAACTCGAATCTAGGTTTGTTGGTATGAAAAATGTTCTGAATACTTATAAAATCCTGCAACCTCAATATCTTACAAATTTATCGAAAAGCAAGTTGGAGAAAGAAGCTGATCGGTTTTCCAAAACGTTCTCAGACGATGTGTCACCTTCTTTTTCCTTTCAGTTGCTTACTGTATGGTCGACATTTTCGGAAGAGATAAGTTCAATAAAATATGTTAAAGAGTTAGCCCGTTTCTTGATAATTCAGAATGCGTCGTTATTATCCAGTTATCCAGATGTGTGCACAGCACTTCTGATGTTCCTTACTGTCCCTGTCACTACTGCAAAAGCTGAACGGACTTTTTCCAAATTAAAGTTGATAAAAAACTACTTGCGTGGCTCAATGGGACAAAATAGATTCAGTAATTTAGCGCTACTGTCCATTGACAATCGAAGAGCGCGCAAAATTGACTTTAATAAAGTGATAAACGAATTTGCCACTATAAAATCTAGAAAGAAGTGTTTTTAGTTGTAAGTTCTTGCGTTTGTGACAAAATATCATGAGAGCGCGGTGTTTACGTAGATTCTATGTATAGAAGATTGCCAGATTATAGTAATAGCTGTTCCAACAAGTTGCTATAAGATACAATAAATATCTACATTAACAAAATACTGTTATTCTTACCCGACATTAATACTGCGGTATTATCAAAAGTAATTTCAATAAGGGGTCCCAAAATTTGTTTTGCCCCGGGGCCTATTCAGCTCTAGCTCCGGCCCTGGTTATTTTTAATTTTTTTTTGTTTCATTTGGGGATTTGTTTTAGAAATACAGACCTTCCATATTTTATTTTTTATGACATTAAATGCTCAAATATACGATTAAAAGATATTGATTTAAACTTAAAACTTAAAATTTCAACAATATGCGGATGACTCACAGGTTTATCTAGCCTTTTTATTTGAAAACTTACAGGTTGCTCTAGAGCATTTTAATACTGATTTAGAAATTATTAATTCTTATGCTCAAGACCATAACTTAAAGCTCAATGCTGATAAATCATATGTGCTACTTTTTAGTAGCAACAAAGGTATCCTTCCTATTGTCTATGATAATTTTGAAGTAAACATTAACAGTACTCCTGTCCCAGTTGTTAAGGAGGCAAAAAAATTGGGTATTTATCTTGACGTAGGCCTTACATTCGAAACGCACATAAAAAATAAACTTAAAATCGCCCGACGCCTATATGCGTTTAAAAAAACTTTACCATCTAAAAAAATGTTTACCCGCTAAAACTAAATACTACTTATGTAACAGCCTCGTCTTGTCTTTGTTTGATTATGGTGACGTAGTATATAGCGATTTTTTAAAAGCTACGCTTTCTTACTCTATTCAAAAGATCCAAAATTCCTGTATGCATTACTCATTTAACATACCCTTCAGGAACCACGTAACTCTGTATTTGAATAATAATAATATTTTAAATATGAAGAATCGCAGAAAATACCATATGTACTCTTTTGTGTATAAAGTAGGGAACCTCAGTATTTAAGAGTAAATTTTCAATCTTATACGCATCCTCATCTTACAAGAAATCTAAATTATTTCAGACTACCTCAACATCGTACATCTACTTTTCAAAAGTCTTTCAGTTTCATAGCCGTTCAAATGTGGAATAATTTACCTAATAATGTTAAGGAATTTTCAAGTAACAAATTTAATAATTATATCAAGCGATTTCTTTTAAATATGCAGAGGGGGGAAGTTTAGCATATCTGTATTTGGTCTTATTATTTTATTTTTCGTCTTTTTTTAGCCATAATTGCGCTATCTGCATTGGTTGGTTTTGGCTTCGAAACTGCTCGAACTTTCTTTATTTTAATTTGGCGGAAGTAGTCCATTATCTCAAAGTGGAGCTGTATAGATATAAGGAAAATAAACCCACAGTCGTCTCCACAAATACTTATATTAAAACAGTTAGATTAGCTTGGTGTACATGTTTCGGTACAAGGGAGTACCATCATCAGCACCGAAGGGCCCAAGTGGCACTAATACAAGAAATGTAAAAGATATTAAAAAATAAAAACTAAAAACTTGAATATAACATAATGTCCTCGTCTTATTCAAGTTTTTAGTTTTTATTTTTTAAAATCTTTTACATTTCTTTTACATTGCTTGTATTAGTGGCACTTGAGCCCTTCGGTGCTGATGATGGTACTCCCTAGTACCGAAACATGTACACCAAGCTAATCTAACTGTTTTAATATAAGTATTTGTGGAGACGACTGTGGGTTTATTTTCCTTATTTCTTTTTTTTTATTCTGTCGTTTTTAAGTTTTGTCTACCTGTCCTCTCTGCCCTTCTCTCTCTTGCGCCTGGGTCGGTCGTTACCTTGCTGAATCTTTGACTGAATTAAATATAGAAACCTATATTTAAGTAATTCTCATAATATTATTATAGTTTTTTTAGTTATTAATATGATTTTGGGCTATACCACACAGACACAAATTTATTTGTGCTCTGTGATATCGGTTCTATAGGTAGCTGAGAGAGATGCGTGGCGCCATGGATTTTCTTAATGAAAAGTACGAAGATGAAAAGAAGAGGTCAAAGATCATGTCTGACATGTTTACCGAGATTTCCAAGGACAATCAGTTATTGAAAGAAAAAGTTCAGAAACTAGAGACTGCTTTGGTTATCCAGCAGAACGGCAAAATAAAAAACAATCTCTGCATTACTGGGATGTTAAAGAGCGGTGAAACGTCAGCTGCCAATGAAAAGTTAGAGGGGCTGTTTAATTACTTGGACATTCCATCATCTGACTACAGCCTCGAAAATGTCAAGCACTTCGAAACCAAAAATGGACCTAGAACGATAATCACACTACCGAGCGCAGACGTCAAGGACCGTATTTTAAAGGCACGCGCATTGAAAGGAAAAATCACCACTAGGATTGCAGGTCTGGGAGACGGAAGTTCATATATTTACATTTCCGAAGAATTAACCAAAGAAACTTACTCTCTTTTTAAGGCTGCTAAAAGTCTAAAAGATAAAGGTTTTAAATATGTCTGGCATAAAAACGGAAAAGTACTTGCACGTAGGCAAGACGGCGAAAACGTCATACATATCAAAAATGAAAGCACTCTTAATGATTTGCTATCATAAACATTCTTTTTTTGTCGACATTTACATTAAGTTATTCATTTATAAATCATTTCTCCTTTTATCAAAATGTGCCATTTAAATGCAAATAATCTAAAAATAGCACATGTAAATATTCGATCATTATTGCCTAGTATAGATGAGATAAAGACCTTGATCGTTAATCTGGGGTTGGATATTTTGGGAGTTACCGAAACCTGGCTGTCTCGTGACGTATCAGATTCCGCGGTGTCAATAGCTGGATTTAATTTTTACAGAGCGGATCGAGGGTCTCGCGGTGGTGGAGTGGGGCTGTATGTCAGGAATGATGTAAAGGTTGAATTGTTAGAAGTTGACGAGCGATGCATATCGCTTGAATATATTTGGGCGACTTGCAAGATTGATAGGGTTCGTTTGGGCCTGGGCATTTTATATAGACCACCTAAAAGTAATATCTTAGATACAATTAACAGCTTAGAAAATTCGATTGCCAAATTAATTCCTCTAACCGACGAATTTCTGTTAATGGGTGATCTGAATATTAATTTATTAAATCAAAATAATAGTGTTGATTTACTTGACAATCTCTTCTTTTCTTATAATCTTACGCAAATTGTAACTCTCCCTACCCGGACTGTGGGTCCCTCACACAGTCTAATAGACATTATCACTATAACTAATAAAGAACTACTTAAAGGTGAGGTTTTGCACCATGACATGCATGAAATCACTGACCATCAACTCATATACTGTACATTAAATTGCAAATTGCCTCCAAGGTCTCCTAAGATTGTAAAGTATAGAAATTTTAAGAATTTTGATAACCTAGCATTTCAGTCTGATCTAGTAAATATGAATTGGGCCTCTATATTAGATGCCCCCACACTCTCAGAAAAAGTTGCCTTGCTAACTAATAAAATAGTTTCACTCTTTGACGTGCATACCCCGCTACAGTGCGCGCGCGTAACTCGGCCAATTTCACCCTGGTTTACAGAAACATTAAAGATCATGAAGAAACACCGCAATAGGTTACTATCCAGATATAAAAAGTCGGGTAGCGCGAATGATTGGTTAGCCTACAAAGAGATGAGAAATCTTTTTACGCAGGCGGTACGAAATGAAAAAAAAGCCTACATTAACTTTATTGTTCGAACCAAGCAGCCGAAGCATGTTTGGCAAACCCTCGCACATATGAACATATACAACAAGTCCAAAAATAATTATGACATACCGAACTCCTTAAAGAACCCCCAAAATATTAACAAATTTTTTGTTGACTCAGTGAAAGAAATTACACCTCCAGTTGATGAGAACACAATAAACAGTTATCTTAACAGATGTATAAGTGGTAATAACTTCTCCCTGCAACTAGTAGAGGACATAGATGTTTTTAATGCAGTCGGTCAGTTAAGGTCTAATGCATTCGGATCTGACGGCATATCTCTTGAAATGATTAAATTGTGCCGTCCCGTAATCGTTCCTTTTCTAACGCACATCTTTAATTTTTGTATAGAAAATTCTGTGTTTCCTCAGCAGTGGAAAACTGCTATAGTTTTGCCCCTTCCTAAGGTACCTCATGTTGGCAAAGTGTCTGATTTAAGACCAATTAGTTTGTTATCTGTGGTGTCTAAGCTGTTTGAAAAAATAATATACACCCAAACCATTAACTATCTACTTGTTAACAATCTAATGCCTGATTCTCAGTCTGGGTTTCGCAGGCACTACAGCACATCATCTGTATTGCTTAAAGTATTAGACGATATTATTCAAGCAGCAGATCGCGGGGAGACATCCGCCCTGGTACTGCTGGACTATAGTAAGGCGTTCGACACTTTAGACCATCGTCTTTTATGTGCTAAACTCCATTACTACGGGTTTACAAATAATACTATAACTTTCTTTAAAAATTATCTCTCTGGTCGTTCACAGCGTGTGCTTATTGACAGTAAATTATCCGAACCCTTAGTACTCGGCAAGGGTGTACCCCAAGGGTCGATTTTAGGGCCTTTGTTATTTCTAATTTATACTTTTGATATGGAGAATATTGCAACAGACTACATCATGCAGAGATACGCTGATGATACACAGCTGCGATTTAGCTTTGCCCCCACTGAATCAGCCACGGTTGCTGAAAGAATGAACCGATGTCTTGACAGTGTCTGCGATTACTCTACTAAAAATGGTCTAAAAATTAACCCGTCTAAATCAGCTGTTATGTTCTTTGGACCAAATAGGGATTGGGCAAACGAGAACCTAAATCCTAAAATGTCAGATGTCACTATCCCCGCAGTAAAAGAATACAAAAACTTGGGAGTCCTTCTGGACAGCAATCTTAGATTTAAAGGTCAGGTCTCAAAGGTGGTTCAAAAGTCAATTATTTCTCTTCGGAATTTATACAAAAATAAGGAAATTTTGAGTACGTCTCTTAAGCGGCAATTGTGCGAGTCTCTTGTTCTCTCGCATTGCAACTATGCGGATATTGTTTATGGCCCATGCCTTGATTTTCACTCCAAACGCAGATTGCAAAGAATTCAAAACTCATGTATTCGTTTTATTTATAACCTTAAACTAAGAGACCATGTAACTCACAAATTGCGTGACTTAAAATGGCTAAATATAGCAGACAGACTAAAACTGCATCTGGCTTGTTTTTTGCACAAATTGCTTGAGACCGGGACTCCTCGATACTTGCGGGAGAAGCTGACATTTCGCTCTACAACCCACCAACGCGAAACTCGCCACAACGATCAACTTAATATACCGCGTCACCGAACTGCTCTATACGAACGTTGCTTTTCCTACGTCATCCCCAAATTATTTAATTCTGAGGTTCGAAACAGGTTCTCTAGCGTTAGCTATATGTCTTTTAAAAGAAAGTTCAAAGCCTACTTGTTTAATAAACATTATTAAAACTTCACGGTCCTACAAGTACTATACTATTAAATTTGTGTAAAAATCTACAACTCAGTAGAAATTTCTACAATTATTCTGTAGTTTTAATACATATGGGGTAGAGATCTTTGGTTGATTCGTAACTTAATGTAATATATCATAATATCATAGCCAATACTATTAAAATATGTTCCTATCAGTAATTGTAATTATAATTTGTAATTATCATTATTTTTATTATTGTAAATTTATTATATTGTATTTTATATACTCGGTTAAGTAAACAGCAATGCTGCCCTTCGCCGAGTTAAAAAATAAAGACGTTTCTATCTATCTATCTATCTATATAATCGAGGTATAGTCTAATTTATCTATAATTAAAAATCACCTGTTGCATTATTTTTATTGTATTTTCTTGATAAATAAATTGTGTTTGAATTTGAGTTTACATAAACTGGTTACTGAACACTGGATAGCGCCTATTCTCTTCTTGCCCCCAAAGGGTTTTAACTTTTCGCACTCCTTCGTCTCTGGTAATCTACGCTGTGTATGGTACACCATATACAATACTACTACCTTAATTAATTAGTTGTTTTCTTTTATTTTCAGGTAAGATGTTCAGATTTTCACCTACTTTATTACTGAAGTTAATACGTAAGTATGATAATTAAAAAAAATTAAAGGTCACTCCTACATTTAATACCGTCGAAAAATCTGGAAAATCTGAGTACCTACATCCGAAGTTACCGGAAAAAACAAAAAAAAACTAGTTTGGTTTTTTTCTCAGCTATATTTACAGGGAAAAACTAATTTTTTTTTTTGCCACTTTTTATTTTCTATATGTGTTGTTATCAGATATTAATTTTGATGTTTCGTCTTTTGGGTACCATCATCAGGTATATGTGTTTTTAAATACGGACCTGTATTTTTTTATTGCAGTTTAGTAGACCTTGTATCTAATAAAATAATAATACAATACTACTTTAGCCATTTAAATCGCGTTTTTTAAAAACCTTCCAATAGTGACTGTTAGACACAGAAAAGTCTACATTAATTTAAAATATTATAAGTTTCTAAAATTACCACTTGAGGGGCGCAATTATTGGTAAATAATTACAAATTCAAGTTTTTGACAGTAATCGCTTTTAATGTCCTCATTTAATAAAAGAAATAACAAGATCATAACTTTTTGCGATAGTTTTTTCTAAGCTATTTTCGTATCGTCGATAATAAGTGTGTGGGAAGCTTATAAATAAATGTTTTAAAAATTGTTGTATCTTCCATACCCTTTATCCAAATTTAATCAACATATGCTTGTTTTAAAGGTAATTTTACACATATTTAAAATCCAAACTTGGTTGTGGTAGCTAGTTAAAACCGAGTCTTCTAGATGGCGCTGTTTGCCGAAGATTCCGTATTTTTAAATTTTCGTAATAAAACTAAATAACATGATATTATATCCTTTTATTACTATGCTGAAAGAGTTCAAAAGTAGCTACAGTTTGACGAAAACCGTAATTCGAGATATTTATTCTTTCTCGAGTTATTTACAAATAACCATTTTATACAAAAAAACTTAAATGTTGCTGATATTCATAAAAAAATAGCTAACCCTGTTGGTTAGTTTGGGATTTTCGATTTTTTATAGTCGGACACCCTCTCTCGTGAATAATTTTCAGTTATTTAAATAGTCGTAATATTTTATTATGCTTGACATAACTATTTTAGTAATTTTTAGCGTATCAGAGATTGGAATTAATCGAATTCTATTTAATATTTTTATATTATCACAAATCTTCAATCGAAAGACTTACAATTCTCGAACCAAGATAACAAGAAACATCCTGTTTTGTTCCACTTGGCCCATTCTGAGGCCCAGGGCTCATAAAGGTGATAGATGGATAACCCTTAAACCCAAATAATTTTCATTATATTTTATGAATATCTGACATAGCTACCGCTATATCCATTAAATAGTTCCGAACTGAAATCCCAAACTATGGGAATAACGTCAAGACAGACAACTCATCGGTCCTCTAACCGCCGAATTTTAATAAACCAGTAAAGGGAAAGGGTTCAATGTTATCCAGAATTAATTACTTGCAGGTTTTAACCGGCCTGCGCGGGGCGCCCTAATAAGGGCGTCCATCCCTTTGTGTGTTTAGGCCGCGGGTGATTAAAATGTTAGGTCGTCGCCATTGACCAGATAAAGACAACGTATGACACTGAAATTGTTAAATAGGTTGGTTGTTTTACAATTTTAATTAAAAATAATGGTTAAAATATAATTTATAGACTGATTCGGGTTATGAATTTTTTAACATAACTTAAAATTTAGTTTTAGACACCCTTTTTATAGTATATTAAAGTATAAGTGGATATTATGGTCTTCAAAACACGCGTGATTTTGCAAGCACGACGGCGCAGCCGGAGTGCTTGAAATAGAGCAAGTGTTTTAAAGACTAGTTATCCACGAATACTTTACATTATTTTTTTTTATTGGTACACTTATTGGTATTTATATTACAAAAAATGGAAATAATAACCTAGTAAGTAAGTGAACTGGTCGAATTCGTGATGTGATATATCTGTCGTTGTCATGAAAATGAGGAGAACAAAGAATAACTTCCAATCTGTCACATAAGATTCATTGTTGTCACCGTTGACATTGGTTGTGTATTGCTTAAAAAAATATTTTTCTACTACTGTATGAATAAATTAAGTTTCGGGCCCTAGCAACACGAAAGAAAATAAAAGTAAATGTTACAGTTACCTGAATATTATCCGTTGCTAGCTACGAAAGTAGGTTGCTAGCTACGAAAGTAATACTTTCGGTGCCAGGACAAAAAAATCGAACTGACAGACTCTGACAGTACTCAAATAACTAGTTGTCAACAATACTCAAAAAACTAGTTGTCATGGATTATTTTACAAGTGGAAATAAATAGCTATTTACATTACTAGATGCAAAAGTTAATGTTTGGTGTGAGGAGGTTTTTGAATTGCCGAGGCAAAGCCGAGGTGATTTAATACCTCCGGCCACCAAAAAAGGCTTTCGAATCGTGTAATGTATTAAATTTTTTCTACTACTGTTCTCTGATCAATATATTATTAAGTAATAAACTTTGATTTTATTCAAATTAAAATGATAAAATAATTTTTTTTTTCACCTATAAAATAATCCATGACAACTAGTTATTTGAGTATTGTTGACAACTAGTTATTTGAGTACTGTCAGAGTCTGTCAGTTCGATTTTTTTGTCCTGGCACCGAAAGTATTACTTTCGTAGCTAGCAACCTACTTTCGTAGCTAGCAACGGATAATATTCAGGTAACTATAACATTTACTTTCATTTTCTTTCGTGTTGCTAGGGCCCGAAAGTTAATTTGTTTATACAGTAGTAGAAAAACTTATTTTATCATTTTAATTCGTATTAAATAACATATTGATCAGAGAACAGTAGTAAAAAAAAATTTAATACATTACACGATGCGAAAGCCTTTTTTGGTGGTCGGAGGTATTAAATCACCTCGGCTTTGCCTCGGCAATTCAAAAACCTCCTCACACCAAAAAATTAACTTTCGCATCTAGTAATGTAAATAACTATTTATTTGACGTTAAAAGGTAATTCTGTCAAATCAATAATAAAAAAGTTGACATATTTAAACTTCACGTTTCATGGGTTGTTGATGTTGCCATGGTAACTTTAAAACACGCGCGTTTTTGAAAGTGGGATTTAAATACGCTGAGGCGTACTTTAAATAAGCGAAATAGGGTATCAATAAAAAAAAATTATTTCGTAATGTGGAATGAACAAAATTCCTACTAACAGAGTAATGATTGGCTGTTCAGAAAAGTTAAGCTGGCAACTATCAGTGACTTTAATGCCAGCGATTATCCGAACTGCACACTTTTGCTTTAAAAATACCCTTTGACGATTTTGTAGCGCATCCCCTCAACCACCATATTGATGTCTTAGATTGCAAACCGTCTAACTCCACTTTTTATTAAAATTTCGATTTTGTGCAAATAGTTAGCTTAATGTTAGATCTATGGATACCCAAACTAAATAACTCCAAATAATATTTTTGGAGTTTGCAATCTAAGCCATCGATTCGTCATTCTGGAATGGAAGAAACTTTGAAAGGAAATTATTGGTGATATCTAACCAACTGTGAATCATATTTTACGCAATGCGTAAAGAGGAGAAATAACTTTATCACATAATTTTCAATTATTTTTTCGAAACGTCCATTCAAAATGTAACCGATCTGTCTTCGACTAATTAAGCAGGACCTGATTTGCAGAAAACTATGCTCTAGCCCCATCAAAAACAGATTGGGTAATACCAGCAAGGGATTGGTTTATACTGCCTCTTTACACGAAACTGGAATCATCTGCAAACAGTATTGTACAGAAATCTCTAATGGAAAGAGAACTAGGAATGTCATTTACGAAGATTAAGAAGACATAATCTTGGGGTACACCCTGCCTAACCCGTAGAGCGCAGCCATGCTGATTACCTATGTGGAGCTGTTCATATAACCCATACACCAACATATAAGTTGGACCGATTTGATCCGTTCGGATTTGGTCTGCGAGCTAGGCTCGGCACGTACCAAAACTCTCGTCATTTTTGGGCAGCCGAATTTGGCTCGCCGACTTAATAACCCTGTTAGATTTGACTGATTAAATCCTCTTGTTAATGAGACAAAACTCCACGTTTTATAACAGTTTTGGCTTCGCTCGCGAGCTTTTGGAATTCCTGAAAGATTTAACCAGTGGTTTTAGATCGACTCGGATTTATTTTTACTCGGTGAGTTTTAAAAATGAATACCAATCGTTGAAGATGCGCTATAGCTTGTGCCATAGCGTATGTATTTATTGCCGATAAACAAAAATCAAAAAAACAGAGCAAGTGAGTAAAAAAATGGATTTCTCGTAGAGATGAACTGAGTCATATGTTACTCTTGAAAGAACTTCAACAAGACAAGCCAAATGATTTCCGGAAGGATAATGATACTTTCAGATATTTGTTAAGTATGATGGAAGTACATTTGAAAATAAATTCTTTTGACAAGTAACGTAAATCGGCAGACATTATTTGTTGTTGCAAAGTAGCTCCTCTAATGACGTAATACTCTAACTTAAATAGTAATAACTTATTATCCACTGAATCAAACGCTGACGTCAGATGTGTTATCAGGCACTCACATCGTCATCTCCCGCAAACTACTGCCAAACATACTCAGTCAGTTTACATAATAATATTGTATCGCAAGTAGACAGCTCCTTGCGAAATGCATACTGACTGATTGAAAAAAATATTTTTTTAAGGAAACATACTAGTCGCTCACTTAAGATTAGAGAGATAAGAGCAAATCACTTGTAAGGACCAGGGCACAATTACAAGAGTGACTTTTTAGTAAGGTAATTTCTTCCTAAAGGCATGATTTTAGAGTGCTCAGGATAATTTTTTAAATCAGTCACCGAAAAACCAAATATATTGTTTGTAATAGATTTCGACGCTCCCTAAATAGGTTTTTTTAAACTTTACTTACAAATCTCTTTTGAATTTATCTGCTTCTTTTAAGGAAATAGTATTCATATCACTGATGTTGCATTTTAACATTGGATCCGAAGAGTATTCACGTATGCCTCTGTTAAAAATATTCAATCTTCTTTCGAATCACCGCATTCTTAGCAATTTGCAACAGTTTTCCAAGTCAGAATTAAAGTCGTTGGGGTGTGACGATTGTCCCGCTGTGGCCACTAGGAAATAAATATGTCTACAAGAATGAGTAAACATCTCAACCTCTTTTGTTTTTCAATTGTAATAGAGACTAAGTCAGCTTTTGCCTCTTATTTGCTAACATCGACATCCGGACACAGTTTTTCCGCACCTGAAAATATTGTAATATTACACCAGTGTACTAGGGGAAAAAAAGCTTGGTTTACTCGATAAAATTAAAATAACTAAAGCAAAGAATAGCCCAGTAGTCGGCAGTTGCCTGTCTCAACCATGTTTTTAATTTTCAACCCCATTTAATGTTTACTAACCTTAAAAGGGAGTAGTTTATTTTATTTACTGACTTTGACCTTTAAGCACAAACTTGGACTTTGGGTTAGCAAGAAAGTCTAGATGGAAAACTAACTGGCTTTGAGTTAATTATGTTTAAGTGATTGTTGTCCCTAGAGTATGGATAAGTATGTCAGTTATGTGTTGTTTTTGTTTTGTGAGAGGTACCTCCTACTTTTAATTATTGTTTTGATTGTAAGGTAATTTATTTTATTGTTTATTTTTCATGAATTTTGTATAGGTTTTTTGATTGTTTAGGTCTGACGCAATGGTCGTATAGGGCGTATCATAAAACGAAAATATACAGACAAAAAACTCTTTTTGAAGCCATTGTAAAGAAATGTAAATATTGACGGCAGTGGCGGCTCTTGATATTTTAGTGAGGCAGGGCCAAAATATTTTTGGATCACGTCCAAATATTTATTTATCACACATTTTGCTTTGGCCGATCTGCCATTCAGCCAGCCGCTAAGTTTTTAAGGGTTACAGATAATACGTCAAATCATAAGAAAAAGAGACAGGGTTACTCGCTTCTCGCTCCGGGGGGAACAAACCCGAACAAACCACAGCTAAAAGTGTCAAATCTATTTTGGTGCAGATTGTATACGTATTGCACAATCGATAAATAGGGGAGTATTTACAGATATTGGTACGCGCGGTCGGTCACATCACATACCTACAGTGTGACCAGCAGTGGCGGCTCGTTAATGAAGGGCTCTGGGGCGCCGCCCTCCCTGCAATTATTTCAAACAGAATCCAAAAATACTTTACTTAAAAAACCAGTAAAGCAATGTATGTAAGCAATCCATTAAAATAATTCAAACCAAACATAGCCCTATTCCAGCAGGTAGGTTATACTAAGCGCGGGCATAATTCAAACCAAACATAGCCCTATTCCAACGGGCAGGTTATACTCATAGATAAGCAAGTTGCGCGCTCTCAAGCGGGCGACCGATTATTCGTCCCGATTCAACGCGACTTCTCGATGAGTCGCCATGACGACGGAGGCGTGACGTCACCTACACATCGCACAACGAGCGGCAACGAAAGAGCTCCAATTTTCCGCGCCCAACAGCTGTTCGCGAATCGCGATGCCACGGTACGGTAGAATAATCGATATAATATTATGTACTCAACTCTGACGAGGCGACCTGTCGATCCCGCTGATGTTTTGTTTATTTGTTTTGATTTGATTTATTAGTTACGTTATAACGTTGGAAAGTTTCGTGTAATATGAAGGTCAGCGATTTAAAAAATGCAGGGCGGCCACTACCAATATTGAACATAGTACAACAAGTGCAATCAAAATGTAAAAGTAAGGCTCAGTTTACGCGTAAGTTTGACAAAGAAATATATAATAAAAATCCTGGATATGCGGTTGTGACTGTTGTGAGGACAAAAATTATATATTTTTTTGTTTCGTGTGTCTTCTTTTCGACGGGGATGATAATTGGACTATAAATGGGGTGCAGGACTTAAAACATCTTTCAGGGAAAATAAAAAAACATGAAAATAGTGCAAAACATCGTCATAATGTGGTAAGTTTTGAGATGTTAGGACAAACTAATATTTTAACTTGTTTAAGTAGTGCTTATGCTGATGAAATTAAAATTCACAACGAGAAAGTTAGAAAAAACAGACACGTACTTTCGAAAACAATAGACATTTAAAAAAAAATTTATTTAAAGCCAGCTGACTCGCTAGTCACGAGCCGCCACTGGTGACCAGTAAAGTCCGCATCATATGGGATTTTTTTAAATTAATAGCTTTATTCGAAATTTGACTTTAGCATCAAGTTCTGCTTCTATCGAGATAAAATTTAAGCACAAAAATAGTAGTCACGTGATTCGCATTATCTGTCAAATTTTAATTTTTTCCAAAAAATAATTCAAAAGTGGGGTTATTAGTGAAAATATCAAAAAAAGTTATTGGAAAAGTTTTCTTAAATGCAGTTTCTAGCCCACATGCAAAGTTTCAGCTGCATAAGATAATTTTGATTTTTTACCCATATTTTCTAAATTGCACTTCTTTTGCAAAATAACACTCAACCCAACCACTACTACTAAAACTTCTTAGTTTTGACCATGATTTATTTCAGATACATTTTCTTTAAAGTAGCGCCATATTAAATGTGTGTTTTTCTACAAAATCAAAAATTGGGCTATTAAAATTTGGTCGCATAGATAAACTTACGTTAAGTTAAACTAAATTTTATTTTCCACTTAATGAACACTTTACTGACGACACTGTGTTCTTTTTTGTCTTAATATTAAGGTGTATTACTTTTAGACCCAAACTACGTTTTCAAAAATACTTATTTTATGAAGTTACCTTATACAGGGTCAAAAACAAATAAACTTTGCATCATATGCGACCAAATTTTAATAGCCCAATTTTGATTTTGTGGAAAAACACACATTTAATATGTCGGTACTTTAAAAAAAAATGTATCTAAAATAAAGCATTGTCAAGACTAAGAAGTTTTATGTAGGTTGCGTTGAGTCTTATTTTGCAAAAGTGGTGCAATTTACAAAATATGGGTAAAAAATCAAAATTATCTTATGCAGCTGAAATTTTGCATGTGGACTAGAAACTGCATTTAAAAAGACATTTTCTAATAACTTTTTTCGATATTTTCAGAAATACCTGATGAAATATTTTTTGGAAAAAATTAAAATTTGACAGATAATGCGAATCACGTGTCTACTATTTTTTTGCTTCATTTTCATCTCGATCGAAGCAAAACTTGATGCCAAAGTCAAATTTCGATAAAGCTATTAATAAAAAAAATCCCATATGATGCGGTCTTTTTTGAAAAAAATTAAAAGTTGACAGATAATGCGAATCACGTGTCAACTATTTTTTTGCTTCATTTTCATCTCGATCGGAGCAAAACTTGATGCCAAAGTCAAATTTCGATAAAGCTATTAATAAAAAAAATCCCATATGATGCGGTCTTTTTTGGAAAAAATTAAAATTTGACAGATAATGCGAATCACGTGACTACTATTTTTTTGCTTAATTTTCATCTCGATCGAAGCAAAACTTGATGCCAAAGTCAAATTTCGATAAAGCTATTAATAAAAAAAAATCCCATATGATGCGGTCTTTTTTGGAAAAAATTAAAATTTGACAGATAATGCGAATCACGTGACTACTATTTTTTTGCTTAATTTTCATCTCGATCGAAGCAAAACTTGATGCCAAAGTCAAATTTCGATAAAGCTATTAATAAAAAAAATCCCATATGATGCGGTCTTTTTTGGAAAAAATTAAAATTTGACAGATAATGCGAATCACGTGTCTACTATTTTTTTGCTTAATTTTCATCTCGATCGAAGCAAAACTTGATGCCAAAGTCAAATTTCGATAAAGCTATTAATAAAAAAAAATCCCATATGATGCGGTCTTTTTTGGAAAAAATTAAAATTTGACAGATAATGCGAATCACGTGACAACCTACTATTTTTTTGCTTAATTTTCATCTCGATCGAAGCAAAACTTGATGCCAAAGTCAAATTTCGATAAAGCTATTAATAAAAAAAATCCCATATGATGCGGTCTTTTTTGGAAAAAATTAAAATTTGACAGATAATGCGAATCACGTGTCTACTATTTTTTTGCTTAATTTTCATCTCGATCGAAGCAAAACTTGATGCCAAAGTCAAATTTCGATAAAGCTATTAATAAAAAAAATCCCATATGATGCGGTCTTTTTTGGAAAAAATTAAAATTTGACAGATAATGCAAATCACGTGACTACCTACTATTTTTTTGCTTAATTTTCATCTCGATCGAAGCAAAACTTGATGCCAAAGTCAAATTTCGATAAAGCTATTAATAAAAAAAATCCCATATGATGCTGTCTTTACTGGTCACACTGTAGATGGTAGCTTTTTGAACAATTACCCATCGATTGCCCGTCTGTTTTTTTTAAACTACTATACAAATTTACGTAATTTTGTTACAAAATTCTTTCTATAGTCTATTTCAGAAAGGTGTAGAGTAATAAAAGCTCATTAGGTATGCAAAAGGACTACAGAGTGACCCAACCAATCTTTAAGCCACTTTCATAATTTGGCATTGATTTAATTGCAAAATTATTTCTTTTCATCAAGTGCAGGTAGTGCCACCCGGGTTTGGGTCAATTTATGCCTATTGTTATCCATTCACAAACACTGAAATTGGTGAGACAAAGGCGTGCCGGTAGGATATTCGTAAAAAGGAAATAATTTTATTTTAACAGAATAAAAATGAGGCATTATGTACATATTAGCTACACTTCTTTTTTATTAAACATTATAAAAAAATACAAAATACAAAAAATACATTACTTATACAGAAATTAAATTATAAAAAATCATAATATTCTTCGTCTTTTGAGGAACGTTCATCTCCTCTTGACGTTATAATTAACGGGTCGACGGTCCGATCGATCAGGTGGTCAAGATCCCACATTTTCTCCTCTTCTTTAATGACATGATGGACTGTTTTTCGCCAGTTCTCTGGTGTCACTTCCTTAAATGGCTTGCTCAAATAGTAGCTTAACGTCTTTCATTTTGAATGTCATGTTGTGTCTTGCTACAAATCCTTTTACTTGCGCCCATATAAGTTCTATAGGATTTAGTTCGCAATGATATGGCGGTATGCGCAGCACAGTTACAATATGTTTTTCTGCTATATCTTCCACGGCATATTTCATAAAACGATGTTTGTGTAAATTTGCTATAGCTAACAGTTCCTTCTTTATCAAATTATCTTCAAACTCAATACTTTTGATGGTTAACCGGTCGATAATTTGTTGTTTTCTCCAAGATGAAGTTGGAGTCTTCTCTGTGCGTCGTGAATGATACACTGAGAAAAAGGATTAATTCCCAATACCCAGATATATTTCATCCAACTAAATAATCGAGTTGGTAACGAGCAACTAAATCACCGAATTCAAAGAATTACATAATTTAATTGAAATTTCAATAAAGGTTTAATTGATCCACCACTATACCAAAAATGTTTAATAGGAATTAAATTGCGTAAATTATAGTTTATTTGATTTTTGGATAGTGCATATTTAGCAAAATTAAAATTTTGTTGTCACAATGACGATTTAATTCCTGTAATGAATAATAATCCTTTGTGGTAATTATATTTTATTTTGAACAGATTTTAATATTCTTGTGACAACTATACTATAGTTTGCAATAACGAAATCAATTTTGTTCAAAAGTAATGCGTTATTCCAAAAATAATATCATTTTATTGGCGCAATTATATCAGATTGTAAGAAATAGAACAATATGTTTTAGAAATAATGTATTATTGTGCTAAAATAAGTTAATTTAATTGTAACAATTATTTATAGATTCATTTTAAACCCTCAAGATATTTTTTATAACTAATTTATAATTGTAACAATATGTTGATTTTATTTAGTCAACTATTGCATGCATTTGAGAATAATATTATTTTATTGGCGCAATTATATCAGATTGTAAGAAATAAAACAATATGCTTTAGAAATAACCTTTATTTTTGATAAACCTCGTATACGCCTGGAAAAATTTAATATTTGATAGTTGCATTTTAGGTTTTAGACCAAGCGGAACTTTTTATGAAGAATAAGTAACTGTTTTTCGTAAAATTAATAATAAAAAAGTTTCCCATATGGGTCCAACTTTTTGCCGGATATTGTATAAGGAATAAACATTTCGGACAGCGGTTTTCACCAGTAACTGTAATATTTTGATGCTCTTCTTCCTAGAAAAAAATAAAAATACCATTTCAAATTTTCGAGAAAATCATAAAAATCTGCGACCTTGTCATAAAGCGCCACCTACTGACACGAAAAATAACTGAACTCAAAATGTTATTATTCAAGTAGAGCATCCATAAAAGTGCTTTAAAATTAAAGAAAGTTATTTGAAATCGGTTATTCCAAAAAAAAGTTATTGACTTGTTTTCAAACCAACGTTTACCCCTTCCGCACCCTTTATTTGACAAGGTAGAGAAAAAATGTAAATACAAAAAAGTTGTGATATTTTCAGTAGGTTACAAAAGAAAAATTTCAATATACTTGAAACAATTTTGATTAAAACAATATTTTCTGCTCCGAGGTTGGTTTACGCCCTCTAGCGGTGGAGTTTGCTGATTTACCAATAATTTTTTTTCTAAGGGTCGTCCGATTAACGGATCCTGAGATACCTATAGCCGGCGTCCCTTATTAATGAGCCACCCTGTATATTCTATACGGAAAATTATATTTATTTTTTAATAAAAATGCATTATTATAGTATATTTACTTAATAGTTTCCGAGAGATTGACCCGTTTTCTATAATCTTCTAACGTTCCATTTACCGTGAAACAGCCCGTACTTACTTTAATTACTATGTGCATATTTATTTTATTTTTACCATTTTCTGATTAATTGGTTAAAAAATTAAAGTTTAAATAAACGTCAAGTTTAAAACAATTATTATCATACATATTTATTTTGGCAGCCATATTTTATATACAATTATTTAAGACAGGATTTCTCAAACTACTTAGGTACTTATTGAAAAAAATTTGGTTTAAATTCCATTAAATATTTATAAATGCATTAATAAATGTTATTTGTAGAAAAATTGGTACGGTTATACAGCGTGCGCATTCGAAAATTTAGCCAAATTGCGCAATTCGCAACACATACATATTATAATAATGTACGCCATCTTCCCGGTGCGGCGCGGCAATTCTAGAACCATATACCTACCTACCTAGTAGATAACAACTAAAATATTAGATAATAAAATAGGTATAATAATTGATGACTTACCGACAAACACAGGTACTAACATGGGTAACCCCCAGGTTTTTAATATTTCCTCCATTTCATCCATAACTATATTATTATAATTGGACCACTTGAAGACAAACAAAAGAAAATACCGACAGCCGACACCAACCCGCGCGCTTCGAATTATATGCTTCACGTGGCGGTCGTCTTCACGTTGGGACTCTAGCTGTAATTCTGGGAATCACCAACTAACTTGCCTACAGTAAAATTTAGTTCGCGGAACTCTGGCAAAATAAATTTATTTTGGAATATCTGTTTTATTTGCAGTATTAAATTATGATCTCTAGATTTCTTATAGCATACTATGCTAACAACTATCTGGATTCCTTGAATAAAATATTTATTAAGAAAATTGGAAGTAAATAATATTAGTAAACTGTAATTGATTGCATTAAACTTTTGTTAATTTAACCATATATATTCCAATTCGATTTTTTAGTTGCCCGAATTAATCAAAAATATTTTACAAAATTATGTCAAGAGTAATTTAGTGTAGTGAACTATAATCTTATTTATCCAATTAAAAAACCAATACTAGAAATGTTAAAAATCGCTTAATTGCCACCAGAAAGAAATTTTTCTCAGTGTAGGTTGCGTTATCCATAACTACTACTGAATCAGCTGGAAGATATGTTATCATTTCTTTTACTGGTCTGCCTGGACTTTTCTTGGGAGGTTCTACTTGACCTGCTGTCTTTCTCTCCCACAATAATTTAAAAATGGTGGACTTTCCAACTCCAGTCATTCGGAAACATCGGTCGACAGTTTATTGTACAGTAAAAGTCGGGTAATCGTATTTTATGCAATCATGTACATTTAAAATAATAACTTTTTCACTAACTGATAGTGGAGAATTATAGGAACATCTTTTTCTTGGTGTGAATGTCGCCATTTGATTACTAATCTTATAATACTGTGAACACTATATACGGCTTAACAGCAAATACTGATGCGTTAAAACTAAACAAATATTTATTAAGGTCATACACACACACGATATATGAAGTTTATTCCAAATTACCACCTATTTATATGATCAGCCAATGAGGCCAAGCCAAACTCGGTACCTGTTAAATGGTACCTGTTAAACGCAAAACGTAACTTTATAATCTACTAATTAACTAATCCCTACACAATATTTCGATTTTGACACTTCAGGCCAGAAAATATACCTTTTCTAATCCTCTTACGCAATTACTTGAAATTTTAATTTTACAAACAATACTATTTTTTCTCCTGACATTTTTGGTTAGTTATAAATAATTTAATGCACAAAGTTTACCTGCGCCTATGGCCGACACCACAATTGGACGGTTTCCCATTTTATTACTCTACACCTTTCTGAAATAGACTTTAGTTTAGTTTATGTTTTATCTAATTTATACTTGACCTATAGAATTAAAATTTTTGCATCAGTGATTTAAACCATTATTATTTCTTCAGAAACAACGAAAATTTCATTGTAAATGAATACTTGACTGAGGATAAAGCGAATGCATCCAAATAAATTTCAGAATGGATTTACTTCTGAAAGTTTCGGGTTTTTAAATCCTTTTAAATTGTACCAAAACTTGTTTGGTCTTTGTGTATTTTTGTCTCTGAAAATCTCAATTAAATTAAATTAGACATTCTCTTTGGCTGGGCCTGTTGAAACCGGGCAAATATTTTAAAAGCAATGCGAAACTTTCGAACTTATAATGCGCTCTTATATGCGCATGAATAATAAATTGTCTCTTTAATTAAATTTTAATATAAAAGCTATACGAAGCCTAGAACGAATACAGAATTAAAACTTTTCGCGATTAACTTTTATGACATGCATTTATAATGATATAGCTAAACAATGTGAGAGCTTTCGAGAGTTAAATAAACAAATTAATCAAAACTTTTACTTTGTCACCGCCAGTTAGGTAAGTAGGTAATTTAAAATAATTTTATGTAATTTATGTCGGGGCGATTTAAATATTTTAAATTGGATAATGGAAATTAAATAAAGTTTCATCTCCCTTTAATTTGTTTCCTTTGATGACGCAACTACAACTTATAGTTTTTAGTTCCTGCATGTTCCAGTTTCAGTTTTAATTTTAATTTTTTTTTCTATACAAAATTTTAAATAACTGTGAAAACCTGTGTGACGTAAATAGATAGCTAAAGTTTGCATAGTTAAAGTTTGTAGTCGATCAGACATAAACTTTAAATATAAATAATTAAATCTAATTTACGATTTAAACTCAAAGCCACACTGATACTGACACACACAACTAAAAGTCTACCCTTTGTGAAAGAACGGTTAAGACGAATAAAAACTGTTTTATACTGCTTACAGTCTTTTATTTAGAGTATACATTTGTCGTAGGAATATTCATTATTTTAAAAGCCAATAAACGATAATTACACACGTACTTTTTACTATGGGAGAGATAATATATCGGCTAGCGGACAAATAAGTGTTAGTGAATAATATACCATTTGCATTACAGTACATAGGGAAGCCAAAATAATGGACTCCCTGGGGCGGGTATGGTTAATTTTACATATTTTCGTACTTATTTCCTTTTAATAATTATTTTAAGTTAGCTAAAAAATAAACTAAGTACAAATAAATATGTGTTTTTAATTTACTGCAGCAGGGTTGATGCTGCCTAAAATGACGAATGTTGGCAATATTGCAATACCAAAGTAAGGAATTCGTTTTGATATTATTTTCCCATCAGCGTACGACAAATTCGATCTTATTTTACAGGTCCTTAGATCAGCAAAGAATAATCGAGAAAGTGGCAAATTTTTGGCCTTGGGCACGTGCAGGAGGCTAAAAGATTACCTACCTTTACATAGTCCTAATTCGTTAGGCCTTATTTCGGGTAATTTGGTCAACTGCTAATAAAGAAAAACGTCCCTTTTATTGCATCCCAGTCTGCCTGCTATTAAAATTTTACATAATTTCTTATTCCAGATCTTGAATACCGAAGAAAACTTTACTTTATTCATTCAAAACATTACCTGTTTCGTTTGTCAGATATTCTGAGGTTAGATTACCACAATCTGCTTTTTACTTCGTATAAGTTAGGCATTAGTCCAGCGGGCTACCACCCGACAGCATCAGGTTTTGTGATTACTCACCAGCAGAGGGAGCGGCTACGCCGTTTCCATTTATTCTGTGGTTCGGACGGTCGGAGCTCGAAAGGAACTAGCTTAAAGGTTAGGTTTTAATATTTCCCAGAAATTTTTATTTTTGAGAATTTATGTCTCTTGGAATTTTTGGCCTTATTTCGGGCTAGAATATGTTCTCAGAGTTTTACCTTCCAGGAATTTTAAGACACCTTTTTCTTGAACTGTTTTTCCCCTACAAATTCGAGTGCTGGAACTTTTGACAGGACCATGTCAGCTCGGCTATATAAAGGAGCGCTTAAGTGTGTTTTTTATTAGTGACTGAAAGTGTCAGATCTCAATTCTCGTTAAGTGATTCAGCACTGGAACCATAAGGTCCCACAACGACCAAGGTATTTAATACGTTTTTGTAGTTTCCTTCTTTCTCAGAAATTCGTTGAAAATAGCCCATCTACTCAGATTTCTTCATAAGAAAATTACATTGTACTGGGAATGTTTCTCTTTTAATTGTAGGCCTCGCCGAAGTTCTGATATAAGACATATTTTGAATCTCGCAGAATTTCTTATGCAAGACATATTTTGGATCTCGCCTAGTTACTTTAATAAGAAACCTTTTGATTTCACCATGAGTAGTTCGTACCTCCAATAAAGTCAATCGTCCCCCCCCCCCCCCCCCATGTGCTGTTCACCAGTATGAAATATTTATATTGTCTTTATCTCTCCAATTGTATGTCCAGTCGATAGAAGAAAGTTGCTTCCGCCAAAGACGTCCATTGTGAGCTTGCTTGTCACTGACGGCAGCCTTTTTAAGTCTCAAGACCTCCGTAGCCCGCAATTGGACGTAGGACCTACAGTGATGGGCTAAAATATGGAACAAATTCATTTAAAAATCAGGTATTCATTTTTTGAAAAAACGCTCGGACACGTCGATTATAATTCTTTCTTCCGGATTTTTTGCCTCAAAAAGAAATTATACCGGGTGTGTCAAAAAGTAGATGTAGCAAAATTTTTTGTTTTTTAAATAGAACCCCCCTATTTTTACTTATTACCCTAATTCTACGTCAAATTCTGCGCATAATTCATGTAGCATACTCTATCCTTATCTCTAACGGTTTTAGAGAAAAATTACATCATAAAAAAAAAATTCTTTAAAAAAAGGTTAAAAAATTAGTTTATTAAGTGTTGAAAATGCAAACCATTAACTTCTTGACAATATGCTCATCTACTTAAAAACCCTTCTAAAACATTATTTACAGTATTTTCATTAATTTGCCTAATTTCATATCTAATTTTAAATTTTAAGTCTTCCAAATTTTGTGGTTTATCCTTATACACTTTTGATTTCAAATAACCCCAAAGAAAGAAATCCATGGGTGTAAGATCGGGAGATCTTGCAGGCCATTCAATGGGTCCTCTTCTAACTATCCATCATTCGGGAAATATGGTATTCAAATACTCTCGTACTTGTCGAGCAAAATGAGGCGGAGCACCATCCTGCTGAAACCAAATAGACGCTTCTGGTAGATGAGGCTGATTCGGATTTGGAAAATCCGCTGCTAGTGTGGGAATTAATTCATTTTGAAGAAATTGTAAATACCGGTCTCCTGTAAGATTTCCATCGAAGAAAAAAGGTCCAATAATTCTATAATTTAATATCCCTGCCCAAACATTTACTTTTTGTGGGTATTGCGTGTGCTGTTCTCTCATCCAACGGGGATTATTTGTACTCCAATACCGAAAATTTTGTCTGTTTACCGAACCATTCAAACAAAACGTGGCTTCATCGCTAAAAAGTATGTTGCGATGGAAAAATAGATTTAAGTTGCAAATTTCCAAAATAGTTTCACAACACTGTAGTCGGCGGTCGGGATCATCTTCGTTTAGCTCGTGCAGCAACCTCATTGTACGGATGGTACTTTTCTGGTTTCAATACCCGCAACACAGATCGTCGGCTAACATCATTATTAAGGGCTACTTCAGTGGATGCACTATGAGGATTATCTTCAACCTCTAACAAAATGTTCAATTGTGAGTTTTCACAAATTTTTGGACGATCTGGCCGTAGACGATCCGTTACATTCCCTGTTTCCCTGAATTTCTTCTCAATTTTACTTACTGTAGATCTTGTAATCGGCCGTTCTGGATACTTAGCGTTAAACAAGTTACAAACTTCTTCTTGACTTTTTGTTTTGTCTCCACATCCAATTAAAATTAAAATTTCGATTCTTTGTGTTTCATTTAAATGCACCATGATCACCGTTTTTCAAAATTATACCTAAACTAATTTTTGATTGACACATGGCTTGCTATCGTAGTAACAATTCATTTAAATTTACCTGTTTACCTTTAAGTATAGGTACATGTACCTTTTTTTAAAGACTTTTTTTATGATGTAATTTTTCTCTAAAACCGTTAGAGATAAGGATAGAGTATGCTACATGAATTATGCGCAGAATTTAACGTAGAATTAGGGTAATAAGTAAAAATAGGGGGGTTCTATTTAAAAAACAAAAAATTTTTGCTACATCTACTTTTTGACACACCCGGTATAATTTCTTTTTGAGGCAAAAAATCCGGAAGAAAGAATTATAATCGACGTGTCCGAGCGTTTTTTCAAAAAAAAGTAATATAATATGTCTATTACCCAGGATATCCTATGAGTCACCTATTTAAATATAATTAGTCATTTACATAACACATAGTGCAACAAGAACAAAAACCCATTGGCAATTTTAAAGGACGTTAGCTCTGTTGTTCGTTTATAGAGCTTTCTCTAATATCATTTGGCACATATTTTCCTTATAAGAAACTTCTATTGTATTCCACGATGGTAAAGTGCTAAACCTTATGGCGATGACACATACGACGTTTTTATAGCGACATGACTGCAACAGTAGCAAGAAACAGCGACATTGGAAATCAAATCTAGATCACATTTTACTGCAGATCGTTAATAAAATTAAATAATTTGCTTTGGGTCTCAAAGAAGCTCTGAAAACCGCGGTGTCTGACCAGTCGCATATAATTCCAAGTGTTCTAGAACCTGTTTAAGCAAGAAAACAGCCAGCGGCGGATGTAGTAGAGGCTGCGCCAAGGCGTCTTAAAAACCGCGTGACGCGAGCCACTGCTGTGTGCATTTTGTATTATTTAAAAACACACACGACTCGGTGGCCAATGCGACTGCCGAATTGGCACAAACCGCCGTGTGTGTTATTGTATTTAGTTTTTTGTACAATTCTTTTATTTATAATTTTTTAGAATTGATTCGGCTTTTACTTGGTGAAAATCCATTATTAATTGTGTTAAATAAATGGTAAAAAAATAAATAAAAAATTATAATTTTACACTTTCCACAGATTTTTATTTTGACTCGACATGTTTCGCAACACAGTTGCTTCTTCAAAGGAGTACTTAACCTGTAATAGGATTTGTAAAACTAGTCGAAAAATTGTTATTAAAAAATAAAGTTAATCCTGTTAAAAAACAGGAAATTTTGAACACTTTAGAGGTTTGTCTACAACAAAACTATTTCGAATTTTATACTAGTAAACAAGGTCTTATTATGGGTAACCCTTTAAGTCCCCTACTAGCTAAATTTTTTATGGACAATATAGAGGCCATTATTTCGAAACATCCTCTGTTTAAAAAAATTCTTTACTGGTATAGATATGTAGACGATGTATTGGCTTGTTTTATAGGTACTGAAAGGCAGTTAGATCAGTTTTTAGAATTCATAAATAATATACATAACAATATAAAATATACTATTGAACAAGACCTAACCATCAAAAAATCCGAAAATAAACATGATTTTTCAATATATCATAAACCTACTCACACTGATACTACTATACATAACACATCTTGCCATCCAGTAAAACATAAATTAGCTTATTTTTTTAGCATGATACATCGACTAGTAACATTACCTTTAAACAATACTAATTTTCAAACTGAATTAAATATTATTAAGCAAATTGCAGTAAATAATGGTTATTCCGCGATAACAATAGATAAAATACTAAATAAAAAATTATACAAAAAGGCTATAAACTTAGTTTTTCCAACATCAAACAATAATAAAAATAATTATAAAGTTATTTCTTACGTAGGTCAAATTAGCACTAATATAAAAAACTTTTAAAAAAACTTGAATATTAATATTGCTTTCAAAGCTAACAATACTCTAGGGAAACACATCTTAACATAGTATAAAACAAAGTCGCTATCGCCCGTCTGTCCCTATATCCCTATATGTGCTTAAATCTTTAAAACTACGCAACGGATTTTGAAGCGTTTTTTTTTAATAGATAGAGTGATTCAAGAGGAAGGTTTTTATGTATAACTAGCGACCCGCCCCGGCTTCGCACGGGTGCAATTTCAGAAAGTAGCATGCCGGGTACTAATATATCGGGTTTGTTCGGGTTTATATTTATACCAGCGGATTGCAACGCATGCCGGGTACACGCTAGTTAAAAATAATAATAGTAAATTAAACAAAGGAAATAAATCTGGTGTTTGCAAATTAAAATGTAATGATTGCTCTAAAGTTTATATCGGACAAGCAGGTCGAAACTTCGAAAAACGAATGAATGAACATCATGCTAGTTTTATAAAAAACAAAACAGATTCTAATTATTCTAACCATCTGTTAGATGCAAATCATACATTTAATCATAACTACAATATCTTGCACATTGAAAACATTGAAAAGTACAAAATTAAATTTGCTTGAATCCTTAGAAATAAACAGGCTTAAAAATAACAATACTCTTCTTAATGATCAGTTGGATTTAAACGGATCACCTCTTTTGAATCTCTTTAATTAGTCTGTAAACATTATTATTGGGTTTTCCAACAATTTTAACAACCTGAAAATTACCTGCAATTTTATTGTTACACCTAAGTTATACCTTTTAAAATACCATTTTTATGTACTCCTTTGAAGAAGCAACTGTGTTGCGAAACGTGTCGGGTCAAAATAAAAATCTGTGGAAAGTGTAAAATTATAATTTTATTTTTTTACAATTTGTTTAACACAATTATAATTTTTTCATTTCTTTAACCAAAAAAATTATACCTTGTAATTGGACATTTGGCAACTATGGAACCATAACTCATTTTGAATTTTTTTTGATAAACATTAAAATATATGTATTATAGTTTTCTACATTATTATTACCCAGTTAATTATAGAACGTTCACGCTTCGATTATAAACCAAGCATTATATTCAACTTATTGAGTATCGATTAAAGCTACATTCGCAAGTAAACTTTCTCAGAGGTTTTGTTTTTATCCGTTTTTCTTTTGAAAAACTCCGCCGAATTATTGCCTAACTTTTCCAATTGAGTTTTACTTAATGGGAACCACAAAAATGTCAAATGGAAAAGAATCTTCTTGATGTTATCCAATTAAGAGTTGAAATAGTGAGTGTGGCGTGTTGACAAAAACATTAACGCTGATTTTTATCGGATATAATTTATTTCTTTGTCTTCCTTTAGATTAGATAAACATGAACCTACAAAAGTTGTTCTTTAATAATTTAAGATTAAACCGAAATAATGTTTAGGTATAAGTTCGGACAAAACTGGAATATGCTTCGGAAGTCTGTAGCCCTTATTACTAAGTACATAAGTCCAGCACTGAAAAAGTACGGTGAAATATTTTAAAATAGTTTGCACTGAAAAGTGATGGTGTCTATAGTGTTTCTTAGGTCAATTTAATGACACAAAACAGTATGAAACTCCTAACCATAGGCGTCCCAAACAAATAATTAAAATGCGCATACACACTTATAAGTTTGTTTAACATTAGGTGTTTGTACATACTACACTTTATAAACCCACTGTATATATAATAATAGTATATTAAAATAATAAATATAAGGTAACTCAAAGATTCTATACACAAAACTTAAACCAGAAAAATAAACCTGACACGGCATGACACTGCTCAGAAAATGCTTTAATTTTTTTACCAGAATCCATTCTGGGACTATTCCCCGGCCCGTCCATAAGTTCCAAATCACGTATATTTTATCTTCGTCTCTTCCACGCCATCGGCGGTCACTGACCTATCTCTGTCTGACAGAATCGATCGTTGAACGGGCTGGAAACCGCTTCAGCTTATACCAGCCGCTTTAACTGGCGCTTATCACCCGTGACAACGTGCATAAATTCTGAACGGTTGCCAGTTCTACCAAATTTTCTGGTTTGTTAATATATTATGTATAAGTATACGAGAAACAAGGGTTTGTTAATAAGTTGTTTTTAAACACTGAAAACACTTTTTGTCTTGATTTCAGTTATATTGTTTCTTAAGGACTAAAGAATGAATTATTATAACAATGAATGGCTTGTTATTTTTTTCTGTCACACTCAAAACTCCTCGGTTTAAAGTATATTTGCAAACTAGCTTTCAAAGAAAGTTACTGACTAACTATTGAATACTGATATAAATGAAACATCTTTAATTAAAAAAAGTTAAAGAATTGAAGAAGAAAGATCTGACAACCCTGGTTGTGAAGTCGGTCTCTTGGAGACTGTTTACCGCCGTATGGAATGATTGGAATGTCCTCACACCGAGTTTGGATAAATTATACCCTGCTAGGGATGATGCGTATGACTCTCTGCTTAATAGATTAAAATTTTGTTCTCTATAAATAAGAAGAAACATGTCATGGGTTACAAGTATACACAAAATTTTGCACGGTATAATTGATCATCCTAACCGGCTTGAACAAATAAATTTTTTAGTGGCTAAATTAAACCTAGAAATAGCATAACAGTTTAAACCGGGGTGGAAAGTTTTCGGTGCGCCACCCTGTATTGTTATAGGGTGTCCACGGCTAGAGTTTGGAAGAGGAAAAACTTTTTAATTAGTATCTAGGTATAGAAGAACAAGTCATTCTTTATAAAAACGTCTGCTTGTGCTTAAGCTACAATTTCGAATATCAGATTTGCAACTACTATACAGGGTTCGTGAAAAACAACTTTTTAGGTTTTTGGATTTCGTTTAAAATAAATTTACGTAAAAACAAACAGTTATTGCAGCTTTCTTACTTCGAATATTTATATCGATTTATATCTGGCCGAGTAACGATTTTGTTGTAAGAATGTTATTTGCCTACTTTTGAAGTATTTTAGTATTGAAAACACTACTGGGTGCGTATATACGGGTATATTTCATGAAAAATGAACGCGACATGCACATAAATAACACGGCGGTGAAGTCTAAACAAACATCCGAGCAGCACAGGATCGATGACATCATCTGCTAAGTATTAATATTTTGTTTTGTTTTGGGTTTCGGCATTTATTATTATATTTGTTGATATTAAGATAATCTGGCCGGGAGAGAGAACAGTAGAAGTCTGAGAACTGTTAGTAGATAGTTATTAATAATACTAGTTCGATGAACACTATAATGAAACGTGTGCAACGTTAACGGTTAACGGTTTAATTGCACAAGTTTCATTAACAAAGTTCATATCGAACGTGTACCATTCAAAATTTAATCTACGACAGTACAAATAGATTTTATTCGTCTAAATTTCATTGATATCAGATAACGTTTTCGTAATTTTTAAAATTTTCAGGTGTCCATATTAGTCGATATCATGGTAACCGCATTTTTGATTGTTTCAATTTCGATAAAATTGGAAAAAATAAACAGTGAATGTCGCTGAAACAAAGCGAAATAGCGCGGCGGTCTTGGCGTATTACACAGAAAGTCGGGGGAGAATGGATATACCAATCCAAAACATTTCATAGCCGACTTAAGATTTAGACATTTCATGAACAAAGAGTACAAAGACCAGCAGGTAAATGGCTGTGTATAGCTAAAGAAATAATTTTGTCGCTATTTTTGAAAGGGTGGTTTTTAGCTCTCTTCAATATGTACTAATATACAGATTATCCTATTTTTTTTATTTTAACAAAACAGTCAAATTTACACATTTCTAAGTATAATTTACACATTTCTAAGTATAATAATTTAATTATTATTTCAAACTAAATCGGAGCATCCATGCCGTCATAATAACGCGTGATAGCGGCACGTTACATACTCACAGATAGGAGTAATATGTGCTGTGGCATAATGGTCTCCTTCTCGCCACTGTATGTGGTAGGTATTTTCAATGCTCCTATGATACTTGCGTAAGATGCAAGAACTGTGAATTTTTTATTAGTATCTAGGTATAGAAGAAAAAGTAATTCTTTATAAAAACGTCTGCTTGTGCTTAAACTACAATTTCGAATATCAGATTTGCGACTACTATACAGGGTTCGTGAAAAACAACTTTTTAGGATTTTGGATTTCGTTTAAAATAAATTTACGTAAATACAAACAGTTATTGCAGCTTTCTTACTTCGAATATTTATATGGATTTATATCTGACCGAGTAACGATTTTGTCGTAAGAAGACCATTTGTTATTTGCCTGCTTTTGAAGTATTTTTATTATAACATGTCATGTTTCTTTAATTCGTTCAATCATAAATTATAAAACTTTTATTTAAATGTGATACCACCGAGTTAGCGCATAGTTCAACTTGACATCTGAATTCCTGAGAACAGTTCCTAATTTGCTGTACTGGGATATTTGCAATAACTACTCTTATTTTTTCTTTCAAAAGAGATCTTTAAGTTATTACCATAAACAAAGTCGATAATTATGCGGAAGTAGTCCATTATCTCAAAGTGGAGCTGTGGAGATATAGGAAAAAAAACCACAGTCGTCTCCACAAATACTTATATTAAAAGAGTCAGATTAATGTGTACATGTTTCGGTACTAGAGAGTACCATCATCAGCACCGCAGGGCCCAAGTGCCACTGATATTACGAATGTAAAAGATTTTTTTTTAAATAAAAAAATAAAAACCATGAATAAGACGAGGACATTCACTCAAAATCCGTGGACACACTATGTATGTATCAGTCATTGATAATAAATGTATAGAACATTACAAGTTTGCATATACTTTCGCTTTTAAAGAGCAAATATACGGTGTGAGTCACCTTCTTGACCTTAAAGTAAGATATGTGCACTATTGAAAGGATATACTAAGGGGTAATATATATTTAAAAGGTTTTTCTGATCAAGGTTTCGTTTAAGTGTAAGGAAACAATATAAAGTATGTGACAATCATTTGCATACTGCATTAATATGATCCCCAAAACTAAGCTTTTGATCTAGGATGCATCCTAAGACCTTTACCGATCTTATGGATTTTATTAAAGTATTATTACAAGTAATTTGCAAGTTACCCGTAATTACCTACAAATTCTATGGCGACCGTTTTATTATAATTAATTAAAAGATGGTTTTGTTTGCTCCATAAATCGAAATCACGCCACACAGCGTCTATTTTAGTTTTTAGTTTTTCTATTGTGACTACCGTCATAAGGATATCCCTTATATGCTGCGGTAAGTCATTTAATATTTAACTATTACTTATACAATATATTTATTTTGTAATAAGGTTTAGAACCAATTTATACAACATACAACCATATTACAATGTCAAGAATTAATTTTTTAAGATTTTAAAAACGTTTGAAATATTGAACGCCGTTGGTGAATAAAAAATAAGGGACAAAGGTTATCGACATGGGGTAAAAGCATTTTAAAAACTAAATTTTATAGTGTACTCTGCAGAGGCAATTGCAATAGTATATAAAATGCTCTATCGATTCGCCGACTTTCCAAAAAGGTCTTTGGGCCCACAAAACTGTTTTGTTTTCTATAACAATAAAGATTTTAGATTCGTTTAACCGGCCACGTAGGAACGTTCAGTGGCCGACGGATAAATTGCACCACACTCGTATTTTCTTTCTTCCTATAATTCAGCCTTTGTCCAGTGGCGCGTGAAAAGAAAAACCGATTTCTTTAAAAATAAAAAATATACTATCTATCGTCGCTGTAATATCAAAGTTCTATGCTATCTCTTTTACGGTTACACACTTAAAAAAATTATCAAATTTTAAATCAAAACTAACTTCGTATTAAATCCAGGTCCACACCAGATTAATTAAAAAAATTAACACTGCCTACTGATCAAATTAAATAGTCCGCGATTCTCATCTTATTCGAAACTGATTAAGTGAACTACTTAGGTACGTATTCGGGACCCAAATTAAACATAAAGGTTCCTATAAACATGGGTTCTATTCCCGGCCGTTACCGAATACAGGGGTAAACAATATTCAAACTAAAATTTTTATTGAATTACATAACAAGTAGGCTAGGTTTTATAGCTTTCAAAAATGCCACCGTTTACTTCTAAACATAAGTCAGCTCTCTGATGAGTAGCTGTCTGGGTCGCTCTATGAATGGATGAGGGTAGATTTCTTATAGTTGCTGCTGCATTTATTATTCGATCGAGTAGTGCATCTCTAGTTTTTACTTTACTTGAATATACCAATGATTTAAACCCCCCCCCCCCTCCCCCCCAAAAAAAAAACAATAATCCATAGGATTAAGGTCTGGCGATCTAGCTGTCCAATTATGCGGACCTCCTCGACCAATCCACCGGTTTGGAAAGTTATTGTTTAAAAAATTTCGTACTTGTAACCTGTAGTGTGCAGGGGCTCCATTATGCTGTAAATACATACAGTGAAAATTTTAGACATATTTCATGTACAGGGTTATCCAAGACTAGACAGGGCGATTTTTTGACTTTTCCTGTACTTTTATAAAAAAACTGAAATAGCCATCTTAAGTCATTTTCTCCCGCGAATTCGAATATCTTCAGCAAAAAACATTTGAACATCAAACAAAAGTACTAGGGGTCACTTTGATATTTTTTTAAATGGGATGCCGTATTTTTAATGAGCTTATCCGATTTCTCATATAAATTTCGATCTAAAATGTTGGATTTTTAATTCAAAAACGCCTTTTTTCTTCAGTTTTAAATTCGGAAAATGTTCGTCTACCGTACGATTAATACCTGATAGATGGATACCCGTTTCACCTGTTCACCCTTTAACCTGCTTTAAAGCGTCCGTCAGTTAGACAAAATAATCAAGTGTCAAATTTCTATATATTTTTCACGAATTAATTACAAATTTATTTTGTTTGATTAAAGTTATTCACTTTAGTTTATAGTTTTTCTAATATGTCATACTTTTTTTTATACGTAAGCAATAATAGATTTGCAAAAACTACTAAATTTGTAATTAATTCGTGAAAAATATATAGAAATTTGACACTTGATTATTTTGTCTAACTGACGGACACTTTAAAGCAGGTTAAAGGGTGAACAGGTGAAACGGGTATCCATCTATCAGGTATTAATCGTACGGTAGACGAACATTTTCTGAATTTAAAACTGAAGAAAAAAGGCGTTTTTGAATTAAAAATCCAACATTTTAGATCAAAATTTATATGAGAAATCGGATAAGCTCATAAAAAATACGGCATCCCATTTAAAAAAATATCAAAGTGACCCCTAGTACTTTTGTTTGATGTTCAATTGTTTTTTGCTGAAGATATTCGAATTCGCGGGAGAAAATGACTTAAGATGGCTATTTCAGTTTTTTTATAAAAGTACAGGAAAAGTCAAAAAATCGCCTTGTCTAGTCTTGGTTGGATAACCCTGTACAATATCCTATACCCATCTTCAACTGTTTCAGAAATATTAAGTGTTTTCAGATTTATTGCATTTCAGCGTGTCTTTTTACTGATATGAAATAAAAAAAGGTATAAATAGTTTTGTTTACTTACTTTTGTTTAAAACTCCTGACCTTAGCAAATTCTTCTGTCTTTATGACGTAGTTATCAGTGTTATAGTCGTTCGAATAACGTTAACTGCATATCAGAAAAATGGTTTATTTAAGAGAAATGCACAAAATAACAATTCTACAGCTGATTGGTTATGGATATAAAACACGGACACAAATGGAAGTTGCTCGCTTATTTTATGAAAAAGGGATTTATGATAATATGATCTCCAACTATTCCTGCCCAAACATTAACCTTTTCAGGATATTGCGTATGTTCTTCTCTAATCCAGTGAGGATTTTCCCTAGACCAGTAGCGGCAATTTTGACGATAGCATGACCGTGAAGTGTAAAGGTGCACTCATCAGAAAACAAAACATGTTCTAATTGGATCACATTGTTATCTAACATTGCCATCATTTGTTCACAAAAATACGTTCTTCTATCAAAATCGTCTTCCATGAGCTCATAAATAGGTATCATTTTATAGGGATATATTTTATTTTCTTGTAATGTTCGAATAATCGATGAATGGCTAGGCTAACATCGAACATTGGGGTTGTTCTTCGACTAGAAGTATGTGGGTTTTCCTTAAACTCAAGCATAATATCTAATTTGGTATCATCACTTATTGCCATGGCAGCTACTTTTTTTTATCTGTCGTACATTAAGTGGACTATTTTCTAATAGGTTTTGTAAGTGATTCTGTAGAAAATTTAAGTATACTGTCCTGTGAGATTACCGCCGATTATGAATGAACCGATTAATTTAAAATAGACCACACATTAACGCTGAATTTATGTTGCAACTTACGTTCTACAGTAGCGTAAAGATTTTCATACTACCATTTGTGTTATTGTGAAGATTATTAATACCATTACGAGTGAACTGTGCTTCATCAGTGAACAGAACATACTTATATAGTCTTCGATTTGCATTAATCCAATTGCAGAATTGCATCCTTAACGCAAAATCACCATCTTGCAAATGTTGAACTCATTGTAAGTGATATGGGTACAAACAATCAATGTGAAGATCCCTCTAAGCAGAGAAGCAGACGTTTATGTAATATGATAAGTATTGGCAATGCGCTTGGCCTTGTCGCTTAGATCATTTTCGACGGCGTTAAGGATAGCCTATTCTAGTTCAACATCGAGACCCGACTGCCGTTCAGATACAATTCTCGCACTTGGAGACATACCAGATTCTCCAGCAGTAGTAAAAACTTGTTGAAAAATACCTTTCATCTGGTACTCTCCGATTCGGAAATCGACGCTCGTACTCGGCGACTGCAAGATTTGAGCTACGGTTGCAGAAGCCATAAACGAATATTATACAGTGAGGACCTAAAGTCCGCCCCCCCCCTCTAACTTCTTAACCGTTCGGTATATTTTAATGACATTTTGAACGACAATATTTGAGCAAGTCTTGCACTTTTTGACATACCAATGACAGCTTTAAATGTCAAGATGACAGCTGGGTCCGCTTTTGGAATATATTTTTACATTTTTAAATTTCACATAAAATTATAATTATTTTTTATTAAATGCATTATTAGTCTATACTTCATAGTTTCCGAGATATTGACTCTCGAAAAGTGACATTTTTGAACTTTGACAGCTTATAACCTTCTAACAGTACGTCTTAGAGCAAAACGGCTTACATATCACTATCTTCAATTTTTATTATCTTCTCAAAAAAATCAACTTTCAGTTAAACCGGAACAACTATATTTCCTGCTTTCGAGTTACATCCGGTTTAACCGGAAGTTGATTTTTTTGGGAAGATAATAAAAATTGAAGATAGGGACATGTAAGCCGTTTTGCTCTAAGACGTACTGTGAGAAGGTTATAAGCTGTCAAAGTTCAAAAATGTCACTTTTCGAGAGTCAATATCTCGGAAACTATGAAGTATAGACTAATAATGCATTTAATAAAAAATAATTATAATTTTATGTGGAATTTAAAAATGTAAAAATATACAGGGTGTTCCATTTAAAAAAATATTCCAAAAGCGGACCCAGCTGTCATCTTGACATTTAAAGCTGTCATTGGTATGTCAAAAAGTGCAAGACTTGCTCAAATATTATCGTTCAAAATGTCATTAAAATATACCGAACGGTTTAGAAGTTAGAGGGGGGGGACGGACTTTAGGTCCTCACTGTATACTTAGGTAGAGTTCGCATTAGTGATATGTTTTACTTGCCAACACCCCCAATTAAAAAATTTCACATCAGCTGTTTAATTACAACCAGTACAAGAATGTGTGAAGGTTAGAGCAGAGCAGTGTTGATTTTGTTAGAATTGCGGTAAGAAATTCAATTTATTGTTTTTTTTTCATAATATTAATGCATTCTAGAGTAAGACGTAGACTATTAAATATAGATTTTTGCTAAATATTTGAACATGATAATAAGTATGGTTCTGGCGCAACAAGTTCCTGTGTACATTTTAGTTACGTTTGTTGGTTAGGTTTTTAAAGCCAATTTTTTTATATTTGTTGCTAGGCACATAAGAGTACGCACCCAAAGAGTACGCACGCGTACTCTTAGCTTTTATTTTTTATAAAGGTATAATTGTTTTCGTTGTTTTAAAGAGTTTTTCCGATAAATTTGTGAACATGGAAAAATATAAAAGGAAGAGTAAGAGGGAGTTAAAATTTATACAAAAAATCTTAAATTAAGCAGCTGAACGAATAGCAAATGGAGAGAGCAAAAGGTCGGTTGCAAAGTCTCTAAACCTCAATAAATGTACCCTGAGGATTTAGTACCTCTGGTCACCTTGAAAACAAAAAACTTACAAGAAAGACATGAAGATAGAACTCCTACTCAAAGCCCTTACCTTAGCCAGAATGGGTAGAATGTCATTGGGAGAGTTGGAAACGTATCCAGAATTCCAGTTTTGGATGAAAACCCCCTCTCTATACTATGACCCTGGCCCTTCATGTTCACACTGCGATCCTGGCCCCCTGTTCGAAAGTAATGCCAAAAATATGATCATGCCTTTACCAAAAGCCAAACATCCGCAAATACGAAGGTAAAAGTCTAAAAAATCCGAAATTCTTTCGTCCACTCCCTATAAGGATCAAGTTATAGCTGAACAAGGAGAAAAGACTAAAAAGCCAGGTGGAAAGAGAAATGTTTTTAGTTCTCGGAAAACTCAGCTACCTAAAAAAAATACGTTGTCATCTCAAAAAAAAACTTACAAGGAGAGGACAATACAATTTGTCCTGGATGCAATGAGCATTTTAGCTCATCAGTCTGGATACAATGCATTAATAATTGTGGAAACTGCTGGCATGAGGACTGCACAAGCTACGTGGGGATAAATGATTTTGCTTGCGATTTGTGCGAAGGTTAGCCTATTGTTCTTAAACTGTTAGGTTAATATATTTATAGTTTTTAACGCACACTGTTAGGCATATAGGTCGCGTTCTCTTGGGACACCAGTCATCAAAGAGTACGCATTTTCGATTTTTTTATTTTTAATATATAACTTTGAGAAACGTTTTTAGTTTGCCAATATACGATATTTTTCTATGATATTGTTTTATATATAACACACCAGTTTTTGGTATTGATAAATCATTTGAAGTAAAAGTTTGTGTTTTATTTATTCCAATAAATTAGGTGCGTACTCTTGGGCGATGCTACCCTAAGCATTTTCAAGATGAGAGAATGTCGCATGCATAATGAAATTAATCTAATGTTTGAATTGTTAGAAAATACAAATAATGCTAAACACTGATTTGACAGTAACCATTTTTATTCTTATTAATACCTAATGGGGTTACTATTGCTAAGCAACAGTGCAAAGGCAATAGAACATACTTTTTGTTATAAATGTATTAATAATAGTTTAAATTTGAATATTGTTTACCCCTGTATTTGGGTGATTGCAGGGAATGGGACACATGTTTATAGGAACTTTTATGTTTATTTTGGCTCTCCGAATACGTACCTAAAATATTGACATTTCCTCCTGAATCACCCTGTATATATTTTTTAATCATCAATTTATTAACAATATATTGACTTTCCAATATTCTGTAATTAATTCTAAACCACGTTTGTCAAAAGATTTTTTTTTAAATCATTACAGTTTTTTTTACGAAATCTTAAATTTTCGTTTAATTCTTAGCCTAATTAATAAATTCGTCTCAGTCGTCCACTAAACGCTACATTCGAAAACGCGATATCGGCCAATGGAACAGTTAGAAAATGAAAATTCCTAAAAATGCGGGTAGCTACGGAATCCTCTTAATGTAAGAATCATTAATGATTACATTTTAATCAATTTATATTTATCAATAATGATAATATTGGCTTCGATGTGTAATAATGTAATCATTTTTTATTTAATCTTAAATTATTTTTGATTCAATTTAAGAAGCCTATATGATTCCTTAACCTATACTTATGTATAAGCTGAAGGATAGGATAAATCAGTTCTAAAGGCGTTGCCTGTCGAAGTTGACGGAACGCATAACACACAAAACAGCTTCTCTCCAAAATGTCTGATGAGGGTGTCAGTTTTGATGGGCGCTAGAAAGAGAAAAACATTAAAAAAACGTTTTTATTTTGTTGTAAGATAAGAGTATGTTTCTGATGGGTTGTGAAAAAGGAAACTTTACCTTGTAGACTGTTTTTTTGTGAAAATATTTATTTTTATTTTATTAGACAAATTGGGTAAGCTGGCAATTTGACAAACACTGGCAAAAGCAACCCATAAACATACAAATTTAAGATGAAAAACCGGAAGCTTTTCTGCAGTAGCAGTACTGTAAAACTCGCCTTTAGTGTTTTTACAACCATTTACTTGCTTATGTTACATTCGAAGACAAAATGAACCGGCACCGTGCGTTCAAACCCAACGACTGACTGCCTCTGTTAACCCGCCACAGCAAAATTATAGGATGGTACTTCCTTCTGATTAAACTGTTGCATATGACGCCTGCTTCAGAAGCTTCCAAGGCATTTTAAAATCCCTCAAATCAAACATGATTTAAAACGTTGGCATATTTTAAACAAATGATCTGTATAGATTTAAAGAAAAAATATTATTTTTTTATGTAAATAACAGTACATCATTCAACTGATTTTCGATTTAATTAAAATTTAGGTCAAAAATCTCATCAGAGTATTTAAATCAGATTATTAACTAACTTTTGTATTGTGTACCTACTATCGATTTGTTCTCGTGGATTAGTCGCACCGACGGGTTTGTCGAAAGCTTATCCATCCATTACCGTAAATAAGAACAATCTGGTTTTACGTCTGTCTGTTTTGCTGCCTTTTTTTTAGAGACATTTAAGAACAAATAGTTAGGAAGTCTTATCTCGAATGTCAATTTCAGGTTAGCACAATATCATGATACAAATTAATTATAATCCTACCAGCTTCAATGTTTATTTAATGCTGTTTGTTGACACACTCAATGCGATCAAATTAAGGTCACCCCTCTTGGAAATGAAAGAAAAACAAATTTTACTGTACTCGTATCGAATTTATTAAATTGTGCTGACCAATAATAGTGAATTACCATAAAACTTACAGAAAAACAAGAGATCACTCTAAGGCCATAAAAGTGCTTTGATGATTAATAATTGGGTCTAGAAGAGGCTTGATATTATCAATGGTACAAAAAAAAAGTTGCATAAATGGTTTTTAAACAGTCATAGTATTGCCCCCTACCTTTTGTCACAAAGGTTTGAAATAAAAAATTTTATGACAAAATTGACCAAGAGAAATTGTTGAAAATTATTTGCAAGTTCTTAAATTTACGCCCAGAGGGCGTTAAACATATGACTAAAAAGATTATCGAGTTTTTATCAATAATATGCCAAATAAAGTTATAAAAAAAATTAACCGTTTTATTCTTTAAAATATAGGTGAACTTCATTTCAAAAATTCACAAATTTGACAAACTTGATCTTGTTTGAAAGAGTTTATCCTATAGTAACATTTAAAATGAAACCATTGCGAAAAAGACAAAAACCTATAGTATTATGAAAATATGCAGATTAAGGTTGTTAGGCAAGTTTCTATAAATCCAATGATGCGTCTTCTTGTTCCTATATGGTTATGTAAATTATGTCGCATAGAGTGACGTTAAACCACATCTTTTTACCGAGGGACTTGAACTTGAAAACCAAAGAGACTTACAAGGAAATCAAATGTAAACGAAGAACTTCTACACTTCCATCAGGATGGTACCCACCATGCTGCTGTGGCAAGAGAGTGTTTTGACCAAAATTATGCAAATCAGTGGATTGGCAGAAGAGATACAATTGAGTGGCCGTCAAAATTACCTGATCTTACCCCTATAGCCTTTTTTGGGATTACATTAAATTAAATCACAAGTTTACAAAATCAGTCGGCTTCTCTGGAAGAATTGCGTCAAATGGGAAACTTTTTAATTATTAACTCTACGAAAAAAAGTGCCTCTTCTTAAAATGTCCTGCTTGGTGAGAAAATAAATTTGCACAAGAATATTTATACAGGGTGTTTCATTAAGGGTGGCCACCGGCCATATCTCGAAAACTACTAAGTATAGAAACTTGGGGGAAAAAAATTAGGATTAAAGCGGTCATGAGAAAATTCTGGAAATTAAGTTTAAGTTCCTCATTTCGTCGCAAGGGGGCACAATTAAAAATATTTTTTTTATATTCTAAATTTCTCCGAAAATTCCCATATTAAGGTATACCCAACTCTGATTACATCATTAGAAAGCTTAGACAATTCTGCATCATTTTGGTTTAAGGCTCATTGGCGTACCGACCTTGCTAAGAGTGGGGAAAGCTATTTTGAAAGTGTAAACATTAAAATCGCTATAACTTTCAAACGCCTTTTGCGATTTTACTAAATTTAAGCTTGTTTGGAAAAGAAAGTTAAGCAAAAAAGTTAAACTTTTGGCCTAGTAGATAGTGAGAAAATAGTAACTTTTTGCACGATCGTAGAAAAAATATTTTTTTGTCGTGGAATACTTCGTGTAAAGCTATAAAAACAATAATTTTTTCGATTAAAGTGTAAAAAATTATTGTTTTGGCAATAACTCTAAAACGAACAAAGATATTAAACTGCGGTCTTCACATTTTTTCTTGCAAATTTAATCTAATTTCCGATTATGATGTCATAGTTATACCGTATGATTTGAGTTTTCGGGGTAAAATCAAAAAACTATTATTATTACAAATTGCGCCCTCTAGCAATTTTATTATAAACTATTGTGTACCATTGGATATGGAAATTGAAGATACTTAACTTTCTCTTCCAAACAAGCTTAAATTTAGTAAAATCGCATAAGGCGTTTAGAAGTTACAGCGAATTTAATGTTTACACTTTCAAAATATCTTCCCCCCACTCTTAGCAAGGTCGGTACGCCAATGAGCCTTAAACCAAAATGATGCAGAATTGTCTAAGCTTTCTAATGATGTAATCAGAGTTATACCTTAATATGGGAATTTTCGGAGAAATTTAGAATTAAAAAAAAATATTTTCAATTGTGCCCCCTTGCGGCGAAATGAGGAACTTAAAGATAATTTTCAGAATTTTTTCATGACCGCTTTAATCATTATTTTTTCCCCCCGTTTCTATGCTTTGTAGTTTCCGAGATATGGCCGGTGGCCACCCTTAATGAAACACTCTGTATAAATATTCTGTTGCAAATTTATTTTCTCACCAAGCAGGACTTTTTAGGAAGAGGCACTTTTTTTCGTAGAGTTAATAATTAAAAAGTTTCCCATTTGGTAAGAACTTCCAAAATATATATTTTTTTTTTGAATATTAACATTTTAAGTATTATTTTGACTTACCTTTTATTTTAATTAGTTATATTTAACAATTATTACATTTTTAAATGTTGTTATTAGTAGAGAATCCCTCATGAACAGGTGTTTTGGGGATTTTATTTGGAATAAATAAATAAATAATAAAATCAACAATTTGAGTGGTTTTGAGTCAACTCGGCCATAATAAAAATTGGTGTTTTTATTAGTGCACTGATAAATATGATGATTTCCCAAAAAAAAGAACGCAACACGTCAATATTTACCTCACAATCCCCGAGTAAAAAATAATCATCTATTTTATTCATTAAAAATGTCGGTTATAGTTGGTGACGTCAGTCGACTTAAAGGCTTTCCTTTACTACACCACTGCTTTAAAGCTACGACCAGTGAGACCTAAGAAATAAAGTGGACAGCTTTAACGACCGTCAAATAAATGGCCGCGGTTGCGGGGTTGGTCCCACTGGCCTGGCTTGACCGCAGACCGCGTCTCCAAGTTGTGTTGTTGAGGGTTGACCAGATATACTTGCTTTTTGTTTGTTGTCCTATAGTTTGATAATAATGTGCCTCTTGATGTATGATTTAGTGTATCTATAGTGTGACCAGTAAAGTCCGCATCATATGGGATTTTTTTTTATTAATAACTTTATTCGAAATTGGACTTGGGCATCAAGTTCTGCTTCGATTGATGAAAATTAAGCAAAAAAATAGTAGTCACGAGATTCGCATTATCTGTCAAATTTTAATTTTTTCCAAAAAATAATTCAAGATTTCTTAAAGTATCGAAAAAAGTTATTGGAATTTTTTTTTAATGCAGTTTCTACCCCATTTTTTACCCATATATTGTAAATTGCACCACTTTTGCAAAATAAGGCTCGACGCAACCTACATAAAACTTCTTAGTTTTGACAATGCTTTATTTCAGATACATTTTCTTTAAAGTAGCGCCATATTAAATGTGTGTTTTTCTACAAAATCAAAATTGGGCCATTAAAATTTGGTCGCACGTGATGCAAAATTTATTTGTTTTTAACCCTGTATAAGGTAACTTTATAACATAAGTATTGTTGAAAACGTAGTTTCTGTCTGAAAGTAATTCACCTTAATATTAAGACCAAAAAAAACACAGTGTCATCAGTAAAATATTCACTAAGTGGAAAATAAATTTTAGTGGTGGGTAAAAAATCAAAATTATCTTATGCAGCTGAAATTATGCATGTGTACCGAATGTACAAGGATCACACAACGTATTCCGTCCAATTTTAAATCTCATATCGCTAAAATAACTTTAGAATCTCGTGGTGAAAATGGGTCAATAAATCAAAAAATTACAGTATGCAAAATAATTTTTGTTGTCCAGAGGCTACTATGATAAAAAATAGTATTACCAACATAAAATTTAGACATAAAAATTTACAAAATTTGAAGGATTTATTTTCTTTTTAAAATGTATTTTTCTTGATTATAAAAGGTGAAATAGAAAAAAATGTATAAAGCACATGTTTCATAAGGCGTTTTAGCGCCCGTGTCAATAAAAAAATAGACGCGGGCGCTAAAACCGCTTCTTATGAAACTCGTACTTTAATATACTATTACAGACGAGTATCATTGTCAATTGCAATAATTACTTTGTTTATCATGGCCTACAATAATCAATGCTTGATATTTCGAGGATCTTGCGAAAACCCGTAAATAAGTATACAACTAATCTAGTTAGGCATAGGGACACATTATATGGATAGATAGAAAATGTTCTCGCCTATCCATTTAATGCACCAGCAACGTGACATCGTATTAACAAAAAATGAATTTTTTAAAATTTTATCATAAAGATCAATTGTTTTTTTTTTTCAGTTCCCTGTATCTATAATTCTATTTTTCGACGATTCATTATCGAGCACCATAATATTTAATTCCCCAACTGAAATTTGGAGTTTCCTTCTTTTATTTTATGGGACACGCCGTTAGAGGTCAAAATTTGAGAAACACAATTTTTTTCTCGGGCACGGATAGAGTAAAATAAGAAAAACTTGTTTTATAAAAGTTATTGGAAATAAAGGAAGGAATAAGAAAAATATATTATACTGTGTATTCTATTTAAGATTGTGATAACTTCCGGTATAACTGAAAGTCGCATAAGGTGGTTGTTACTTCATTTGAAGAGAGCGTCTCTCAAAACCCCATTATCCAAATTTGCAGGATTCAAATTGCATTACTTTGCGAAATATTTTAATGGACAGTCACCGTGATACACCCTGTTGATATCATCCGGAAACATTGAAAATAAACACGGAAACGTGAAAATTAAGTTTAAAAGTAAAAAAACATCAAAATAATAAATTTTTAGAATTCACTTACATTACAGCAGAATAGTCCATAGACAGTTAAGTACTAGAGGGGTACTTTTCACTGCTTGATCTAATTTAAAAATATAGTATTAAAAATAATTTAAAAACCACATATTATTCTATTATTTAGGGGGTTGCTCTCCTGAATATACAATGACAAGGCAACGCCGATAAATCATGATAATACTGAAACTAGATAAGCAACCCAAATTAACTTTATAAATTTAAAACAAAGAAAAAGATTTTATAGCCAAAACGTCGACAAAAAAGGCCAATCCCACTCAAGGTCCTTGATAAATGATTGCAGGCAATTTTGCAAAGGATTTATGAGCGAAAAGTACCTATATTTATTACCTAAGAGATGATGCACTGGCTATGCTTTAGTCTATCAGCAATAATGTTTTAAGATATTAATAGACGATATTTACAATCTAAACACTGTATATAAGAATTTCTTTTCTCCACAATTTTAGCAAGTTGTAACCTCATATTTCTGTATGGACTTTTTAGATTTTAGATTTATTTTTTATCAATTGCGATTGGTTGCACAATTTCAAAGAATATAATTCTCATTTACTTCTCCAAAGTGACATCATTTAAAGTGATATGATATACATTTTCTTGTTGTTTACATTGATTAATATTTTTCCAATTTTTACATATATGCGGGGCCACATCAACTCTTGGTCGGCTACTGATTCAGATTGCAGTACTAGTACTACTTAGTAGTAGTGTATTTTAATATCTAACTGAAACTTTAAACTGTATTCTATTATCTAACTGTATTAGATGAAATACAACCTTATTGTTTAAGGATTTTTCAGGTGGTTAGAAAAGCCATAACCGTAAACCGTTAGAATCTTTAGAAATTCATAAACTCAAAAATTCCGACCCATTGTTGAATGATCAACTATACTTACATAAATCCCCATTATTAAATGTTAGGTTTCACTTCATTTAAATAATTATTGTTAATATAGGTAGGATAATTTTATATTGTTATAGCTTAAGAACTTTAGTATGTTAGTACTCATCTGAAGAAGGTAACAGCCACCTTGAAAGAAGCCGTGAAACAGAAACATCGACAACACTGCTTGAAGATCTTTGTGTCACGTGACTTTTTTGAGGTTAGCTATGGCATAGTACGTAATTTACGCGCGAAATAGGTGTAGGTGTCGTATTAATTTGTATTTTTATACGGTTTTCGATTGCTAAGAACCTCTACAAAATACTGATGAAAGTTTTTGGTGCGGGTCTGCTCTAATAGCATTAATAAAGTGAAAAATCCAACATCCTGTCCGGCCTGGCGTTTTTTTTACAGGTCTTATAAATGGCGGCAGAATTTTATTTGTTTTAATTTAAAAGTTGTGTTTTTTGTATTCTAGTTAGCTCTTTGGGATAAACTTTATTGTTTTGTGGCTACAGTTAATTTATTAAATATAATTAGTGTTTATTTAACTTGAAGGTATACTTATGTGAATTAGTTTAAAAATATCAGTAGTAGAGATAGTTCATAAGTAGGTAGGATACCTCAAGATACCTAGGTACTTAGGTAAGTACTATTTTTTTCTTTTAGTTTGTTTATTTATCAACGTGTCAAGCCCCTGCTGTATTCCTGGGTGTAACTCTAACTATAAAAGTGTTTTAAAAGCAGGTGAAGAGAGTTTAATATATTTTTATAGTTTAGATTTGACCAATGACTGTATAAATATTGTTAATCAGGTTTCAGTGGACATTGATATAAAGGTAAAGTTTTTTTTAAAAGGTAATGAATTGGCTTACAATGATTTGAAATAGATTTTACCCTTTGAAAGAATAAGAACTCGCCCGTTGCCGCGCGTCATAATAATAGCTTGTGAATCCGCAACTCCCAGCTGATGCGGTGTTGCCCGATGTCACTTCATGGCTTCTTTTCAAGGTGGTTGTGGTACTGTGTTACCGAAACAGCTGTCACGTTTTTATGACAAAATTAGTGGAAATCTGAAAACCTATTTGCGCTTTAGATTTTTACGTTTATTATGGATTTTCATCAAGTACGGGCCTCTTAAATCGTATGAATGTAATTAAAACTAGTTTTTAGCATAGACATTTACCTTTAGATACATCCAGCTTATCTCCTGCGCAAACAAAAGTTACGTTTTATGGGTGAAAAAATAAGTCCGGGCGCACGGCTCGCCGGTCAGCTTCCTTTCCTCCCAGCAGCATCGGGCATGCGCACAAACCTCTTGTTATCGGCCTGTCCTTCTTAAGCGACATGCTCAAAAGACAGAACCGGCTCGACGCCATTTTTGTTGTGTTTTGAAGTTTCACTGTGGATTCCTTGTTGTTCATTGTGGGTGTTTTGAACAAACCCGAACAAACCCGTGTAAATTTACGGATTTCTAGTTTTTGTGTAGTTTAGTGAATATAAACAATGACTATAGTAAGAACCGTTGTATGATTTTATTATGCCCTAGGGTTAAAATACCGGGTATTTCGTATTTTCAGTTAGTATGGAGTAGTGATGTATATTATATAACTTTATTTTATTATGATCAATTTAAACACATCAAACTAGGGCTAGACTACACAAACAAGGTATGAAAATAAAGAGAAACACACCAAAACAGATTATCCCGATGCATGTTTTGGTATATTTTATTTGCAGCCCTGCAATCTAATTAGGCAATGTATTGCTTCAAAAAGTTTAAAAGACACTTTTCTCTATACGTATATTATAAAAGAAAAAATGTAAATACCTAGGTAGTTTATAATAATCCACTGGTCAAGTTCTCGGGTTTACACGTACCCAAGTTTTACCAAAGTATAAAAATCAATACCAGTAATATACCAACTAATATTTGACTTGACAGCGGCGCACCCAGGATTTTATGTTAGGGGGGGCCCGCCAACCAGTGCTGGAAGCAAATATTTTAATAAACTTTTAAGTTACGCATTTTTCTAGAACTTTGGAGCTTTTTTAACAGGTACTCTTGCAGGGAAGATCGCAATAGCCTAGTCATGGGAGTCGTTAAACGGTTTCTTAGGGGGGGGGGCATTGGCGGCTTGTGACTTGTTAACTTGGGGGTGTACTAAAAGCCTGCTGTAGGCGAAATGCGCCGCAGGCGAAATTTTTTTAAGACCACGCCCAAATTTGGTCAATAATTATTATAGTAAATATTTTATAAATTTATGATTACCTTCTTATTCTATTGAAAATGAAATAAGATAAAAAATAAAAAGGCTAATTTATTTTTCATTAGTGGGTACATTGTTTAAAAGTAAAGTTCATTCATCTGTTTTTATTTGCAGCAAACTTATCAATAACAATAAAGTCCCTAGATTTACACTTTGTGGTATGTATCAAGTTAATTTCGAGAGTTTAGGTCTTCCCTTAATTTTAATTTCAATTTTTTGCTCAATACTTAATGAGCTAAAATTGTTTCTCAATCATTTATAGTCGTTTTGGCATTAAAACTGTTTATTTTTATTAAAATAAGTCTTTACTACCCCAAAATAATAACAAAAATATAAAGGAAAACTCGAAATAATAAATTCATACATTCAATCAAACCATATTAAACCTCAATAAGTCAACTTTTGTCAAAAAGTCAACTTCCAGGGGGGGGGGGGAATGCCCCACCTGGCCTCCCTCAAACGAGGCCCTTGAGGTAAATCTAAGAAAATTTACTTTTTAAAATACTTATCCACTTTCATAATTTTTCATTTCATTGGGGGTTTTGGGGGGGCCAAGGCCCCCTTTGGTACGCTACTGTGACTTGAGGTTCCGTACGCGATAACATCGAACATTAATTATTTTGCTGGTTTTGTTTGTTTTTTATATTTGATTTTATAAGTTTTATAGTTTATTTGACTTGTTCTCTTCCATTTTTGAACTAAAAATACAACAACGAATCATTTTTAACAAGTTTTAGAAACATACCGTTATAAACAATTTTCTATCCTCAAAATCTGATAAAGTGAATCATCAAAATGAACAAGATGACCTGTTGAAGGTAAATAAAAACAATAAGATTCGTTTGTGCCATGGTACTGAGCACGGTTCTGACGCCGCGAAAGGTTTAGGAGTCGATCAGCGACGGTCGCACCTGTGGTTCTTTCTTTAGCTAATAGGAAGAACCCGTGGTACGGCAAGACCCGATGTTGCGCACGCCGACATATTCCTGCGATCGGTTGTAAGCGACCGCAACCGCACAGTTAGTAGAGTATTAGTTCGAAACACCTGTACACGCTAGTATGTGATTGAATATTGAATCCTGGCTAATATTGGTAAATGCATGTTGCCAAAGACTGAGGTTTGCAACTACTAAAAAGCCAGAGATTACTATCTTATTTCCCAACTTGATCAAAAATTGAGAAGAAATTCCAATTTTTTGGCAAGAATTTGTGGCAAATTTTAGCTGTACATGTAAAAATAAATTGAAGGTCAACTTTTACAATTTTTTGAGCAAGAACTTAAAATTTTAAGCCCGAACCTGTCGATTTTTCCATTTGTCAAATGATAATGTTGTAGTGCGCATGTCTAATCGTGTGTAGTTTTGTTTACATGCGCGAGGTCATAAATTTGCCACTTTCGTGATTATTGTTTGCTTATCTAAAGGTAAATAGCTATGGTTTTTAGCGATCACTTTTGGACGGCCATAGCTCCCTTTTTAAGGACATACATTCATTTTAACTTTTTTTTGTGTTTTTATACAGTGTCACCATTAAAGTCCGCACCATATGGAACTTTTTTTTATTAATGAGGTTAGTTAAAATTAAATATCAGCAATCGTTTTTGCTTCAAATTAGACTAAAAATTATATATTCAATTGTCACCATCTGTCATTCGGTATCTATCAAAAATGACATTTTTGTCAAAAAATGCTGAAAAATGGCATTGTTTTACCGAATTTCAAAAAATGTTATTAGAAAAAGTTGTTTCTAGTACAATTTTAGGCCTAAATACAAAGTTTCAGATGTCTAGCGCAAAGTTGAATTTTTTGCCATTTTTTCAAAGTAACTTTTTTTTTATATAATGTAAGTTGGCTTAATAGATTTTAAACTATTTGTTTATACCTTACTTAATATTTTATTTAGTTTGTATGCTTATTTTTTCACTAGAATACCATTTTTTTTCGAAATATAGAATTAGAGGCAAAAAAAAAAATTACACGGGTGGTGCAAAGTTATCATAATTTTAAAATTTTAACAGATAGACGTCATATGTTCTATTTTTTTGATAGTACATACACGTAAAAAGTTTAAAAACTTATAATTAAATTCCCAGATATTAAATTAGTTCACAAATTTCAAATGACGAATTATATTATTTAATATTTCATAAAAATGTTATTTTATACTAAATATAATTTATTATAACTATCATTATTATAGGAGCAAGGAACGTTAATAATAATTTTAAATAGGTAACACAAAAGCAATATAAATTTCACATTTCAGTGTGACGTCCTCCTAATAATGATAGTTATAATAAATTATATTTAGTATAAAATAACATTTTTATGAAATATTAAATAATATAATTTGTCATTTGAAATTTGTGACCTAATCTGATATCTGGGAATTTAATTATAAGTTTTATGAACTTTTTACGTGTATGTACTATCAAAAAAATAGAACATATGACGTCTATCTGTTAAAATTTTTAAATTATGATAACTTTGCACCACCCGTGTAATTTTTTTTTTTTGCCTCTAATTCTATATTTCGAAAAAAAATGGTATTCTAGTGAAAAAATAAGCATACAAACCTAATGAAATATTAAGTATGGTATAAACAAATAGTTTAAAATCTATTAAGCCAACTTACATTATATAAAAAAAAAGTTACTTTGAAAAAATGGCAAAAATTCAACTTTGCGCTAGAGAACTTTGTATTTAGGCCTAAAATTGTACTAGAAACAACTTTTTCTAATAAGATTTTTTGAAATTCGGTAAAACAATGCAATTTTTCAGCATTTTTGACAGATACCGAATGACAGATGGTGACAATTGAATATATAATTTTTAGTCTAATTTGAAGCAAAAACGATTGCTGATATTTAATTTTAACTAACCTCATTAATAAAAAAAAGTTCCATATGGTGCGGACTTTAATGATGACACTGTATATAGAAACTTCCCGTATCAAATTTTCGGACCCGCTGTATAGCGTCGCTAGGTTTAAGAAAATTTAGCGCATGTCTAACCATGATTTTCTGAAATAATTAAAAATGTTGTTAGGTTTTTATAAATTATTCTAGAAATAGGTTTACCATTAAATAATAAGTTTACGATTATATACTTTATATAAGTATTAAGTATTTGCGTGGCTTAACTGAGTGAATGTGTGCACACACAGACTTTTAGTCCATAGTGCATACATAGCACTAAAATTTTTTTCTGCTACCTAATAATTGGTACAATGTATTGTAATAAATTTAATGCAAATAAATAAATTTAATTAAAATTATGTGTATGTACTTTGTTTATAATTAAAAAAAGGCTTCGTTTTACTATATGAAGACGTTGAAAGAAATGCTACATTCTCATACGGGTATTTTGTTCCTATCTGTAACCCAAAATTATTAGTGGTACAGAATAATACCTGTAAATTAATTAAGTTTTCAAATGTTTAAAAAGAAAGCCTTAAAAACATTTGTTAAATTAGTGATAATCAAAATGAGAGAATTCTGTTGTTCTCGCCCATTTCCTTTACGATAATTGCTGTATTATGGTATTTTGGTTTTCTTCTCGAACTACCGCTTGTAATGAAACTAAACTGCTAGTGTTTTAATGAAACCGTTACAGAAACTTTAAGCCTCTGTGTTGTAGAGAGATATTAGTTTGTATTTCTCTAGTACTCTAGTAATTATCGCCTAGAATAGATTATTTCCGTCTAGAGGCGACAATAAAATGGCGTGCAAGCTACAGTCCATTTATTTTAAAAAAACTAATTTAATATTCGGATATGTATATACAGGGTGAGTTTTTTAAAGTGTTACAAGGTGATATCTCGAAAACAGTTCAAAATATTTTCTTGAAATTTTAGTGGGGGAATGGGGAGATGGGGGGACATATTTAAACATATTTTTGACGCCTACTCCCCTTCCCCATTTTGAGGGGGGGGGGGTAACTTTGGAATTTTAAATGAGACAATGTACTTTTTTTTGGTAAATACGAACCTACGTAAAAAACTACGTACGAATACAAAAAATGTTTTGATTTGCTCCCCTGATTACGAATTTCTTTTAAAAACCAATTACCCCAATTATTAAACCAAAACATAAGTTCTGACATGTGGTTTCAATAGGACGAAGATTCACCGCATTATGTGATACAGGCCCGTAATCAGTTGAACGAACTGTTTGAAAGCAGGTGGATAAGTCGAGCTGGTTCGGTAAACGGCCTGCTAGGTCCCCGGATTTGACCCCCCTTGACTTTTTCCTTTATTTATTTTTTTATTTTATAAAAGATAAAGTGATGGCGGCTACACCTATACAACTTTAGATGATATGAAATACCGAATCCGCATTGCATGCTTATTAGTGAGACAAAATATTACAACGGGTACGATATTTATTCTGAAAAAAAGTGACAAAGTGTTTGGAAGTTGAAGGGAGACATTTTGAACATCTTCTGAAGCGTGACAGACGATAAATAAGTTGAAATTAAATAGTAAAGTATTTTTTGTGTTTTATAACCTAATAAATCATAATTTCGTAAACAGAGGAGCAAATCAAAAGATTTTTTGTATACGTACGTAGTTTTTTACGTAGGTTCGTATTTACCAAAAAGAATTACATTTTCTCATTTAAAATTCCAAAGTTCCACCCCTCAAAATGGGGAAAGGGGGTGGACATCAAAAATATGTCCCCCATCTCCCCATTCCCTCACTAAAATGTCAAAAAAATATTTTGAACCGTTTTCGAGATATTGCCTTGTAACACTTTAAAAAACTCACCCTGTATAACTAGTATTAAAAGTAAATTCCTTCATATTATTTATTTTTACCCAGCGTTACTTTTATTTTTATGGATTTACCTTCTTTATTTCCTATACGAACTAATCCGTTTCTGTAAGTGTACATTGTTAATCAGAAAGAATAATACCTTTTTATTCTAAATAGAATTTTTGGAGATTTAAATATTAATATAGGAAAACGAAGCTATGCCTCAAAAAATTACCTCGTCGGACTTTCCTTGTCTTTATTTGGTTACTTAACACAACTATTCTATTAGTTAGTATCTCTAACCGTTTTAAGATCTAAACCAGAATTATAATTGTACCCAGTACACGTACGTTAAAAAGACGTTTAAAAAGGGAAACACCAAATCATTACAGCGTATATTCATTACGTAATTTCAACTCATTCATTTGAAATGTCGCAGCTGTACATGTTTTAAGTAACATGCTAGTACAAACGTTTGGAATCAGTACCTATGTAACAGACATATTTATTTGAAGGTTGGAGACAATGATGTTTCTTGAATGATGAAAGAGTTTTGTACTTCCATTGTCTTTATTTGTTTTAAATCACAACGTTTCAACTGGTAAGTATCTCCAGTCGTCTTTAGGTGAATACTCATTCATCAGTATTCACCTGGTCAAAAACAAATAAACTTTGCATCACATGCGACCAAATTTTAATAGCCCAATTTTGAATTTGTAGAAAAACACACATTTAATATGGCGCTACTTTAAAGAAAATGTATCTGAAATAAAGCATTGTCAAAACTAAGAAGTTTTATGTAGGCTGCGTTGAGTCTTATTTTGCAAAAGTGGTGCAATTTACAAAATATAGGTAAAAAATCAAAATTATCTTATGTAGCTGAAATTTTGCATGCGGGCTAGAAACTGCATTTAAAACAACTTTTTCTTCTAACTTTTTTCGATATTTTCAGAAATAACCCCACTTTTGAATTATTTTTTGAAAAAAATTAAAATTTGACAGATAATGCGACACACGTAACTACTACTTTTTTGCTTAATTTTCATCTCGATCGAAGCAGAACTTGATGCCAAAGTCAAATTTCGAATAAAGCAATTAATTAAAAAAAATCCCATATGATGCGTACTTTATTGGTGACACTGTATACTAGTGTATACGTATGTAAAAGCACTGCTCACTATCTCGACAGATGAGTGCGAACTCTGCCCTTGATGGAAAATGTTTTAAACATCTTTGATCTCTGAGACTTACTGTAATTTTTTTTCCAGAATAAAAGAGTAAAAATATTTATTATTATTATTATTATTATTATTAGTAGTAGTATTATTATTATCGTTATTATGTCGGTAGCACATTCACGCATGTTAACAGTCGTTTTAATATTTCGATACTTAATATTCCCTCAAATACAACGCATCTAGCTTTTCTAATTAATAATATATTACATAACAAGTGTTGAAAGTGGTACTTTTCAAACGAGGAGGTATTTAGCACGAGGCGTTAGCCGAGTGCGGAAATTCTCCGAGTGTGAGAAAATCACTTTCACACGAGTAATGTACACAATTTTTCCTACGACCATACAATATAATCAAAAAGAGTTGGATTTGTTTTTAATAGTTTGTAGGTATCACCATTGTGTTAATCAAATTTAAAAAAAAGACAATGCCCACTTACACATTTTAACTTACCTAGATTTAAATAAAAAGAATAACTTTTTCTCCTATTTGTTTACGCACATCATACCTACTATCTATGTACAGTGAATAAATTTCGTTTCTGATCTTTTAGTTGCTTGCATTCTTTTAATAAAACAATAATATAGGTAAAATACGAAAACAACATAACACAAAACTAAAACATAACCTTAACATTTGCTCAACATTATAGAAAGATAGAGATGGAGTTAAATATCGATAGCTTGTTAATTATAAAAGTTAAATCTTTTTCGATTTGTTTTAAATATAGCTAAAATAAATTTACTTACATAAAGCGTATTCACTTGTCCCATATCCTTAAACATTGTATGGATATTTTTATCCGAGATAATTGCAAAATTATAAATCGGTATTTCCTAGGGTATTCTATTTCTGCTCTATAGCTGCCCCTTTTTTTTCTGTGGTTCAACTCAGTTGACATGTAAACATGACAGTTGGTGGGTTGCCTGACACATTATTATTTTCCCTTTTTGATAATATTATTTTTATCATAAATAATACTCTTAGGTTCCCAAAAATAACGAAAAAAAGGATTTTTTTTATCTGCAGTAATGCCCTAGTGTACTTTACCCCACCCAGCACCCCAATTCACTCCACGGGTCCCGTAAGTTTGTTATTTTTAATAAATAGTTTTGTTGTGTCAAATTGACACCTGTTTAAATTTAATTAATATAGGTATAGTGTGCTTGGTATTTCCACACTCGTGTTGAAATATTTTTTTACAACACGCGTGTGATATTTGGCACTTTCTAGCCAAGTTAACCGTGTTGTTATTGTAATTTTCGTAGGTGGTCGTAGGAAAAATTATTAACTGCAAAACACAAACAAAACAGGTGACATCCTAAGCGCATACTTTCTACGTTATTTATATAAACGATTCAGGCAAGAAACTTTTTGATTGTAAATCTTTTACATTGCAATAGGTATATCCAATAATATTTAGATAGGTAAGGCATGTGAATTCAGCGATACTGTTTGATTTTCATTAATTAACGATGTAAGCTACACATCAACTACCACTAAAAACAACTCTGAGCTAAAAAATAAATTAAGAGTAGTAAAAGGCAATATTTCAAATTGAAATAGCAGTGCAAATCGTGGATTGTTGGTTAGCGTTTAAACAAAACTTACAATTAAATAATAATATCAATATTTAATTTGCAGAAATAGTCCATGCTTAAAGTGGAATCGAAAGTATGGAAAAGAAAGAAAAACTAAAAGTCTTCCTCCACAAAATTTAATAGAATAACAATTCTTTAGGGGTCTCTACATCTTTCGAACGTAGAAACGTTCATCATCAGGAGACAGAGAATTTATTTTATGCTGATGGTTTTAGCAGAAGAGAAAATGATAAATGGTATAAAACGTTAATGGAGCTTTTATGGAATTAAAAAATTGAAGTGTAGAAGTAGTAGTAGTAGTAGTAGTAAAAAGATTTATTTAGCACGTGGCTACATGATACATTTTAACAAGTTTATACCCTTTTTTTTATTTATTTTTTGAATTAAATGACCTTTTGAAACTTTATTTGTCCTGTTGAGTTAATAAGAAAGATTTTAAACTTTTTTTAAAAGATTTTAATTTTTTTTGATTTTTAATTGACTTGTTTAATTTATTAAATTCAATAAGACCCTTATGAAAAACTGATTTATATGCAATATTTTTTGAAAAACTATTAAGAAAAAATTATTGTTATTTCGTGTTAAATAATTATGTTGATCACTATTTAGAACAGTTAATTGCTTTAAATGTGGCGGTAACAAATCATTTTGAATTTTAAAAATAAATATTAGAACCAAAAACAATACAAAATTTTTTACATTTAACCATTCTAATTTTTTTAACATCACATTAATTTTTGTATATCTATCCATATTAAGTAAAATTCGCATTGCTTTATTTTGTAAAATTTGTAATCTATTTATTACACCTTCATCCGCCATAAACAAAATTGTAGAACAATAAAGAAAATGTGGTAAAATTAAAGTATTGTATACAATTTTTTTCGAATAAAATTTTAAATTTAAACTTATTCTTTTAAAATAACTAATTTTTCCCGCAATTTTGTAAATTAAATTTTCGAATTGGTTATTAAATTTAAATTTTGAATCAATCAATATACCTAAATATTTAAAAGAATTGACTATTTCTAGTTTATCACCATCAATTAAAATATTTATATTTGTATAATTATTTAAATTTACACCCATAACCATACATTTTGTTTTAGAAACATTTAATTTTAATTTGTTAACTTTTAACCAGTTTGACAATAGAATCAGTTCTGAATTTAAAATTTCCAAAATTTCCAAAAGATTTTTACCGCTTATATAGATAAGAGTATCATCAGCAAACATTTGTATTTTAAGAAATTTTAGGACTAATGGCATGTCATTAATATATAAAATAAAAAGTAAAGGCCCCAAAATACTTCCTTGAGGTACTTCTATGTTATTAAATTTCTTTGTTGAAAAAAATTACCAAATTTAGTTTTCCGTGATCTATTATTTAAATAATTTTGAAACCATTGATAAACTTTACCCCTTATACCATATTCAAATAATTTTTCTAATAATATATCTCTATTAATCGTTTCAAAAGCTCGCTTAAAATCAAGAAATACTGCTATTACATATTCTTCTCTTTCCAAGGCTCTTTTCCAATTTTCTACTACATATTGTATGGCTGTTTTACTAGAATATCCTTTTCGAAACCCAGCTTGAGAATATATAAAAATTTTGTTTTTATTCAAAAAATCCATAACTTGTTCATAAACTACTTCTTCTATTAATTTTTCTATATCCCATAATACATTTATTGGTCTCATTTCATTCCATTGTTTTGAATTTTTAATCTTTGGAACCGGAGTAATATATGAACATTTAAGTTCTAATGGTAATAATAATAAGTGACATCATAATAATATGAAGAAAATTGAGAAAAGTTAGAACATACTGAGTATGTGAAAAAGTCAGTAAAGGAGGTCTAAACCTACCAAATAAACTAGGGAAGAAGAAAAAAGGCCTTCTAAAAAGAAGGTGTCGAGGGTTTTTTTTAAATTTGTTCTATTTTTTTTAAATATGTCTGTAAGACAATATAAAGATAAAATTTGTCATTTGTGGAAGTAAGGGATTGCGATGATATCATAATGAAAATATTGTTAAAAATGGTTTATGGGGTACTGAGAGTTAACCCTAAGTTATTTCATTGTATTTAAATTAACCGATTGTTGGGTTACTGAGCTTTAACTCGCAGTAATCGAAACAAAATTCTTCAGGGGTACTATTCGGTTAATTTTAACCTATTTGTACAGGGTCATTCCCTATATATTGACCCATATGCTAGCCGCTTTATTAATAGAGATATCAAAAAACTAAAATAAGGAAAGTTGTAGATCTTGATCTTAACTTTTTTTAACAATTATTAGAAAAAACAAAAGACTGTTGGAACTTTAAAATTTTACCACAAATTTTGTTTTTTAAATGGGACACCCTGTATATTATTACATTTTTAAATTCCACATGAAAATTATAATTATTTTTTTATTAAATGCATTATTAGTCTATACTTCATAGTTTCCGAGATATTGACTCTCGAAAAGTGACATTTTTGAACTTTGACAGCTTATAACCTTCTCACAGTACGTCTTAGAGCAAAACGGCTTACATGTCCCTATCTTCAATTTTTATTATCTTCCCAAAAAAATCAACTTCCGGTTAAACCGGATGTAACTCGAAAGCAGGAAATATAGTTGTTCCGGTTTAACCGGAAGTTGGTTTTTTGGGAAGATAATAAAAATTGAAGATACGGACATATAAGCCGTTTTGCTCTAAGACGTACTGTTAGAAGGTTATAAGCTGTCAAAGTTCAAAAATGTTACTTTTCGAGAGTCAATATCTCGGAAAGTATGAAGTATAGACTAATAATGCATTTAATAAAAAATAATTATAATTTTATGTGGAATTTAAAAATGTAATAATATACAGGGTGTCCCATTTAAAAAACAAAATTTGTGCTAAAATTTTAAAGTTCCAACAGTCTTTTGTTTTTTCTAATAATTGTTAAACAAAGTTAAGATCAAGATCTACAACTTTCCTCATTTTAGTTTTTTGATATCTCTATTAATAAAGCGGCTAGCATATGGGTCAATATATAGGGAATGACCCTATACATGGCGGCGATGACAGACTGAAAAGGCCATAATCTAAAGCTATAACACTTTCTTATGAAGATTGATTTGCGCTCGAAATAGATATATTTTCAAACAGTAGACACCCTTAGCCATCCACCTGGCTAGATGATAAGCTCCAGATTGCCCAAACTTTATACCGCGCAACTTACTGCCCGTAGTTTGATTGGTTATTGCACCGACATTGTAGATTTTGGAACGGAGCATTTCGAAATATAATAGAAAGCAAACACTTTATATGTAACTGTACCACTTTCGATTTAAATAACATATACTGTGATCTAAAACAAATAAAATAAATACTCTATTAATATTCACTGGAACAAAACTTACAAATAAGGACCACAACACCTTTGAAAATGAACCAAGATTATCTGAACACGTGTCAGGCAAGAGAATAAAAAAAATCATAAAGCTTTAAACAAGTATTTACTCCCTTTCCTTCTTGAAATTATTGATTATTATTTAAACTTATACTGAAAATTTTTTGACATTTCAAACAGCCAATTAAATTTTGTTATTCTTTATCATCATCTTACATAAATCACCCAATCATATCAACATTTAACACTCCGGGTAGTTTTCAATCACTATGACACCCAGGCATCATTTATTATGACACCAATACTTTGACAGTTCATATTCCAACTATATAAATTTCAAAATGTCACGTTTTGGCGATGCAAATTTTCATTGCATTAACGCGCTAGTTAATGAAACAATCCCAAAAAATACCAGAAACAGTCACAAATGCACGTGGGGAATATTTATAGAGTTTTGCTGTGAACGCAAATACGAGTTAAATAAACATATAGAAGCGTAGAAGAGCTGGCAATGATACTGAAAGATTGGGCGGTTAATATGAGAAAAAAAGATGGGACTGAATTCAAAGAAGCAACGGTAAAGACTATGTGGAACGTTTCGTGCAAAATTTTACAAGAAAAGTACTATAATGAATATAAGATTATGATTGACCCGTTTAACAGCATAGTATTTAAACCAGACCGAGATGCCCGCGATGCAACCAGAAAGAAATTACAAGCAGATCCATGTAAACGTAAGACCAGTTCAGTTTCGTTAAGTCTATCTGAAGTAAACCAAATAATATTGTTCTGGAATGAAAATACCCCTGAAGGTCTTATGCGTAAATTCTACCATATTGCTGCAGTAGAAGAAGCGTGGAGAGGAGGCGAAGCAGTTGCATATCTCCTGGATTTTTTTCAAATCGAAAAAAATAACGATGGTTCTCCAACAAATCGTATTGAATATAATCCAGTGTTCAGTAAAACTTGCCAAGGCGGTTCAAAAAGCTGTACAAGTAGTAAATGGTTGATTGTCAATAGTGAAAGTCAAAGATGCCCTGTACGACTGTTTCATAAATTGATATCAAAACGAGGCGTACATATAACCTCACCACGGCTGTTCTTAAAAGCAATTCGACACTGGAAAACGGAAACCGATAGTTGGTACGATAATGTTCCTGTTGGAAAAAATACTATTAATGGATGGACAAAATCGTCTGTTGAAGCTATCGGCCTGAATGTAAAGGACAAAAAAATAACAAACCATTCAAACAGGTCAACTGCTGTTAGCGAATTGGCAAAAAAGGTGTGCAAGAACAACAATTGCTGAAAATCACTGGTCATAACTAAAGCCCGGACGGCGGCAAAAAACTCCACAAAATTGTCTAAACAGTGGATGTCTGCATCCAGTAGATATTTATATTGAAAACAATGTAAATAATAAAGCAGTCATATTCTTTGATCTAGCCCCCAAAACAATGAAAGGCACGAAGTAGTAGACAAACGAATTTAGAGATTTGCGCCAATGGTTTACAATAGAAGAAACATTATTTTTGTCAATATTAAGTACATTTAAAGCAATTTAAAATATTTTTTTTTATTAATTAAATTATTTTATACTTTTCTATTGCATAAATATTTAATTTAAACTTTGTTAGAGCCATTTTCTGTAGTTAACCAAGGTATTAACAAAAGGTAGTAATTAACCGCTGGTGCAATTATCAAACATCTGGCTAGTTCCGAGGTAGGTGAGAAAAATCAGTGTCGTCACCAAACGGAAAAAAATTCGACATGCTTTAAGTAGAGTAAAAGATGCGAGTCGTGTTTAGTTGTAATAATTGATCTTTCATTCGTGTGTTTTCAGTTTAGAAAGTGTGTTAAACTAGTGACAATAGTGATTCATCGCTAATTTTTCCAATTTCTTAAACAATAATTCACACAATGGGCTTTCAGGACAGCACAAAACTTTTATGGTTAAAGCGTATTTCCGAAACGGGGTAGAGTAAATTGTGAGTGGAAATACAATCCGGGTTTGTGCATGGACGATTTTCACGACATTTTCCTAACGTTGCTTTTATTGCTGGGGATTTTTATCGTTGCCTGAAAAGAACCGTGGCTGTGTTTAGGGAAACAGGTTCTATACAACACAAAAAAGGAGCAGGAAGACCATCTGTGAGAACAGAAGAACTTGTTGCAAACGTTCGTGAAATAATGCAAAATACGCCAACAAATTGTATCAGACGCCTGTCCCAAGAAGTGGAAAGATCTTATGGAACATGCAAGACTATTCTTAAGAAGCAACTAAATTTATTTCCTTATAAAGTGCAAGTATTCCCAGAAATACAAGCCGCAGATTTTGAAAGACGCAGGAATTAATCTCAATGGTTTACCTAAAATTTATTGGAATTAAATGATTTATTAGACCTGACATTTTTTTCCGTATATTCTTACTTTGTTAATTTTGTAAACAACAAAAATAAATTTGTATTTGTTTACTTATTTTATTACTCATTAGTTTGGCATATCATGTTCCACCTTTCCGGTTATGTGAATTCTCAGAATACACGCATTTCCTCATTTTAAAGTACACTATTTTTAAAGCACAGTTGCAAAGTTAGAACAATTACAAGAAAGGATTATCCAATAATGTGATAAAATTACTTTCGAAAATATGATGAGACGTGTGAATTTATGCTTGGAGCATGGCGGTTGGCAATTTCAGCAATTTATGTAATTATTTTTCTTTCTGTATATTCTTACTTTGTTAATTTTGTAAACAACAAAAATAAATTTGTATTTGTTTACTTATTTTATTACTCATTAGTTTGGCATATCATGTCATTATATGAATTTGACAAAATTTTAACCTAGATGTTCTTATTAAGTACCTACAGATTTATTTCAGTTTTACGCACGCCCTTGATTTCAAAAAATACAAAAAATGTCGAGGGAACGAGCTCGTTCCGAAATCCGGGCCTTAGTCATAACAATCCAAATTCTATAAAACCATACTTAAACATCGACCAAGAACACCACAATAAGATTATTAATACTATGCGTGGTAATGGATCTTCTATAGTAGAAAAAAATAGCGAATCAAATGTTACGTTAAATTTTAATAACTGCACCTTTACAAATTGTACTTTTATTAAATAAATAATTGTTTGGTTGCGAGAAATTTTATTTTTTTATCAAAAATTTATCAAAAAATTTTCTGACCGAATGTCCCTCGGACATTGACCAATGCCTCATAATTTTATCTCAAGCACGTAACCAAGGTAACAACCCTCCGCCTTCAGCGTCGGGTTGTTACCAGGCAACGTGCTTTCGACTAAAATTATCTCGTCCATTATCAATGTCCTAGGGTTATTATAGCTGATAATCAACAATTTTAAAAACCCACTGGTATACCTATAATTTTGATCGAAATTATACAATGAAAACATTGCATTTCCCATTAAAATTATGAGGGTAAAAGTCAGTCTTATCTTCCTACGAAAAGTTTAATTTAAGTTAAGAACTCGCTGTGTTTAATGCCGTTTAAAAAGAACACGCCCGCAAATTTTGGATAACGATAGAAAATGTAAATTATTTTTAAACGGTTCTAGGTCTTAACAGCGTTGACTTTGCACGACAGATTATCTATTATATTTACATATTTTTAAAACCTATTCTAATATTTAACTATTGTAACTTGTTAGCACCAATAAAATGTCTTAGATTTAAAACGTAAATTTTCTCTAGTTTTTTTTTTCTGATAAACAAACAGTTAAATCTGCTTTTTTCATTGTTTTTTCTTACTGCAAACTGCTGTAATACCGTGCGAGCAAAAATTATTTGCATCAAAGAGGGCCTTGCATCTAAGCACGTAATGCTTAGCCGTAGAGCTTAATACCTGTTGGGTGTCAGTAACTACCTGAATTAACAATCAATCAGTTATTCCGTCATCTTTGACAGTCGTTACAAGTAATTTGATTCATCGCTAATTTTTCCAATTTCTTGAACAATTCACACAATGAGTTTTAAGGAACAGCACAAAACATTCATGGTTGAAGCGTATTTCGGGGTTAGAGTAAATGGTGATACAATCTGGGTTTGTGCATGGACGATTTTTACGAACATTTTCCTAACGTTGCTTTTATTGCCGGGGATTTTTATCATTGCTTGAAAAGAACCGTGGCTGTATTTAGGGAAACAGGTTCTATACAACACAAAAAAGGAGCAGGAAGACCATCTGTAAGAACAGAAGAACTTGTTGCAAACGTTCGTGAAATAATGCAAAATACGCCAACAAATTGTGATTATCCAAGAATGTGGTAACATTTCTTCAGAGATGCTGGTCAACACTTTCGAAATTATGAAGAGACATGTGAATTTATGCTTGGAGCATGGCGGTGGCCAACTTCAGCAATTTATGTAATTATTTTTCTTTTTCTTTCTGTATATTCTTACTTTGTTAATTTTGTAAACAACAAAAATAAATTTGTATTTGTCTACTTATTTTATTACTCATTACTTTGGCATATCATGTCATAATATGAATTTGACAAAATTTTAACCTAGATTTGGTTAGATATATCGTCCCCATATCATTGTGATCTAAACCAAGTCCTACGTTTTTTAATCCAAGCCCTCTTTGATGTAAATAATTTTTGCTCGCACAGTAGGTGATTTAGCACAGGCTGATATCGTTCTGGTTGCCATCGATAATCACAAGTTTTGGAACCGTGATGTAGTCCTCGTGATCGATAAGTCCGACTTAACAAAATCTACCATAACGTTACACGTTGGCAGCATTGGAGATGGCCTGGAGGCTAAATAAGAAGACAATATCGAGACCCAACACTTCCTCTAATTACAGAGAAGAATGGTCGGTTAATAACGTTGCAAACACTCGGAAGCATGTTTTAAACGACAATTTGAATTGCCGGGGACGTGCTGGAAGAAGTGAAACCATTATAAATTAGCGCAAAAGGCTCTACACAGCTTGCTTAAGGACGTATCTGCGAATACAAGACCCAAAACACTACCATAAAGATGTGATCGAATAAACTTTGCTCGAAAAACCAGAAATGGAATAATAATCATTAAAGTTAAGTTTTGTTCACAAATAGAAGTAATTTTTGCAGAAATACCAACTATTGTTGGATAAGATTATATCGATTGGAAGAACTAAATTTAGCCTTTCGTTCCGATATATTGTGTGGGGGAAGGGGGGAAGAGGGAGGGGGCATAATAGGGGCACGCACAAGGCGGTGATGGATAAAGCACATTAACTACAGATTAAGCCATTAGAAATATTTATGAATGATGAAAGAGTTTTGGACTTCCATTGTCTTTATTTGTTTTAAATCACAACGTTTCTACTGGTAAGAATCTCCAGTCGTCTTCAGGTGAATACTAAATAAGTAAAGTAACTACAAGACTATTTATACTAGCTAGGTGCACCGAAGCATAACTGAGGTGGGTGCAGTCATGCGTTCAGTTGGCACGCGATTTTTTCCTAAGATTACATCTATCTAACAAAGGTTTCCAGATATTTCTTATGTCTAAAGATGGTTTACTAAAGCAGCCTGGGTTCTGGTGAATAGCAGCAGCTTCCTTGAACTTTCTTTTCCTCCAGTGTGTTTCTTATGTAGGATTTCAGCTTCTGACCACATGATATGGTGACCATGTTTCCAGGCATGGTCAGCTGCACCTGATTTTTCGGTCTCTCCTTTTAACGTATTGTTTTTTTGTTCTTTAATCCTTGTCTCGAGTGGTCTTAATGTCTCACCTATATATAATTGGCCGCACTCGCAGGGGATCTGGTAGACGCAGTTTTTTCTATCTTTTTGACTTATAGGCTTTGTCTTCGTCAGGTGGCTTCTTAGGGTGTCCTTCGAGTTGAATACGGTGTTGATGTTATATCTTTGTCCTAGTCTTCTTATTTTCTCAAATACTCCTTTGACATACGGAATATTAAGTGTTGGTTGTGCTTCTCTGTCCGCTTCTTGCGCGTTGGGTCGATTCTTACGATTTTCCAATATTGTGTCAACTAATCTTGTGTGGTAGTAGAAATATTTATGTTGTTAACTAATTAATTTTTGAGCCTAATGAATAAAAATGTAGTATTTGGTTTTTCTTATAAAATCGAGGTAATTTCTTGAAAGCCAATGAATAAAAACTAAAGTAATTGCTTTTGCGTCCAGCAATCGCTTAAAAGTGCAAGAATTGCTACTAGTCAATGCTTTTTCTTAAAAAAATAGAAGCAATTGCTATCGTTTGCTTAAAATGTCATAAATAAATTAAGGAGTCGCTTTTTCTAGTGTAGCGATTGCTTTCAACTTTTTAAGGTAGGTCAACCCCTCATCATTTGCTTGGTAGCAGTCAATTTTAGTTTTCCTTGGCATACACGTGCGTGGCTCTTAATTTGTGTCTTTAATTATGGCTAAATATGAACGTCCGTAAAAGAAAATTCTATAGTGTACGTAAAAACTGCAGCTAGTTATATCGATTTGACTGCAAAAATGTTGAGTGGTTGGCAAATTATTTTTTGACTGATACTGGTAAAAGGCTAGGGGGTTTACTGTCGTCTTTAAATAAGATTAAAAAAGTCTTTCTGCGGAAATTGTCGGATCCGGGTTTTCAAAATTCTGTAGGTGACGAACTCGGTGTTCACCAAACTACTGTCTGTAAGACATACACTTCTGTAACGGAGGCAGTTTTGGAGAAGGCCAATATTTTTATTAAATTTCCTACAAGTGCTGAAGCTGTTGTGGAAGCTAAACGGTTGTGGTCAGTGAGATTTATTTATGTTCCTTCAATTTGTGAACGAATATCAATTGCTTGTCTTTAATTTCTTCATCACTACTATCACTTTCCTCATTTTCACTGAAATCTGCCATATTACAAATATAAGTTTCCTATTTTCCACAAAAACGTAACAGATTTCTATTGTACTAAATAAATAGACCAACATTGTTGTATTTACGTCAACTCTTTTGCAAATTAGGCACCAAACATGAAATCTATAATCTGAACAAATGGATGAGCCACGTCTGAACTTGTGTTGAATAAGCATTTGCTTCAAAATTTTATTCATATCCAGATTTAGCAATTGCTTTTACTTATAGCATTTGCTAGTCAAGCAATTGCTTTTACTAAAAAGTAATTGCTTCAAGTAATTGCCTAATTTTTATTCATTAGGCTCATTGCATTTAAAAATGCAACAATTATTTTAAATTGCTAGTTTTTATTGGTATATCGTGGAAAATAAAATGCTAGAATGCACCGACTTTTTAAATTTATCAAAAATATTAAAGCTATGGTGTTGGGACAGGTTGGTCGGGATACAAAAAGGCAAAAAGGCTACTTCCTGAGCTGCACTCTCGTTCACGTACCATAAAATATTTTTTATTTTTTATTCTTGCAAATAAACCATTTCAAAACACCAGCAGATATTTCACCCCGTACGCTTACCTGAAAAATTCAGTCCGAACGTAGTTGCTACTATAAAAATGTAGATCTTGGCATATTATTTTTGTAAAATGAAATATGTCATACTTACTTTCCGTGTCCGGTCAAACACAATATTTCCAAAAATCTGCAGCTGCCATTGCTTTTCTATTTGCGTCGTGGATGTCCCGCCATGTACACGGCTCGTCAAGCCCCGGGCAGACCAATAGGTGACTCAAGTCCTGCACCTGGCCGCACTCGCACAGGGTGTTTTCGTCGGCTGGCAGAAGACCCCATTTTGCAGGTTGGTCTTGCATCTCGGCACTCCAGTTCTCAGCCGGTTGAGTGTTCGCCAGACTGCAAACGGCAGGTTGCTGCCCAGGGCGAGCTTCTCCCTCGGATCGATCTCCGGTGCGATAAGCTCGCTCTTCCACTGGGTGATACGGTTTGCCTCCAGCGGTCCCTCGAGCGCCCGTTTCCGCGACAGGAAACTCCTCCTGGATCTGAGACGCCCCGCTGCTTTTTGGTGTCCATACAGTGGGTGGCGGGGGTCCGTTTCCTGTTTTGTCCTTTCCGTGTCTGCCGCGACCCTTCTACGTATGTGTGGGGGAGTTATCCCCGCAATTGGATAGATCTTATTCACTGGTGTTGGTCTCAAGCACCCTGTCACGATCGGCACGGATTCATTCACTGCGACATCAACCTGCTTAGCGTGTGCGGAGGCGCCCCAAACAGGAGAGGCATACTCAGCCGCCGACACGCACAGCGCCATTGCCGATGTGCTAAGTGTAGGTGGTTGTGCTCCCCAGGTTTTGCTTGTCAGCTTGCGCAGGATGTTATTGCGCGCGCATACTTTCCTTGGTGTTCGCACAGTGCTGCTTGAAGGTCAGTGTTCGGTCAAGCATGACGCCCAGGTATTTTGGTGTCTGACAGTGTTTGAGCTTTTTGTCTCGCCATGTGATATCCAGTTCCCTCCAAGCTTTGCGGTTGTTTAGATGGAATGCACACACTTGTGTCTTGCTCGGATTGGGTTTCAATTGGTTCTTCTCATAATACTCGGAGAGTTCCTCCAGGGCATTTGTCAGTTTCTCCTCGACCTCCGCGAAACTGGACCCTTGTGCTGCCATGGCTGTATCGTCGGCGTAGATGAATTGCCTTGTCTGGTGTAGAGTAGGTTGGTCGTTGGTGTAGATGTTGTACAGTGCCGGCGACAGCACGCTTTCCTGTGGCAGGCCATTCTTCTGGACCCTCCATCGACTGTTCTTTCCCTGGAGTGACACGAAAAATCTTCTGTTCTGGAGCATGGTTCCAATGATTGTTGTTAGTTTAGGGTCCTTTGTGGTCTCATACACTTTCTTCGGTAGTTTCCTGTGATTTACTGTATCGTATGCTGCCGTTAGATCTATGAACGCGACCCCGGTGATTTTCCTTCTCTCGAAGCCATCCTCGATATGTTGCGTCAGGTTCAGTATTTGACCGCTGCACGACTTTCCGGGTCTAAAACCTGCCTGTTGAGGGATGAAGTTTTCCTCCAGTCATGTTATGTCATGTTTTATATACATTAAATAAATTGAGAAAAAGTTTTCACACGTTTTCACTAAAAACATTTTTAGTAATAAAACATCGTTGACTTAAAACCAAGTTTCAAATATTTTGCACTAGAAAACCTTTCTGCTACCTTAAGAAAATGAAATGTGAAGTGTTTAGAAGCCTAATCTCTAGTCGCTCGTAGTTGGTAACTTTGTTAGACTTAGCACTTGTCGACTTAAAGGCAATCTTAACGCTACATTACTAATTAACACAAGTTTGGCTAAATTAATTTTGGCTTGACGTCTAAATGCTAGCGTCGGATTTAATAATTTCGGTTTTCTAATTTCATATTTCACAGTAACAGAGATTTGTAGGATGTAGTTAAGTTACACAAATAATGGAACTAATATTGCAAGTTTGCAAAATACGGAGACAATATTGCCAAGGATAAAGAGAAATGCAGCAGTCTTGGCAGTAAATGACAATAATTATTTAACAAATATTAAGTTGTGGGGTACTATTAAAACTAAGTGCACCAAAGGCTGATGACAGCTAATATATAGCGAGAGCTAGGTCAGGGGTTGGTTACTTACTTTCTTCGTTCCGCAGGTTACAAAGAATAAACTAGGAAAATGTAGTTTGTTTTCCTTATTAAAACACAAAAAACACAAAGTGAAACAAGTAACTTAGACGTTTATTAAAGGTTCTATATGTAAGAAAACTGACTTACTGACTAAGGTAGAAGTTAAATAAAAATGGTTTATAATTATTTATCTCAGAATATCTAGACACAAGGATTTTAATTACTAAATGTTACTAAATTACATTTTTAAAGTGCAGGGTGCAACCAGATTCATGAATCTTGCCGTTCCTACCTTAAGCTAATTCAATAAAATCAAATGAACGTTTATATTTATTGTGATTGCTTTATATATACCCTTATTTTATTAGTATAGAATATAGATTATTTAATAAATGAAAAGATAGAAAATTTGTTAAATGTGTATACGAAAACACTAAGGTTACTTATATAATATACTAGCGTGTACCCGGCATGCGTTGCAACCCGCTGGTATAAATACAAACCCGAACAAACCCAATATATTAGTACCCGGCATGCCACTTTCTGAAATTGCACCCGTGCGAAGCCGGGGCGGGTCGCTAGTTATACATAAAAACCTTCCCCTTAAATCACTCTATCTATTTAAAAAAAACCGCTTCAAAATCCTTTCCTTAGTTTAGATTTACGCACATAAGGGGACAGACGGGCGACAGCGACTTTGTTTTATACTATGTTAATATACAGGGTGGCCCTTTAGTGTGGCAAAGTACAATAGCTCCGTTACTATTTCAAATACATTAAAAATATTAATACAAAAGTTGAAGGGCAGTAAGTGACTTATAACGTAAAATTATTTTTAACTTTATAGGGTGGCTCGAAAAAGCGGAACAAAAAAAATGTACTTTTTTCAAATGGAACACCCTGTATATTTTTTCATTTTTAAATTCTACATAGAATTATAATTATTTTTTATGAAATACATTATTAGTCTATACTTTATAGTTTCCGAGATATTGACTGTTGAAAAGTGACATTTTTGAACTTTGACAGCTTCTAACTTTCTAACAGTACGTCTTAGAGCAAAACGGCTTACATGTCCCTATCTTCAATTTTTATTATCTTCCCAAAAAAATCAACTTCCAGTTAAACCGGAACAACTATATTTCCTGCTTTCGAGTAACATCCGGTTTAACCGGAAGTTGATTTTTTTGGGAAGATAATAAAAATTAAAGATAGGGACATGTAAGCCGTTTTGCTCTAAGACGTACTGTTAGAAAGCTAGAAGCTGTCAAAGTTCAAAAATGTCACTTTTCAAGAGCAAATATCTCGGAAACTATAAAGTATAGACTAATAATGTATTTAATAAAAAATAATTATAATTTAATATGGAATTTAAAAATGAAAAAATATACAGGGTGTTCCATTTGAAAAAAGTACATTTTTTATTGTTCCGCTTTTTTGAGCCACCCTATAAAGTTAAAAATAATTTTACGTTATAAGTCACTTACTGCCCTTCAACTTTTGTATTAATATTTTTAATGTATTTGAAATAGTAACGGAGCTATTGTACTTTGCCACACTAAAGGGCCACCCTGTATAATATAATCTAATATTATAACTATGTTCTGAATACTACTAAGCAATAGATTTTAATGCTTAATGAAATTAAAACAGTGGTACCTGAAAGCAGCTTTTCCTATATCCATTATGACATGGCAGCCAAAAGGAACAAGACATTTTGAATGGAAGTAGACTCAAACCAACCACATGTACCTCTTGCAGGTTACAGACATCACATGGCAACATCACTGTAGAGCAGTGGTTCTTAACCTTTTAGTGATGAGGGACCATTTGAGTAAATTTGTGTCTTGCCGTGGACCACAAACTGTCTGGCGGTAAACAAATTATTCTACATGACATAGAAATGTCATGTGGTTCTATAAATAAAACACGTATAAAATTATTCGAAACTAATAGTTTTATATTGGATAACATTTTTCAATAACTATTAAGTATATTATTTTAGTGCGATTTTTGGGACTACATACCGGATGTCCACGGAAGGTGGCTCGCCCCTCTAACTTTTTTGTTTTTTCAAGATAATGAAATAAAATTCGGGGGATTTGTATACGACATAAAACTGTATTTTTTGACACGTGACTCAACATTATGGAACTTCCGGTTTAACCGGAAGTGACACAAACTTTCGATTTTTAAATGGGACACCTGGTATATTTTTACTTTTTTTGACTCTATATGACATTCTAAATACAACGATGTGTCACTTGTCACTTTTTGTCACCAAGAGAATATATTTTTTCCAAATTTATTGTTTTATCTAGAGGGCTATGAATACCTTAAAATCACTTATTTCAGTTCTCTAATATTGGGAAAAATACAACTTTACTATTTTTGATCCAATGCTATGTGCTATGTAAAATTTAATCTTTAAAGTTGTATAACTCGTTTTTTTTAAATGGCAACATGGTGGCTCGTCGGGTTAAGAAAAAAGTGGATTTTATTACGATTATTTTGATACCATACACTATTAGGTTTTAGAAACGCTGCCATTAGAAAACTTTAAAAAGTTAACTTAGAACTTTTCTAAAATGAAGCATCTTTTGAGAATAAATTTAGATTTAAATGCATCAAGTAAGCCTGTGACCAGCAAAACTGATAAAACAAAATCATGCCGTGAAGAAAATTGAAATGCCAACAGCTTCTGCCAAAGTAAATTAGTTTGTTGTTTGAAAAATATGGAAAATAATAGTTTTACAAGGAGTGAAAAAGTTGATATGTTATTATTGTTGTAAAACTATTATTTTCCATGTTTTTTAAACAACAAACTAATTTACTTTGGCAGAAGCTGTTGGCATTTCAATTTTCTTCAAGGCATGATTTTGTTTTATTAGTTTTGCTGGTCACAGGCTACTTGATGCATTTAAATCTAAATTAATTTACAAAATATGCTTCATTTTAGGAAAGTTCTAAGTTTTAAAGTTTTTTAATGGCAGCTTTTCTAAAACCTAATAGTGTATGGTATCAAAATAATCGTAATAAAATCCTCTTTTTTCTTAACCCGACGAGCCACCATGTCGCCATTTAAAAAAAATGAGTTATACAACTTTAAAAATTTAATTTTACATAGCACATAGCATTGGATCAAAAATAGTAAAATTGTATTTTTCCCAAGATTAGAGAACTGAAATAAGTGATTTTAAGGTATTCATAGCCCTCTAGATAAAACAATAACTTTGGAAAAAAAATATTTTCTTGGTGACAAAAAGTGACAAGTGACACATCGTTGTATTAAGAATGTCATATGGAGTCAAAAATAGTAAAAATATACCAGGTGTCCCATTTAAAAATCGAAAGTTTATGTCACTTCCGGTTAAACCGGAAGTTCCATAATGGTGAGTCACCTGTCAAATAATGCAGTTTTATGTCGTATACAAATCCCCCGAATTTTATTTCATTATCTTGAAAAACAAAAAAGTTGGAGGGGCGAGCCACCTTCTGTGGACACCCGGTATACTGTTTACCAACTGCTGAATCCTTAGTTCAGGGCTACTCAAAGCGAAGCGCATGTCGGCACTGGCATCCAAACAATTTCGATGTTTATTTTTAATTATCAAAAGCGCCGAGAATCCCTGCTCACACAAGTATGTGGTTGAAAATAAAGTTAGGTAACCTACAGCAATTTATCGAATTTTAGGGAAAGAAATTGCTTTTTGGGCCTAAAAATCTTCAAGTTTAATTCCTGCCTCGAATGTATCCTTGCAGTTGCTATCGTGTTGCATGTCAATTATTTCTTCTTGAATTGCATCAGGCACCTCAGAAATATTGACAATGAAAGGATTTCGGATCAGGTTTCGAATACCTTTGTCCTCGCAGTCAGGAAAATAGCGATTAAATAAGTTTTGCAAATAGAGTGTAATGTGCTTTTTCATTTCTCCTTTGATCTCAGCACACTGTTCATTAATAATTAAATTCATCGTATTAAACGCTAAAAAGTTCTCTCTTTCGACTTTGCTGATCCATAGGTCGATTTTAGCGATAAACGCACAGATTTTATTTTCAAATGCAAATATTTCTCCTGCATTCCAACTTCATATTTCCTGACCCTTGCAGCTGAAGGTTCGATTTATTTAGTTCCACTAAATAAGCGAAATATATTTGAAATTTGAACTGATCCAGCAACTCTTTGTTCTCCTTATTAGTTAAGAATAATTTTACTTCCTCTCTCAGTTTATACAACCTTGATAGCATGTTTCCTTTGGAAAGCCAACGCACTTCGGTGTGAAAAAGCAGCGTTTCGTGTTCAAATTTCATAACAGAGCATAAATTTTTGAAGAGACGAGAATACAGTATTGTTATAAAGTTGACTACTTTTATAGCTGTTTTCAACGTAACAGCAAGTTATTAATTATATAAAATTAATAATATATAATATAGAACCACTGCTGTAGAGGATAGCCAAAGCTTCAAAACAGGTAGGTAGATAGCAAGGAACAAACCCTTAGAAAAAATATAAGGTAGAATAATTCTCGTGATAGAACCTTAAAATTAAATGACAAGAGGTTAATCAAAATTGCAAAGGAAAATTCAATATAAAGCGAATTAAAAAGAATTATTTCTATTTAGACCTAGACTTACCTCTAAAAGGGATCCATTTTTTATGGAGTACGAAACGTGCTAAACCAGCTAAACTTTCGAATTCGACAGCTTAGTTCAGAAGAACTTCATTCCGTGCCCTTTCGGCCGGATTCGACCTTTGACAATTCGTTAACAAGCCAAACCAAAATGATGTATTCCTTTGACTAGCTTCTGCTTAAAAGAATATCAGAAAATAGGCCGTTACAAGACTAGGGTAAATGCAAGAGAACAGGCAAAGGATTTAGTACTATAAATTTTAATAGAAATCTTCAATACAAGAACATGCTTATAATAAAATTAAGAATTCCGCACCGTGTACTTAAAAAGTAAAACGGCATTCAGTATTTTAAGATTTCTTAACTTACCTTTGTGGAATTTCTACCTTAAATTTTGACACCCCAGAAGGTATATTTACAAATTAAGGAATATAATTATTGATAATTAATAATGGAATTGAAGAGAAGTAATAACATGACTTAAACAGAAAAAGGAGGAATGCAATTTGGTCCAGAATCAGGTATGACAACTTTAACCATAATAAACAAGACAAATTACAATTGCTACAAAGTGTCGTAACTAAATGAAACAATAAAAGTAATTGACTAGTATCCTTATCTAAAGTTTTAAATCTTCAACTTAGAGAGTAAGAAAAAGGTTCTACCGTGCAAGCAAAAATTATTTGCATCAAAGAGGGCTTGGATTAAAAAACATAGGGCTTGGTTTTGATCACAATAATATGGGGACGATATATCTAACCAAATCTAGGTTAAAATTTTGTCAAATTCATATTATGACATGATATGCCAAACTAATGAGTAATAAAATAAGTAGACAAATACAAATTTATTTTTGTTGTTTACAAAATTAACAAAGGCAGAATATACAGAAAGAAAAAGAAAAAGAATTACATAAATTGCTGAAATTGGCCACCGCCATGCTCCAAGCATAAATGCACACGTCTCTTGATATTTTCGAAAGTGTTGACCAGCATCTCTGGAGAAATGTTACCACATTCTTGGATAATCCTTTCTTGTAATTGTTCTAAATTTGCAACTGGTGTTTGTGTCTGTGGATTCAACAAAAAAATGGGGATTTTCACTACTCCACATGCATGTATTCTAAGAATTCACATAACCGGAGAGGTGGAACCAGGCTTCATCCGAAAAAAATACCAGGTCTAATAAATCATTTCTTTCCAATAAATTTTCGGTAAACCATTGAGAGTAATTCCTGCGTCTTTCAAAATCTGCGGCTTGTATTTCTTGGAATACCTACTTGCACTTTATAAGGAAATAAATTTAGCTGCTTCTTAAGAATAGTCCTGCATGTTCCATAAGATCTTCCCACTTCTTGGGACAGGCGTCTTATACAATTTGTTGGCGTATTTTGCATTATTTCACGAACGTTTGCAACAAGTTCTTCTGTTCTTACAGAGTGTATTCCTGCTCCTTTTTTGTGTTGTATAGAACCTGTATCCTTAAACACAGCCACGGTTCTTTTCAGGCAATGATAAAAATCTCCAGCAATAAAAGCAACGTTAGGAAAATGTTCGTGAAAATCGTCCATGCACAAACCCGGATTGTATTGCCACTCACCATTTACTCTAACCCCGTTTCGAAAATACGCTTTAACCATGAATGTTTTGTGCTGTTCCGTAAATCCCATTCTGTGAATTGTTCAAGAAATTGGAAAAATTAGCGATGAATCAAATTACTTGTAACGACTGTCAAAGATGACGGAATAACTGATGGATTGTTAATTCAGGTAGTTACTGACACCCAACAGGTACTAAGCTCTACGGCTAAGCATTACGTCCTTAGATGCAAGGCCCTCTTTGATGCAAATAATTTTTGCTCGCACGGCATTATGGATAAACGGTAATAAAGATCGAAATAAAAGACATGTCTGTTATTGTCGTCAATTAACCCTCTAAAAAATGTTACCTTTCCTTGTATTTGAATATTTTAAAGTCATAACTTTATAAATGAATAATATTAAGTTTTAACGGCCAAAAACTTCTATTGCATATTTAAAAAACTCTATATAAAGGCTGCTAAACAGATATACAGTGTGATTCATTAAGGGTGACTACCGGCCATATCTCGGAAACTACTAAGCATAGAAACTTGAGAAAAAAAAATGATGATTAAAGCGGTCATGAGAAAATTCTGGAAATTATTTTTAAGTTTCAAATTTCGCCGCAAGAGGGCACAATTAAATTTTTTTTTAATTCTAAATTTCTCCGAAAATTCCCGTATTAAGGTATATCTCTGATTACATTATAGAAAAGCTTAGACAATTCTGCATCATTTTGGTTTAAGGCTCGTTGGCGTACCGACCTTGATAAGAGTGGGGGAAGCTATTGAATGTGTAAACATTAAAATCGCTGTAACTTCTAAACGACTTATCCGATTTTACTAAATTTAAGCTTGTTTGGACGGGAAAGGTAAGTATCTTCAATCGCCGTATTTAACAGTACCTACACGATAGTGTTTAATAAAATTGCTAGAGGGCGCAATTTGTAATAATAACAGTTTTTTCGATTTTATCCCGAAAATTCAAATCATACGGTATTCCTATGACATCATAATCGGAAAGTAGATGAAATTTTCAAGAAAATATGTGAAGACCGCAGATCGATATCCTTGTTCGTTTCAGAGTTATTGCCAAAATAATAATTATTAATACAAATAGCGCCCTCTAGCAATTTTATTAGAAACTATCGCATACCATTGGATACAACAACTGAAGGTACTTCCAAACAAGCTTAAATTTAGTTAAATCGGATAAGTCGTTTAGAAGTTACAGCGATTTTAATGTTTACACTTTCAATAGCTTCTCCCACTCTTATCAAGTGAAAGTGCAATCATTAAAATCGCTGTAAATTCTAAACTACTTATCCGATTTTACTAAATTTAGGCTTGTTTGGAAGAGAAAGGTAAGTGCCTTCAATTGTTGTATCCAATGGTACACGATAGTTTCTAATAAAATTGCTAGAGGGCGCTATTTGTATTAATAATTATTATTTTGGAGATAACTCTGAAACGAACAAGGATATCGAACTGCGGTCTTCACATCTTTTCTTGCAAATTTAATCTACTTTCCGATTATGATGTCATAGTTATACCGTATGATTGAATTTTCGGGATAAAATCGAAAAAACTGTTATTATTACAAATTGCGCCCTCTAGCACTACCTATCCACTATCGTGTACTGTTGAATACGGCAATTGAGGATACTTACCTTTCCCTTCCAAACAAGCTTAAACTTAGTAAAATCGGATAAGTCGTTTAATGTTTACACATTCAATAGCTTCCCCCACTCTTATCAAGGTCGGTACGCCAATGAGCCTTAAACCAAAATGATGCAGAATTGTCTAAGCTTTTCGATGATGTTATCAGAGTTATACCTTAATACGGGAATTTTCGGAGAAATTTAGAATTAAAAAAAAATGTAATTGTGCCCTCTTGCGGCAAAATTAGGAACTTAAAAATAATTTCCAGAATTTTATTATTATATATAAAATTACGAGTCTTAAATCGATTTCCAGTAATTTGTTTATCTCGGTTAATCATATTTCTGATTGTTATTAAATTATCGGTTTTAATTTATTTATATTAAAACAAGATAAATACTTTTTTTAAAACTTTATAGGTACCTATTACCATCGAATAGAAACATAAGTCAATAAAACAAAAAAAATAGTATAAAAACTTAAAATTTATTTATGAAAATACTATAAACACTCGAGAACAAATAAAACAATATATTATTTAAAAGTAACTATATTAACCATATGAACCTAAGTATAAATAAGTATGGTAAAAATGAAATGAACTAAACCGAACTAAAATATTTAAAAAATGATGTAATTAAATAAAAGCCTTTTGCACTGAACCTTCAGTTTTTTATTTCATTATCAGATCAGTGTACTATAAAAAGGTCTGGGCTTAATCTTTATATAATGTAAATTTATAGGAGAATAGGTATTGATTTTAATTGAAGTTCGTGCATCTTGAATTATTCTGTCATTACTAACTCCCCCACTCAATTGTTCGACGATGATATTTTGTTGAGTTCTCGTTAGCCTTTTAGTTCTCAATTCATCAGCATTCCCTATGTGTGTTTCAGTAAATGTTGCCATAACTGATCCTAGAAATATACAAATATATTGTGAAAAAATCTGTACAGCCAATCGTATATCATTCAACCCCAGAATAATTAGGATGACATGTATATTATGTTATAAAATATTGATGCAATAATTTGACAAACACCACCATAACATAAAAAATGTCTTTAAACCGACAATATTATTAGGTAACCATATTTGTGTAACAAGTGGCAGGAAAAGAAAAATAGGTAGGTACCATGAGAATCTGACTTCATATTTGGAGGACCCGGGTATAGTTTTTAGACACATATATTTACTTCACTCAAAAATATGGAATTAAAAATATTTGTACCAACATTATTTTATAATTTGTAATAAATTACCTTGATTGGAAATTTTCACGACTATTCTTGAAGAGCAAACTCCTCGAATTCTTATACTTCCCCCAGCTTTCATATTACGTTTTTGGCAGGTACTAACACGCCCTTAAACAACAAATATAATAAGACAAAATTTTATATACTACTTGTAAAAAACAATACCTGTCATATCTCTTCGGTTACAACTGTATGTAGTATATAAGTACATCACCATTATTTGGATTTTTATTTTTCCTATGACACGCATAGTCAACTTCCCTACTCTCCAATTTTTTCCACGCTTCAAATTCTTCAATGTTCGGAAAATTTAAAGAAGACTTTTTACAATTTACTTCATGAACTTGGGTTAAATGCCTTATAAGGTTGCTGTGGGACGATAACTTCTCTTCTTCGGGACACATTGGGCACAAAATATGTTCTGTTTCATTATTTTTAATTATCATCTGATGGAAGTTCTTCAGATGCCTATTTCTTGCAGACTTACTGGCAAATTTTTTCTGGCAAACTTCACAAGTTGGTTTTACCCTACAAAATATAAAATGTAGACCTACTAAATTTAAATTTTGGGCATTAAAAACATACCTATCTGAATCCATTGCTGTTATCTGTTACCAAAAAATAGGTTATAGCAATAAATATTGCTCTTTTAGAATTCTGTGGGCAATTTGCACTTTAATACTAATCTAAAAAATCACAAAAAGCTCTACAAAATCTGAGCAAAACCAAACAGTAAACAAGCAAGCTTGTTGTTGTTGCGCCAAAAGCAAGCCGAGTCCGAGTGGCGAGACACCGAGTCTCCACGATGTTATCTCGATGAGTCCCGAAGCACGCTGTTTGTGATTGGTCGGCACAGGGTGATAATTAATATATGCTGTCGAACCCGACCCCCGCCTTTAACCAACCAACCCCTGTTTGAGTTCATCTGCATTGTGTAGACGGAAATCTACGTTTTTATTGCCTACACTACAAAAAATTATTATGTAATTTTCAGTAACTTTACGTTGGTCACACAGAGGCCAACGTAATGTTCCGTAAAATTACATAAAACTTTTCTTGACGTTATTCAGTTTAAGATTCCGTAAAATTACTTATTAAAAGATTGATATTTTTAAGTTATATTTTAGGTAAAATTATATAAAACCGTTGACATTCTTGAGTTATATATTCAGTAAATTTCATAAACAGATTAGGTAAACTCTCGCAAAATATATACAGTAATTTTTATTTATCCCTTAAAAGTATAGGAATTTCCCATATTTAATAACTGTAAATTTAGTCATATAATCATGAATTTTAGTTAGATTACTTATGAGAATTACTTCATATATGCTGGATTCTTTATGTAATTTATTACTTAATTTTATTCCGTACTATTCAGTAATAAACAATGTAAATTTACAGTAATTAATCAATTTTGTGAAACAAAATTAAACCTTGCTATATAGAGTTAAAAGCTATAATCACAAATAAAATTTATTTCGTCAAGTAACATAAATTTAAATTGTGATTACAGACAGTTGAGTTTAATAATAATTTTGCCAACTAAATTTATAATAACGGTCAATTTAACTGTGAAAAGTGGGGTCTATATTCTACAGGTGTAATAATAAAAAGAAAATTTGGAACGAACCTTAACTTGGTCACACATTTGACGAAATTTTGCATTACCGCAAAAAGAATTTAAACATTCGTCAGATGTTTGATCAAATTTAAGTTATTTATTAAAAAAGAAATACTGTTTTTATTACATGCAGACCTAACTAACAACAATAAAAAAGAGATAAATCTAAGACCAATATAAACACTTAGTTAAACGAGTAACTAAACTACAGAACTATTAGATTAGAGATATATTGTATGTACATCACTAATTATGTTTACTTATATTATTATTTCAAAAATCCTGACTTTTAATGCAGACTTAACAACCATCTAACAATAAAGCTTTTTTATACCTACGCGATTTGTTGTAACTTTTATTAAGTCTGCATATTATATACCTACAATATAATATATTTAAAAATAAATATTTTATTCTTCAGTGACATACGTATTATCGTATGTCATATAAAAACAAGATTTAACACAAATATTAAAATAAAATATAGTGAGATGAATAAAAAGTTAGCCACAGCTTCAGCTATAGTTTTTATTCATACTAAATAAGCATAGTATTAAAAAAAACAAAATGTTAAACAAATGCTAAACAACTACATAACAGTAGGTATATAAAAGCTACTTTACTTTATTAAGTAGCGAAAAAATCTTTTTTTTGTGGCTGATACAGTCTTAAATTTGGTGCCTGAATCTGGGTGTATTTTAAAAATATATCTTTGGATAAGTTCCAGAGTAACGCAGCATCTGGGTGGGTATTTGATATTAATATTAAAATACAAGGAAAATGGTACCTTTAGTACTTCAGAAAACGTAGCGTATCCCTCATTGCTGACTTGTTCCCTTTTAACGTAAACAAAGAAATGGGACATCTCTAAAATGAAAAAAAAAATCTTATTAAAATTTGATTTGAAGTGTTAACTAAAAACATTCTTAAAATGATCTCGAATAAACTCGGGATTAGGCCGCAGGTTACATATTATATCCTTCACAAAGAATTGACGAGATATAGTATATAAATGAGTTTAGTTTTTTTACTAGCAGAAAAGTATGGAGACTTACCTTATATTCCCAATATTAAAATAAGTTTAAATCACCACCACAAATTAATTAAAACAACAAGAAAAAGCCTGTCTTCTACTGGAACGCCAAAAGATAAAAATGCCGAATTATTATTGTAGTTACAGCGCGCCGTCGCCGTCAACGCAGCTTGCATGGCGCGGCAGTATAAAATTCGCGGGAATAGAACATTTTCAGAAATATATTATGCGATTGTGTAAAACATATTAAGACTTAAAGTAGATTTACCGAATATATACTGTAAAGTAAAATTCAGTTATAATAAAATGGTTTTTAAATTGTAATTTTCTCATTTTCAGTAAAATGTTATGCAACTTTGTCAAACATATTTTGACATAAAGCTGCTTTGACGCATTTACATAATATATACTTAAAAAAGTTTTATTATTTAGGTAAATTATTTATTTTGGTATTTTCATGGGAATTTTAAAATGTAGTCTTGTTTTACTTAGTAAACTTTAGTAATATATTATGAATTTTTAGTTACATCTGAAAAATACCAAATAAATTGTTTAAAAATGAGAATACACGTTTTATTTAGGAAATTTAACAAATATGTTACTAAAAGAAAATGTAATATTACACTAATTTTTTGCAGTGTAGATTTTAATTTTTAATTTAGTATTTACCAGCATCGTGATAACGCCTGTAGCTTAAAATATTGTGTATAAGTTTTGTATACATTTTTACGGTAGCTTATAAGAAAATAATCTAAATAGGAGCAATCTTCCCTGATTACTTAGAAAACTAAAACTATTTAAGCCATCTCGTGAGATTTTATGTTCTTAAGCCTGAGGTGTGAGACTCGCAATCATGCGGTGTCTTATATTAAATATATCCAGAGGAATCCCGCAGCTCTCGTCGTTAGTAAAGTTTTAATAAAGCTAAATTTTCTTAGGGAACCACCGCGCCGCCACGTTCTAAATTTTAATTAAATTAAAACCGACCGAAAAGCTTAAATCCTTTATTAATAAATTTGCGCTCTCTGTCGTTATTCACTGACACGAATGTTTCGTGGTCTCTTTTATTAACTTGATTTGATTTTACGGGAAGGCTTTTTTAGCATAATATAAAATTCTTGTAAAATTCCTATGCTAACACCATTGGCACAAAATATATATGCGTGGGCTATACTATACAGGGTGTCCGGGAAAATGTGGGAAATCTCCCGGATATGAAAAAAACACGTGAAAATAATACTACAAGTTCATATAAACTTCTTTCGTATCGGCCTCCTCTTCGGAGATATGGGCTCCCACAGAGCTCCCATGGAATTAAGTTTTTGACACATAATTATTAAACCAACAGGTACACAGAAAAAAGTAAAAGATTGAATTAACGCAAATAGGTTTGATTTAACCCAATAATCAGTTTAAATAGCAACAACGCAATGATCTGGTTAAATCAACTCTATGAAATGATTAACTTGGTATGATCAAATCAATCGACTATTTGGTTGATTTAAACCACACTAAAAGTATAATATAGCAAATAATATGATTGAAGTAACAATATCATTGGGTTATTTTTACCATATCCTTGTAACCTTGTATCATTTTAAAAATTTGATATTGTTGTTACAACCCATTAGAAGGGTTAAATTTACCATATCATTGGTTTAAATTAAAAATATGAATAGGTAAAATTTGTGATATCCGAGGTGTAATAAAAGATATATACCCGCTTTATATAGTAGTAGTTTATTATACAACGTAATGTACTGGTCAAGTTTAAACACAAACTCTTTACTTATACCTAACAGATTACAAGGGAAACAGAACGGTGCGAATCCTTGATGGACCAGTCTGGTACAGACTGCCGGTCCGGTCGTGTTCCCACTGTTCCCAGCTGTGCATGCCTCTTATGGTCGTCCATGCCTGCGCTTGCGCGTATGTCCGACTCTAGATACCCTCACCCCAGAGTGTTTGGAGATACCTGCCTGAAGGAGAAACCAAATTAGTGTTATGTAATTGCCATAAAACCCTTACATACTTTTCTGTAAACCAATAATAAAATAACATTATTGTTTTCCTGTTTAATATGATCGGTACATATAGATCTAAAGAGCTGACAGAAAAATATATAGTTCGATCTTTAATATTCGAATAAAACAAAATATGAGTTATTGTTCCACTCATAAATAAATAAATAAATAAAGTAGGTGGGACTTAACAGTCCCGTCCCGTTGGTATACACAAAGGGTTAAAACAATTATTAGGTTATATAGGTTAAGGTAAGCACCTATTAAGAATATTTTTTTGCTTGTAGGTAGGTACCTAAGGAAAATATTATTAGGTAAGGTAATTATTAAAAAGAGAAAACATGGATTTTTTATACCGACTAATTTTAGGTCGTATTCTATATAGACCATGAATCTCATGTCTCTTTTGGCAAATTTTTACTAAAATTTACATATTTATCTTACCTAAAATTATTATCAATTGTAGGCAGGTACCACGATACACTTAAGTATACTTACCTAATAAAATAACAAATTTAATGTAGTATTTTTATAGTGCCTACATACAATTAGTTTAGGAATAATGAAACAGGTAACACTAAATATAGTATACTATATATAATATAATATATTATTATCCTTACCCAAAAATGTTTCCACTAGGTGTGGAAGCCCGCAACAGCTTTTTCAATTCCATTGCACAATTTTCCTACACTTACAGAGAAAGAAAAACACGAGGAAAACCATAAATGAACTCCAGACTCCAGTGCCGCCACAAAACAGATAAGGTTATGTTGTTACTGTTGTTATGCGAATGCCGCGAATGACGAGACACTTGCTGCTTTATTAGCGTCCCTAAACTGAGCTGCCATTGGTCAATTGGCGATGGCCTGATTATCTTTCAAATTTACTAAAATTAACACGTTCACATGCTAGAATCTAACCGATAGTAGGGTTAAATAAAATTTCAAACCGAAGGTTATTAAATAGGTAATATTAACAAAATGAAATGGTTGATTGAACCATACAGTATTGTTTAACACAATATAATGTTTAAAATCAACATTTTGATTAGATTGAATTAACACAGAAAAGGTATAATTAAGTATTAATATTTTTACCATTTAAATAAGCTTGTTTTTACCCAAGGAAGGTGATTCTAACAATTTAAATTAATTAATTTAACATTTTACATTCAACCCAATCAAGTAGTAGAAATAATCGAGTAAAATTGTTTAAAAATACCCAAATTGTTTTAATTTAACCTTTTTAAAAGTAATCCAATGGATTTGCTAGATTCAACATTTTACTTTTTTCTGTGTATATTTCAATTTTTTTTTCATATGATCTATAGCAGGTTAGACCCTTCAAATTATTATCCCAGAAAGTGTTGCCAATTACTCACAGCTGCAGGGACGGACTAGCTGTGACACTAATGTGCCCATTTTTGGACAACGTTTTTTACATACCTTTACCTATTGACTAAAAATTAAGTCGTGTCGTTTTATTGCGATCATGTATTAATATTTAGCAGTTAAAAGTGAACATTTATAATTTATGGGAACAAAGATGTATCTTTTATTGAAATACGCTAAATATACATGATGTAAATATGTTAAAAATTACGTTTTTCCGAATGCGGTTAGGATTAGCGACATGAATGAAGAGTACTTAATTTTTAGTCAAAAGGTATGTAAAAAACGTTGTCCAAAGTTTTTATCATACAGGGCGTAAAAAAAATGGGCACATTAGTGTCACAGCTAGTCCGTCCCTGCAGCTGTAAGTAATTCGCAACACTTTCTGGGAAAGTCATTTGAAGGGTCTTACCTGTTATACATCATATGAAAAAAAAAATTGAAATATACCTGTCGGTTTAATAATTATGTGTCAAAAACTTAATTCCATGGGAGCTCTTTGGGAGCCCATATCTCCAAAGAGGAGGCCGATACAAAAGAAGTTTATATGAACTTGTAGTATTCCTTTCACGTGTTTTTTTCGTATCCGGGAGATTTCCCACATTTTCCCGGACACCCTGTATAGCTGTATACAACTTTTAAAACACTTAGGCTGGATCCACAAACATCCGTGATACGCATCCGTTGTGTACCACATGATTAATCTGAACCAATAAAATTTTAGGCCCCTAAAATTTCATTCGTTCATATTAATCATGTGGTACACAACGGATGCGTATCACGGATGTATGTGGATCCAGCCTAACGGCTACGATTTTTACAATAGTATAGTAAAATTTCTTTAAGAACACACCACATCATGGCTAAGTCACCTGTCATTTATGGCACCCTGTTGAAGTAGTTGAGAAGTCTGATCTATTTTACGTTAAGATGTTGGCGACAGAGACAGGACTGGGTTAAGTTTTTTTACCATTGCATTCACCATATTTTAAACTTGTACGGGGGTCTGAATGGTTTATTAACGTAATGGCTTGCAAAAATACTGCGTTAATTTTATTTACAATTGAAACATAGAACTCAAGGTGCGATAGATTAAAAGTTATGGCGTTGTTCATTGGTAAAACATAGAAATACATTAGACATGCATTAAACTTACCAATGGAAAACGCTATGAACAACCCTGACTATATACGAGAGTTTTAGCGACCAAATATTGTAGACGAGCCAATCAAGCGGTGCGCCTGCGCATGTTCTCGTTAAATGCTGCGTTGCCATATTATAATTTACGTTCGCAGCTTAGTACGCAACTAACAAAATGCCATATGTTTTTAAATACAAACAGCTGGATTAGTTCTCAGTGAGCGCAAGGTTTGGCAACCTATTATACAGAAATTAAAATGGAAAAACTAATAATATTACATTTATAATAACAAAAAATGATAAATAGAATGTTTGTTATTGGGGAAATAGGAAAGTTACTTATAATCTTAACATAGTATAAAACAAAGTCGCTATCGCCCGTCTGTCCCTATCTTAACATAGTATAAAACAAAGTCGCTATCGCCCGTCTGTCCCTATATCCCTATATGTGCTTAAATCTTTAAAACTACGCAACGGATTTTGAAGCGGTTTTTTTTAATAGATAGAGTGATTCAAGAGGAAGGTTTTTATGTATAACTAGCGACCCGCCCCGGCTTCGCACTGGTGCAATTTCAGAAAGTGGCATGCCGGGTACTAATATATCGGGTTTGTTCGGGTTTGTATTTATACCAGCGGGTTGCAACGCATGCCGGGTACACGCTAGTATTATAATAAACACCAAGAAAGTTTCTCTAAAACTATGACGCGTGAGTTTGCTACAAACCCCTAATCCTAGAATCATAAAATTTTGAGGATGTCTAGACATTCACTAAGAAGGGATTTTTCAAAAATCAACCCCTAAACGGGTTAAAAACGTGGTTTGAAATTTTTTATAGGAATTTGTGTACTTATCTCAGAAATTAAAACTGTCGGAGGTCTAAAAATCGGTATGTTCCTTTAATAAAATAATATCACACTTGTTTTTTAAACTTTACTTAGGAGTTGAAAAAAGGGGTGTAGTCTATTTTAAGGGACGTATGCAGTGTGACCAGTAAAGTCCGCATCATATGGGATTCTTTTTATTAATTGCTATATTCGAAATTTGACTTTGGCATCAATTTCTGCTTCGATCGAGATGAAAATTAAGCAAAAAAATAGTAGTCAAGTACTTATGTGTCAAATTTAATTTTTTTCCAAAAATAACTTAAAAAGTGGGGTTATTTCTAAAAATATCGAAAAAACTTATTAGAAAACGGTTTTTAAATGCAGTTTCTAGCCCACATGCAAAATTTCAGCTGCATAAGATAATTTTAATTTTTTACCCACCACTATAATGTATGTATTTTCCACTTAATGAACACTTTACTGATGACACTGTGTTCTTTTTTGTCTTAATATTAAGATGTATTACTTTCAAACACAAACTACGTTTTCAAAAATACTTATTTTATGAAGTTGTACATAGGTCAAAAACAAATAAACTTTGCAACACATGCGACCACATTTTAATCCCAATTTTGATTTTGTAGAAAAACACACATTTAATATGGCGCTACTTTAAAGAAAATGTATCTGAAATATGTAAAGCATTGTCAAAACGAAGAAGTTTTATGTAGGTTGCGTTGAGTCTTATTTTGCAAAAGTGGTGCAATTTACAAAATACGGGTAAAAAATCAAAATTATCTTATGAAGCTAAAATTTTGCATATGGGCTAGAAACTGCATTTAAAAAAACTTTTTCTAATAACTTTTTCGATACTTTCAGAAATAACCCTACTTTTGAATTATTTTTTGGAAAAAATTAAAATTTGACAGATAATTCAAATCACGTGACTACTATTTTTTTGCTTAATTTTCATCTTGATCGAAGCAGAACTCGATGCCAAAGTCAAATTTCGAATAAAGTTATTAATAAAAAAAAAAACATATGATGCGGACTTTACTGGTCACACTGTATAACTTTTTATAATTTTAAGCTATATTGCTGAAAATTAGTACTGTGTTTACTCTGTTAAAATAAGCAAGCACATGTTTTGATGTATTGGAAAATTTTCCCCTAGGGGGTGGAAAAAATACTTTTGGTCCGAATTTCTTGAAACTCAGCATAAATACTCTAAACACAAGTAATGAACCACGCCTTTCTTATTTGCCCCTATAGGAGTGAAAACGGGGTTTAAAAGTTTATTAAAAAAATATTTTTGTCATATTTTCTCGAAATTTGGCGGAAATACTCTGAGTTAACTGTTGCCTAGGTTAGGTTAGGTTAGAGTGGCAGACCTATGGCATTATCCAAACAGTCACACGTAGTCCTATAAGGACACATGTTCCGCGGAATCTATTCGCATCAGCTTCCTGATGGCCTAAGTGCTGAATAGCCTAGCTCACCCTTCGTACTTTCCACACATATTTCATATTTTTCTTGGAAACAAAAGGGTGAATACAAATTTCTTAAAACTCATCAAGCAAAAATACTTCAAATACAAGTAATGGAACAGTATTTCTCTTTTTTTATATGTCGCAAAGATGAAAAGGGATTATCATAATTTATAAGGAAAAATTGTTTTTTGACAATCTTTCTTAAAATTCAACATAAATACTATAATATTTAATAAATAAAATATGTACTTATTTTTTTGAAAAGGGAGTATAAAAGTTTCTATTTAAAAAATATTATTTGTCGGATTTTTCTGAAACTAAGCATAAATACTATACAATACAAATAATAATGAAATACGTATTTAGGAGGAAGTGGGTTTTCGGAGAAGGTTTCTCAAATGAAATAACAGCGACCACATGCGACATCTGGTTTAACCGGAGGTTGTCTCAAACGTTCTTATTTTAAATGGGATGTATAATATTTTTTTTTGGTTGCTTTCTTTATTTTCAATAACTTTTATCCAAAGTTTTGTATCACACTATCTGTTTTAAAATTATTTGATAAGGATCAAAAATTGTTACTTTTCCACTTTCCTGTATCTAAAATTTCATTTTCTTACGACTACCTACGAAAATGAGAAATAAAGCACGCCCAACTTGGCTGGAAAGTCCTTTATATAACACGCGTGTTGAAATATTTTCTTTCAATACGTGGGTTGAAATATAAAACAGCTAATGGCCGAAGAATTTGACAGCAAAACTATTTAAAAAAATAACAAACTTACGGGACCCGTGGAGCGAATTGAGGTGCTGGGTGAGGTAAAGTACACTACACTAGGGCTAGAGTATTTATGATAAAAATAAAAATATATCAAAAAGGGAAAATATGTCAGGCAACCCACCAAACATGTCAACTGAGTTGAACCACAGAAAAAAAAGGGGAGCTATAGAGCAGAGATAGAATACCCTAGGAAATACCGATTTATAATTTTACAATTATCTCGGATAAAAATATCCACACAATGTTTAAAGATATGGGACAAGTGAATGTGCTTTATGTACCTAAGTAAATTTATTTTAGCAATATTCAAAACAAATCGGATATGGATAGAACTTTTATAATTAACAAGCTATCGATATTTATCTCCATCTCTATATTTCTATATTGTTGAGGTTATGTTTTAGTTTTGTGTTTTGTTGTTTTTGTATGTATATTTAGGTATATTATTGTTTTATTGAAAGAATGGAAGCAGTTAAAAAATCAGAAACGAAATGTATTCACTGTACATAGATAGTAGGTATAGTGTATACGATCTTAGTTGATATAGACAAAAAAGCTAAAAAAAAAATTGATGACAGACTTGTCAAGTCCACGTGGACTATCTTCGAACATCTGTATAGGGATCGATCAGTACAAATTTTGTTATATTTGTATTGTAGTTTCAGTGTGTGCTGCAATAAATTGATCGTACCCCCAATAATTACGTTGTCTCAACTGACTTCGTATGAAGTATAGTAGTAAAAGTTATTCTTTTTATTTAAATCTATAGGTAAGTTAGAATGTGTAAGTGGGCATTGTTTTTATTTTTTTCAACTCTAGAGTTGAAATAAATTTTTCAACTCTTGTGTTGATAAAATTTGATTAACACAATGGTGATACCTACAAACTATTAAAAACAAATCAAACTCTTTTTGATTATTTTGTATGGTCGTAGGAAAAATTGTGTACATTACTCGTGTGAAAGTGATTTTCTCGGCTCGGCTAACGCCTCGTGCTAAATACCTTCTCGTTTGAAAAGTACCACTTTCAACACTTGTAATGTAATATACTATTTCCGACAATTTAATATCGAGCACAATAACATATAATCCCGCAACTGGAACTTCGAAATTCATTCTTTTATCTTTGAAAAGATTTTCGATCGTATTCGACCTCCTGTAAAAGGTGATAATTTGAGAAAAACATTTTTTTCTCAGGAACGGATAGAGTAGGATACAAAACTTGTTTATAAAAGTTATTGGAAATATAGGAAGGAACATAAAAAAATGTATTATACAGTGTGCTCCATAAATAAGCAAGTTTGAGACAACAAGTCGCATCTGGTAGCTGTTACTTCATTTAATGAAGCGTCTCAGAAAACCCCATTATCCAAATTCGCGGGATTCAAATCGCATTACTTTACGAAATATTCTAATCGACTATCAACGTGAGACACCCTGTATTATATAGCATTAATATTTTTACTATTAAACGCATAGTGTAATAGCCAGCGTTTATTATTTTAAGTTTGTAGTAAGATATTTAGAAGTTTGTACCAATTCTCTAACATGATATTATTATATCTATGTCCAAGGTATTAACAGATTTACCCATTTAGTCGGAGTGCCGTAATAACCCATCACATAAAATCCCCTAAGACGGCTATATTGGATTTCATAAACACGTTTTATCGCCCCAACCTCAAAATAAACGGCTTGCTAGATCTTAATTGGCTTAATTTAATGAGAGCACATTCTGTTGGTGGAAAATATACGGCCGAGACTATCCTCCCATTTCTAATAAGCCTCCGTGTATTTCGAATGATTTAAGTAAGGGTCAAAATATGGTAATGTCCGGTAGTAATTTCTAGATGCAACGCTATAAAATAGAGCGGTGCCTCCCGGATAGAATCAATTGCCCGCAAATCTTACTCGATCGCGTTGTATTTGGGGTTTTCCATCAATTTTATTGCTGATTTATTCGTTTCGGTTTCCCGCTACATGTTTGAAGGTTTTACCTGATTGCAGATGGATTTATATTTGCTTTGATAACTTGACGGTGAAACTGTGTAGTGCTTTTTCAAACAGTTTATTTGGAAAGAAACTACACTCTAAAAATAAATCTAGTAAAACTACAGCAATATAAGGTAGGTGAAGGGAATACGCCCATGTTAGTTATATGCCCAGCCGCTGTATTTTTAGGTAGTTTGAATTTTCGACGACAGATGGCTGACACGGTGCTTACGATAAACTTTACGGCCAAAGTTACGTGAATCCGATGTCAGTTGCATTCAAACAGTCGTGAGTTTCGCATGGTGTTTGATTAGAAGGTATCTGTTATTAAACAGGGTCAGTTTAAATCGCTTGATAATGTGCTATAATCTAATATTTATATTCAGATAAATATATCAATGGAAAGTTTGTTCTTTATGATTCTTTTGACATATATTTGTCTTAAAAATAATTTGATATTATACCAAAAATTAACAAAAATGCTGTTCACGTACCATATAGGTAATATGCCCATACCCAAGTGAAGTTAATATGCCCTCTGGGCGTATTACCTGTACTGATTTTTAATTGGTTATTTCAGATGTTTATTACATAATTATATGATATTATTATGTGTCTTTGATTTTTATTTAATAAGTAAAAAAGATTAAAGCAACCTTGATACGTTTCTCTTACTTTACAGAGCTGCGCATATTACCAACACCCCATGGGCATTTTACCAACATGGGTTGCTAATATGCCCAGTTTGATTGTTTTTAAAAAAGTTGTAAAAAGGGTAAAAACCAAAAAAAAAAATTAAGAATTATTTCCAAAAACTGTTACAATAGCAGAAAATTAATTTATCTCTCATAGAATAAAAACAACATGTATTTTTTTCTATTTTTTATTAATGAAAGCGCTTAAGAGGGGCATATTTACCTCACCTACCTTAATTGGTTATATGCTGCCAGCAATAGTGCATATAATATTACAGTGACACCGTAGAATTACATGATTCATGTGAATTGTTTGTAACTAAATAACTGGATAAACACATTTTTTCCTGTATTTTTGCTTTAAATATATTGTTAATATTCATGTGAATTTACAAGAGAATCACAATAAATACGGAATATTTTTTTTAAAATAGGGTAGTTTTTTAGTAAAATCGCAGCTAACATTAGGTAAAATTACACGTTAATTACACTTTAAAAAAAATAAAATGTATATTTTTAGTTCTTATAACAGTAACTTATCTGTTCCAACACTGAAATTTTACAGTAATGAATAATGTAATAAATGTGTAATATTACATAATAATCTAGGTATGCATTTTAATTTTTGGTAATTTGTTTGCCGAAGGAATTAAATAATAATGCAAAATTTTTATATAGCTCGTTTTATTGTATGAAGTCCAACGAAATACTAACTGCTTAGAGGTAGGTACATAAGGTCAAAGTTAAAATACAAAGCAAAACAATGCTTAAATACGTTTTCAAAAGTTTCTCCATTTTCGGATAACGGGTTTTTTTCTAGTACATAACATAATACTGTTTGTGGCCATTTACTTCTGAAAAAAACAAAAAAAAAAATTATGGATCAGGGAAATGTTATGCCTTGCCATAATTATGAAGTGAGAATGGATGTGTTCATTTCATGGTTTAACAAGGTAGGTAACTCCCTTTTTGGTAAAGATATAGAGAGATGCGGTTTTCACATTACTATAGTTTCGTACATTGATCAGTAAAGGTGCATCATTTTCTGTTAAAGTTTTTGACTGAATTTTTAGTCCTCTTATCAAAGCTATATAGCGTTATGATATAGAAACGGATCAGCATGTTATATCGAATAGCGCCAACCTAATCACGAATTTATTTATTTATCTACGACTAATGTATAATGTAAGTATTATGTTGTGGTTTTCGCAATATAATGCCACCTATTAATCCCTTAGGGAATAATGACAAGGGATTAATAGTCCTTATTCCCGCTCCAATCACAAAATTTCTCAAATCAAATATTACCATGGAAACAAAATACACCAAGTCAAAATTGTCACTGTCAAACGCAGCAGATACTATTACTAAACAAATAAATAGTAATGAAGCATCTTCTTCCTTTGCAGCAACCGACATTTCAAATATTTGTATTGAAAACTCTTCCAAACTTATTCATCGTTCACGACCAATACAGTTTATTAATTGTACTATTACTAATTTTAATGTTATTGACAAATAAAGTTGTTCATTAAAAATCTCAAATTAATAAATTAGTCGTAGATAAAGTAGAGTATACTACTCACAATAATGGCTATTATTACCTCAGAATATTTACTCCCTCGCCGCTTACGCGGCTCGGTTCGTAAATATTCCTCGAAAATAATAGCTATCATTATTGACTCGTGGTATAATCTACTATTATTTATTACAAATAGGGATACAACAGACACTGAGCCCAATATAGCATCCACGTTGCGGTATTAGCTAGTGGGAAATAATAATATTTATAAATTTTATGTAAATCATAACATCGGAAACCATCCGCACTGAAAGAAGAATTTATTTGATCTAAACAAAAATGGAGTTCGCCGAAACAAATATTTGTTCCCTATGGCCTGAACAAATAATTATTTGAAATTTTGTCCAAAATTATTTGACTTTTGAGAGGGAAATATATGATATTCAAATAAACATTATTTAAATAAAATAATTCCGTTATTTAGCACAAAGCAATATAGGTAACCAACAAATATGTATTTATTTCTATTAAATAAATATTTATTCTGTTCAAATAATCATTTATTTAAATCGGCAACACATTTATTTAATCCAAATCACGAATTGTTTATTATACTTTATATTTATTTCTATTAAATAAATATTTATTCTGTTCAAATAATTTCGAAATTAGAATTTGTGCTTTTTGGCATTTAATTTAAATAACTTATTGTTTCCTATAAATAAATAATTATTTACTATTGAACATAATAATATATAATATAATTATAATAGTATAATCTCCCAAACCATTTAGGAGAGGAGCTGCAAAAAGAAATACATCATACCACAGTTTTTATATATATTCTGTTTATTGTTACGAAATATAACATAACTATATAAGAAAAGAAAACAAAACTGTAATTAACATGGCAGTTTGACTCGGTCTGCGCCTACGAGAGCCTTATGCTCCTTAAACATCCATATTTACTGCAATAACTAAACGTTCCTGTAAAATAACATCTTGTTTGAGGGAAATAAATTAAATTTATCACAAACAACCAAAAATGGTTTTAAATAAATAATTGTTTCCCCGAAATAGAGAGACGCTTTCGCGGCCATCTTGATAGTATACAACATGAATATTAATAATTATATTGAAAACAGAAATCAAAACAATAGCGATATGCATGTTTATAAAATAATATAACAAGATGGCAAAGACAAATTTGTTAACTTTTTCTATTATATACAAAAATAATTGACGTTTTTAAATGGGCATTTCTCCATGGCATGCATGATTTAGTAATTATTATGGTGTATAATATGTTTTATCTGTCTTTTTTAAGTAATAAACATTAAAATTAAAATCTTACCTTTGAAGGAGGGCCACAGATGTCCCATGTTATGGTGATCTAGCCAATCGCGAACATCCATTGCCACACAAAATTATATATCACCTTGTCGAAAGACGCTCACTAAACGACTAAACTTCACTAAACTCTCCAGTCTCTACCTGCCTAAATCTCGACGCCAACACTTCCCTTTGTCTTGTTCGCTTCGCGGAATCCGATTAAAAAGCAGTGGCGAAATAAAAAGTTATTTGCAGCAAATAATATTTTGTTTGAAATGTAGACGTTTAAAGGCCGAGGTGTAACAAACAATTTTTTGTTTGGCGCGAATAAGTTGTATTTCAAATAAATAAACAAAACCCAAACAAATATGAAATAAAAGTCAAATAATTCAATTTATTTGTTGCAAACAATATTTTTTTGAGCTAAATAAAGATTATTTGTGGCTAACAAAAACAAAGCAAATACATCATTTATTTGGGATGAAACAGACTTTTTTTTCAGTGCATCTTTTAGTAAGTGTTCATTATTGAATATTTTTTCATAATAGGTTTATAATTATTGCTATTGACTATAGCTATGTCTGTCTTACGTGATAAGAACCGTACAATTTTATTTTGAATACTTTCCAGCCTTCGCTGGTAAACCACGTATTGAGGGTTCCAAACAACTGATGCAAAATTAAGTTTGCTAAATATAAAGGCGTAATACAAGTTTAGAACTGTTTGAGGATTATTAAAATTTAAACTAAATCGATTACACTTATTCACAACCTGTTCGACGTGAGAGCTAAATATTAACTTACTGTCCATTATAACACCTAAATCACATATTTCATTAACCGATTTAATATCACTATTATTAATAGTATAACGAAAATTATGAACATTTTTGTTTCTGGTAAATGTTATCGATACACACTTGTCTAGATTGAGAAATAAACTCTGACTTTCACAAAATCTTAGCAAGGCATTAAGATCGTCCTGCAGACCATTGCAATCCCTCGGTACCCTGATTATTCGAAAAAATTTTAGGTCATCTGCGTACATCAAAAATTTAGAGAATTTAAAGCATTGTTGAATATTGTGAATGTATATAATAAAAAACAAGGGACCGAGGTGACTGCCCTGAGGTACACCAGTGACAAATATCCAAAAATAAATATTATTTTAAAATTTTTTAGATTGGTTGAATATCAGAAATTTAATTTTTTACTTAGTATGTATCTTTATACATAAAATTAAAAACAATTTATTGCCTGATTGTTAAAAAAAATTTTCTTCTTTTAATTATGTCCGTCATAATTATAAAACAAGAACTAATCAAAATTTTTATGTGGATAAAGTGTCTAAAACATTAGCTTATAAGTATATTTTTCATAAAGGTTTAATAAAATATAATAATTTGGAAAATTCTATTAAACCTCAAATATCATTAAAAATATTTAAAAAAAACTTTAAAATTACATTTAATTTAAAAAACAAAATGATACGTAATATTTAATACAATTTGCAAAATGTTTAACTTTTCTGTCTGTCTTCGTTAAAGAAGGTTGCGTTTTAAAATTTAAAAATAAATCTAGGTATAAAAATGTCTTAAGAAACTGTATTAAAAAATATTTAATTGTAGATTTTTGCTAAAAAAAACATGTTACTACTATACTATCTAACCAGTGGATAGATCTAATAATATTCCAACATTTCCATCAACTTTTTTGCTAATTTATGCGTTTCGATTTACCGCTACATGCTTCAAACTTTATCTGATAGCAGCTATATTTATCATTTGTTTTACTAACTTGCCAATGACAACGTAGTATACTTTTTAAATAGGGTTTTTATATAATGTTGAACCGATTGTTTTGATCAAATTTTTCGGACGTATTACTTACACTCATTTTAAGATCATCATAGGCATGCGCCTAATACTCTTCCTTTAGTCCATAGTGCATAGTGTATAGTGTATAGTTAAATTAGTTAAATTAGGAAGGGACCATACCCGAAAGACTAATGTTTCCTTCTGAGATGCGCATCTGTACAAGTTCCAAAAAATATTAAAGAAATACCATATGTATTAACAAGCGATGCGGCAAGAATGAAAAAATAGGCTAAGGGACCCCAACCAGTATTTTGAATAATTTCAATGCAGAATCAAATATCGGGGCAGCTCACATCGAATTTCCCAAAACTCTTACTGAATTGCGTATGTTTTTGAGATTTCCATTAATTTTACTGCTGATTTATTCGATTCGGTTTTCTGCTATAAGTTAACATAATTTGCTTTATACCGGTATCCCCCACACGATTCTATAGCTACAACGCCTGTAGGGGAAGAGGGGGGGGGAGAGGGGGATAAAATATCAAAAAGTAGTTTAAACGATGTTTTAACTAAAGGCAAATAGTTAGTGGTATAGGCATGCTTTTTAATGATTGAGATGTTCATTAGGAGTGTTCAATTAAAAAAGAAAGCAATAACTGTTGGTTCCACTTTTTGTCTCACCCAGAACCACACGTTCTAATTTTACTTTTATCAGCCATTTATTAGCACAAATTATGTTTCAAATTATTTTCTGCAAAGGTCTATCAGGTTGGCTAACTATTATTCTAACGATTTGGACTTATTTTCATCTTCATCAAGTTTTTATATGAACCTGCGTCTGATTACTTTATATTAGGGTGCTCCTTGCTGATTTTTCTTTGGTTTTAGTATTGAAAATACTACTGGGTGCGTATATACAGGTATATTTCATAAAAAATGAAAGCGACATGCACATAAATAACACGGCGGTGAAGTCTAAACAAACATCCGAGCAGCACAAGATTGATGACATCATCTGCTGAGTATTAATATTGTTTTGTTTTGGGTTTCGGCATTTATTATTATATTATATTTGTTGATATTAAGATAATATGGCCGGGAGATATAGTATAGAGGTCTGAAAAGTAGATAGTTATTAATGATACTATACTAGTTCGATGAACACTATAAATAAACGTGTGCAACGTTAAACCACGAGGCGTCAGCCGAGTGGCTTAATTGCACAAGTTTCATTAAAGTTCATATCGAACGTGTATCATTCAAAATTTAATCTACGACAGTGCAAATGGATTTTATTCGTCTAAATTTCATTGATATCAGATAACGTTTTCGTAATTTTTAAAATTTTCAGGTGTCCATATTAGTTGATATCATGGTAACCGCATTTTTGATTGTTTCAATTTCGATAAAATTGGAAAAAATAAACAGTGAATGTCGCTGAAACAAAGCGAAATAGCGCGGCGGTCTTGGCGTATTACACAGAAAGTCGGGGGAGAATGGATATACCAATCCAAAACATTTCATAGCCGACTTAAGATTTAGACATTTCATGAACAAGGAGTACAAGGACCAGCAGGTAAATAGCTGTGTACAGCTAAACAAATAATTTTGTCGCTATTTTTGAAAAGGTGGTTTTGAGCTCTCTTCAATATGTACTAATATACAGATTATCCTATATTTTTTATTTTAACAAAACAGTCAAATTTACACATTTCTAAGTATAATTTACACATTTCTAAGTATAATAATTTAATTATTATTTCAAACTAAATCGGAGCATCCATGCCGTCATAATAACGCGTGATAGCGGCACGTTACATACTCACAGATAGGAGTAATATGTGCTGACATAATGGTTTCCTTCTCGCCACTGTATGTGGTAGGTATTTTCAATACGCCTATGATACTTGCGTAAGATGCAAGATCTGTGAATTTTTATTTACGCTTATCAATTTTTACACTGTACTATTTTGTTATGGGTGTTAATACTATTGTTAATTTTGAGTTTGTTAATTTCAATCTACATGTTATGTTATAATATATACATTTCCTACTTGGTTATTATTGTAATTTTAAAAATGGGATAAGCTCGTTAATAAATAAATAACTTATATGCACAGAAATGCGTTATAAGTAGGCAATACGTTCTAGTAATAATAATTATAAGTAAAGCAAAAGCTTGAATTGCATTGAAATAAAAATTGTAGTCTTATATCCTTGTGAAAAGATTACCTACTTAAAATTCGGTTTTTATCAGCTTTCTCCTCACGATTCGTAAATCCCTCCGCATACGCACCGGCTACAAGGTGTGAACCAGTGGAAAGGATAATACCCCGGATTTAGGTTAGTTTAAGCGTTGAAAAAAGGAACATACAAAACTGCTGTCATAAAAAAATAGGGTTTATTTTATTGTTTGCTATATTATATAGTGAGATATTAAATTTTTATTTTGTAGGGATGTGATAAAAAAATTAATGTAAGTTTATGTTATTTTACAAATTAAAAGAAACCTAATAAAGTTTTATCAACATTTTCTTTGACAATTTAATGGGTTATAAATAAATGGCGCGCGAGGCGGTTTCAGTCTGCATGATTAATCGAATTTTTTTTTTTATTTATTTATCTGCACACTATTAAAAGTAGACGTTTTAACGTGTGTTATCAGTGCCTGAATTGCCATTTTATGACACGAGTGTTAAAACAAATACAAGGACCTTTTATTCATTTTGTATGCTCGTTAAGGGAATGGAAACAATAGTGCAGGATAACGTCATCGTAAAAAGGCTTATGGAAGTTTTGTTCTTATTTTTCAGTGAGTTTTTATTATATCCCTTTGCTTCAAGACTTTCATCTACCATGTATTTTGATAGTACTCAGGTTCGCAACAGAGTCTGTCAGTAAGGTGGCCAAAGACCGACGGTAATAGTGATGCGTGCAAAGCTTCGGATCATCTGGGAGCTTTAAGATTGCTACAATAACAGCAGGACTTTTACCAAAACTATTAATACTAACGAATTTCTAGCACATATTTTCTATATGTACCACAAATAAAATAGCTCAACTACAGTAGAAGTTCACGAAACCTTAGTTTCTGTATCTGAAATGTTCACCACTAATGTAGTATTTAAATCCTCCATGGCAGAACTGTTCCATCAGCAATTACTACTGTTCCTGGAATTTTTCGGCAACAAAGCTGTACTAGCTGCTTCCTTTATTTTCACATTTGCATCGTCACGTTTATATCACTATTTATTCGGTCGAAAGTCGTTACCAGAATCTGTATACCTCCACTTCCCTTCTCCCCTCCTCTCAACAGATTTTTTTGGATCGTTATTTCCCATGTCAAAAATCTTAATCCGCCCTTGACTTAAGGATCACCGACCCCAGGGCTAAAAAAAATTCACAGATCTTGCATCTTACGCAAGTATCATAGGCGTATTGAAAATACCTACCACATACAGGGGCGAGAAGGAAACCATTATGTCACAGCACATATTACTCCTATCTGTGAGTATGTAACGTGCCGCTATCACGCGTTATTATGACGGCATGGATGCTCCGATTTAGTTTGAAATAATAATTAAATTATTATACTTAGAAATGTGTAAATTTGACTGTTTTGTTAAAATAAAAAATATAGGATAATCTGTATATTAGTACATATTGAAGAGAGCTCAAAACCACCTTTTCAAAAATAGCTACAAAATTATTTCTTTAGCTATACACAGCCATTTACCTGCTGGTCCTTGTACTCTTTGTTCATGAAATCTCTAAATCTTAAGTCGGCTATGAAATGTTTTGGATTGGTATATCCATTCTCCCCCGACTTTCTGTGTAATACGCCAAGACCGCCGCGCTATTTCGCTTTGTTTCAGCGAAATTCACTGTTTCTTTTTTTCCAATTTTATCGAACAATCAAAAATGCGGTTACCATGATATCAACTAATATGGACACCTGAAAATTTTAAAAATTACGAAAACGTTATCTGATATCAATGAAATTTGGACGAATAAAATATATTTGCACTGTCGTAGATTAAATTTTGAATGTACACGTTCGATATGAACTTTGTTAATGAAACTTGCACACGTTTCATTATAGTGTTTATCAAACTAGTATCATTAATAACTATATACTAACTGTTATCAGGCTTCCACTGTTCTCTCCCGGCCATATTATCTTAATATCAACAAATATAATAATAAATGCCGAAACCCAAAACAAAACAATATTAATACCCAGCAGATGATGTCATCGATCCTGTGCTGCTCGGATGTTTGTTTAGACTTCACCGCCGTGTTATTTATGTGCATGTCGCATGTCGCGTTCATTTTTCATGAAATATACCCGTATATACGCACCCAGTAGTATTTTCAATACTAAAAAATGACGCGGACATTTGGACGCGAAACAAAAGAACGCATACGACAAATAGACGCGCAGTAAATTGGACGCAAAGCTTTAGGACGTGGTCATAAGGACGCCTAAAATTTTGCTTTTGATAAATTGAAGCTTCATTTTAGTGTTAACGACAACAAATAACAAGTAACTAAAGATAGCAGATAATAGTTGAATATATTTAAACAAACCGGGTTTTGTAAAGCAACTAAAACTATGAATACAATTGTCAAATATGTCCAAAAAATTCATTGTTACAGACATTTATTTACCTTTATGATAGGTAAGGTAACTAGGTACCGGAAATCATAGTCTTTTTGGTATTTGAGTGAGAATTATTTGAGAGTGTTTTTAGGAAAACTAAAGAAAAAATCATTGTAAAGCTCGATAAACAAATCTATAGATGAGACGGATGAGTAGTAAAGGCATAAACAAGAAAAAAAAAATTTTTTTTAATTATTTTAATCGAAAAACTAACCCTTTACGAACAGATATTAATACAAACTTTTCGTCTTAAAACAAATTTTACATCTACTGCTATTATAAAGTGAACCACATAGTATAACCTAGAAAGACTTTCAAGAAAACGGGAAAAAAATAACATTCGCGTCTTTATGGGATACGTCCAATAATTGCAGCACGTCCATTTGTCGTTTGCGTCCTTTTGTTTCGCGTCCAAATTTCCGCGTCTTTGTGTCGCGCATTCAAAATTACGCGTCTTTTTGACGCTATACCTTGACTTAATACCTAAGATAGGATTTGCTTGCGCCCCTACCCCCCTCCAAGTCAAAATACTAAATCAGCCACTGTAGTAAACCCAAACTATACACACTTAGAAAAAATTATGAAATTTTAAATCACAATGAACTCAGAACTAATTAAATCCAGGTCCACACCAGATTGATTTAAAAAATTAACTCTGCCAACTGATTACATCAAAGGGTAATTTTTTTTTATTGAGCCGTCTTTCGCACGGTACAAATAACTATTTTCGCGAATTCAATACTTTTTCTGACAAGGAAAGTAAAAAAAAAAGTCGATCCAATAAAATCTCTATTTTACGCAAAAAAAAACCTGGCTCGTTTAAAGCAATGTAACGAACGTAAAAAGTGGCTGAGCACACCTCCCCACGAGGCTCATAAAATTTGCCCGGTTGGCCGGCGCGCAGATTAGCACGGTTCCAACCCTGATGCATATTTCATCCCGTCGGGACTTCTCGGTATTATTGTCACCTTTTGGCCGGGAAGCTCCATCATGGAGAATTAGAGGTAGGGCGACTTAAAATCCCCTTCCTGCATAGATTTGTATATTTGGTTAAATTACTTTGGCTTTAACGCCTTTATCCTCGTGGTTTGTTCTTTCCTTTTATACCCTAATAAGATTTGACTTAATGTATTACTAGTTGCTTGCAGCAAGATACAGTGGCGTAGCAAAGAGACGATCGCTCCCTAATGGTCGGCACTTACCTGCCACCAGCCCTTGTAATAAGCAGTTTATTCACATATCCTCTAATACATTTATAACATAACACAATCGCACATGATATTAATACAACCTACACAGTAAAAAAGGTTAACATAAAATTACCATAACCTTTATTGGTAACGAAAGGCCATGCCCAAGTAGCACAAATATACTTCAGACAGTTGTATACATTGTTATATAACAATTTGTAATATAACTATGATATTTTAAAAGTCCTCTGTAAACCATTATATGACTCTTAGAAACACGAAAAAGGCCCAGATTATAAAACAGTTTCATTTATTAGAAGTTTTGTTAGGCTCACAGAAAATAATTACAATACACTTTTGGGTATTTTATGTAACGTTTATATAATCCATTTTATAAGAGAATCGATGGGACTATCTATATAGTTAATAAGTTTTATTTACGACTATATTAAATCAGTTTTATAAGAAATAATTAAATATTTTATAACTATAGCAAATAACCTCTCATAGATACTAATAAGATATTAATAAAATTGTTTTATAACAGGCTTAAAAATATTTTAACAATAACCATTTTGGGCCGATTAAAATATTTTTATTATATTGTGTTTATATTTTAGTCGTGTGGTTATTACGAATAAAATTTCAATATATTTACCTAATATGTCAACTTATACAAGAGATAGCATAAACTTGAAACATGGCGACAATAAAAACTTACAGCAGTTTGCACGAAAAAGATTTTCAAGTCGAACGCTTTCCCACGGCCAAATTTCTCTGCCAGGCTGATTTTACTGACATAACATATCCATATTTTTAAGTAAATTTTTACGGTCTTTTATTTAATTAAATATTTTGTTATTGAAGATATTTTAAAAATATTTTTAAAAGTTAAACATTGATTGTATTCTTTACTATGGGCTATGGGCTCATATTCTTGCTCGGATGAAGGATCGTAAAGCATTTTACCCAAATCAACCCTGCCTGTTATCTGTGCTGTTGTGTTTACACGTTGTACATTTGCATTTAAAATTCTTTGATAGTTATCTCTAACCTTTTTCTTAAAGTTTCCACTTTGTCTTATTTTTTTCCAGTGGGAAATTGGCCGACTGCTTAAGCTTGACATTGTTTACAAATTATAAATAGATACACTGACTGATCATATCAACTGATGTGGACGTAAAAAGTTAGGTTAGTACGGGAAGTGCTATAAATATTATATAAGGTTCACTAAATAATGGTTTTGCATTTACAAAAGCATGTTTATATTTTAAATGCTTTTTAACTATTTCATTACGTTTTATTGAATAACCATTATAAAATAGTCGTTAAGAGTAGCCGCCCAACTAGCAAAATTATATTTATAATGATTGTATAAACCACTACACAAGGAAAGTTGATAAAACCAAATTATTTTTAAAGGGGTTTTTAAACCGTAATACGATAGCTATAAAACCAAAAAAGGCCCATTTTTATAAAATATTTTAATTCTATAGTGTCTGTATTGTAAGGCTATTCAGTCATTATACAATTCCTATAGGTATATTTAAATAACACTTATAAAACTGTTATATAGATATCCTCTTGGGCTGCCTTATAAATTGCATTTATTTTAAACAACAATTTCATTTTATAATGTTGAAGAACTACACCAAAATATCGCAAAATTGCTGTATAACCCAGGTCTTGCAAAATAATATGGATAACATTTATAAGTTAAAATGGCGATGGAATATTTCTAATAAAAAATATTTTGTAATGATAGAATCTTTGACAAACGGCATTAAATGACGAATCTTATGTGCCCGGCAACTTTTTCTGACAAAATATATATACTTTTATAGTAAAAAATGCAAGCGCCTTCTCTTTGTCGTAAATTTGGGTTTATTACGATAACAAATATTTAACAAAAAAAGTAAAAATTTAATCTGCAGTATATTTTACACCAGATTTAATAAGTGGATGATAGAATAATTATGTAATTATGGTCTTTGTCTAAAAAAATTTATAATTTTCATGTATTTTTTGTTTTAAGAAAATAACATTTGCATAATGGCGTCAGTCGAAATAGCGAAAGGAAGTGAAAAATATGGCGGATTTTTAATACAATGTTTTCGTTCTCTTTTCGTCATTATACGACGCTTTGGTTGAAAAATATTGTCTAATTATACGCTAAAAAGTCGTTTGGTTCTTTTTGGGTCATTATAGGAGACTTTAGTGGTGTAATGTTGCCTATGCAGGTGCTAAAGAAACCTTACATGAACGCCATCTATACCGTTTTTGAAAGGTTGCCAACTCTTAATTAGGTAGGTACCTAGGTGTATTATAATACTAGACAAAAGTCGAAACCCATTTTTAAATTTTGGGACCATTATGAGCCAACCATGTCCAAAGTAATTAAGTAAGAGGATTTATTTTATTTTATAGTTTGTTGACTTAACTACTTGTGAATTTTAAGGACGTATTTGTCCCCTTCTCTGTTTTCACCTCTATTTTTAGGTAGGATCTAGAATATATTATTTTATTATATACACTTTGTCAATGAAATTGTATGTTCTTCAACAATAAAGCATGTTTTGATTTAATTTAAACTTGTTTATCTTAATTTTTGTTCTATAAACGGAAATGGGGTTAAGTTGTATAAGGCGGTGTTAGTAAACATTTTTTTCTAATAAGATACATTTTAATGTTATAAGAATTTTATAATAATGACAATTTCTAAGATTATGAACGTCTATAAAATAGTTTTAAAGTAGTTCTGTAAGAGTTGTATTGTCTTAATATTATACTAATTTTAATAAATTATTTTAAAGTAAGCTACACAACTTCTTATTTAATGTGTATAAAACTATTTTATAACTGTTGTATAAGAGTATTGACAAATACTATACAGTTTATATATACATCTTTTAGAACTATTTTAAAAGGGCTGTGTAAAATGTGATATAAATAATTATGCAATACTAATAAAACACAAATACTCTGATTGCCGTTTCTACTATAATATTTGTTGTGTATTCATTCTTACAACTATATTATGGGATAATTTGGTTCGTTCGCTAGAATGGTTTTAACTATCGGCATTATAGAACTGAAGTATTCTTTAGATAGCACTAACGAACACCTATATAATACTTTTGTCGTTTTGGATATCCATATCGCTAGTTGGGCGTAGTTGTTTAATTGTCGTCAAGATCAAATTGTTTTATAAATAAGTTTCCGCTACTGCTATATAATCTAACAATAAAGCTTCTATAAAATTAAAGTGAATGTTTTTATAGTTGCTTTATAAACTGTTTTAAATTACCCTTACAAAATAAGTATAAAATATATCTATCTTAAGCGAAAAGAGTTGTATAAGTTTTGTTACATACATGTTTCTAAGCAATCTGGTTTCTGTACTTTTAAAACTGTTTTAACAATTAACGTTATAAACACCTATATTACAAACATAAAGTAATTTTGGTTATACAGCAAGTTAGTGTTAAATAATAATTCAGTGTATTTAAAAGCTCTAATAAATCCGATATAAAACAATTTAGTCAAATAGTAAGATTCTTGTGCTACTTGGATGGATCTCGGAAGAAAAAAAATATACGATCGATCGTGTATTTTAAAAATATAACTATTTACTGATCTGCCATGTAATGAGCCTAATGAATAAAAATTAAGCAATTACTTGAAGCAATTACTTTTTAGTAAAAGCAATTGATTGACTAGCAAATGCTATAAGTAAAAGCAATCGCTAGATCTGGATATGAATAAAATTTTGAAGCAATTGCTGCTTTTCTTACAACTGTGTAGCAAATGCTTATTTAACACAAGTTCAGGCGTGGCTTATCCACTTGTTTAGATTATAGATTTCAGGTTCAGTTTGTTGCCTAATTTGCAAAAGAGTTGGTCTATTTATTTAGTACAATAGTAATCTGTTACGTTTTTGTGAAAAATAGGAAACTTATATTTGTGATATGGCAAAATTAAGGAGGTGAAATTAAATACAAGCAATTGATATTCGTTCACAAATTGAAGGAACATAAATGGATCTCTCTGACCACAACCGTTTAGCTTCCACAACAGCTTCAGCACTTGTAGGAAATTTAATAAAAATATTGGCTGATTGCTGAAGTCTTGTCGGTCTTCTGACTATTCATTTTTTACACCTCGTGTACACCATTGAAAGCTCCATTACGGCTCAATCCCACTTATTATTTTCTCTATTGCTAACAACATCAGCATTGTACTATTTATTTTGTTTTCCTTGTGGAAAAAGACTTTGTGCTTTTCTTTGTCTCCAATAATTTATGCCAAAACTTTTGAGACATACGTTATATGAAACCTAAAAATTAGTCTAGGCCTAGTAAAAATTAGATGGCCGTTAATGTATTTTGTCAGAAAATTAAACAAATTTACGTGTAGGCTTTACTAAAAAAAACTTGGTATTCGCACTCTATATTTTACTTAACCATAATCCACTGACTTTTAATTTCTTTATTCCGCCAGCTTTTACTTCTGTCAACATCGGGATTTTCTGATGGTGTCTTTACGCCGAGGGTAAAAGTTTGTGATGTTTCAAAGTTTTCCGAATGAATTCTAAATTTTTGCGGATAAAAAGTATTTAAAAGTTTGAAGAGGAATTCAGAAGTCATAAGTATGTGCTAAGAATTTATAAGTCCATTAGAATATGTATGTTCTTAAACTGTGTCAATCTTCAAGTTTCTTTTTTGAAGTGGGAAAAACTTTTTTAATCTGGAGATTTTATTTATCACAAAGTTTGCTGTAATTTTACTCCTATACTGCTCAATTTCACAATACACATTTTTTTATTTCATAAATATATTCAGTCACACCAAATAATAACATATACAAAATATTTCGTCTTAAATATCACTCCTTAATTTATTATTATAGTTCGCTGTGTGACGTCACGTAGTATGAATAGCCCGCTCTCGCGCTATGTATTGTAGTACGCTTTAACGTCCCAAACAAACTTTAATCGCTTCTATTTAATCCCGATGATTTTTAAAAAAATTTCTTTGTGAACTGTGTGTCTTTTGATGATAATAACAATAACTTACACTTAAGGTTGAATTCTGAACGTCAATCAATCTATTGCCAACCTATAACCTATTTCGCGTTGATTTTTTGAGTTTATTATTTTAATAACTAACATTTAAAGAAAATCAATATCGTCGTTACATTATTTAGGTAGTATCTGATATATTACAAAAACATCAATTTATTTCATTGCTAATTTTGGGAGAATTGTATAGTGAAAGAACAATGAGTGACAATGACATAATAATGTTAAAAAAAATCTTACCCGATATTTTTCGCTATACAATTCTCCTAAAATAAGTTATGAAATTCCTTGATATTTATTAAATATGTCAATTATTACCTATAGAATATCAAGTCGATACTGATTTTCTTTAAATTTTGTATAAAAGCTAGAAAACATAAATAAATCTACGCGAAATAGGTAATAGGTTGGCAAGCATGTTGATACTCCCACCTTAAGAGCATTATTTTTAAATTTAATTTTCGTTAAAGTTCCCTATTCAAATTTTAAGTAGGGTTATCAAGTTTAACCAGAGGTCCAATTTAAACATTAGTTTAGCTGTGATTAAAATATGGTTGGGATTTTACAATTGACGATTGTTAATTTTCCATAACGCCGTAATTACCGTTTGGCTTAATAACCATATTATCAATGCTTGGTTTTAACAGTTCTTGTTAGATTAGGGATTAAAATGCTTTAAATGGTCAACCACGACATGCATCATCATCTGCCAATAGGTGAAACTAGCAGGTCTGACAGTCGTAATGAAAATAATAATAATAATAATTGTATAATAATATAATTACGTTTTAATGAGTTTTTTTTATTTTTTTTTGCTAAAGTATCTAGAAAAGGACTATTTTTCTTTTATAGAATCAATTTGCATCGATAGTTACGAAAAAGCATATAAATTTAATAACTTAAGCAGCCCATAGACTACGGCTTAAGTTACGGCTAACCTTAAGCCTTAGGTAAATATACCAGCGACCTGTAACACAATTTATTTTGTTTTTAAGTACAAAAATTGCAATTTAAATTGTTTGAATCATTTTTATTTTGTATAATTGCCAGGGGCAGAACAAAAAAAACAAAATACAATGCCAAATTGGTGTATTTCGTCTTCAGTTCAAGTTTTTTGAACTTAAAATTTGTAAGTAATATATTATTTTTAACAGCTTAAAATTCTATTTTTACAAAAAAAAACCGTAGAATAGATTTATCACATCGATGGCTTAGAGTGCAAACCGTCTAACTCCACTTAATGTTAGATCTATGGATACCCAAACCAAATTGCTCCAAATAATTACGATTTTCTTTAAAAACCACCGCACGTAAAGCGTCTAACTCCATGACCTACAATAATTATTATGAATACGGCTGCATACGGCAAAACATCTAACTCCAGCATTTCGCGCCATTGTACACGTGAAATAAAAATGGAGTTAGCTGTTTTTCAGTTATATATTATGCATTTTGTAGAAGAAGTGGTATGCAATTTTGTTACCTGTGACAACTTGTTGAAACTTGAGACGCGACGTTTTAAATAGTGTGCTGTGTACAAAGCGCCAGAGAGAAATAATTTTTTATTATGATGTGTCAAAATAAGGTCAAAATTACATTTTTCGTCTAAGTAATTTTATTAAAATTTTAGCATTTCGTGCTTTGAAGTTAACCATTATTGAATGTTGGAAACATCTACTTTCTGTTATATTTTGACCATTTTAGCGATGTTTTCCAACCACAGTGCGCTAACCTTACTTTGGTGAATTGGGTGTTGTAACTACCTGAATTAACATTCAATCAGTTAGTCCGTCATCTTTGATAGTCGTTACAAGTAATTTGATTCATCGCTAATTTTTCCAATTTCTTGAACAATTCACACAATAGGCTTTACGGAACAGCACAAAACATTCATGGTTGAAGCGTATTTTCGAAACGGGGTTAGAGTAAATGGTAAGTGGCAATACAATCCGGGTTTATGCATGGACGATTTTGCTTTTGTTGTTGGGGATTTTTATCATTGCCTGAAAAGAACCGTGGCTGTGTTTAGGAAAACAGGTTCTATCCAACACAAAAAAGGAGCAGGAAGACCATCTGTAAGAACAGAAGAACTTGTTGATCCTATTTTTTTTCATGACACAGTTACAGCACAGCGGTTTATAGACAATATTTTGAATCCATTTGTGGAGTAATTACTTGACGATGAACTACGTTTTAAATATTTTCATCAAGACGGTGCAACCGCCCATACAGCCGCCGAAACTATTAACTATACTTACGCAATTTTTTTGACGACAGATTGATCCGTTTTCAATCAGACATTGAATTCCCACCTAGATCACCTTGTTTAACGGTTATGGATTACTTCGTTTTTCCTCATTTAAAGAACACTATTTTTAAAACACCAGCTGCAAATTTAGAACAATTACAAGAAAGGATTATCAAAAGAAAGAAAAGAATTTCTCCAGAGATGCTGGTCAACACTTTCTAAAATATGAAGAGACGTGTGAATTTATGCTTGGAGCATGGCGGTGGCCAATTTCAGCAATTTATGTTATTATTTTTCTTTTTCTTTCTGTATATTCTTACTTTGTTAATTTTGTAAACAGCAAAAATAAATTTGTATTTGTCTACTTATTTTATCACTCATTAGTTTGGCATATCATGACATAATATGAATTTGACAAAACTTTAACCTGGATTTGGTTAGATATATCTTCCCCATATCATTGTGATTTAAACCAAGCCCTCCGTTTTTTATTCCAAGCCCTCTTTGATGCAAATAATTTCTGCTCGCACGGTATATTTTAATAAAACTTCAAATCGAATCGTGCGTTTTATTACCCAGCATTAATTTTATCCGTTATCGGTATCGAAATTCAGCTTCGTTTACTGTTTAAAATAAAAATTACTTAAATTTAAACCACGGCAAATAAACGTAAAATATAGGTTATGACGCCTAAAATAAATATAACGGGCGACCGGGTTTCGGCGATAAGATGAAAAATGGGGCGTTTTGACGTTCGGAAATCGCTTAACATATTTAAAGGGCTTGCGGATAATGTCCCGCAGGTGGAAGCACGTTCGCTGCTCATTGCGTCACGTGTGCGGATTCATATTGCGGTGTCAAAAAGTGAACCCTTAAAAATACGAAAAATATTCATCGATTGTAAGGATATATGGGTGTGCATACAGTTATTGATATTATATCAATAAGGATTTTGCAGTTTTTCTCTTGAACACATTTGTATACAGTAATATGTTTATGAGACCATTAAATTACAATAGTTTATTACAAAGGATAATCTAAAACAACTGCTCACTTGACAAGATTTCATATACGGTATTTAATTATACAGTAAATAAATATAGTTTAAAAAAACTAAAAAACACGCTTTAATAATTAATCAAACTAAAAAGCGGAAAATAAATATAGTTTAAAATAATTCTTGAAATTCTTAATATAGGCAGAAAATAATAATGAACGATAAACATTAGTGTGAAAAAAGCGTGGGGTGCTCGATATACGAAAAATATAGCACAAAGCGCCCCACGCTTTTTTCACACTAATGTTTATCGTTCATTATTATTTTCTGCCTATATTAAGAATTTCAAGAATTATTTTAAACTATATTTATTTTCCGCTTTTTAGTTTGATTAATTATTATTAAAGCGTGTTTTTTAGTTTTTTTAAACTATATTTATTTTCCATTTTTTAGTTTAAGTTATTGTTAAGAAAAAAAAAATTTTTGAGTAGAGATAGTCATAGAGAGGTCCGAAGTATACATGGAATACTGTCATTAATTTAACAATGACTTCTTGAAATGGCTAGATTCAAAGCATTGAATCCACAAACCCGAACAAACCCAATAAGCCTACAAAACAAACCCGAACAAAATGAGATAAACTTATCAAGTTATTGTATTGTCAGCGGTTCCTGATAACTCTACAAAATTTAAATTAAATCTGACCGTTTAAAGTTGGTCAAAATCGGATTTATTCGGGTTTGTATCAAAATATTGTATTGTCAGCGGTTCTTGATAAGTCTACAAAATGTAAATTAAATTTGACCGTTTAGAGTGAGTCAAAATCGGGTTTGTATCAAATTATTGTTTTGTCAGCGGTTCTTGATAAGTCTACAAAATTTAAATTAAATCTGACCATTTAAAATGGGTCAAAATCGGGTTCAAGGAAGTCGGTTACAAAGAAACATACAGGTGAAGTTAATATAAGCCTGTTAAAAATTATTGTGATTGTCATTAATACGAATATAATGTGTCATATCTACCAGCAGAAAAAATATGAATTACAATTAAATTAAAACATTTACTTCTCTGTATTTTTACAATACAGAATATATTTGTAACTTGGACTAAATTTAGTAAATCCAGTACAGTTTTTTTAAATGCTCGGACACGGGTATTAACATAATATTAAGTTGTGGTATTTTTTATAAAAAAATATTAATACAATGTGTGCCCAATTATTTTTTCCCTTAGCATTTATAAGATATTAAACAAACAAAATTTAATTTAATCCAAAAATAAAAAATAAACCTTCTTGTCAGCTTTAATACTTTGTCAATTGCCCAAAATGTTGTCCATTCACTATTTGGCAATATCCTAAACGCAAGTAAAACTCGTTTTGAACATTTCTTATTACTTCGGGAAAAATTAACCTAGTCTCCAACATTTGAGGGTTTGGTCTTAAAAACTTTGCTTTTTTACTTTTTAAGTACCCCCAGAAAAAGTAGTCCAAAGGAGTTAGGTCTGGAAACCTAGGTGGCCACTTAGAGGGTCCCCTTGTACCAATCTATCTGCCTTGAAATACTGCATCCAGATATACACGGACAGGTTTTGCAAAATGGGGAGGCGGAAATTATGTTTCTATTCGGTACATCAAATTCGACAGGATCAGGAAATAGAATAGCCAAACTCGGAACTAGTTCTTATTCCAATAATCTCAAATATCTCGCCCAAGTAAAATTATCTTTAAAAAATTTGGTCCAGAAGTAAAGTCTCCTATCAGGATCATCTTCTGTCAATTCCTGGAGGAGTGTTATTTTGTAAGGATGACATTTTTTCGCACGTAGAATTTTTTCTACTAATGATTGGCTTATTTCGTGTTCTCTAACTTCCTGCCTGGTAGGGATAATAGAGTTTTCTTAAACAGCTACACTAAGTTTGATCCCTTCATTGAGCCCATTTTGTCGATGAACATTTTCTCTAAACTGTTTTTTAAACTTGCTTACAGTCCCTACTTTGGGATATGAGAGGCAAATCGGAATATTTCTATTTGAATAAACGAATAACTTAATTTTGTGTTCTTGTCCTAGCTCCATATACAATCATCATTAAAATTTTAATCTTGTGTTTTTCAGTTAAGTAAGGCATTATTTTTATACCGTGCGAGCAAAAATTATTTGCATCAAAGAGGGCTTGGATTAAAAAATGTAGGGCTTGGTTTAGATCACAATGATATGGGGACGATATACCTAACCAAATCTAGGTTAAAATTTTGTCAAATTCATATTATGACATGATATGCCAAATTAATGAGTAATAAAATAAGTAGACAAACACAAATTTATTTTTGTTGTTTACAAAATTAACAAAGTAAGAATAGGTATACAGAAAGAAAAAGAAAAATAATTACATAAATTGCTGAAATTAGCCACCGCCATGCTCCAAGCATAAATTCACACGTCTCTTCATATTTTCGAAACGTTTGCAACAAGTCCTTCTGTTCTTACAGATGGTGTTCCTGCTCCTTTTTTGTGTTGTATAGAACCTGTTTCCCTAAACACAGCCACGTTTCTTTTCAGGCAATGATAAAAATCCACAGTTATAAAAGCATCAACGTTAGGAAAAACCCCGTTTCGAAAATACGCTTCAACCATGAATGTTTTGTGCTGTTCCGTAAAGCCCATTATGTAATTTGTTCAAGATTGGAAAAATTAGCAATGAATCAAATTACTTGTAACGACTGTCAAAGATGACTGAATAAAACTAATTGATTGTTAATTCAGGTACGGCTAAGCATTACGTCCTTAGATGCAAGGCCCTCTTTGATGAAAAAAATTTTTGCTCGCACGGTAAACAAATAAACATATTTCAAGAACATACACAGATCGTACCTTAAATACTTCCCTTGTGTAAAGAAATTGCGTTGAAAAGCGTCTACTTTTTTTTATAAAATACCTTCCCTTGTTTATAGAAATTGCGTTGAAAAGCGTCTATTTTTTTTATAAAATACCTTAAGAATATAATTTTGTACCAAATTTAGGGGTCTTGGGGCATTATTGTAAAGACCATTCCATACAACTATGCCATACCTTATTAAGGACTCGACAGTAGCTTTATAAAATGCAATTAGAAGTTTCTTACTCAAGATTTTCCTTAGGATAAAAAATTTATAAATTAATTTTCTTAAATTTTTTGCCAAGTGAACATGCAGGTCCCATTTTAGGTGTTTATCAACAACGATCCCTAAGTATCTTCGTCGATGAATCTTCTTTGATTAAATTATATAAATTATCAATTTTAATATGTTCTAAATCGGGACGAGTAGCTTCACTTAAGGAAAAGGTTTTGTTAACGTTAAGGGATAGTTTAAAAGTACCCAGCCAATCTTTCATTTTATAAATACCGATCATTGTATTATATTTTACCTCTTGCCAGTAGTTCTGGGAGACTCTCCGAAATGTTCTCTGCGATATTTCCTGGCAGATCCATTCCCAGCCAAACAATATTTCCGAATATTATTCCTGATTTTTAAAGTAAAGGCATTTCTGACAATTCATCAAAGTATGATATTCGTTTCTTTAGTGTTTATACAATGTTTTGATGTATGAATAACAGTTTTTTAATATATTTGTAAGGATTCTCCTAGGATAGCATAAATCAGTGACGTGCATGTAGTATAGACAAAAAGCATTACCATTCCTATGAAATAAGACTGAAGGAAAATTACAAGTTTTTTAAAATTTATTTTTGTTCCCAATAAAATATTATAATAAAATGTTCTATTATAACACCAGTTCCAAAAATTAAAAATACAAAAAAAAGGTGTGAAATGAGGCCAATAAATATATTATGGGATATTGAAAAATTACTAAAAATGACAGATTATGAACAGACACTTGAATTTATTGAAGAAAACAAAATTTTAGTAAATATGCAAGGAGGTTTTAGAAAAGGATATTCAACAGAAACGGCAATCCAGTCTGTAATTGAAATTTGGAAGCGAAGCGTTAACAAAAGTGAAGTTTTATTGGCAGTATTTTTGGATATTAAACGTGCATTCGAAACAATTGATAGGGATAAATTATTAAAAAAATTATATCAGTATGGATTAAGGGGAGTTGTTTATAAATGGTTTCAAAATTATTTAAGTAATAGGCAGCAAAAAACAATAATTGATAATATTTTTTCTAAAAAGGAATATAATAATATTGGGGTACCACAAGGTAGCATTTTAGGTCCATTATTATTTATTCTTTATATAAATAATATGCCAAATGCTTTAAAACAAAGTTTTATTCAAATGTTTGCTGATGATACCTTATTATATATAAAGGATAAAAATATTCTTGATTGTATAGAAATTTTAAATTTTGAATTAAAAACTATATCAAACTGGTTAAAGGTAAATAAATTATAGTTAAATGTTTCTAAAACATCATTTATGGTTATTGGAAATAACGTGATTAATACAGATATAAATATTTTTGTTGATGATGAAAAATTAGAAATTATACACTCTTTTAAATATTAGGAAGTAATTTTAGATTCTAAGTTAAAATTTGAATTACATTTTGAAAATCTGGTATCTAAAATTCGAAAAAAAATTAATTATTTAAAAAGAATTAGTCAAAATTTAAGTTTATTTTCACGAAAAACAATTTATAACACTATAATTTTACTTCATTTTTTATGATGGGGTCTCTAATAGACTCCAAGTTTTGCAAAATAAAACTATGCGTATAATTTTAAATGTGGATAAAAATACGAAAATTAATTTAATGTTAGAGAAACTTCAGTGGTTAAATGTTAAAAATTTGATATTTCTTTTGATTTGTACTTTTATTTTTAAAATACAACATAACTTACTGCCTTCTCATTTGAAAGATTTTATAACTCAAAATTTTGAAAATCATAACTATTCAACCAGGTATAATAAAGATTTTTGTCTATGTAATAATTGATAATAATATACCGGGTAACTACGAAATCATTTTGCATACCTTAGTGCAGTTATTACTGCTAGTAAATGTTTAAAATTTGGGTCGAAGGATTGATGGAAAAAAGCACATTTTTTTGGTATAAAAAATAATTGCCTGTGTCGGTTTTTTTAATTTTAAATATGAACCTACTTATTTTTTTCCACGATTGGATGGCTCCCTAAATGCCATTTCTAACGATATATCACAAGTTGTCTTCTATTATTAAAATGACGGCGCAGAAGCCGTTTTTAAACAAGAACTCGATACTCTAAAAAGGTAAATATTTGGGTGCCCATATTTGGTCATTAAATTATTATTTTTTAACAGAGTTAAAAGATTTTTTTTTAAAACATTTACAAAGTCAAATTGGACCTGCATTAGAAAAAGTTGCTCCTGAGAATTAATATATTTGGTTTCAAATATACAGGTGTCCTGCGCACAATGCACGAGAAGTAAGGAAACATGTGCAAAAGGTTTTCAATGGACGCACAATAGGATTAAATTACACCATAAATTGGCCAACTAGGTCTCCTAATCTTTCACCAAACAACTTCTTTCTGTGGGGTCACATTAAAGGTATTATTTATAAAAATGTGCTGTATCGAAATTAGGAAGAACTAAATATTGCAATTTCAGGAGTATACAGTCGAATCTGCGTATCAACTTAATAACGTAAGAAATACATTTTATGTCCGTCTAGGATACGGGATGTCAGTAAACGGAGGACTAGTTAAGCATCTGATTAAAACACATTAAGTTTCATTTAAATTAGTTGTGTCTTACCTAATAGGTATTTTATTTTAGTACAATCATTATTTTTTCTTGAAGACTGTAAAGCATGTTGAAACTAATACAAAATTAAACGTCTATAACATTTGACATAATCAGACTTAGTACTGGTGGGGTCATTGAGGCATGTATGGCAGCCAGATTTAATTTTTAAGAATTTAAATTTAAAAAATACTAAAGTTTGGTGTGGTGAGTCCAAAAGCCACAATTTTAATGTACAATTACTAGAGGAGTCATTATGCCGTATTCATAAAAAAAGGTAATGCTTATACTTGCAGAATATGAAGGAAATCCTTCAGCTCGCATTCATAATATTTCGAGTAAAACCTTATACTTATAGAGTATGAGCATATCCTTCCCTACCCAAAAAGTATTTCGTTATTCATAAACGTTACCTTTTACTCTAAATAAAAAGGATATCCTTCAATAATTTTGATTGTGGTCAGTAGCAGACTCAGTCGTGTAGTGATCAGTTGTAGCGATGGCAGATTTTGTGGAACTGAAAGATATTAAACACTACAAGCAGCGTTTATCAACACTTGTTCGTGATTACAAAGAATTATACCGGTTTAAAGAGGAAAATGTGCAATGGCTTGCCAACACATTTTTGGGAATAAATGCTGAAACTCGAGTAGGTGCGTTACCATCCGTCCTAAAAATGAAGATATGTTTACGCTATCTCAGTGACACTGGGTATCAGAAAGGCATTGGGCAAGAACTGGGTGTAAGTCAACCTACAGTATCTCGTACAGTGACTGCCGTAATTGACAGCATAGTTGCGCAATTAAATTACTGCATAAAGTTTCCGTCTACTAACAATGAAGTTATGGCAAAGCAACTATAGATTTCCGACAGCAATTGGTGTAGTTGACTGTATCCAGATAGAAATACTGAAACCAAATCGCCATGGTGATGAGTATGTCAACCGAAAAGGTCATCCTACACTGAATGTGCAAGCCCCTTGTAATGCAAATTATTATCAACTTTTGAAAAAAGAGAGAGATAATTGAACGCTGTTTTCGTCAACTGAAACATAGATTTCCCATTTTGCAATATGTTTGCCGAGTGAAATTGGAGAATGTGCCAAAAATAATTGTTGCCTGTATTCAAATTCAAATTCAAACTTTGAAAGACATCGATTTTGAAGCACCTGAAGAAGAAGTGCCAGAAGAAGATGACAATGATAATGACGAATTTGATCTACCTCTTCGCCAGCAAGGACAAGAAGTCAGAAGAAATTTGAGCATTGTAATAAACAACTTTGATAATTAAATGTAGGTATAAAACTGTATAAAACAAAAGATTAAATTTAATTTAGTTTTATTATTTACGTCAAAATAATATCAAATCATTTTGGTTTTTTAAAAACAAAATTCGAATAATTATAATAAGTTTATTCACATACCCTTTACTTATTCTTGGAGGATATACTTGCAAGTATAAGGTAATCATTATGAATACAAAAAAAAAGGAAATGCTTATATATACTTCTACCTTTTTCTTCAACTCAAAACCTTATACTTCTATCTTATACTTACAAGGGATTCCTTCAGTTTTATGAATATGTCCCAATATTTGAGGGTAGAGAATATTATTATTGAAAATATTTTTAATAAGGGCACAAAAGTCATTAATTTGATACATTATGTAAAAAGTAGCAGATTTAATTCTAAATAAAGTGAAGGTAAAACCATAATTATTCAACTAGTGTTTTCTGCTATGTTTCGCACCTTTATTTCTGCTTGCTTTTTGTCATACAATCGAGTAAACCTTATTTTTATTTCAAAGAAAAAAGGTTAAATTTTAGGTGAAAACTGATGCAAAGAAAGGTAAACGTATACTAAAAGGACTAAATTTAATCCGGTTCCATTGGGACCCTTTCGCACTTATACTACACGTTTTCCCTTCTTTGAATAAGTTTCTTTGTTGCTGTTTCTCCTTTGTTTTCTTTATAATAAAAACGAACACAATTTAAGTGGTATAAGGCAACAAAATAAAAATGTTTACAAATTTTTGTTGTGATTTTTAGCGAAAAATACCTGTAAACTGTTCAATCTATACAATATTTTTACCTGGTTCTAACATGAAATGGTCTGAAATAATGTTGTTGTAACGCCGATCGTCGAATTTGTACAGGAAATACAAAGCCCAGTGTTTGAAATTAATACTATTGTAGAATTAGAAGATAATATAGTGTCCGCGAAAATAATTAAAAGCGAATATTGTGGCATATCAGACAAGTGTGTAACTGTTTTTTATATTGGAATACACAGGGATCCAAGCACAATAGATACCCTGGGGCTGGTAGACCACGACGGCTGTTTCGTCCTTGTTAGGACTCTACGGGCAGCCATAACCCAAGCAATCTCGACACAGCGGTAAGATGTATTAAAAGCCTTTTTACAAAAGCAAAACGGCAGTGTGACTGCCTTTTATATTGAAGTTAATTCCGCTGGGATGGCGCTACGGTGTGTTGATGGCCGCTTTGCTTTTGTAAAAATGCTTTTAATTCATCTTACCGCTGTGTCGGGATTTCTTGGGTTATGGCTACCTGTAGAGTCCCAACAAGGACGAAACAGCCGTCGTGATCTACCCGCCCCAGGGTGTGCCTTGGATCCCTGTATATTCTAATATAAAAAAACAGTTACACATTTGTCCGATATGCCACAATATTCGCTTTTAACTATTGTAGAATATCATCAGAAACTTGCTTACCGTTAACAAGCAGAAACATTGCGTTTAAGAATGAGCAGTGATACGGCCAACGCTATCAGAGGAATAAAAATTTTGCTGCGTCGTGCTGCTGCCACTTTGGTGGAACCGTTAGCACCACAAAACATATTTTACTAATCAGAAATGAAAGTGCGTAGAAAAGCAGCGTAACACGGACTAGTTCGGCATCGGATAACATAAAAAAAAGAGAAATACATTTGTTATTACTGATTAACGATTAATAATTTAATTCATTTGATTTTACTATCATTTCCTGGAGTGTACTTTTGTTTACATCGTACCTTTTGTATAGAAATATCAAGTCTAATGGTTTCGCTGCTGGTTATTAAGGCCATGATTGGTACCAATTTGTACCTTCATACTTGGTAAGTACGTATATAATACTTCATGTTGTGTTTTCCAAATTTGATTCATGGACATGAATGTTTAAAAATTTTATGTACCAATTGAACTACCTTTTCACACACATCTTTGTATTCCTGTGGCCCAAAAGTTGGCCTAATACTCATTTTAGGAGTAGGTACAATTATCCACCTATAGTTTTACGTTAAACAAAGTTCGATTCATAAAGTAATAAAAACAGAAAAAGAAATATGGGCAATTTTGGCAAAATTTCGTTTTTTGTTTTTATTAATTTATAACTTAAATTTAAGTAGTTATTTTTGTTTATCGTTTTTCGTGTTTCGTGTCAAGAAATTTACAATATTTGGCTTAAGTTTGTCCAGCACCATAATGCGGCGAAGATCGTTGTATCAAATCTTTTGCCCGCTAAACCAAAAATACAATATTAGAAAGTATACACTCAGTTTCGTGAATGTAATATAATAATAATATAAAGAAATTAAGTACCTTATCATTTTTTCACAGTAAAAGAACAATATTTTTTTACAGTGGAAAAAAAGAGGCGTTTTGTGCATCCATAGCAACAAAAAAAAATTTTTACACTTGTACAAAAACTTTTTTTTTTAATGATCGTGATAATGATTCCGTGCAGGTGATACGTTTGTATACGTAAGTATGTATTTTACGTTCAAGAAGTCAAGAACGCTACAAAAATATTTTCCTACTTTAAGTTTGCTCCTATAACCTCAACAGATGAAGAACTTCATTTTCAATATATATGTAGATATGGATATTTCAATTCAAGATAAGCACCGTTTGCTAAAACCCCAACATATGAAGGAAATTTTAATAATATATTTTCATTTTTTAAATACCTATTATAGTACTTCAACATTCGCCCCTAAGGCTAAGTGTCTGCAAAATTTTAGCTTTCTGGATCTTACCGTTTTTGAGATATCGCTTTTTAATATTAACAATAAATTAGGGGCAGCTCCCCCCTAGGAAAAGGGGCGGCCGTCAATGTTTGTATGCACTTTGTAACGTAGTATAATTGCCTGTAAATTTGTAATCTCTTTAATAACAATAAATAATATTTTCCATTGAGTCCTACTCTAACCGTTTTTGAGATATCGCTTTTTAATATTAACAATAAATTAGGGGCAGCTCCCCCCTAGGAAAAGGGGCGGCCATCAATGTTTGTATGCACTTTGTAACGTAGTATAATTGCCTGTAAATTTGTAATCTCTTTAATAACAATAAATAATATTTTCCATTGAGTCCTACTCTAACCGTTTTTGAGATATCGCTTTTTAATATTAACAATAAATTAGGGGCAGCTCCCCTCCTAGGAAAAGGGGCGGCCGTCAATGTTTGTATGCACTTTGTAACGTAGTGTAATTGCCTGTAAATTTGTAATCTCTTTAATAACAATAAATAATATTTTCCATTGAGTCCTACTCTAACCGTTTTTGAGATATCGCTTTTTAATATTAACAATAAATTAGGGGCAGCTCCCCTTTAGGAAAAGGGGCGACCGTCAATGTTTGTATGCACTTTGTAACGTAATATAATTGCCTGTAAATTTGTAATATCTTTAATAACAATAAATAATATTTTCCATTGAGTCCTACTCTAACCGTTTTTGAGATATCGCTTTTTAATGTTACCAATAAATTAGGGGCAGCTCCCACCTGGGAAAAGGGGTGGCCGTCAATATTTGTATGCACTTTGTGGAACGTAGTATAATTGCCTGTAAATTTGTAGTCTCTTTAATAACGATAAATAATCTTTTCCATTGAGTCCTGGCCATGTCGAGTCTGGTTTAAAGGTCTGGATCTGGATATTATGCATCCTTCAGGGGATTTATATATAAATAAGAGATAGAATAAAATAAAGGAGGGGGCTTTTAGCTGGTGAGCCAGCCTACAGATTTGAAGTAGTAGACGAAGCAGCATCTCCTTTTAGTTTTGTGCCTAGTTATAAAATACCTACTATTTAAAACTTCTTTCAGTAACACCTTCATTGTTCTTTAGTTACCAGTTTTATTTATCATCAATTTTATTAGTTTGATTGTATTTACAAAAAAACCAAAAGCAAACTTACGATGTATCTAAAGAATCAAGTTTTGCTTGTTTTCTGAAATTCTACCATTTATGTTTTTCCATTACTTCCGGCACAGTATTATCAGAAAACTGGTGTAATAAAAGAACTAAACCCAATAAGATGGCGAAATTGATTTACCAAACTGGCAAATTTAATAACTAGTGCTTTTCTCTCGAGAGTTAGACGTTTTCGGATCCATTATTTTTTCGAGAAAGAGAATGAGATAGGACATGTAGTGTTTTTAAAAGTTAGTTGGATTTGAAGGTTTAATAAGAACTGGTGTTTTAGTGGGTTAATTGTTTCTTTTAATTAGTATTATATTTTTTTGATGAAACATACAGATAAATGTATCACGAATCTCTTTTTATTTTCCAATTACATACAGTAAATAAGGCTATCATATAAAATTACCACGACCTTGAGTGATAATTCTGTACTCGGGAGGCATACGACACTATGTGCCATCAGCTCGATTTGTGGAGATTTAGTAAAAACAATTAAATTTAACTTAATTTTGAGGTAAGTGTTGATTTATGAATGTATTATCTTACTTTCACTACACAAAGTATTAATTATTTAGTGCTTCTTCGTAAATAATTTTTTTTTAAATTTTAATTATCACAATTTGTATTTTGATGGACATAGTGTTCTATATCTGTAAAAATTATAAGCCATAATACTGTACTCGGAAGGCATACGACACTATGTCCAATTTTTACAAAAACTGAGTATATTAAATGGAACTGGTATGCATTTTGGTAAAAGGAAAAGTAATAATAGACAAAATAAACACGTATTGCCGCCTAAATGCCGATAGTCATGCTGGGGTTTAACATTATGTGTAATCCCCACCGACTATTATATAGATCTAGTTAGAGGCATATAACACCAAGTGATTATATAGTGTTCTATGCCGCTAAATGTGTTGCTAAAGATATTACTAAAGGTCCGAGGCATACAGATATTACCTTGGTGTCTTAGGCCTCTGAATAAAAATGCACATAGTGTTAAAAGTCTACGCTGTTTCTCAGCTACCTTAACTAATTGGACTAGGTGTTGTGTTGTATGCCCCACAAAATAGTTTAATTTTCTGAATAAAACTACATAGTTACCTAATTTTTGTAAAAATTGGACATAGTGTCGTATACCTCCCGAGTACAGGGTGGCCCATTAATAAGGGACGCCGGCTATATCTCGGAAACCATTAATCGTACAGCTTTCGGAAAAAAAATTTATGAGTAAAGCGGTCATGAGAAAATTCTGGAAATTACTTTCAAGTTCCTCATTTCGCCGCAAGGGGGCACAATTGAAAGTTAGTTTTTTAAATTTTAAATTTCTCCGAAAATTCCCATATTAAGGTATAACTCTGATTATATCATTGGAAAGCTTAGACAATTCTGCATCATTTTGGTTTAAGGCTCGTTGGCGTACCGACCTTGATAAGAGTGGGGGAAGCTATTGAATGTGTAAACATTAAAATCGCCGTAACTTCTAAACGACTTATCCGATTTTACTAAATTTAAGCTTGTTTGGAAGGGAAAGATAAGTACCTTCAATCGTCGTATCCAATGGTACACGATAGTTTCTAATAAAATTGTTAGAGGGCGCAATTTGTAATAATAACAGTTTTTTGATTTTATCCCGAAAATTCAAATTATACGGTATACCTCGGACATACCATAATCGGAAAGTAGATGGAGTTTAAAAAAAAAATGTGAAAACCGCAGTTCGATATCTTTGTTCGTTTTAGAGTTATTGCCAGAACAATAATTTTTAATACAAATTGCGCCCTCTAGCAATTTTATTAGAAACTCTTGTGTACCATTGGATACGACAATTGAAGGTACTTCCAAACAAGCTTAAATTTAGTAAAATCGGATAAGTAGTTTAAAAGTTACAGCGATTTTAATGTTTGCACTTTTAATAGCTTTTCCCACTCTTATCAAGTGAAAGTGTAAACATTAAAATCCCTGTAACTTCTAAACAACTTATTCGATTTTACTAAATTTAAGCTTTTTTGGTAAGTACCTTTAATTGTCATATCCAATGGTACACAATAGTTTCTAATAAAATTAGTAGAGGGCGCAATTGGAATTAAAATTTATTGTTTTGGCAATAATTCTGAAACGAACAACAATATCGAACTGCGGTCTTTACATTTTTCTTGCAAATTTAATCTACTTTCCGAATATGATGTCATAGTTATGCCGTATGATTTGAATTTTCTGGATAAAATCAAAAAAACTGTTATTATTACAAATTGCGCCCTCTAGCAATTTTATTAAACACTATCGTGTACTGCTGGATACGACGATTGAAGGTACTTACCTTTCCCTTCCAAACAAGCTTAAATTTAGTAAAATCGGATAAGTCGTTTAAAAGTTACAGCGATTTTAATGTTTACACATTCAATAGCTTCCCCCACTCTTATCAAGGTAGGTACGCCAACAAGCCTTAAACCAAAATGATGCAGAATTGTCTAAGCTTTCCAATGATATAACCAGAGTTATACCTTAATATGGGAATTTTCGGAGAAATTTAAAATTTAAAAAACTAATTTTCAATTGTGCCCCCTTGCGGCGAAATGAGGAACTTGAAAATAATTTCCAGAATTTTCTCATGACCGCTTTACTCATAAAAAATTTTTTCCGAAAGCTGTACGATTAATGGTTTCCGAGATAAAGCCGGCCTTATTAATTGGCCACCCTGTACAGTGTACAGATATGAATAATGCTTGTATCTTCAATGAAGAGTAATTTAACTATATGGAAAATTTCATCTTCCTACCTTATCTCACAGTCATAGTTAAGTACATTCAGCCTTTTAGTCTGGTTGGCCATTGACAAATGATGGTGCGTAAAGTAAAGTTTTTTGATTTATATTATACAGTGGGGGTCGACGGATAGAGTTTGGAAGAAGAAAAACTTTTTTATTAGTAGGAATCGAAGAAAAAGTCAGTCTTTATAAAAAACGTCTGCTTGAGCTGAAACTACAATTTCTAATATCAGATTTGCGATTACTATACAGGGTTCGTCAAAAACAACATTTTAACTTTTTAAGATTTTTTCAATTCCTTGAATTATTAAATAAAATTTGCTTGTGCTGAAACTGCAATTTAAAATATCAGATTTGCGATTACCATACAGGGTTCATCAGAAACAACAGTTGTTGTTTTTTGGATTTTGTTTAAAATAAATTTACGTAAAAACAAACAACTATTGTTGCTTTCTCATTTCGAATATGATTTTATATCTGGCCGAGTAACGATTTTGTTGTATGAAAACCATTTTTTATTTGCCTACTTTAAAAGTAATTTTATTATTACATGTCATATTTCTTCAATTCATTCAATCATAAATTATAAAATTTTTATTCAAACGTGGTACCACTGAGTTAGCGCCTAGTAGTACAACTCGACATTTGAATTCCCTATAACAGTTCCTAACTTGACGTATTGGGATATTTGATATTTGCAATAACTACTCTTATTTTTTTTTTTCAAGAAATCTAAGTTATTATTGAAATTGATTTTATACACATGGCTTCAGATCTCCCCATAAATCAAAGTCGATAATTGTAAGATCGAGACGACGCTAACTGATTTGGACAATAGGTACCTTCCAATCCATTTTTTCCCAAAGTAATGATTAAGCCAACAATCAAAAGGAATTGAAAAAAAATCCAAAAAACTACAAATGTTGTTTGTGACGAACCCTTCAAATCTGACATTCGAATGACTTTTTCTTCTATACCTACTAATAAAAAAGGTTTTCCTGTTCCAAACTATATCCGTCGACACACTGTATATTTGCCTGTAGTAAAAAAATAGCTGTAATTCGTGCGTAAAGTGACTTTTATACTAATGAGAATGATAAAAATTCCCCTTCGTAGAAAAATACTACTTTACATACTTGTTGCATAAATAACTACCTTTTCAGCATGCCGTGCGGTAAACGTTTTCCAAGATACAGCCGGAGTCCCTTTTTAGTTGTACTCCAGGTACTCAAGATATTTATTCTCGTGGTACACACTTACAGTATTTCGCTTTAATTTACTGAAAATTACATGGTTCCATTAAAAACATTTTAAAATATGTAAATAAAAAACAAATTTCCTATTTTAGAACGTCTGCCGAGAGTCTCTAAATACTGAGGCGACTAATATTGAATAGGCACAACCACAGCCCTCTGGAGAAGTAGAGAGGTTTGTGGCATAACTGATGATGATATTAAGCATCTTTATTTACTTTTTTTTCCGTCTTATATTCCGATTATTGTAAGGTAATTATTTTATACATTTTGTTTTATTTTAATGATTATTCAAACTTTAAATGGAAAAGGTCTTAAGAAAGGCTTTTAAGATTCTTATTAAAAGATTTGGTTTCATTGCATTTTCTCAAGTTATGCTTAAAGAAATTGTCAATATTCGAAAGGTCAATTTTTTATTTTTCGTCAATAATTGCGGAAAATTGGTTCTCCAAATATGGAAAAGAAATTGTACACTTAAGACCCAAACGCTTACTACTGTCCATTTGATTTTATGTTAAGTTGAAGTAAATAAGAAAACACATAAAAACCATTCCCTGTTCAAGAAGACACCAGGTGGTGCATCTTGCGAAAAGCTTCGGAAAGTGCGGTAAAAGCGTCTTTACTAAATAATGGCGTCCTAACTTTGTTATTTACATTTCCTTAACGTTCCTACTTCTTGTAATTTTTGGTTTTACTTTATTTTTCGCGCTATTTTCCTGCATGTGGGAATATTTTCCACAGCATAATATTATTCTTTAGATAAATATTTTAATGCCAATACCTTTATTTAAATGTATTTCTATACAGGGTGTTAAAAACCCTGGAATATTGCAAAAGGTGGTTAGTAAAATTCCAGCAACTGATCAGTCGATGATATCTGTTGTTGAGCCTGTGGCGGCTAGCCTTTTTTCATCTGGGTTAAATGAAATAGAACTTATTTCAATTGTTAAAACTAAAATCAAGGACAAGAAATCAGCTGGTTTCGATGAGGTATCGGGGTGGCTGCTTAGGCGGTGCATTGAATCCATTGCAAATGTACTGACGTATCTGGTAAATATGAGTTTTGAGACCGGTCAATTTCCAGAAATTTTAAAAATTAATAAAATCGTTCCTATTCTTAAAAAATGAGATGCAAGTTTAGTAGAGAATTATCGTCCTGTGGCTCTAATCCCTATATTTTCCAAAATATTTTAGTACTGCGTTTTAACTAGACTAGATCTTTATCTAAAGAAGCATAAAGTTTTGTCACTGTATCAATTTGGTTTTCGTCAGGGACGTTCTACTATGAGTGCAATCCAACACTTTTATAAGCGGCTTATTGAGCATATGGAGCATGGGGAGTGTCCTCCTGGAGTCTTTTGCGATCTCAGTAGGGCATTTGACTGTGTAAATCATCAATTATTGCTTAGCAAGATGGAGGCATTTGGGGTAAGGGGGGTCTCTCTTCAGTGGTTAAGAAGTTTTTTAACAGGCCGGAAGCAGTATGTTTCTGTGTCACATGTCAATTCGGTTTCAGGGAAAAAATCGTTTGCATCGGGCACGACCGACGTCGGTCTGGGAGTGCCGCAGGGATCTGTGGTGGGACCGATATTGTTTATTTGTTACTTAATGATCTTTTGGGGAATATACATCCTGAGTGGGCAGCGGCCTTGTTCGCGGATGACTCTATATTTATAGTTTCGTCTTCAAACCAAGAAGAACTTGAAAACTTGTGCAACAGTGGTATGAAGCTGCTGCTTGAATGGTTTAACAAAAATTCCTTGTACCTGAACAGTTCGAAAACCACCTATATTAGATTTCATACCGCCCAGATGAGGCGAAATCTTGATATTGACCTCGATTTAAAAGTTGGTAATGAAGATATAACCAGATCGGATTTCTCAAAATTTTTGGGTCTGACCATTGACCAGAATCTTAACTGGAAGGAACATTGTTCTTTGTTGTGTTCTCAGCTTAACAGTCTGTGTTACATGATTAGAAATTTAAGAATCGTTCTCCCTATTGGAGAGCTTCTTTCTGTTTATAACGCTTATGTTGGATCTCGGCTGCATTATGATATTTGTTTTTGGGGAGCCTCCTCTACGTCAAGAGAGGTGTTTATAATACAGAAAAGGGTATTGAGGTGCATTCTTGGCTTTCCACCGGGCACGACCTGTAGGTCACAGTTTACAGGACTGGGAATCCTTACTCTTATAGGCGTTTTTATTTACAAGTTGTGTAAAGTTATTTTTCTGAATAAATCAACATTTTTAGAAAATCGTGATATTCACCAATACCTTATTCGTGGCAGACTTAATTTGCATGCGACAGTAAGTAGATTAAATATTAGTAAAAGTTCGCCACATAATTTAGGGCCAGTTGTCGTCAACAAGCTTCCACAGAATATAAGGAATGTCAAAAATTTTAGTGTGTTTAAAAAACAACTTAATAAATTTTTAGTAGATCGTGAGTTCTATATTATGAATGAATATTGGACATAAGCATGGTAGAGTGGTATTACCTACCTATATACCTATAAAGCTTTATTGTTTGTTTATTAGTTATGTTATATACACTTTATGTATTTGATGGCTTCCATACATTATCATGTCACTTTGGAAATAAAAATATTTATTATTATTATTATTATTATTATTATTATTATTAAATATTTCAAAAACTGCTGAATATAATTTTTTGCAAAATATTTTAATTAAAGATTCCATGGTTCTGTTTTCGGTTTTTTTTATTGCTAGACGTAGGGTAATTTCATAACATATTTAAACTAATAATTAAATAATACATTTGGTTTCACTACGTGTTCGAAATGACCTCCGTTCACAAATTGGCAATTTAATTTATGGTAAAAATGTTCCGTCGTATCCTGCAACGTTTCTGCTGAAATATTTCTTGTTAACATGCGAATTCTATCTTTAAAATCGTCAATATTTTGTGGCTCCTTTAAATATCCCCAAACAAAATAATCTAGGGGGTTAAGATCTGGTGATCTAGGCGGCTACTCAATGGGTCCACTTCTTTCAATCCATCTTTTCGTATCCGTAATGAAGCGAAGCTTCATCTTTGCAATCATAGTTGTTGCCCAGGAATATCCGGTTAATCCTCATATGGAAAAATATTTGCCATGGCAGAAATCAATAAAAATTAAGGTCCTGAAACTTTGTTATGAATTACACCGATCCAAACATTTACTTTCTGGCGATATTGTGATTTATTTTCTAAAATTCAATCATGTGTGGTTGTTTGTTAATAGTTCCATGTAGATGAAGGGTTGCTTTGTCCTTAAATAAGATTTTTTGTCAGAGATCATTCATTCACAAAAATTTAAGCGCCGTTCCGAATCATTGTGGATAAGTTCTTGCACGTACTGAACTTTATAGGGATGCAATTTTTCTTCTTGGCGACATCTATGGACTTTTGTGTGAATTATTATCCCGTTTTAATGCGATAAGTGCAATATTAGGATTTTCATAAATAGATAAAGGTAAATTAATTTTTTATCAGTTAAGGCCATTTCTCGTTCGGATTTCGGTAAGTTCTTAACTGTTCCATTGGCAGAGAATTTTCTTGAATTTTGCTTACCGTCGACCTAGTACCGTGCGAGCAAAAATTATTTGCATCAAAGAGGGCTTGAATTAAAAAACGTAGTTCGTCGTCGTCAAGTAATTGCCCACAAATGGATTCAAAATATTGTCTCTATACCGCTGTGCTGTAACTGTGTCATGGAAAAAATAGGACCAACAATTCTTCTTCGAGAAACAGCTAACCAGACACCAATTTTTTGAGGGTGCAATGTGGACTCTACAAAAATAATTCACTACTTCACATGCGTGTATATTCTGAGAATTCACATAACCGGAAAGGTGGAACCAGGCTTCATCCGAAAAAAATGTCGGGTCTAATAAATCATTTGTTTCCAATTAATTTTGGGTAAACCATTGAGAGTAATTCCTACGTCTTTCAAAATCTGCGGCTTGTATTTCTTGGATACTTGCACTTTATAAGAAAATAAATGTAGCTGCTTCTTAAGAATAGTCCTGCATGTTCCATAAGATATTCCCACTTCTTGGGACAGGCGTCTTATACAATTTGCCACCAATAATTTAATTAATACCCCAATCAAGCGTTTTGTCGTTGCTATATAATCTTTATGTTGTATAAAATCATTTTTATTTCCAATAAGATTATTTTACTGAAACAGACTCTTACATAATTGGCTTGTATTTATCATTGTTTTGTTTTATTGTTGGTATAAATAATAAATAACAAGTAAGCAATTCTATGCTGTTCGTTAGTTAACTTTTTTTTGTATAGTTGAAGATCGTTTAATAGTAATTAGTAATATTAACAGGACCCGAGCCGGTAATAAGTATATCACATGCTACGGCCAAGAAAACAATACTAGCTGAAGCAAAAAACAAATGGGAAATACACTGGTTAAATTTACCAAATCTAACACACTCAAAAGCATTTATAAACAGCCATATAAACCAACAACTAACTGACAAGCTACTGGTGCTCAATAGGTCATGCCTTAAAGCACTACAGGATTGTACACCGGCCACTACAGACTGCGACACCATACCTATGTATAAAATTGGAATAGCCCCAACTGATGAATGCCGGCTTTGCATGGAAGATGCAGAAACAGCAGATCACGTTATGTGCGCCTGCCCCGCAGCCAGGAAGAATCAGATTCGCCCTATTTGGCGAGGTGACTCTGCTGCCGGATGACATGAAAAGTGTCTCTCCCAATACCATCCTTAACTTCATCAATAAGTTAGACCTATTTGGGGAAATATAAATAAGGTGTGAGCCACAATAGACATGGTCGCAGTGGAGGGTTAGCTGTAACCCACTCACTTTTAACCAATCACCTAATATTAAAAACGTCGCTACTAACATAATTTCTTATCAATTCTGTTTAATTAGTGGATTTCCCTCTGTGCGGTTTGCTTTACGCGTATACTAAGTACTATTTATATTCATATAACAGATATTGCATATTATGTTAAAACAAACAAACGGAATCTTTATGGAAATGTATAATCGCAACACTACGCAACAAGGAATACTGAGCGTCCCCTACAAGAATACCGCATTATTATCTAATATTTTTCACTATAACGGTTGCAGTAACGACACGGTCTTCCGGCAAAATTGGCTGTTCCCTGGATACGACTTTATCTTCATGGACCTGGTTTCGTAGCCGATGCATATCTAGGTCTATCGATTAAGCTTAGGGATGACATTAACAATGCCATATAATTTATTTTATGAGAAAATCTCTGTTTTAGCTCGCTAGGTCCGAATATTTATGAATACAATTATTAGAGGAGTTACACGAGAAAAATTTTCATTTTGTTAAATCAATGATAGATGTTTCGGTAACACGGTACCTTCTACCGATGATGAGTTCTTACATGCTAAAGTTCTTTAACATCGGCGTAGCTAGGGGGGGGGGGCAGGGGGTGCCTGGCCCCCCCTGAAATATTCAATAGAAAAAAAATTGCAATTACAATAATGTAAACAAGGGGCCCACCCTCCCCCCGAAAACTAAGGCTAGCTACGCCGATGTTCTTCAACTTTTACATGATAAAATTAACCATAATTTCTCTTCTTTTTACTATTGCCTTTTTGTTAATATAATATTTTAATATTTTGATTTTCTTGCAGTGGCGTAATTAGGGGGGGGGGTCCGAGGGGTCTGGACCCCCCCTCCCCGTGGGCTCAACATTAAAAAAAACTCAGAACAGATCAGATGCCTTGTTGCATTTAATGTCGACAGGGTGAACTGAACCTCGCAAAAAATATTACAGGCTACAAAAGATAATATGTGGCATTTTGAAGTATTGATTCTGGACAGTGGCGTATATAATGTGTTTGGGGATTCCCGCAGTCTTATTTAAATTGTAAAATTTTATTGTTTGGCTCCCGTGTTTTCTAATTTAAGTGAGTAAAATAATATATACATGGTGATTGATAATTCGATTAATTCCTCGCAGGAGGTAATTTGTGATTTTTTCTTAAATATGACCTATTCCGAAAATGCTTGGTTTTCGAGTTATTTCAATTTTTTTCTTGTTTTTACCTGCGTGTCTAATTTATTTAATTTAAAAAAAATGAAATGATGTTCACTTAGTTTTGTAATTTTTTGCAAACTAGAACTATTAGCAATACTTTGTTTTTACAAATAATTAAGTAACTGTGTCACAGATAACAAAACAACATGGCCAAACTTGGCAAAAAAAAAAATGGCAAAAATAACTTGAAAACCAATCATTTTCGGAATCGGTCATATTATGTAGAAATATATATTTTTAAACATAAATATTTAAAAAAATATATATTCCCATTATTGCGTTTATATTTAAAAATTTCTTAATTTCTTCCTTTTTTGGGTTCAGCTATCAAAACATAGAAATTATAAATTTTGATAGTTCAAAATAGGGCGTGGCACCGAAAAATTTTTCGCCTGCGGCGCTTTTCTAAAGAAAGAAAGAAAGATGGAAATAAAGATAAAACGAAAGGTATAGACCCCCCCGTGGCAATATTCTAAATACGCCACTGTTTTCTTGATCAGCAAGGGGCTTGGCATGTTGATAAATAAACAAACTAAAATCCTACCTATTAACTGTAGCCACAAAACAATAAAGTGTATCCCAAAAGGCTAACTAGAATACAAAAAACACAACTTTTAAATTAAAAAAAATAAATTTCTGCCGCCATTATAAGACCCGTAAACAAACCGCTTTTGGCCGGCCAGGCTGTTGGACTTTTCACTTTATTAATGCTATTACAGCAAACGCGCACCAAAAATTTTCACTAATATTTTGTAGAGCTTCTTAGCAATCATGTCACTTAAATTTTCTATTAGATATAAATCGAAAACCGGATAAAAATACAAATTAATACGAAAAACCGCAACGTTAACACCTACTTCGCAAGTAAATTATATACTAAAGCATGGGTAGTAGGTAACCTCAAAAAAGTCACGTGACATATGAATCTTCAAGCAATGTTGTTGATGTTTCTATTTCACGGCTTCTTTCAAGGTGGCACTGGCCACCTAGTGCGCGCCCGTGCTTAGTAGGTTCTAAAAATCTGCCCTAGTGCATTTTAAACGATAGACAGCAAAGTGTATTTTATTTACATATAAAAACATACCTCGCTCGATGTTTTAAAGGCGATTTTATATAGCAACAAGAAATATTCTGCTTCAAACTTATAAAAATTATTCGTTCTTTGCTGTGTAATAGCGCTTCCATAACTACATATACAGGCTGTAGGAACAAAATTTCTTTTTTGGCGGTATTGCAAATTTTAATAAAGGCATAGTATGCTTTTATATTGGGTGAGTCAACAATTTCGCTGATTAATTTAATCCCTTGAAGATAAGATTTGTCGGTAATAAGCTTCTGTGATATAGTATGGTTAGTCATTTTCTATAAAATTATAAAATTTGGAATTATACAGGGGGCGCTCAAAAAGAAGGTTATCACAATGTTTTTTTTTTTTTTTAAATTGAACACCCTATATTTGATTGGATTTCTGAATACTACTTGCCATTTCATAACTTCTGCATTCTCTTTATATAAAATCAATTTATAGTTTTCAAGATAATTCGACTTATAATGAATATTTATCGTTTGCACTTAAATTTTTACTCCAAGCAATTCACAATTTGGTTTCTATAGAAAACGGCACGAATAGTCTCGTTTTAAAACAGATGACAGCAGAAATTTGTCATCGATCAGCTGATATTGGGGATATTTCATCTGAACGTCGTTTTTGTCGAAAAGTTAGTTTGTGAAATTTTTGCTCGTAAAGGTTAGGTTTCTAATGTATAATTTTTGCATTTTGCATTATCTAGGTGTAGGTATCCTTTTCTGTTTCAAGAAAAATAAGTAGAAATTATTTCTCTGACTTAGGTAGGTAGGGGAGAGTTGGACAAAGTCGGGTAGGTTGATAAAATCGGTAGTTCTGCCAAATGCCAAAACAGCTTTCAATATTATTAACCTATAAAAAATCAGCTATTTGACATTTATTGAAATTTATTGATTGAAAAAAGAAATAAGCAAACACATTAATATTAATACATGTCATTGTTTCATGTTCTTACAATATTTATTATGCACCTAGGTAATAATCACCTGTATGTGCAACTAGAATTATTGTTATTATTATTATTATTGTTTGACAATAGTAGGTAAGGTTTAAATAAACTATTTAACATTATGTTAGCCTATATAGTAGTTGTAAAAGGTAACCATATTAATATGTAATAGGATAGCGAACAAATATATAATTCTATTTTCTGGGTCTACGTACCTTACATAAGTGAAATTATTATTAAATATTACTATTATTATTGTTTGTATGGCAATAAAATAAAGTTTTTAACAGTAAGTTAGCCTACATACAAGTTTAGAAATATAACTGTATCAATAAATTTCATTTTAACTAACAAATTCCATAAAAACCACTTTTGGGTCTACGTACCCTACGTAACTCAAAAACTGCTAAAGTAGGGTTTCACTGGCAGCAAAATTTAATCCCTGGCTGAATTGAAGCTTTTAACTTTATGTTAGCCCACATACAAGTTTAGGAATGTAACTGTATCATAACCAACAAATTCTATAAAAACCTTGCCTATATATTTGGGTCTTCGCACCTTACGTAAGTCAAAAACTGTTAAATTAGAGTTTCCATTGACAGAAAAATTAAATCCCTGGCTAAATTGAAGCTTATAACTTTATATTAGCCCTTATACAAGTCTAGAAATGTAACCGTATCATATAGCCAACAAATTCTATAAAAACCAAATTTGGGTCTACGTAACTTACGTAAGTCATATATGGGGATTTCCTTGACAGTAAATGTAATATCTGACTGAATTCAAATAGTTTATGTTTAACTGTAGGTATTGTATTTTACCTATACCTAGGCATAATTTGAACAAATAAAACAAAAAAAAATTCTGTTGTAAATATGAGTGACAGAATCCTATTTAAAGTTGCGTTTCAGTTAATTCAGAATTTTCAAGGTTTGGATAATTATACAATATTATATAGTTTTTAAGGTCGAATTCTCAACGTCATTCAATCTATTGCCAACCTATAACCTATTTCGCCTTGATTTTTTGGGTTTATTATTTTAATAACTAACATTTAAAGAAAATCAATATCTTCGGTACATTATTTAGGTAGTATCTGATATATAACAAAAATATCAATTTATTTTATTGCTAATTTTGGGAGAATTGTATAGTAAAAGAACAATGAGTGACAATGACATAATAATGTTAAAAAAAATCTTACCCGATATTTTTCGCTATACAGTTCTCCTAAAATAAGTTATGAAATTCCTTGATATTTATTAAATATGTCAATTATTACCTATAGAATATCAAGTCGATACTGATTTTCTTTAAATTTTGTATAAAAGCTAGAAAACATAAATAAATCTACGCGAAATAGGTTATAGGTTGGCAAGCATGTTGATACTCCTACCTTAAATCTATTTTGACAACCATATAAAAACTCATGTTTATTATTACTTACCTACCTTAAATTATAATATTTATAAAACAAAAATTTCAAAAGAAATTATTATTATTATTATTTGGCATTATTTAAGCGGTAGAACCGATGAGACTATTGCATCAATTGTTTTAGAAGGTATCACATGTATAATTTTCAAGTCCAGTCCTGGAATTCATGCCAACTTATAAAAATTTAATAGACCAAAATTGACAGTGTCACGTGACTTTGCCTCCATCTTGCGAGAGTATTCAAAATTTTTACTATAAGTAAATTGGGTCAGAAAAATATAATCCGGTATGAAATATTTGACATTTCATGTTTTATGTCTAAAGTCAGAAAAATAAAAAATGTTACTTTTATCAAATGGATTGCGCCATATATATTTTTCTGGCATCTTTTAGCTCGTCAGAAGCTCCTTAATTTTGTACCTATATTTTTGAAATATTTTGATATTTCGTCGTTTTCTGTTCTGGGGTCGCATCTTGTGTCATTGGATTTCAGTAGCCATGAAAAACAAATGAAAATAATTTCAGTGGATGACGTTATGAAATATTTCACATTGTTATTTTAAATAGTTACTAAATTTGCAATATAATTCGAATTATCTTAGAAGTTATAACTTTTATCTACATTAAAGTCAAACCAATAGTGAAAAAGTTATGAAATGGCACTTAGTATTAAAAAATCTTCTTCACAAAAAATCAAACTTTGTGTCATCCAACGATTTAGGAAATATTTTTATATTGTGCAGAATATTCAAGCATACTTACCGGCAAATCTTACCTTCAATGCATAAAATCCCTTCGCGCTATCATTGACTCACCCGATACACACTTAAAAAGCCCTCAAACCCCCTTAATGTGAAATATTCATTTAGGTTAAAGGCTCAGCTTCACTTTGCAAATACTACTTAGACCTTAATTACTGTTTAATATTTAAAACGGGGTTTCTTTCCATTATCCTGTCAAGTTTATCTTTATTTAACAATGTCCGATATTCTTCTTATATCGTATTCTTTATGTCGACGGGTGAATGGACGAAACATACCCCTCCCTGCCACTATAATCGAATTTATCATATTCAGCATTGATATCCTGAATTAGAACCTATTGATAATATACATCCCAGTAATAAATATCTTCCTAGAGAGTCACAAACCCGAAAGCATATAGTTCGAAAACATGAGATCAGATACTTAGTAACGTCCTCCCATTATCCAGATTAGGGCTGGGCAAAAATTCGATATATCGATATTTTTATCGATATATCGAATAACGATATTTAAAAAATAAAATATCGATATTTATCGATACTTATCGATATTATTGATATTTATCGATATATCCGATCACATCGATAATATCGATTTTTCGATTTGTTGATGTTGGTGTAAGAATGTCGCCTAAATATTTGGATATAAGTTTTCTTTTATTCAAAAAAGGTACCGTAAAACGAGGTGAATAGGATCAATTTTCATTTTTGAAAGCTTGTAACTTGAAAACTATCTGCCTGAATACATTTCTTAATAGCCTAAAACATGAGTTAAGGTTGGTACTTTTAAATGGTGGTATAAGTTTTTATACAGGGTGTACCCTGTTGTATGTATTTTTTTTTGGGCAAAAATCCTATTCACCCCGCAGGCGGTGTCAATAGGATTATTGATTGATTTATTGACTGTATCGCATTTAAACAACCGCGGGGTGTATAGAATTTTGCACACAAATTTATCTTAAGTAATATAAAAGAGTACTAAAAATAATATTACCTAAACAGTTTAACCGCTAAATTTGACGTTTTAGGTTATGGTATTCAGCCTGCGATGTGGCCAAGTTTTTTTAAGTTTAATGTGATAAAAATTACTTTTAAGATCCGTTACTTCAAATCTATACATAGAAAAGACCTACCCTTTAAAATTAAAATTTTTACAAATTTTTGAAATTTGAAGGTAACTTCAATCCTATTCACCCCGCTGATCCTATCCACCCCGTTTTACGGTATTCGTGTAAAAAATTATTGGGCTAATAGTTTAGGAAAAAAAGGATTTATTTAAATCATATCATAAACTCTATTTGGTATGTTAAATCAAAAACTCTCGGACGGCCATAGCTTCCTTATAACACATTTAAGGACCAATATTTACTTGAATCTTTTTTCTTTATGTTTTCATAATTGGAGTCTCCCCTCGAAATGAAGGTACGGAGTTTTACAGGGCACATAAGAAAATATTGATAGATATATTTATAATATAATATTTTTATGTTTTCGATAATATATGTTACTCATCGATATTTATCGATAGTATCGATATTATCAACTATATCGATATTTTTTTTAATATTGATATTCGATATTGGAATTTCAATATCAGCACCCCAAAACCCTTTTTCTGAAAGATCATTTCATTTTAAAATCGCGGTTCTTGCTAATACCTAATTTCTATACATAAAATATTTCTATATTTTGCAATGTTTTCAAGACATACTTATTTTTATTAAAAAAAAAACCCTTTTGCCATCTTCTTTTTAGAAGTGTTTTTTCTGCTTTCCCGGTCTTTTTGGTTGTTTTAGACCCTTTCAACTGACTTTTTCACATACTCAGTATGTTTTAACTTATTTCTATTTTTCCTCACATTATGTCATTTCGACACATTAATTTTTGATCCCATAAAAGCTCCATTATGGTTTTACCCCGTCTTATAATTTTCTTTCTCTTCTGCTAAAACCATCAACAATATATTTTTCTGTCTCCTGATGATGAATGTTTCTACATTCGAAACATGTGAAAAAAACAAATTTTTATTCTATTAAATTTGGTGGAGGAAGACTTTTAGTTTTTTCTTTCCTATTCATATTTACTAATAATAACCTTTTGCTTCGCGGCAGTCTATTTCGTCTGGGTAAACCTTAATATTTTCTCTAACCTATTTAGCGTATATTAATGGAAAAAGTCAGAACATAGGCAGGCGAACGATAAGAAGAGGGTAGTCATGTGGAAATAATGGATTTTTAAAATTATTCGGCAATTTTTTTTATATATTTTCTTTTTAGCCGATAAACTATAGAACCCATATTTAGTATACTAATCAATCTTTCTACAAATACTTTATTAAGATATATGTATACTTAGTGATGTAAAATTCTCGGTAATAATCTTTTGGAGAATATTCTCAAGAATATTCTCAAGTTAGAGAATTTTTTGAGAATGGCAAGAAAATCGCTAGAAATGGCAATAAAAAGAAATTAAAAATTACCTATTCTGCTTATTTTCGGCAAATGTCAAACGGCGTTAATCAAACAAAACGTAAAGAAATAAAAGTCTCACCACCACCAGACCATTTACAATTCACACAGCTGTATACGAGTATACGTTCGCGCTGCTAGGGGATTTCCCTGAATCACTGTTGCCAGACGTAAAACACTGTTGCCAGAGTTATAGAAAAGGTTAGAAAAACTCAAAATTTTAAAAATCATTGCAAAATTTTTCATTGTAAATCGAGGCGGTGTAAATTATGTAGAAAAACTTCTCTAGAGAATATTCTCGGGAGAATTTTCTTACAGAGAATATTCTCGAGAATATTCCCGTTCTCGAGAATATTCTCTCGAGAATATTCTCCTCTCACATCACTATGTATACTTCATCATGGATAATGAAATACCCTTTGGGGGGGTGTTGTTATTAGTTTATAATTATAATTAAAATATACTTTTGTATAGGAAACGATACGTCTGAAATAAAACACTTCTAATTTACTTTTTTTTTTCAGGGTTTCAGAGTTAAAGTGGCACCCAATACAGTGAGTATAAAGATAATTTTTATAAAACTAGTTTAAGAAATCTACGAAGAATCACATTGGGTAATTTTATAAGAACAAAATATATTGGTATGGTGACGTCATATCTAACTTCTTACTGCTTGCTAGATAAAAAAAATAATCTCCAAAACGCATCATTTTATCGAAATTTTATAGGAAACAAAAAATAATCAAAAACAAATGAATCCCTATAAAATATAGTTCAGAAGTCACTGGCCCGCGTATTAAAAAAAGGGGAATTGTTTATGTTGAAGCAATGTTCCAAATTTGAAATAAATATCTTATTAAATAAATGTACTCGAATTATTCAAAAAAATCAGTTTTTAATTTCAAACTTTGACGATCAACGTGTAATGATCATTAAAGTCAAAAATGCAAAATGGTAATATAAAAGTTATATTATTTTTGCTCAAGGAATATATGGTTAACGGATTGACTTGCTGCTTCCGGACACCTTATATACAGTGTGACCAGTAAAGTCCGCATCATATGGGATTTTTTTTTTAGTAATAGCTTTATTCGAAATTTGACTTTGGCATCAAGTTCTGCTTCGATCGAGATGAAAATTAAGCAAAAAAATAGCAGTCACGTGATTCGCATTATCTGTCAAATTTTAATGTTTTCCAAAAAATAATTCAAAAGTGGGGTTATTTGTGAAAATATCGAAAAAAAGTTATTGGAAAAAATGTTTTTAATGGCAGTTTCTAGCCCACATGCAAAATTTCAGCCGCATAAGATAATTTTGATTTTTTACCCACCACTAAAATTTATTTTCCACTTAATGAACACTTTACTGATGGCACTGTGTTCTTTTTTTGTCTTAATATTAACGTGTATTCCTTTCAGACACAAACTACGTTTTCAAAAATACATATTTTATGAAGTTACCTTATACAGGGTCAAAAACAAATAAACTTTGCATCACATGCGACCAAATTCGAATAGCCCAATTTTGATTTTGTAGAAAAACACAAATTTAATATGGCGCTACTCTAAAGAAAATGTATCTGAAATAAAGCATTGTCAAAACTAAGAAGTTTTATGTAGGTTGCGTTGAGTCTTATTTTGCAAAAGTAGTGCAATTTACAAAATATGGGTAAAAAATCAAAATTATCCTATGCAGCTATGCATGTGGGCTGGAAACTGCATTCAAAAAAACTTTTTTTAATAACTTTTTTCGATACTTTCAGAAATAACCCCACTTTTGAATTATTTCTAAAATAATAATTAAAATTTGACATTGCGAATCACGTGACTACTATTTTTTTTTTTGCTTAATTTTCAGAAGTACAAGAAGATGCTAAATTCTACGTGACATTACAAAGGTATTTATTTTGATCAAAAAAGCCATAAAAACAAATTAATGTAATGTTGTTAATAATCAAACCGAAATACCTTCAGGCGCTTCCCTAATTCTTAATAGCACACTAATTTAGGACTAAATATGCATCTGTACAGGGTCTTCCAACGAGGACTGAACAGGGGCTCATTTTTGAGCTTCCTTGTATTTAAAGAAAAATCCAAAATAGCCAATCGATGTACTTTTTCCTGCAGAATTCAAAAATGACACCAAAAATTTATTTGAACCAGAAACAAAACAGTTACGCTATGGATAAGGTGTTTTTTAAATGGAACATAGCTTTTTTTATACGATTTTTGGAACGAGTGATTTTTTTTTGTCCGTTCTGATTAAAATATTTAATATTGTGACAGCTATTTTTATTAAATTTTAATGTTTTATCCAGTATAATTTAACTTTAACCTGTTTGAAACATACACTAGGTAATAAAGATATAATCACCTTTGAATCCTTCAAAGTCATTTCGGCAATATTATAGTAAATTTGTCAAATTTTTTGACTTTGAAGGATTCAAAGGTGATTATACCTTTATTACCTAGTGTATGTTTCAAACAGGTTAAAGTTAAATTATACTGGATAAAACATTAAAATTTAATAAAAATAGCTGTCACAATATTAAATATTTTAATCAGAACGGACAAAAAAAAATCACTCGTTCCAAAAATCGTATAAAAAAAGCTATGTTCCATTTAAAAAACACCTTATCCATAGCGTAACTCTTTTGTTTCTGGTTCAAATAAATTTTAGGTTTCATTTTTGAATTCTGCAGGAAAAAGTACATCGATTGGCTATTTTGGATCTTTCTTTAAATACAAGGAAGCTCAAAAATGAGCCCCTGTTCAGTCCTCGTTGGAAGACCCTGTACCTTTAAAAGGAAAACCAACAGTTGACCATTCAATCTTCTAATTTTAGTTTTTGACATGTTTATAACTACCATAGTCTGATATAAATACATTTGTAATGTCACGTAGAATTTAGTATCTTCTTGTACTCCTTTGACAATGGCCCGCAAGGGCCGAAACACGTGTCAGGAAACTGATTAAATTTGTGAAATATAACAATTAAGGTAGGTGCGGGTAATAAGGCCTAGCTAAGGGAGATTTGAGATTTGAAAAAAACTATGTATACGAATCAACAAATTTTAATGTTAATTAATCCTACAGAACAGTTACTATAAAATATAAACGAAAAATGGCAACTACTACCGTAAACAACAACAAAATTAAACATTTTTTAAAACCTTGTCAATAGGTCTTATTATACTATAGTAGGGTAATAAGGCCTAAGATCTAAAAATACGCGGCATCGTGGTTGTAGTCACTAAAAATAATAATAAATAAATTAGTAAACAGTAGTATTATTACTTATTTACATGAAAAAGACATAAAATAAACTATAAAACAGAAAGATGAAAATAAAAAAAAGAAGCATAATAAGGCCTACTGTCAAATTAGGTAGGCCTTAATACCCGCTGACAAGTTATGTAAAGAAACCTAAAAAGAATTAAAATTCGGACAATAATATATTATTCAAACATCAAAGGTCGTAGAAGCATCAAATAACAAAACACTATAGCGCAAAATTATATATATAAGTGTAATATTACAAAAAATACTTACGATTAATTCAGACGATTTATTATTATTCGTGCCGCGCAATCACCACTCACAATGAATAACGCAGTACTGGAGGTAGCGCGTGAGCTACGCGTCGCGATAAGTTCGAGGGGCCATTCTACGACTGTTAGCTACCCTACGAGTGTGACCTTCAACCACATCGGTCACTCTAAATGGTATTTTTATTATTTAGGCCTTATTAGCCGACAGGCCTTATTACCCGCACCTACCTTAGTTATTTTTTCTTCCTGTGCAATGGAACAACAGTTTCACCAAGCATGTAGCCCAATACAAATTAATTATATTTTATCCCCCTTTTGAGAATATGAGAGTACGAATTTTCCTAATCACTTATGACACGAGTTCGACTCGCACCACTCTTTTGTCGTTCGGAAGGGCAAAACTTGCTAACATCTCTAAAACTACAGAAAACGGCTGCTCTTTTTAAGGCAATGAAGCCCTAAAAGATTATTAAGCTAATCATTATGTTTTGGTAATAAAATATTAGAAATCTTTATTAAAAAACATTGTTTCAAGGTATTACAGCGCAGATAATGCATATTTTGCCATTTTAGGGGACTTTTAAGACCCTTATAACATTCGGTTGTAAAACCTTAATGGGTTGTATAACGTAATGCTATTTATGGGGCTTTGATATGCGAATGACGGTTATGCCTTTAATGTTCAACTCGAAACATATTTTAGCTTTAACATCGAATGCTTTTAATGTCAGTTCTTTTCTTTTTACCTTTTTGTGACGAGCATAAAATTTTACGGTGTAAACAAAGGTAACTAAAAAGAAATGCACTGCTAAGGCATTTAACTGAAATGAAGTTTGATTAGCATCAAAACTTACTGTACTTGAAAGCGGTGATTTGCTGACAGTGTGATTAGCACCAGACAAAATGGCAGTTATCAATTTAAAAAGGGCCGAAAATGTCTCGCGGAAAGTTTGAAACTTATGATTGTTAAATAGTATATTTACGTACACGTTTTATAAAGCATCATTTTATAACACGTGTCCATGTTAAAAAACATGCCGCTTGCGGCGAGTTTTATAACGGGACAAGTGCTTAATTAAAACTACTTTATATAACACGTACGTTATACTATTTTTTCTAATTTGTAGTTTTTTCAATAAAAAACACATAAGTATTTAAAAAGAAAATAAATCCTTCAAATTTTGTAAATTTTTATGTCTAAATTCTATGTTGGTAATACTATTTTTTATCATAGTAGCCTCTGGACAACAAAAATTATTTTGCGAACTGTAATTTTTTGATTTATTGACCCATTTTCACCACGAAATTCTAAAGTTATTTTAGCTATATGAGATTTGAAATTGGACGGAATACGTTGTGTGATCCTTATACATTCGGTACATATACAGAGCGTTCGGAAATTCGGGCGATTTTGCTACTTTTTTTCGAATGTCAAAAGACGTGATTTTACATCATGGCATTGCAATTTAGTATAGGGAAGATGGAAAATTCAAATAAAGTTGAAGTTAAAATCGACATTGGAAGGTTAGTAGATTGAATTTTGGATATGATTTGGCAGAAAATGATAGCTTGAAGCATCTACAAAAGATTGATTTATAAATTTATGCAACCAACAAACCAACATACATGACTGTTATTCACACAGAATAAACAAGTAGGGTATCAAGCTATTTTTCCTCTGCGAAAAATGGGGTTTCTCGTAAATCACAAAGGCCGCGCAAGTCAATGAAATAAAACATTTAAATGTTACCAACATCAAATAAAGAAAAAACGCGTATCGAAATAGCTTCATTACGATACGCAAATGCGTATCGTAATAGATTTGTTATGATACAAAATTAGAAAAAAAGTATTTCTGAGAGAGTAGGTTCTTGCAATTAGCAGTAGTACATTTTTTCAGTCTGGACGCCACTTACTTTGAAAATTATAATATAATATACTCACAAGTGTAGAACAAGTAAGAAAATCACTTAAAGTTGTTGATAATTCAAAAAGTCACATATCCAGAACTTGCACCAATAACAATAATATACATCCATGCAAAACAAAGAACTAAGATTCCGTTTATTTCTTTATGTTGAAATTCAGTTTAAAAATGAGTATTATAAAAACATGGACTTTGTCATCACCTTGTTATAAATTCAACAATATATGTTTCAATTACCGACTCACTTGGTAAGGTTATTAAAATTCATGACTCATAGTTAAAAAAAGGTAAGTAAATATATATTGCCTAATGTTCTAGATCCTTTGTTTGCGTGTACCTGCTGATTAATACCAAGCTGATTATTACCTAGTTGGATTTACAAAGTTATATAAAAATTACAAAAAAAACTGGCCTGATAACATCCGTGGAGGTGAATTTTGTGCTTGGTCCATTAACTTAATTGGCTTTCTTGTTCGGTAAGGTGGTACTATGTACAGTTATTTACAGGTTCCCTTCCATAGAGGAATTCTCTTGAATGATTATGACTTGGTCAGGAAATTAAAACCTTGGTACTTCAAAATTTAGTTCATATCAAAATTTATTCCATATCAGCAGATCAACAATTACTTAGCAAACTATATAGGTAGGAATGAAAAGAAAAGAAAACCTCAAAGATTGCCCGTGTTAGTTTAAAAAAAAAAAACATGTGCCTGTTCTCCATTCACAGATCAATCATCTGGAGAAACAGGACTCGTAGCCCCTTTTAAGGAACTTGGCCATCTTTTGCCTTAAACATGTGGCAGCCTCAAATCAGTCGGCTTTCGCCTTGGCCGTCGATGGGAAAGAGGGAAAGTGACCAGAAAATGGCGCTAACGGAAGTTCCCGAAATAGAGCTTAAAGTTAGTAACAGTGCTAGATAATTCTAGAACCTGTCTGAATCTAAAAACTACAAATAAGTTACTAGGCCGAACCCATATTACCTACTCTGTGAAAACAACCCTGATGGCATTAAGAGTGACAACTGGAGGTTAAAAAAAGAAAAACGACTAACGGTTTGATGCGGTGCTTTAGAACTACTTTCTGACATAGAACTGGCATTGACCAAAGCCGCGTGATGTTTTATTAAACTGATGTCTCACCGTTGGCACTGCTGAACATCTGTCTGTTGTTGTTTTCAACAGAACATCGGGTGGTGGCGCGACGGTCATGTTGTTTTACGAACCGAAAAATGTTGATGGCTACAACGTTGTGTCCATCAAGCCAACAATTTCAGTAGACTGTTTTTCGGTTTGTTGGCTGTTGGATTGAATACAATTGAGGTTAGTTTCGCGTTTACGTTTTAAAAATAAATTTAATGTTCTTTTTGATCTTGCAATTATGTAAAATCGAGTGTAAAATATATTTTTTAGTAATATTGGAAATATTACTCAAAGAACAGATGGATGTTTTATTTAAAATTCAAAACGCAGGGAAAAAAACTGAACTGTTGACAGTTGAATTTGGTGTTTTAATCACCGTTAAATCGGCGCAAATCTGCTCCATCATACCAAAACATATGATATTCGATTTCAACCGGGCCGGACATCGATGCCAACAGAGTGGTGGAAAAAACAACAAGCGGAAGTAGTGTTGGGAAAAATCGACTACCGAGTATTCGAGTGATTTAAAAAACCGAATTATAATCGATTTTTTTTTTCACTCAAATGCTAATATTAATTATTAATATTGGCGGTTCATCGTTCATGTTGATATACAGCATTTGTATTGGGAATAACTGACTCAGTGTTGTTAATCGATTGATTTTTTGCGGATTGTTAAATGTGGCCGAGATATTTGTGGATTTTTTGGCATGGTTCCCAGTTCCCAGATCTTACAATTTAACTACTTGACCTTGAGATGTCACGATATTCCGATATTGCATAACTCATGCATGATATTTATGAATACTGAATACTCACCACTAAACATTAAGTTTTCAGTAGACGCCGACGATTTAAATCTAAATAAAAAATCCTATTATCCTACGCAGGCAACCCGTAATGCAGTATTTAAATCTAAATAATAAATCACAATACACAGGAAGGTAACCCGTAATGCAGTATTTAATTTGAATTATATCGCCAATAATAACCGAAACCACTCGGTGTAGCCGCTCGCTAGGAGATGGCTCTGGCCGCAGTGAGTGATTGACAAGCGGGCAGCAACTTTGGAGACGCGTTGGAAAATAAAAACCATATGTTCGTCACTCATTTCGTCACTCGAATTATTTCCGAAGATAATCGAATAATTCAAGGAATTGAAAAAACCGAATGATTGGTTATTTTTCACTCGAGTGATCCCATCACTAGACCAAAGTACGAATAACCTTAAATTTTTTGACAAGTGCAAAATATATATTCAAAGTTACAAACAACACTTTCAGATTATCAGATTGTTCAATCATAGAGTGTCTCATACAAAAGGGAAACTAAACTTAACCCGGGACAATTCAATCTCTTATACAAACATATAACCCCGATCGGTTATCTAACCTTACTGTAACTAAAACTGAAGGATATATACAAAACAAAACCTATTGAACCACTAGGATCAAAATATATTATATAATACAGGTAAATTACAATTATTTGAGACTAGGTGTATCTTTCACTAAAACATCCCAAGAAGTAGACGGGTTGTACCTAAATTACAACATGGAGTATTCGCTCTCATATAACTTTGTACGACTAACGAACTACATAAGAATGAATGCTACAAGATGACATCCATTTATAAAAGTAAAAAATTAATATCCCAGACCATTTAAAAACGACATTTTTATTATCCTTCATATTTTAGTAAAAAGTGAATCTTCTTCCTATAATATTTCGGGTTAACGGGTTCTTTCACAGCCACTTTTTAACTTTTTTCGGCACAGGCTCAAAAATGACATTTTCAGAAGGGACCGAAATACAATAACATTTCGGACCTTCGTTAGTTTAAGAGTTATGGAGATGACCCGTCACTTTAAGTCCGTTTTTATTCTTTCGTTTGATCTCAACTGGGGTTTTCTCATTTGTTTTACTCAATGCGAGACAGTTTAAAAAGGGTTTATCGTAGGTGGTATTGGGATAGGTAATTCAAGAAGCAAAATTTTTACAATTATTGCAATAAAGACTTTAGTCTAATTTCCACATAATATTTATCTTATAACCCGACGTGTTTCACTACACTGTAGCTCTATAAATCGAGTGAGTTACTATAATTTTAACCTAAATATTTATATACTAATTATCTTTTTCTTAAACAAGTAATTATATTAAGTGAATACCCACAGAGATGTTTTTAGAATATGGTCAATTATTGAAACGGTTTAATAAGGGCGATTTATTCAAATCTGTTTGGTCATTCAAAAGTAGACCAGTGTTTTTATGGCTGTTAATTTCCGAACTTTCCAACAAATTAAGTTTATGACTTTTATTTTATGCATAAAAAGTTTTGAAATTATCTGCAAATGTATGGCTTTCTTCGATAATATGATTGAAATAGGTTGAGTCCGTTTTTGACGTAAAAAACTTCTTTTATGTTCAGCGATTCTGGGACAGGGACGATAGACAACTTAATTCGTTTTTAAATCATTTAAACTCAATACCCAATAACATTGTATTCACTATGGAACTAGAATCTGATAAGTCCTAAATTTTCTTAATTTTACAATTACCAGAAGGACAACCACACATTCTTTTAAAATCTACCATAAACCCACACATACCGACACTACTATTCACCACAGCTCATGCCATCCCCAACAACACAAATTATCTGCGTATTATAGCATACTACATAGACTCACAAGCATCCCTTTGTCAAAAGAAGATTTTGACAAAGAACTAAATATTAAAAAACAAATTTCAATAAATAATGGTTACCACCCTAAATTAATAGATAATATTCTAAATAAAAAATGTTTTAAAAAAGCTATATCAGAAGTATATCCTCAATACAAAGAATCAAAAAATAATGTTAAGACTTTGACTTATATAGGAAATTCCACCAAGAAAATTAAAACCTATTTGAATCAAAAAGAAATAAAAGTAGCTTATAAAACAAATAATACTTTAGGTAAAAAATTAAAAAACCATAAAACAAAGACCAACAGTGAGAACAAATCTGGGGTCTATCAATTAAATTGCGGATCTTGTCCAAAAATGTATATACAGGGTCCTGCACCTCACCTCCCGTCTTCTATAGCTCACTTAGTAATTAAGTTAGAATTTTCATATTTTGCAGACCTTATCTGTATCTTAGGGCGCATTTCAGGAAAATATTTTTTTTCATACAGGGTGTTCCAAAAAAGTGTGACGTCATAAGGGTGTATTTTTTTAAATTACATGCCATATATTTTCTTACATTTTTGGGTGCCTCCTATAGTTACCTACATACCCCTAAAATTTTATTAAAATTGATTCAGTATTATAGACGAAAAAAAATAAAAACTAAAAATATCAGTTTTGCGCCACTGGTATTAAAAATAAATAAAAAATAAAAATAATGCCTCGTTAATAAATTTATACATAGGAACTTATTAAATAAGGTATAACAATTTTGTTAACCAAGTTTGGTTAACACGAATTGTACAGGGTGTCCAAAGTTTAGTGTCAAACTTTGCAAACTTTAAAGCAATTTATTTTTCTTATTTCAAATGGGAACCCCTGTATATTTTTATGTCATTCGATGCAAAATTAGAAATCAAACTTTTTTCCTAATTGCAACCCTATCTAAATTTCTAACGCATCAAGAGTTATTTGCAGAAAACTAATTTTATCAACTATTCCAACAGTCATTATTATGAATAAATACCCAAGGTGGCTTTGAAAAACAATTTATTGGTAATAAAGTTTATTAAAGTCACCATGGACCATTTTGACTTTAGTAATCTAAATGTTTCAAATATTGTTAAATTGTTAGTAATTATTAACTGGAAATGATAATCGTGAATATGGTTATCCTTGAAAATTCGTTGAACTGTTCTCTCGATTACATCTACGGCATCAGCGACTGCTTGTTAAGTAACTAAAGGATTTTCTATAACAGATAATAGCACAGCCAATTGATTTTGTTTAGTTCGGACCGGTTTATTTCTCACTGCTTTTGGGTAGTTTACATTTCCCGTTTGTACAAACCTCTCTAATATGTTTTGCAGGCTCCTTTTGTCTGGATGTCGTCGTTCCGGATAACACTGTGCGTAAACTCGGCTTGCCAAAAAAGAGTTCTTTTCGCATGCTCCTAATATAAAAATCATATCTACGAGCTCTTCTTGGTTGTATTCCATCACAAAAAACAATATAAAGTAATTATAACAGCTTAAATAATTACTAACAATTTAACAGTATTTAAAACTTTTAGATTACTAAAGTCAAAATGGTCTCTGGTCACTTTAATAAACTTTAATACCAATAAATTGTTTTTCAAAGCCACCTTCGATATTTATTCATAATAATGACTGTTGGAATAGTTGATAAAATTAGATTTCTGCAAATAACTCTTGATGCGTTAGAAATTTCGATAGGGTTGCAATTAGGAAAAAAGTTTGATTTTTAATTCTGCATCGAATGACAAAAAAATATACAGGGGTTCCCATTTGAAATAGGAAAAATAAATTGCTTTAAAGTTTGCAAAGTTTGACACTAAACTTTGGACACCCTGTACAATTCGTGTTAACCAAACTTGGTTAACAAAATTGTTATACCTTATTTAATAAGTTCCTTTGTATACATTTATTAACGAGGCATTATTTTTATTTTTTATTTATTTTTAATACCAGTGGCGCAAAACTGATATTTTTTAGTTTTTATTTTTTTTCGTCTATAATACTGAATCAATTTTAATAAAATTTTAGGGGTATGTAGGTAACTATAGGAGGCACCCAAAAATGTAAGAAAATATATGGCATGTAATTTAAAAAATACACCCTTATGACGTCACACTTTTTTGGAACACCATGTATGAAAAAAAATATTTTCCTGAAATGCGCCCTAAGATACAGATAAGGTCTGCAAAATATGAAAATTCTAACTAAATTACTAAGTGAACTATAGAAGACGGAAGGTGAGGTGCAGGACCCTGTATAGGTCAGACAGGTAGAACATTCAAAACCAGAATCACTGAACATAAAAGAAGTTTTTTATGTCAAAAAACAGACTCAACCTATTCCAATCATATTACCGAAGAAAGCCATACATTTGCAGATAATTTCAAAATTCTTCATACAGAAAATAAAAGCCATAAACTTAATTTGTTGGAAAGTTTGGAAATTAACCGTCATAAAAACACCAGTCTACTTTTAAATAACCAAACAGATTTGAGTAAATCGCCCTTATTACACATTTTCAATAATTGACCATATTCTAAAAACAGCTCTGTGGGTATTCCCTTAATATAATTACTTGTTTAAGAAAAAGATAATTAGTATATAAATATTTAGGTTAAACTTATAGTACCTCACTTGATTTAAAAAATCCCTTGATAAAGCTACAGTGTAGCGAAACGCATCGTGTTATACAATAAATATTATGTGGAAATTAGACTATAGTCTATATTGCAATAATTGTAATGAATTTCCATCAAGTAAAATCCAGCACTATTCACAGTTCAAAATTTTTACTTTTTTCAGAAAAGTATTGTAATTGCAAAAAAAAATTTTTGAGATAGATCGACATTTTAGGGTCCTTAGATCAAGAAAAATATTATTCGCATCGATCAGTTTGCCTGTGTAAACTCAGTTTGCAGGGTTGGTGATACAAGGTAATTTTTTTGAAAATTACATAAATTTATTTTCAACCAATAATTAGAAGGCTCCTTTTTGTTTACGTTGCTTATAGCAACGGGAGATTATCGCGATAATTTTGTTAGTTCCTATTAACTTAATAAAATTAATAAGTGATCATTTTTCTGTCAAAAATGAAGTGCTTTATATCTATGGAGGACTTGAGGTAGGAGGCCGATCGCAATGCATTGGATTCGGTCCCAAATTAGCATCGGTAATTCAGCTTTACGAGTTGCCATAAGATGGCGCTCGTGTTCGAAGTGGGCTATCAAATAAATGGTTTCTTATGGACGCCATAACTATTTTTATTTTTTTATTTAAATTAGTCCTTTAAGGAACAAATAAGGACTTTTATATGAATTTACACTTACTTTGTTATACTTATTAGTAAACTCGGCCTGTATAAAGTTCCAACGATGCTTCGTTTTTAAAATACAGGAACATTTTAGCTAAGGGTTTTACCTTTGGAGCTAGAAATAGACTTATTTGGCTGCGTTTCCTCTCTGAAAAAGTTCCTGTCTTACACCCCGACACAAAGCAAACTTTACTTTTATAAATTGTACCATTATTCATTATAAATATAGAAATTAATTACAATACAACTTTATTTGTCTTGTCTTGCCTTTTCAAACGTTATTTGTTATTTCGAAAAATAAAATGTCAATTGTCAAAAGTAAAAGCCTTAGAAAAAAAAGGGTTTAGTAAAAGTTAAAAACTATGGAGGATCTAGTTTTCCATATTAAAAACGAAGAAGAAGAAGACAACATCAGCCCACTTCGGACGCGAGAGCCATCTGTCGGCCAATAGCGAACTAACCAAAAAACCGGGACAGAAATTGAAAATGCTGCCATTGTCGATCGGCCTCCTACCCTCTAGTTCTCCATATTTATATCTATTGGCAAAAGTCACTCATTAAAGTACATTTTGTTGCTAACTTATAACTTTTATTGATACTAACCAATTTGCTTTACATATCGAACACCGGGGCTAAAAGAGACACAAAAATTTTCCTAAACTCATCGGAAATTTTTTTTTTAAGTTTCATTTATAACTATGTAGACATGTAATTTCAGATGTTATGGTTGAAAACGAATTAATGTTTTTAATGTTCCTGAAATTTTTTTAAACAGCATCTGAAAAAAGTTTTGAAGCACAAGCTCGCACTTGCAGAACTGAAGTGACACTTAACATACGGAGGAAAATGATTTAATGCAGGTTTGCTAAGACATAGTTTGTATTGATACCTTATTTTTTATTAACCCATATTAAATAAATTCCTAGTGTATCTTATAAGTGTTATATTAATTCCAGATTTGCGAGAACAGTATTTTTATTGGTAGTAATCAGTTCCATTAGCAGCAGAGTCTTGTTGAATAATGAACTACTTTTGATACAGCAATTTTATTAAGAAATAAATTGTATCTTCTCAATTCTACGCATTTTATTCCCAGTAAAGCGCTTTCTCTACAATTAAGAAAGCAGAACAGCGTCCAAAAAAACGAATTGTATCCGTTAGAACCTATAATCGACAAGACGTTGGTGGGGGTTCGTAGCGATAGGCAATCGCCGCGCGCCTTAGTATTAGTTTTAACATATTTGTTGCGCAGGTCACATCGTTGTTCGGAGTCTTCTAGCTGTGCTGTCTGAATTTGAATTTTATTGATCGTATTACTATGAATATTCAGAGTAAGAATGGCTATAAACCATTCTATGGCAGCATTAACTCTTATTTCCTATTGGCTAAATTACCGTATTATCACTACACAACGGTCTAGCAATTTTCGTTGTCTTACAGTAGGAAAGCGCGTTGCTGTCACATATCGTATTAAACAGTTGTATAAACAGTATGTGAATTCTTTGTTGGCATTCGCGAATGTTCTAGTACTGGTAAGCGACTCACAGCAAGATTTAAATAGGAAACTTCAGGTTTTGCAAGAATATGCAGACAAAAACTATTTAAAAATTAACACCAAAAAAACAAAAGTAATGATTTTTAGTAAGGGCGGTCATTTTCAGAATTCTTCCAGTCACCATTTTTATTATAATAACCAACAATTAGAAATAGTTAATAGCTATGCTTATTTGGGGGTTGAATTTTCGGCATCTGCTGTTCTTCGTGAAATGTCTAACAAAACGGTGACGAAGTGCAAACAGGGCTTCGCGGCGGTCACAAGCTTAATGGCAAGAACTAAAATGCACTATTGGTATTCTAGAAGAAGATTGTATGACAGCGTTGTTCTTCCCTCCTTAACGCATAGCATTGGACTTTGGGGTTTGAGATACTATAGCATCGTTGAAATGGTTCAGGTTGGGTTCTTTAAGCGACTTCTCTGCTTGCCAAGGAATACGCCCGATTATTTGGTACGTCTTGAAACGGATTCTGTTAAATTATCTTTACTAATTTTTAAGGCGGCGCTGTCTTCACTGTTTAAATTAGCCTGACGATAGACTCCCAAAAATTGTCTTTTTACGATTAAAGGCTTTAATCCACAATACCTGCGAAAAATATAACTGACTTCTTCAACTAAAAAACGATTTTGAACAGTTAGGGTGCGTAAATATTTTTGAAAACTGTCTTAATGGGACAGCACATCCAAAAAAAACCATAAGTGAGTTAACAGTGAGGTACAAAACCTTTCCCATTCAGAGGGACGCAGACATTTTGTCTCGCTCATATTTCCTGTTGTTTGCCCCATATTTATCTTACATAAATCTACCAAAGTATTTGTCTGTGAGAGCTCCAATACACTTGACGAGAGTAGTTGCACAGATTAGAACATACAATAAAAAATACTTAAAAATTACTTGTCAAAAAAATACTTACATAAGTCACACTGATCAAATCTGCTCCATCTGCAATTTACTGCGCAACGAAGGTGTCTATCATTTATTTTTTGAGTGCCCCTTTTATTATCATTTACGTGAAACTTTTCTAGAAAGCAATAATATAAACAGCATGCATGGTCTAGTCTGTGCGATTGATTCAAACTCTTTCCAAAAACTATTTGCAATTTATAATTTTGTTGTTGGCGCAATGAGGGTGCGATCATTTCTACGAAATGAATAGGTAGCCTTTGATTTCTTTCTAATTTAATTTGAATTTAGGTGATTTATTATTAATTATCATCATGTTATTAAACGTATACTTTTGGTTTTACTTTTTTTTAGTGAGTTAAGAGTGTATTTCGGATTTGGTTAGCATTTTGTTTCAAAATAATATGTATGTAATTATTGTAAGTGTAAGCAACCAACCCTTGTAATAAGGATTTTAGTTCCTTTTGATACAGTAAATGAATAAATAAATAAATAAAAATATAAGGAATAGCAGGTTTTTTTCAGTGCAGAACTTGGGTCAACAACTATTTTCAGAAACCAGTAAAGCAACAACGAAGGTATGGCCATTAGATCGAAACATAAAATATATGCGAGACCATGGAATACAAAACTTGTTGAAATATGACGTTCCCTTATCACCACACCCTCGTAAAAGGCAAGCAAACACGTTACCGTTAAGGACATCATTTTTCCTGTTTCAAGAGTAAACAATTCTTGTTTCCCTAAAACAAAATATCGATCTGTTTTGTCAAGTCGGGTGACTTTAGATATCTTTCGTTTGGATATTTTTCCCAGAGCACGTAGATATTATTTGTTTCAACTGTTTCTGATATAAATAAATAAAGTATTTTAGTGGATATGGGTTGGTTTGGACATAAAATAAATTTTAGTGTTACCCGGGCATTGCATTACATCAGTTTGGATAAGAGTTGTCGATTATTACTGTTTGAAATTTTCTGCTTGAATAAAAGAATTTTAATTTATTCACTGCTACTAAAGTTTTCTACACAGAAAAAAGTAAAAGATTGAATTAACGCAAATAGGTTTGATTTAACCCAATAATCAGTTTAAATAGCAACAACGCAATAATCTGGTTAAAATCAACTCTATGAAATGATTAACTTGGTATGATCAAATCAATCGACTATTTGGTTGATTTAAACCACACTAAAGCTATAATATAGCAAATAATATGATTGAAGTAACAATATCATTGGGTTATTTTTACCATATCCTTGTAACCGTGTATCATTTTAAAAATTTGCTATTGTTGTTACAACCCATTAGAAGGGTTAAATTTACCATATCATTGGTTTAAAGTAAAAATATGAATAGGTTAAATTTGTGATGTCCGAGGTGTAATAAAAGATATATACCCGCTTTATATAGTAGTAGTTTATTATACAACGTAATGTACTGGTCAAGTTTAAACACAATCTCTTTACTTAGTATACCTAACAGATTACAAGGGAAACAGAACGGTGCGGATCCTTGATGGGCCAGTCTGGTACAGACTGCCGGTCCGGTCGTGTTCCCACTGTTCCCAGCTGTGCCTCTTATGGTCGTCCATGCCTGCGCTTGCGCGTATGTCCGACTCTAGATACCCTCACCACAGAGTGTTTGGAGATACCTGCCTGGGGGAGAACCCAAATTAGTGTTATGTAATTGCCATAAAACCCTTACATACTTTTCTGTAAACCAATAATAAAAGAACATTATTGTTTTTCTGTTTAATATGATCGGTACCTACCTACATAATATAGATCTAAAGAGCTGACAGAAAAATATATAGTTCGATCTTTAATATTCGAATACAACAAAATATGAGTTATTGTTCCACTCATAAATAAATAAATAAAGTTGGTGGGACTTGACAGTCCCGTCCCGTTGGTATACACAAAGGATTAAAACAATTAGGTTATATAGGTTAAGGTAAGCACCTATTAAGAATGTTTTTTTGCTTGTAGGTAGGTACCTAAGGAAAATATTATTAGGTAAGGTAATTATTAAAAAAAAAAAACATGGATTTTTTATACCGACTAATTTTAGGTCGTATTCTATATAGACCATGAATCTCATGTCTCTTTTGGCAAATTTTTACTAAAATTTACATATTTATCTTACCTAAAATTATTATCAATTGTAGGCAGGTACCACGATACACTTAAGTATACTTACCTAATAAAATAACAAATTTAATGTAGTATTTTTATAGTGCCTGCATACAATTAGTTTAGGAATAATGAAACAGGTGACACTAAATATAGTATACTATATATAATATAATATATTATTATCCTTACCCAAAAATGTTTCCACTAGGTGTGGAAGCCCGCAACAGCTTTTTCAATTCCATTGCACAATTTTCCTACACTTACAAAGAAAGAAAAACACGAGGAAAACCATAAATGAACTCCAGACTCCAGTGCCGCCACAAAACAGATAAGGTTACCTATGTTGTTACTGTTGTTATGCGAATGCCGCGAATGACGAGACACTTGCTGCTTTATTAGCGTCCCTAAACTGAGCTGCCATTGGTCAATTGGCGATGGCCTGACTATCTTTCAAATTTACTAAAATTAACACGTTCACATGCTAGAATCTAACCGACAGTAGGGTTAAATAGAATTTCAAACCGAAGGTTATTAAATAGGTAATATTAACAAAATGAAATGGTTGATTGAACCATACAGTATTGTTTAACACAATATAATGTTTAAAATCAACATTTTTATTAGATTGAATTAACACAGAGAAGGTATAATTAAGTATTAATATTTTTACCATTTAAATGAGCTTGTTTTTACCCAATGAAGGTGATTCTAACAATTTAAATTGGTTAATTTAACATTTTACATTCAACCCAATCAAGTAGTAGAAATAATCGAGTAAAATTGTTTAAAAATACCCAAATTGTTTTAATTTAACCTTTTTAAAAGTAATCCAATGGACTTGCTAGATTCAACATTTTACTTTTTTCTGTGTATATAAGCAATCAATTTCAACTTAAAAATAGGTTGAAGGTTAAAGTATGGGAAAGAAAGAAAAAACTAAAAGTCTTCCTCCACAAAATTTAATAGAATATAATTCTCAAGGGTCTCTACATGTTTCGAACGTAGAAACGTTCATCATCAGGAGACAGAAAAATTTATTTTATGCTGATGGTGTTAGCAAAAGAGAAAATTAGAACCCTTTTATGGACTTAAAAAATTGAAGTGTAGAAGAGACATGATATGAAGAAAAATGATAGAGGTTAAACCATACTGAGTATGTGAAAAAATTATTAAGTAATGGGGATCTAAGCCAACCAAATAAACTGGGGAAGAAGAAAAAACCCTTTCCAAAAAGGTGTCGAGATTATTTAAAAACTTCGACACCTACGCATAAGAGATTAGTCTGCATTTATTGGCATAATTTTTTTTAATTTAATTTATTAGCACTTTCGGTTTGACCGGAAGTACCCTTGACTTTGATATTTTAAATGGGACATCTTGTATATTTTTACTTATTGGGATTCAGCATAACATTCTGAGTAAAATGACAACTCACTTGTAATTTTTTTGACGTGTTATAACATTTTTATGTTTAATAGAGGTGTGACGATATAACTGTCACGGTTAAAAGTAACCGGTTATTAAGAAATAACAGTCGCTATCGGTGATTAAATATGATCTGAAGCAGTTACCAGTTATTCAATATACCAAGCGCTCGCACATCGCACTGCCGACTGAGTTCGCCGGCTCATGGCAGCCTTCTTTCGCTGCATGCTGTTATTTTCTAAATAACTGGATAAAGAATAACATGGTTATTTTAGTAATAGGATGTGAAGCAACTACTAGTGATTCATATACCAACCGATCGCACAGCACTGCCGCTGCTTAAGTCGCCGGCTCATGCAGCCTTCTCTCGCTGTTAAATAACTGGATATTAAAAAATAACATGGTTATTATTATAGTAATCGGATAATTTTCATATCACTTTGTGGGCGGTAACGGTAAGGTATAATTAATTTCCAATGAACGTTATTTCTCTGATATTTGATAGTCCTGGTTTGCAGGATGCTTATGCTTAAAGGAAAGGTGTTAAATAGTTACAAGATAATTTCACATATTCACTACTCTTCACGTTTAAAATTGCGAGGGAAATAGTGGATTGGTGAATAGGTTGGCAATTGTATATTCTGTAATTCCCCGAAGCGCGTTGTAGCGTTGTATTTAATGTATTTTCTATTTATGTGTGTGTATGTCGTGACCGTCGTATTGTGTGTATTTACTTGGTACCTATATGATACTACATAGACTTTATTTTTATTGGTAATTTAACTAGAGACTAGGGTGTGTGGTATGTGATGGGTACAGTAACATAATATGCTGAAAATAAAATAGAGAAAACGTTGTTATTATTCAAAATAACAGCTATTTTAATTTGGCGCCAATAAAATATTTAAAAAGAGAAAAAATCGATTATTTAAATTGACACCTTCACCTTAGTAAATCTCATTTTTTGAAAATAACTGGTAACTGTTTAAAATAACAGTTAATTTAAAATAACAGTCACCGGTATACCGGTGATTCAAAAACAACTCTTAGGCCCACCTCTAATGTTTAATGCAAAAAAGTTTTGTGTGTTTCCTTCCGCCAAACTCATCCCCAGACGCGTTTCGCCGTTTACGGCTCATCAGTGAGGCTCAGTTTGGCAGAAGGAAACAGGGCTCAAAGACAAATCACTTGTCAGGATCGATTATCGACGGGAATTATAGAACCCGGTGCGACATCTTGCGTCCCAGTACGGTACCTTAGAAAAGGTCAGTCGTAAAGGGGTTATTCTGTAAAAACAGAAAATTTTTGCAAGTGCGCTCTCAAAACCGGTACAAGTGCCGGACCACAGATATTAATGCAAAAAAGTTTTGTCTGTTTCCTTCCGCCAAACTCATCCCCAGACGCGTTTCGCCATTTACGGCTCATCAGTGAGGCTCAGTTTGGCAGAAGGAAACAGGGCTCAAAGACAAATCACTTGTCAGGATCGATTATCGACGGGAATTATAGAACCCGGTGCGACATCTTGCATTTTTATGTTTATTTTTTATTTTCAATGTAGAGTGCTACAAATTAATTAAATCTGTTAATTTATACTCAAGTAGTGTATGAAAAGTAAAATTATGTCATAATAATTGACTTTATAAGTTTCAGAAGCGTTTAAAAAATGAAATTTTGTTTTCTTGACGTTACTCCATTTTTCCAAATGGAACGATGGTGGTTCACTAGGATGTTTAAGACGAGCATTTTTTTTTCCAACAATTTGATACCATACACTTCTCCATGGTAAAATTGACACTGAAAAATTTGCCTTAAATCCGAATCGCAAATTTAAAAGCGTCATGCATTATTGCCACCCTCTCTCTCTCTCTTTTCTAAAGAAATATTCAGGCGGCTTTGAAAGCAATGGTATAGTTTTGAAAAGCAATATGGCTTTAATTTAAAGTTGTAATGTCATTAGTTTATAATACATACAATCTTGCGGCTTCAGAAAAATTTTTCTGTCACTCCAAAAATTAGGAGCATATCAATTTGTTCATTTCTAGTAAAACTAACCATTTTATCTGATTTACAATGTAAGTTTAATAAACGAATGACATTACCATTTTAATTTAAAACCATATTGGTTTTCAAAACCATTCCATTGTTTTTCAAAGCCGCCTTTATATTTCTTTAGAAAAGACAGGGCGGCCATAATGCATAACGCTTTTAAATTTGCGATTGGATTTTAAGGCCAATTTTTCGTGTCAATTTTAAAATAGCATAGGAGTGTATGGTTACAATTTGTGTTGAAAAAAAAATGCCGGTTTTAAGTATATCCTAGTGAACTACCATCGTTCCATTTGAAAAAATGGAGAAAATGTGAAGAAAACAAAATTTAATTTTTTTTACGCTTGTGAAACTTAGAAAGTCAATTATTATGACATAATTTTAATTTTTATATACCACTTGACTGCAATTTAACAGATTTAATTAATTTGTAGCACTCTAGATTGAAAATAAAAAATAAACCTAAAAATGTTATAACACGTCAAAAAATGACAAGTGAGGTGTCATTTTACTCAGAATATTGTGCTGAATCCCAATAAGTAAAAATATACAAGATGTCTAATTTAAAATACCAAAGTCAAGGTCACTTCCGGTCAAACCTGAATTACTAACAAATTGAAAATTATGCCAATAAATGCAGACTCATCTCTTATGCATAATCTCAAAATTTCATTTTAATATCTAAATACAGAAAAGTTATAGGGGTGAACGTCTTTTGAGAAACACCCGGTATACGTAATAAAATAATTAATTTCGTTTTAAATATTTATTCGAACTGAATACTTTTTGTTTATCTAATAATGTCTTAAAACCGCTAAGATCCGAAGTCGGATTGCATACCTTTCGATCGTATAAAGGAAATAAACACATAACCTAAAATTTTACCGGTGTTGTAAACATTTGCAATTACTTTGTCACTTCTAAGCCTCCAAACGTAGTTAGTAATACAAGTAAAAAATTTCCTAGCATGACAACGTACAATATGAACAACGGTAAAATTAATAATACTTATCTTAAAAACTCTTTGATGGCATCGCTGGTAGTGACATAGGCATAAGAAAACATCAGTATTTGACTGTATAGTTAAAATTGTTTTTTTTTGTAATGCTATACAGGGTGTCTTACGGTCGATGGTACCTTAGACGTTTCTGACGAACCAGTAAAAGAATCGTTCTGAAAATTTGGTCGCGTACATAAACGGACATGCTCTACCAACCTAAAATATTTTTAACAATACAGTGGTGCCTCTTCTACACAAAAATAATAGTAACTTCGATTTTTTAAATGCAGCACCATATATTTTATTTTATTTTCGAAACCCCCATTACTGTCCTTACAATTTTTTCCTGATAATTTTAAACTCTAAAACACTGAAACCCTGCAATTTGCTAAATAGTTAACTAATACCATAGGGCTCTTTGCCCTAGTCCCAAATCTTAGTTGCAATATACAGGGTGGTTGAAAAATACACTTATTCTGGTAACTTAAAAAAGTGACCATAAGTCCTTTTTTTCAAATGTAACACCCTATATATTATTACGGATTTAAAAAGCTGCTAAAATTCACTTAATTCTTGTATATTATACTTGTACCTAACTAACTAGTTTAACCATTTTTTTGACGTATTAAGCATAATTTGTAAAATTTCCTATACAATTCAATTTTTATTCGGTTATTAGTAAGTTAGCCATGACAAAAACTGATGTTTACGTATGTTACTATGGTTATCGTTTTGACATTTCATTAAGTTTAGATACAAGATAGAAATACAATTTAAAGTCATGGAAGAAAACTATACAAATGCAGTTCTTATGAATTTATTTATTTTATTTGGACAATGTGTGTTTGCATTAACATGCAAAAAAACATTAAAACTAAATTTTTCTTGAAATCCATGCAGTCAACACCCGCATCTTAAAGTGTTTAGATGTAAACGGCCAGCGTTTTGAACATCTGTTAAAATAGCATTTTATTAGTTATAATTTTAGTAGTCTTTTTATTATTTGACTACCTAGTTAACATTTAATAAAATTGTCCTGGATCCTTATGAATTTTTTAAGATTCATTGGCGGTAACTTAGACCATGACTTTAAATAATTGTATTTCTCTCTTGTATCTAAACTCAATGAAATGTCAAAACGATAACCATAGTAACATACGTAAACATCAGTTTGTGTCATGGCTAACTTACTAATAACCGAATAAAAATTGAATTGTATAGGAAATTTTACAAATTATGCTTAATACGTCAAAAAAATGGTTAAACTAGTTAGTTAGGTAGGTACAAGTATGATATACAATTAAGTGAAATTTTAGCAGCTTTTCAAATCCGTAATAATACACAGGGTATTACATTTGAAAAAAAGGACTTACGGTCACTTTTTCACGTTACCAGAATAAGTGTATTTTTCAACCACCCTGTATATTGCAACTAAGATTTGGGACTAGGGCAAAGAGCCCTATGGTATTAGTTAACTATTTACTAAATTTCAGGGTTTCAGTATTTTAAAGTTGAAAATTATCAGTATTTTTAAAAGTGACGTTTTCGGACAAAAAAACGAAAATTAATTTATATCTTAGAAACGGTAAGAGATAAGTATAGAGTAGAGTTAATAAAAATTGTAAGGAAAGTAATGGTAGTTTGGACGATAAAATAAAATATATGGTGTTGTATTTAAAAAATCGAAGTTAATATTATTTTTGTGTAGAAGAGGCAACATTGTATTGTTAAAAATATTTTAGGTTGGTAGAGCATGTCCGTTTATGTACGGGACCAAATTTTCAGAACGATTCCTGTACTGGTTCGTCAGAAACGTCTAAGGTACCATCGACCGTGAGACACCCTGTATATAAGCCCACTTACTTTTTTCATCCGATATATCGGAAGTTACCTAAAAATGTACTGGTTTTACATTACTTATGGCAGAGCTGACAGAGGAGATAGAGATGGCAAGCAGAGACATAGAAGTTTCTAATGACATTCATATCGAGCCCCCTGATAACGGCTTTATAGAATGTTAAAGTGGCGTTAGTGATTATGACTGCGAATCAAAAAAATTGAACCATTGGGGACCAAAGATGCTTAGAGCCAAATGTGAATACAGAATACTATTAGAAAATACTTTCAGTTCTTACAGAAAAAAATCTGTTGATTTTAGCTCCAGTGACGATGAACTATTGCGAATATATTGTAAAATTGGCCCCATTGATCCTTATCAACCAGGTAGAAGAAAATGGAAAAGCTACTCAAAAATACCAAATAAATACAAAATGCCAAAAAGAACTTGTTTTAGAAGAGGCAAAAATAGTGAAAACGTTAATTTCGACCTAACAATGGATGAATTTCACGTGTTTCTTAGAATGCTTTTGTTATCAGGGTATGCAAAATATCCGAACAAATAGTTACAAATCCGTAGGTATTCAAAAAGTGCATCCACCAAATAGAGACTGTGTCACATTTTTTAATTTTAGAAAAAACATAGCAATTAATTGCTGGAAAAGTATGACAAACCTCCTAGTGAAGCTGTGTAAATTCAAAGAGTAACATTTCAAATGAAACAAATTAGAAAAGAACTTTAACGTTTCATTTTAAAGTAAAACAATAAAAGTCTCCTAATTTTATAGCCATTACGGTGAAAGACCTTAAAGTAAACTTCCATAAATTATTTTACCACCATTTTCTTTCTTTAAATGGCTGTTTTATGGGCTCTAAATTTGTTTTATGTTTTTGTGTAAACTATTTTTTAACAGAGTTAACTATATAAAAAATAATCCTAATTGGGCTAATATTACGTTCGTTGTCCAACATACAAATGTATTTTTTAAATCTGACGTAGAACAAACAATAAACATCCACACAGGGGTTGAATTTAGATCCTTCTTTTTCCGCAATATGGTAATAAAGTTATACCTGTCACCAGTTATCAGTTATTGTCAGTAAACTATAATAACTTATTATGGCTAAATACGCGCTTCAAGAACGTTTGGTTATTATCCAAAAATTTTACGAAAATAGACGATCTTTTGTGAACACTTATCGCGCACTTCGTGAAAACTTTGGTGTAAATAATCGTCCTTCTTTGCTTGCCATTCGTCGCATCGTTGAGAAATTTGAAAATAATTTTACTCTTCACGATGTAAAAACACCAAGAAGACATCGAAACGCAAGAACTGTTGAGAATATTGCTGCTGTAAGAGCTAGTGTTGCAGTGGATCCAAATTTATCAATTCCTCGTCGTGCTCAAGAGTTAAGGATTAAAAAAACGACAACTTGGCGTATTTTGAAAGAAGACTTGAATTTACACCCGTATAAGATTGTTTTGACCCAAGAACTTAAGCCACTGGACCATCGTCGGCGCAGAGAATTTTCTGCTTGGAGTTTATTATGTACGCGACAGTGCGTGCTGTGTAGTATGTTTGGTTGCCTAAAATCGTTTATTAATAAAAAAAAATCATGCATTAATAGGGGCCCTTAATGTATGATTTTTTATACATTAATTAAGGTTGTAAATACACGGTCGACGGAAAAAATTATAAATTAATAATTTTATTAAAGGTAATATATTTCTTAAAAAAAATGCGTTTGGACTACAAATTAACATTTTTACTTTAAAACTTGATTTTTCATGCATATTTATGATTTATGATTTTACATACTAAAACAAAAAATAAGATTTGCCCCTAACAAGCTCAGTTTCAGGGGATTGAAGAATAAGTTTATAGAAGACAACATAAAAATATTTATTATTATATTAAATTTTAAATAAACTAATTATTATTATATTAAAAGTGTCGCGTTCTGTCGCATCTCTTTATTACTTTTTTTAATTATACGATAACCAAATCCGTTAATAAACGCAACTTTATTGTTAGAAGTAACAGGAATTTAAACTTTTACTCTATGAGAACTTTAGATCGCAGTTAAAATTCCTGCCCCTTCTAACTATAAAAGTACCGTCATTAAAGGCTTTGTTAATCGATAATATTAAGATGCGATTGAAAGCAACACTACTTTGTTATTTAGATTTTTTGCGTTTGTGAATGTACGTCACATTGATTGTGGAGTTTAACGCATTGTGAATAGTTCCTTTCTATATAGATCGAAATTTAAAGCATCTATATGTAATACAACAAAAGCAGAATAAATTTCTGGCAAATATTTCTCCGTAATATATTACTTAATTTAAGAATAACGAGAAACAAAATATCTTCCCAAAAGTTCTGTTGCGAACTATGTCTGCAATTAAAACACGAAATACCTTAGTATATAAATTACCCTTAACTAAAACAAAATTCACCAGATGGAAAACAAGTTAAAGGAAAGATCCGAAAACGAGTCACGAACAGTGGCGTAACGGGAAAATTTCATTCTTTTATAAACTATGGAAAAATTTGTAAGCTGTTTAGTTAATTTTGAAAAGCAGGTAATTTTATTTTCAATTGAGTTTTTTTAACGTGAATAGACAAAAAAAAACTCTTAATTTTTAAGCTATCATTCCCAAATCCAGAATTTTCTTCACTGTGGTAATTCTCAAAAAACAAGGTCTGAAATTGTCCAATTCCAACATCACTACATTGTGGTTAAAACAAATTATAATAATTTGTTTCTGTCGGCTATCGCTTCCGGCGCGCCGCAGCTCGTTGTCCCTTTGTCCATTCCATCACTATTTTGTCAAGAAATATATAGCATTTCCCAACTTCTATAACTGGGCTCATGGTTAAAAATTTTGAAGTTTCACATTTTTTCTTACATATTGGTATCATTATCTAGATACTTGAAAAATTTGAGCCTCTCACCTCACTTGGAAGTCGCTTTTCTCGTCAGGACAAACACAGTTTTTTTTGTTACGTTCAGCTTTATACAGTGTGACCAGTAAAGTCCGCATCATATGGGATTTTTTTTTATTAATAGCTTTATTCGATATTTGACTTTGGCATCAAGTGATGATCTGATCGAGATGAAAATTAAGCAAAAGAATAGTAGTCACGTGATTCGCATTATCTGCGAAACTTAAATTTTTTTCAAAAAATAATTCAAAAGTGGGGTTATTTCTGAAAGTATCGAAAAAAGTTATTATAAAAAGTTTTTTTTAATGCAGTTTCTACCCCACATGCAAAATGTCAGCTGCATAAGATAATTTTGATTTCTTACCCATATTTTGTAAATTGCACCACTTTTGCAAAATGAGACTCAACGCAACCTACATAAAACTTCTTAGTTTTGACAATGCCTTATTTCAGATACATTTTCTTTAAAGCAGCGCCATATTAATTGTGTATTTTTCTACAAAATCAAAATTGGGCTATTAAAATTTGGTCGCATGTGATGCAAAGTTTATTTGTTTTTGACCCTGTATAAGGTAACTTCATAAAATAAGTATTATTGAAAACTTAGTTTGTGTCTGAAAGTAATACACCTTAATATTAAGACAAAAAAGAACACAGTGTCATCAGTAAAGTGTTCATTATATAGAAAATAAATTTTAATGGTAGGTAAAAAATCATAATTATCTTATGCAACTGAAATTTTGCACGTGGGCTAGAAACTGCATTTTTTGACGGCAGACGGGTGACAGTAATACATGAAATTTGGGTAATGGAATCGGATTGTTAAGTAGGGATTAGTGCATATTTTAAAAATGTAAATATAGCTTTTTAAAATGATTTTCCATATTATTATGTAACATGGATATCTTTTACTTATCAGAAATATTCATGGTGAATTGTAAAGGAATATTTAATATGATTGAACCCTCTCCACTTCCCTTCTTTTTCATAAAAGTAACAAAATTATTATCCACACCATACTTGATACTCCGGAAACGCCTGAAAATATTTTATTGCCGATATTCGACTTACAGCGGTCGATATAGCCCTCCGCGACCGCGGAGGTCTTCCATCCCCCATGTTGCTTTAACATTGTTATGTCCCCACCAGTATACTCCTTCGTTTCGCATGGGTTAGTTCTAGAAAAAAAAGCACTTGCTTCTGGCATTTTACCGAACTTGCGAACGCAAATGAATTGTTGATGTGCTTGACCGTTCGCATACTTGTAGAAGAAACATCGATTATTCAAATTCGATCGTATGGATGCTGCATTTATTTTCTGTAAATGCCTAAATATTCCGTTCCTACAAAATATCTTAATCTTTTGGTCTTAGTATTTGGTAGCATAATTGGCAATTTTTCGCCTATATCATTTATATCATCCGTTTTCATTTGCAAAAGCTCATCACATCCACAAGCCCCGACGACTGCAACAAAAAGTACAACTTAAAATATAAATTGAAAAATTGAAAAATAGTCCTTTAATCCATAATATATAATTTTCAATATTTGCCTTTTTTTATGAGGAGAAACGTCTAAATACTGGCACCCTGTGAAGCAGAGTAGTGTCGGATTCAACCCTGATGGTGTTCCCTACCGACGAAACTCCCCCCGTGTTCCTGCGGTTTCCGCGCCTTAGGCGCATGAACCTTCAGACCACTCGATTAGTATTTTCGCCGTGCACGCCTAGTGCGTGCTTTGCTTCGTACTTCACCTAGACCTAGGTACCGGTGTACCTAGGTTTCGGTTTTGTCCTATTACTTTGTTTGTTTACAGCTTACTGTGAAGGTGTAAGGATATTGGTGCAGTGTACGTGTTTGTGCTTCAGAAGAGATAACACGTGCCCATGCTTCACGGCTATAAGGACCCCACTATTTCAGGGAGAATACTTGCAGTGCTGATCTGTAGCAGTAGTAAGCTGTTAGAAGTGTTAGTTGTGTTTGTTGTTAATATTTTCCTACCTTCGTGCTCAAATATAGTTCGTCTGATCAAAATTTCTCAATTTGAATGATGAAAGAGTTTTGGACTTCCATTGTCTTTATTTGTTTTAAATCAAAACGTTTCAACTGGTAAGTATCTCCAGTCGTCTTCAGGTCGTCTCCAGTCGTCTTCAGGTGAATACTCAGGTGAATTTCTCAATTTGTTTTCTTTCCTCGGGATTTTCTTCCATGGAAACCATCTGACTGCCGTTTCAAAATCCCGTAACTTCCGATATTTTGCCAAATCAATGTTATTTTTTATGTTCAGGGTAGCTTCTAACATCGAATAAATATACCAAAACGTTGAATGCTTCATTTTCTTTGAAACATCGGAAAAATAGGCAATCAGCACATTTTCAGAGAAAGATCCTACATTTTCTTCTGTCTATATTCCATGAATCTGCTGTATGTTAAATCATATACAGTTCTTGACTTATCCGGTAATAGATTCAATTTCACATCTCGCACCAGGTCTCTTATCTCAGGTGGTATTAATAGTAATAACTCATCCTCACTTTTAATTAGATCCATTTAAACAGTTACTTGACAATTTAAAAAAACTGCTCCAATATTTAAAGTCTTATTGTCGCTGCATGGAACTTACATGAAAATTAAATTTGAAAAATAATGCTCTTAAGCGTAAGATATCATCATCAAAAGATCCACAGTTCACAAAGAAATGTTTTTTAATCCTCCGGATTAAATAGGAGCGATTAAAGTTTGATTGTGACGTCAAAGCGTACTACCATATATAGCGCGAGAGCGGGCTATTCATACTACGTGACGTCACACGGCGAACTTTAATTATTGAGACGTAATATTTTGTATAATATGTTAGTTTAGATGTGGCAGAACATATTCCTTATTGTTCATTTTGTTAATCTTATGACTAAGTATTTTTGCCATGTAAGTAAAACACGCGCTATTTTTACTTCAATTCACGATACACCTATATTATCTATACAGTACGCCGACGCGCATGAATTATCTCTATCTCTCTCACATTGTGACGTCACGTGAGGGAGTGTGAGCTGGATGATTTATCAATGTGAATAAATAACATTCTTCGTCTAAAAAATCAATATAGTTGTAAAAAAATGTTTTATTATTATTAAAAAAGTTATACCCAATTTTAAATCACTGCAGAGGTACTAGCTACAGTCGCCACAGTGGATCTTTTCCCGTGCGTCATCACTTTCACGTCATCAAAATCGTATGAATCAAATCAAAATTACGAGACGAAAAAAGTCAAAACTAAGTCTAAGTTTATAAAATGGACGTGCCTGCCTACCGTTTGACGTACCTACATAATATCGCGAAAAATTATTTATAAGTTTTAAATTTTATTTAAGAGTTTTGCCCGGCATTCTCTATTATCTAAAAGAAATTGACGAACAAATGTTAATACATTTAATACTATTTTTAATGCTTAAAATCTAGAAAAGTTTGGTGTTTTATTGACTATTAAAATCGCAAAAGTCAAATTTTTGACATCCTTTCATTTAAGGGAGTTTAGCCACTGCCGTAAACTTTTCAAAGACCTTTCACGGTTAGAATATTTAAAATAAATAAATTATTATAAAAATCCATAAATACTTACCGCCAAAACAGATGGTGGGTATAATTATTATTAGCTCTAGAAAGAACTATTTTTAGAAAAAGGAACAGTTTTAAGGCACACAAATTTACAAAATACGAATTCGATTGTCAGATCAAAACAAGGTTGACAATGACGTTCTAAAATACAACGGTAGTCAACTAAACAAATAAAAAAAAAGTAATTAATTGACGTTTATAGTTTTATTCTTGTCTAGCACGTTATATTATTGCGAAATCTTGGAGACGTTCTTTTATGCTTTTATTCAAACTTGTTACTGTAATAAATAAGGATGCAGAGTTATTAACCACGTTGAGTCCTGATCGTTGATTGATGACGCACGGGAAAAGATCCACAGTGGCGACTTTATTTGTTACTTGCTTTCCTACTTTTGTCCTGCCAAATACGTAACAGAGCCGATAAAACCCATTTAGTTAACAATTTATGATGTTCCAGTACGCTATAGGTATCCTATCCGAACTGAAAATTTAAAAAAAAACAGCCACAGAGGGAACAAAAGTGAATTTGATTAGTTTTTACAATGACCCGGCAATATGTGGGGTTAGAACCGTCTCCCGCGTATGACACAATGCCTAGCCGTGTTCAAATTTTGACAGCCTAGTCGTTATAACGCAGAGCAATTTATGTAATGTTAGTTTAGTGCGACTCCTGATTTTCACGGTTTACCTACAGCATTGAATATCAAACTATATAAGAAGGCCATATGGGCCGATTTCCTAAAACTGCTACGTTAAATTCATAGATGGCACAATGAGTTCACCAACAAGAAAGCGACTAACCTTTTTACTGCTAAATTCAAACATTGTTGCCGCCTGTCTGTTTATAATATATAGTCGGCTTAGTTTTAGACACTTATTGAGTTTTTACTTTTGTGATATTTTTTCAAATATTGTATCGGTAGAAGACTTAGTCAAATTTACAATAATCTCAAAACCTGGAAATATTGACTTACTGAGTTTTTGCATTAAGCCGACAATATTATATTTATTTTCGATTGAAAAAGGATCAGACTGAGTGACGCGATATGGCTGGCAACACGTGTGCCTATTTTCAATGTGGGAAGTCGCCTCGCGCCTTACCAGGAATAAGATTATTTCATTTTCCGGTAGAAGAAGAGAGGCAGGTGCAATGGATCGTAAATAGTGGTAGGTATGCAATTATGTGGTCTATATATTAGCAGGTCAAAAATTAATAATAAATATAAAATAAAACCTTTTTTAGTTATACTTGCTGTCGCTTTTTATCTACTTTTATTTGTTTAACATTTAGCACCTAATGCAACGGTAAAATCATTGTGAAAATCGGTCCAATTAACCCCGGAGTAATCAGCGTACATATTCTCTCTCTCTCTTCCTTCAAATATGGCCTATAAGCTGCAGAGGCTATTCTGGCCAGGTACCATTCTCAACGTACATATTATTATCAAAAACATACATTCGGGTGAAATTGAGAACCTCCTATTTTATTTTCCGTTAAAAATGCTTGAATCCTTAAAAATTCCAATAAAATACGATAAGCGGCAACACCACGACATCACATCAGTGAATTTGAGACATCTGTTGCCAAAGCGCTGCATTATAACGACAGATTTAAGGTTAGAGTTGCGATGAACCACAATGGCGGCCAAACCAGCTCCAAGACGTCAAAAAATGGGTTGTCAACTTTTCTCGGACATCCGTCATTCTTATATAGTTTGATATTCAATGCCTACAGGCTTGATAGCTTGGTAGAAACATTTTCTTATCGGATATGTCAATGTAGTTTAGAATTTTACGTGTTACGTATAATAGCATAATTTTTAGCAAATAGGAATTATTGAGATGATCCGCCTCTGATGATTAAGCAAGCAGTAAAACCGACTTTTCGTTCAGTATTCCAAAGCCAAACGCAGGATCTGCCTTGGGCTATAAATTGACTCTTTTGGGATTTTATATGATATTCCTGAAACCGTATGGTTAGCCTAGCGTGGCATTTCTTTCATGCGACTGTTTTGTAACCTGTTTGTAAACACGTTGCTTTACCTTTTGCTGTTTCCAGACCAGGTTTTTCTTTAAGGAGTCGTTTGTTTTTATATCTTTGGATGTGAAGTAAGCCGATACAATCGTTTTGTAAACAAAAATTTGAAGATATATCCTACAGAAAAATTTAAAAAAACATGTAGGAGTACATAGTATGTCCAAAAAACAAGGAAATACGTGTACAAAACACTAGCACATATTCCTGATCCTAAAATACAGTGTCACCAGTAAAGTCCGCATCATATGGGATTTTTTTTTAATTACTTTATTCGAAATTTGACTTTGGCATCAAGTTTTGCTTTGATCGAGATAAAAATTAAGCAAAAAATAGTAGTCACGCGATTTGCATTATCTGTCAAATTTAAATTTTTTTCAATAAATAATTTAAAAGTGGGGTTATTTCTGAAAATATCGAAAAAATTTATTAGAAAAAGTTTTTTTAAATTGGGCTATTAAAATTTGGTCGCATGTGATGCAAAGTTCATTTGTTTTTGACCCTATATAAGGTAACTTCATAAAATAAGTATTATTGAAAACGTACTTTGTCTCTGAAAGTAAAAAAATAAAAAATAAAATAAAGGGGTTTTAAATTAAATCGTTGAAAATACATAAACTTTACGTTAAGGTAAACTAAAATTTATTTTCCACTTAATGAACACTTTACTTTACTTTTTTGTCTTAATATTAAGGTGTGTTACTTTCAGACACAAACTACGTTTTCAAAAATACTTATTTTATGAAGTTACCTTATACAGGGTCAATAACAAATGAACTTGCATCACATGCGACCAAATTTGAATAGCTCACTTTTGATTTTGCAGAAAAACACACATTTAATATGGCGCTACTTTAAAGAAAATATATCTGAAATAAAGCATTGTCAAAACTAAGAAGTTTTATGTAGGTTGCGTTGAGTCTTATTTTGGAAAAGTGGTGCAATTTACAAAATATAGGTAAAAAATCAAAATTATCTTATGCAGCTGAAATTTTGCATGTGGGCTAGAACCTGCATTTAAAAAAAACTTTTTCTAATAACTTTTTTCGATATTTTCAGAAATATCCCCACTTTTGAATTATATTTTGGAAAAAATTAAAATTTGACAGATAATGCGAATCACGTGACTACTATTTTTTTTTAAATTTTCATCTCGATCAAAGCAGAACTTGATGCCAAAGTCATATTTTAAATAAAGCTATTAATAAAAAAAATCCCATGTGATGCGGACTTTACTGGTGACACTGTATGAGGATGTCCATAGACATAATTGCCCAAAGGCAAAATTGTTTACATTTTGTCCCGATCCAAAATCGTTTGTAGCCGAATTTAAAGATTTCAAATTTTTGCTGATTGCCCTAGATCTACCGCCTGTGTTTGCAAACGAAGTTTATATTAATTATATTAGATGCATTTGTCATGTGTACCTATTAAGTAATGATATACTAAATAAAGGGTTTCACAAATTCGGTGCATTAGCATTGGTATTAGCATCTTAGTAACTGTAAGAGATAGATAGTTGGTTAAATGGAGGCAAAGTTGCATATTTTAAACCTGAATAAGTTGTAAAGAAGAAATTGACAAAATTCATTTGGCATCTGAGGACATCAAAAAAAAAACGGAAAAAATCAATTTTTATTTTTATTTTTTTACGACCAAATACTGATTATTTCGAAAAACCAAGATCAGTTTCTTAAGACACTTTTGTATGCTCATTAAGGAAATAATTTTATATAATAAATAATATATCTACAGTCTACTTGTCAGGTAGTGGTAACAAATATTATTCGAGAAAATATTTTTCTAACCACCTAAAAAATCCTTATACAATAAGGTTGCATTTCTTCTAACACAGTTAGATATTAAAAAGCAGATTTAGATTGCAAAGTACTACTAAGAAATTGACCTGCAGACCGGTTTCGAACTCTTTTGTTCTCGTCAGTACAGGGTAGGTGTTCATACCTTCGTACTTATTTGTATTTACCTATATCCTTATAGGAAAAACTAAGATAACTAATAACTATTTTTAGTACCATCCATCCTGTCCATGAGTCAAATGTCAGTCAGGTGTTTTTTATTATTTGAAACCTTTACCAAGAAAATTTGTTAAGAAATTTTCAAATATCTTTTTAGTTTGTTTCTTGTCTCCTGGACATAATTTGACGAGTAAGTATTCTCACGTAGTTTATTCCTGCTATTTTTTACTCTTGTTTGTGTTTTTCTTTTAGAACCTAGGCCCTAGTGATGGCCTCATAATGGGCTGAAAGCGCTAGGCAATAGTAATTAAATTACGCTTAATACAAAAAATAATGTTTAATTTATTTTTAGTACTTTGCCACACGAAGTGACTGACACCAATTGCACAAAAAGCCTTTTAAGCAATGCATATTAGGTGTGTTCCTCCTTTATGTAAAACACCAGAAAAATTTCCTTTTGTTTTAAGGTTCTTCCCGAACAATAAAAGAGAAACTTATGCATTTTAAATTCCGTACATTCTTTATTACACGTCGATCAAAATAAAAATTTATTGAATTTTGCATGTTATGTATGAGGAATCTGTCGATTGCACTTCAAATTCATTGGGGAAAATGTTATAAGTAATAAAATTTTGTATTTTTCATTATACTATGAACCATTTTTTGTTAAAATGCTATTTGTTTGTTTACTAAGAAATAAAAAGAACCCCAGGAAACGGTTAAACGAGGTGAAAATTATCATGGCGGGATTTATTTTATTTATTCCCTGCTCGATTTGAAAGAGTGAGACAGCATATTATACTAGCCTGTTCATAAAGGCACTTTGACGCATTCATGGGGGGGGGGGGTCTCCGAGGGGTAAGATCCACCTCAGGTGGCGTCTTAAAGTCAGCGGCGGCCCGGACTTCAACTAAATAATTTTAGGTTAATAATAATAAGTTACGGGATCTGATTGCTCGAGTTAATAGTATATTACATAACAAGTGTTGAAAGTGGTTAGCCGAGTGCGGACATTCTTCGAGTGTGAGAAATCACTTTCACACGAGTAATGTACACAATTTTTCCCACGACTATACAAAATAATCAAAAAGAGTTTGATTTGTTTTTAATAGTTTGTAGGTATCACCATTGTGTTACACAAATTTTTTCAACACTAGAGTTGAAAAAATAAAAACAATATTCACTTACACATTTTAACTTACCTAGATTTAAATAAAAATAATAACTTTTTCTTCTATTTGCTTACGCACATCATACCTACTATCTATGTACAGTGAATAAATTCCGTTTCTGATTTTTTAGCTGCTTGCATTCTTTCAATAAAACAATAATATTATACCCAAATACACATACAAAAACAACAAAACACAAAACTAAAACATATCCTCAACATTATAGAAAGGTACAGATGGAGTTATATATCGATAGCTTGTTAATTATAAAAGCTCCATCTATATTCGATTTGTTTTGAATATTGCTAAAATAAATTTACTTTCTTAAAGCATACTCACTTATCCCATATCCTTAAACATTGTATGGATATTTTTATCCGAGATAATTGTAAAATTATAAATCGGTATTTCCTGGGGTATTCTGGGGTATTTCTGCTCTATAGCTGCCCCTTTTTTTTCTGTGGTTCAACTCAGTTGACAATATTGACAGGTTTAATGGGTTGCCTGACATATTTCCACTTTTTAATATACAGGGTGTTTTTTAATTGAGTGCCGATACTTAAGGTTGTGAATCCTTGGGTGATTTTAAGAAGTAAAGTTAATATTAACTTATGTCCTAAAGCTCTTCATTTTTGAGCTACAGGGTGTTAACATTTTTTAAAAAATATAACCTTTTTATCATAATTATTATATCACTCTTATATATTTTTATGAAATTTTGTACACACCTTTTAATCATTAAGGAGCATTTTTTGACTTAAAAATTTTTTGGAAATTTTTACCAGTGACGTCCGTACAGGGTTTGAACTGAATATTTTTAAAGAAAAAATGGTACGCCCCTGATTTTTTTAAAAACAAAACTTATATTTAAAATTCCCATCTATTTTGGAGCAAATTTGGTCCATAGACTTACTTTCGTACTATGCACCCTTTTTGCATAAAAAAATAAAAACCAAAAAAATGTTTAAAAATTTTATTTTAAAAATCGCAATTCATTTAGTAAAACGATAAATTCCAAATCTTAAATCTGAAGCGAAATGACAAGAGGAGAAAAACAAAATAAAGAACCCACATTAATTACAATAGTTGTTGGAAGTGTCCTCCACCCACATGTATGCATGCATCTACTCTTCTTCGCATAGACTGACGCACATTTTCTAAGATTCCTGGGGTGTTTCATTTTTTTTAAATGTTAACATTTTGTAGCTCAAAAATGAAGAGCTTTAGGACATATGTTAATATTAACTTTACTTCTTAAAATCACTCAAGGATTCACAATCTTAAGTATCGGCACTCAATTAAAAAACACCCTGTATTATTACTTTATCATAAATACTCTTAGATACCCAACAATAACGAAAAAAAAAGGATTTCTTATAACTGCAGTAATGCCCTAGTGTACTTTACCCCACCCAGCAACTCAATTCGCTCCACGGGTCCCGTAAGTTTGTTATTTTTTTAAATAGTTTTGCTGTCAAATTCGTCGGCCATCAGCTGTTTTATATTTCAACACACGTATTGAAAGAAAATATTTCAACACGCGTGTGATATAAAGGACTTTCTAGCCAAGTTAGGCGTGCTTTATTTCTTATTTTCATAGGTGGTCGTAGGAAAAACAAATTTTCGACTTCTATATACAGGGTCTCCCAAACTCGATGGTACATTAGAAGTATCTAGAAAAGTAATATAAATATCGTTCTGAAATTTTGTAAATGTCCATAAGACATAGCATTCTAGCCTTTAAAAATATTTTTGTAAATGCGGCGTTGCCAGTTCTACCTTTACCGGATAGTAACATTAGAATTTTAAATGCAACACCCTATATATTATTCTATTTTTAGATTCTACGGGTAAATCTAAGTAACTTTTATTAACTATGTCCTATGCTTAGCTCCCATCGTTCCTTAGATATTAATTGTTTTAATATTTTTTGCGACCAAAACAGAAATAACAAAAAATCAAATATTATACTTATCTATTAATCTAACAATCTTAAATTTTAGAAATATTTAAACAATATACAGCCATTTCGGTTCTTTAACAAATTTGGTAAATATTCTATACAGGGTGTCCCAAAAAACAGTTTGAATTTTCTAATAAAACTAATAGCTAAATTGTTTAAAGTGATCGCCATTTACAAGTAGACACTCCTGAATCGTAGTCATCACATGTTCAGTAGTAGCTCTTTGAATTTCTGCGGGATACAATACTTGAAACGCTCGTGTCACCCTATTTCGCAGATCCTCTTTTTTTGCCACAGGTGTCTTATACACTTCTTTTTTAATCTTTCCCCAGAGATAGAAATCCAGAGGTGTAAGATCTGGAGATCGCGGTGGCCAACCCCATGGACCATTACGTCTTATCCATCGATCTACAAACATTAAATTCAGCTCCCTGTCTACTTCACGTGTACAATGCGCAGGAGCCCCATTCAATTGATACCAAAAACTTTGCGAGACATTAAGCGGTAAATTATCCAAAAAGTCGCAAACAATTGATCTTAAAATTTCTACATATTTTTGGGACGTTAAATTTTCGTGATAAATGTAAACCGAAAATGTGTCATTCATTAACAAACAAAACACATTAAAACTAAATTTCTGCTGATATCATCTTTTTTTAATATATTGTGGATTTTCCTGAGCCCAAAAATGATTGTTGCGCTGATTAAATACACCCTTACGAAAAAATTTGGATTCGTCAGTCCAAATTATTTTTTTCAGATAGTCGGGATCTTCATAGGTCCGAGTTAGTATCATTTCGCAAAAATCTAGACGTTTTGGTGAATCTTCTGGTAACAAAGCTTGTAGGGTAATAAATTTAAAATCATGCATATTATGCTTATGCAGAATTCTACAAATGAGATACTCCTGTATCATTCTCAGCGCTGGATATTGAGGAATGAGGAAAAGCATAGAAATACCCCAAAACAGTTATTCCATTTTCTTCATCTCCAGTCACTGGTTGTTTTTGAACACTCGGGGCATTTCTTCTTGCAAAATTAATGTAATTAAGTTCAAGCCTTCTAAATTTTCGCCAATTCATTGGCTGTAAATTTGGATCTCTGGAAAATCTCCTGCAAGTTCTTAACATAATTTTTTGGCACTCACCGTGAATATAAAATAAATTTAAGATAACTTCTTTTGTGTAACTGTTCTCTATTCTTATCACTTTGGTATGACAGGCACACTAAAAAATTACTTCCTACTATGTATGTTTTTTGTTTCAGACACCAACCTGCCATTGTGTCATGACACCCTATTATAAAAATTTTAGTAGCAAATAATAATTTTTAATCAATAAGAACCCTTATAAGTCAAAATCTATTAAACGTAGGTATAGGAACATGTTAAACTTATGAACCTGGAATTTTCCGCTCTATCATCTGGTTTCATAATATACGTGGTGTTCCATGTGAAAAAAGTGCATTTTGGTACTTTTTGGAAGGGCCCACCGAAACAAATTTTTGGGACACCCTGTATAAAATATTTACCAAATTTGTTATAGAACCAAAATGACTGTATATTGTTTAAATATTTCTAAAATTTGAGATTGTTAGATTAATAGATAAGTAAAATATTTGATTTTTTGTTATTCCTCTTTTTGTCGCAAAAAATATTAAAACAATTAATATCTAAGGAACGATGGGAGGTAAGAATAGGACATAGTTAATAAAAGTTACTTAGATTTACCCGTAGAATCTAAAAATAGAATAATATATAGGGTGTTGCATTTAAAATTCTAATTTTACTATCCGGTAAAGGTAGAACTGGCAATGCCGCAGTTACAAAAATATTTTTAAAGGCTAGAATGCTATGTCTTATGGACATTTACAAAATTTCAGAACGATATTTATATTACTTTTCTAGATACTTCTAATGTACCATCGAGTTTGGGAAACCCTGTATATACGACGAACAATTTCAATCAGAATTTTACACCTTAAATATAGATCCCAAAAATTTCCACGCCCAGACTAATAATGGGAGACGTCAAACATTAATTTAACTAAAAGAGCATAATTTTAAGGTAAAAACTTTTTTAAATTCTTCGGCAATTGCGGAGCAACTTTCAGTGTTTCAAAGTGCGAAGCTAAAAAGCTCTGAAATATTTTCTGTGTTTTAATTCGACCTGGAAAAAAGTTACGACGGCTATTAAACCTTAGGAGGGAGCGAAAGTTTGCCTAAAACAGAGGCTTTCTTTATGGCGGACGCAATCTCTGGAAATTCCATAAAAGTTTCAGGCGATTTCGACTGACAAGCGGGCCAAAACACATGTGGATCGCCCGGCGAGCCAGAGTATATAATATAGGAACTATCATGAAGTGCAATCTTCTAAATAAAGTGTTCGTTCCGCCTAAGTGTTTTTCGCAATAAAGTCTCCCAGGGGCACCAGTGGCCAATGATGGAAGAACCTTTCTCGGGGCCTTTCTACGCGCCATCATTTTGTCTTAACAAATTGGATAAGGGTTATTACTTCTCTACATACACTATACACCTTATACTTTTCCTTTCACGAAGTTCGTAAAAAATCTATTTAAAAAATCTTAAATTTTGTTTTTTTAAAGCCGACGAGAAAATATACACTTTCTGGACAATTTTTCGTCCAGAAAATAACGTTTTGTCGATCAAGACCGGAAAATTGACGTTAGAGACAGGAAAAGATTTTTCCGGTCCCTGTTTTTTGTTTTTCCAATCGCTCTTTGATAATACAAGCTACCTTGATTTCGTTACTATGACAACAACATTTCGATGTATTGTCGAGTGACAGTTCGTTGATTTTTAATTTGTTGTTTATTTTAAACTTGTTTCGCGAGTGCGCAAATTTAACAATATGAATTCAGATTTTGAATTATCCGACACGGAAATAGTAATTTACGTTACAAGACCGGAAAGTAGTTTTTTCAGGTCGAGACAAGCATTTTCAGGGCGAGCCGTAGGCGAGTCCTGGAAGCTTGGAGAGACCTGCACAACACTAATTTTCGGTTGCGTTACGTACAATATTTTTTTAAGACCGACACTTCGATATACTTACATTAAATTATTTTATTTTATATTATTTTCAAATGCGTCGTATGACTTCTCGTAACGGGCTTTTGATTTTACTGGCAATATATCATCAGTCGCTTTCCTTGCTGCTTCTAAAATTTCTTCTGAAATCTCATTTTCCGTGTCGGATAATTCAAAATCCGAATTAATATTGTTAAATTTGCGCACTCGCGAAACAAGTTTGACATAAACAACAAATTAAAAATCAACGAAGTGTCACTCGATAATACATCGAAATGTTGTTGTCATAGTAACGAAATCAAGGTAGCTTGTATTATAAAAGAGCGATTGAAAAAACAAAAAACAGAGACCGGAAAAATCTTTTCTGGTCTCTGACGTCAATTTTCCGGTCTTGATCGACAAAACGTTATTTTCTGGACGAAAAATTGTCCAGAAAGTGTATATTTTCTGGTCGGTTTTAAAAAAATGAGCACCAAAGCAAATAGTAGTATAACAAGAGAGGCATATTTATAAAAAAGTCTCAAGTGTCATCAGAATATAAATTTTCTACCATAGAAAAGCGTTTCTCCACGACCATTACTGAATGCAATAATTCCAAACTCATTTTTGATAATAGAATGTAAAAATTCTCGCTCTTGAGTTGGAATATTTATTTTAAAACACTTGCTTCTTATGCGTTTTGCGTGTATTTTCATTCCATAACAAGATACGGAATAAATATTCTGTAATTGATATAAACGACATAGGTTGCCATGAGTTTCGAAACTGTCAGTGTCAGATAAAAATGGCCGCGTTGTAATAATTATTTTCAGACAAATTTTAGTGCAAGTCAAAAAATGAGTGAAAAATCGGATGAATCAGATATGGAACTGGATGGTCGTGGAGAAAATATAGTCTGCTACTCGGTTAGAATGAAAATTCGGTACTCGTGGTTCCTCACGCTCGCTACGCTCACGTTCGGAATCTTCCACTCGGATCGAATTTTCATTCCAACCTCGTTACAAAATCTACTATTTGCTAAGAGTTATCAGGTAAATCGTTTATTTTGTAATAGAACAAATTATTTCCATCCTGGTTGGCTTTTGACCAAAACAATTGATTCCTATTATTGCAGGATGGTCGACTATTATTAACAAATTTGGTGTATCTGAATCGAAGACATACATAATATGGGACACAGGAACGAAAGTTTATAATATCAAATGAATATACTGAACTGGTGAAACGATTTAGCTCAATATAATTCGTATAGTGGATTTCACCTTAGTTTTCAATGCTTTGACGTCTCTCTTGTCAAACATATTAGCCAACACGTGATTTTAAAATCCCTAATTCTATAAACGGCTTTCAGGCACGGGCATTGGCTAGATTAACAAGAGATGGATATATAACTGACCGTATAGTTACATGTACATGACGAAGATTCACACTACACAGTTCAATACGTTGCCCTTCAATGAGCTCAAACTCGTCAAAAGCACAGCATCGCTCGTATATGCCGGTAGTATGTGCATCTTTTTCTTACGTATTTGCTCTCGCATATATCTTTTCGTACTTCATTAATTCGATTGTCTCGTCGCGTTCTTTAAATATCACAGAGCCGCATTGGGACACACCGCGCACCGCGTGCTGTTAATTCTTGATCGTTCGTGTTATTGTTTTGGGTATTTTTCAGACAGCATTTTGCTTATATTTTGTGCGTATTAGACTTTTTGGTTTTAAACTGCCGGACTGTGTGTATCTGTGACGTGTTTCTTTTTATGCAAAAGTAAGTAAATAATTATTAATGTCTCGGACGGTGACGACGACATCGACAGCTTGTCAGATGAAGACCAAAAATAATAGGGAACTTGCAACAAAATTAAATTTGAAAACCACAGTGAACCATTATGCTAAAATAAGTTTTACATACAGTTGTATTGAAGAGTGCTTGAGGTATCTGTTCTGCAAACGCATGGACAAAAATCTTTTTTTGTAGTAGCTACTTACATTATTTTTTCTTTATTCATTAAAAAAAAATACCTAATTCGATAACATTACAAACTTTTGTTGTTTTATTATAAACCAACGAAAAGTTAGACCTATTGTAAACTTCAAACTCTTTAGAACCTAGTCTAAAGAAAAAATATCTACCCGTAAATAAGAAAATAAAAAAGTAAACAATAAGCTATTAAATATAATATATATATTTTTTTAACTTAACACTGCATGGTCTGAAATCAAATTAAAAAACAAAATAATTCTTTAATATAAAACGTAGTTAATTATTGATGATACTAGCTAGATTCACGACTGCCCCTTGTATATTTTTTATTGTACTAAATTAAGAGTGTGTTTTTACCAAAATAACAGCACTTTATTATATTATGAATAAAAATTAAATGAAATTGTTTTTCTGATATTATATCCTATTTCCATTCCCCTTTAGTGTTTTTTTTTAAATATCTTAAAAATTGCTTAGGTAATTCTCGTTTCCATCCATAATTACAACTACAAATAAATTGACCCATGTTCACACATAATTTTTAAGTCTGGCCCTGGCCAATCCTTAAGTTCTGTAAAAAGAAATGTTATAAATGACATGTGTCAGCGGCGGCCATTAAAAACTAAGGTGAAATCCACTATATATGTAGACATTTTAAAGAACAGTACCTAGTAGTATTAGACATACTGGTTTTTTGTTTTAGTCATCCTATCGCTGTGTTGATATTTTGATGGACTCTTTAGAATTTTCATAATAGTATTTCTGTAAAACTGTTTCCATTATAACGTTTTACAATTTAAATGACAATTTCTCTAATCCCTATTTAAGTGCCGAATCACGAGTACAAAATTCAGTTTGGTTTGTAAGTAGATATTAAGCAATTTAAATTCAGCATCAGTATAATCTGATTCATGTTACTCGGAATTAAATGAACAACGTTTTCTTGAGGCTTATCTTTCGTGGATAGTAAGAAAAATAAATGGCTAGTTTGTTATTTAGCCCGGATACACATTAAAAAGTCATAATGGGTTACGTGTACAGGGTGTACAACTAAAAAGGGACGCCTGTTGTGTCTTAGAAATCGTCGCTAAAAGGAATTGCTGAAAAATATTCACAACTTTCGTTTAGCTTACCTACCAGAATTTGAACTTTATAAATAGGGTTTCCTTTGGCTTGTCAAGTTAATAAAAAACTAAGTTGTTTTGCAGCAAAATCAGCAATTTCCTCATTTTACTCAAAAGTTGTAAATGCCACGGAAACAGGTAACAGACTAACAGATAAATAATAGTTATTTTCCTAACAAGTGCAGAAAGTGATACTTTCCCATACGCGACTGAAGTTGACCCGAACGACGCGGAGCGGAGTTCGGGCAAGCGGTCAAGGGCGGGACAGACACTTTACGCATGAGTTAGGGAAACATTATTTTTTCTACGACCGTATAGATATACAAAAAGTATAAAAATTTTAACTAAAAAGCTACTAATTATTATGAATGTTAATATTAAAAACACAATTGTTGTTGCATTCTGTATATTATTTAAAATTGCCGGTCCAGTGGAGTTATTTGGTGTTAACTGTGTGCATAAAGACGACGTCGATTGGGATGGCATCGGTTGCAGGTCGCATAAAGATAACGATGACGGTGACGGCAACGGTTGTTCATCAAGCATTTGTAGATGAAAGAATTTTATTCGATATGGTTTTCTTCTGATTCTCGGAGTCCTCCAAATAGCCCTCAGCGACAGTAGTAGACTTCCAACCACCAAGGCGTTTTATGTTAATTATCCCTTCACCTGAGTCTGCTAGGAACGTTGCCGAAGAACGCCTGAAACCGAGGGGGAAATCACTGGGGTATTTTAGTGTACAAAGTAAGAAATTGCAGGGGCATTTCGAGGTATTTCGGGAAATTTAGAGGTATTTCGGGGGAATTTCAATGTATTTCGGGGTATTTCGGGGCATTTTAAACGCATTTTTCATAATATTTAATAATATCTTCTACAATTTGGCAACGTTGTTGTAAATGTAATCGGCCGGAATTCAGGGATGTCAAAAAAGAAGATACTACTAATTTAATAGCTATTTACCTAACAAGTGCGGAAAATGAATTTTTCCGCACGGGTCTGCCGTTCACCGAACGACGCGTAGCGGAGTTCGGTGAAGCAGCCGAGTGCAGGGAAAACATTTTCCGCACGTGTCAGGTACAATAGTTTTTCTACAGACGTGTGGAAATAAGTAAAACATACTTCAAAGAAATTTAATAATTTTTAATTAACTATAACAATCACATACATATGTAACAGTAACTAATTATGAGAAAAAAAGTAATAACTACAAGTTATAACTGATAAATTACTGATTTTGACATAATCGTGCCGAAAAAATTTTCCGCACTAGTGTGGAAAAATCAATTTTTCGCACGGATTTTTGACATAATCGTGCCGAAAAATTTTTCCGCACAAGTGTGGAAAAACCAATTTTCCGCACGGATATCAGTGCTGAAAATTGATTTTTCCACACGTCTGTAGGAAAAAGATTTTTCACGCAAAAATATAAAAATAACAGAAAATAGCCCATTTATAAAAATTAATTTATCGCAAAATAAAACGGCTATAATAAAAAAATCAAGTTACTGTTGGTTACTTAGTGACAACAAAGGAAAAGTTAGCAGTGATAGACTAAGAAGGTTTATAATTTCAGAGAAAAAAAATTTGCGCAAGGCAACCTTTCACACGAAAGCAAAACCCTCGGCACAACCTGAGAAAAAAATTTAAGAAAAACTCTAAAAGTGAAAATAAATTTAAAATAATTTTTTTTAAGAAACAAAACAAATCGAAAAATAATAAGTTTGTATGGCCAGAGAAAGAGGACATTGCTAAAGTGGAGAAAAGGTATATTTTTTACGGAGGACATTGCTAAAGTGGAGAAAAAGTATATTTTTTACGGTCCAATTAGTCCATTGGGTTTCGCCCATTTTAGCTAAAACGGGTTGATTTTATAAATGTTAATAAGAAATATAATAAGTTAAGAAATAACCACGGAAATAAATTATAAAAATATTACGTTACAAGGATATATCTTAATAACATTTAATATTTTTGATTATTTTATTGTTATAAGCTTTTTGAGTCTTGTGTTTGCTAAGTCGTAACTATATTATATTTGTTACTAGCGTGTACCCGGCCTGCGTTGCAGCCCGGTATTATACGACGTCGCTTTCTCTGAGATAATAAGGCGAGTTCACCATCACGTCTAGATTTATAAATACAAACCCGAACAAACCTCTAAATTTATCAGTGTTTCTCTACAATATTATGCATGTATTATACATAAAAAAACCTTCCTCTTGAATCACTCTATCTATTAAAAAAAAAGTTTTAAAATCCGTTGCGTAGTTTTAAAGATTTAAGCACATATAGGGACAGACGGGCGACAGCGACTTTGTTTTATACTATGTTAAGATTAAGAAGTCTAAAATATATTTTTTACTGACTTCTTTAATTGCATATATTTAGGATTAGGATATTAGGATTTTTTTGTTTGTTATGTTAAAAAGTAAAATGATCTCTATAATATATGATACCAAATATATTTTGTGATGTGTTTCATATTTTATATTAGTTTTTGCGAGGGTTTATTTAGGAATGCTATTTTCATTTTTGTATTTTCTATTTTAACACAAAAATATCTATTTTATATGAGTATTTCTTGTTTAAGAACGTTTTGTGTTGTATTGTTGTTGCGTAAGTTTGTTTTGTTTGTAATTTAGAGTAAATAAATGTTAATGCCGAACATTTTTTTTTCTTGCTTACCGAAAAATAATAATTATCTTGGTAAGCATTCACAGATAAAATTATGTATGATAATATTGGCGTTTTAATACAGAATAATAGTTGAAACAGTTGTGATGTCACAAAATAAGTGGAATTTTGCTGGGAATTTCAAAAGCGCTTTGGGGAATTGCAGGGATTTTCGGGAAATTGCGGGGAACTTTTGGAGAGTTGCAGAAAAATTAAAGGAATTTCCAAGGTATTTTTGAGAATTTGGGTATTTCGCGGAATTTCAAAGATTTTTCGGTAATATCGGGGAATTTTTTCTGAAAGGGGAATTTCAGTGTACAAATTTTCTTAGTGATTTTTCCCTCGCCTGAAACTGTGTCCTGTATAACGTTCCGGGTTAGGTAATTAATTAAGTGGTTTTTTCCGCACTAGTGCACTAGTTTTTGGGACAATCTGTACATTATAAAAATTATTTTAAAATGTACCTCCAACAGGCCCCTATCAGTCCCGATACATATTTTTTATGCAACACAAATAATTTAGCTATAATATATTATGACGCGTCGAATAACGTTAATGACTCTGTATAAAAATTGCTTTCTTGCATACATGGTCTCTCAAAGGTAAGAAACATCGTAAATATCTTATTAATACGAGGCTTATCGTAAAAACACTCGGATACGTCGGTTTTGTTATCTTTTTGCTCAGATTTTAATATTATTCGGAAGCTCAGAAGCGATACAGAACAATTTTTTTAAAATGAAATATCCCATCTTTTATTACTTTTTTGGATTGCACAAATAATTTTAAGTATTTTTTATTAAGAAAATGAAGTCGACATTTGTATCGCTTTTGTGAGGCACCATGTATAATATTAAAATATGCGCAAAAAGAAAACAAAATCGACGTGTTTTCGAATTAATAAACTATTTAGGATGTTCCTTACCTTTGAGAGACCCTGTATATTGGTTGAAGAAGACAGAAATTACTTGAGGGATTAAAATAGTAAATATAGTTTAAAAAAATAAAAAACACGCTTTAATAATTAATCAAACTAAAAAGTGGAAAATAAATATAGTTTAAAATAATTCTTAAAATTCTTATAGGCAGAAAATAATAATGAACGATAAACATTAGTATTATTGTGAGAAAGGCGTAGGGTGCTCGATATACGAAAAATATAGCACAAAGCGCCCCACGCTTTTTCACAATAGTACTAATGTTTATCGTCGATTATTATTTTCTGCCTATTTTAAGAATTTCAAGAATTATTTTAAACCATATTTATTTTCCGCTTTTTAGTTTGATTAATAATTATTAAAGCGTGTTTTTTTAGTTTTTTTTAAACTATATTTATTTTTCATTTTTTAGTTTGAGTTATTGTTGAGAAAAACAATTATTTTTTTTTTTGAGGAGAGCTAGTCATAGAGAGGTCCGGAGTAGAGATGGAACTTTTTGAAATGGTTATGTAGATTTAAAGTAGTGGATCCATTTTTTTTAAATGGCTAGATTCAAAGCATTGGATCCAGAAACCCGAACAAACCCGCTTGGCCAACGGACCAACTGATAGCGAAAGAATGTACCAACACTATTAACCAAGTGCTCGAGACGGAAAGAAGGTCGATAGTACGCATGCGCATATGGTGAGCTCTATCTCTCTCACTCTCATACAGAGGATCTGTAAGGAAATAAATTAATTCCGGCGATCCTGATCAGGGTAATGAGATAAACTTATCAAATTATTGTATTGTCAGCGGTTCTTGATAAGTCTACAAAATTTAAATTAAATCTGACCGTTTAAAGTGGATCAAAATCGGGTTCAAAGAAGTCGGTTACAAACAAACATGCATACAAACAAACAAACAAACATACAGGTGAAGGTAATAAAAGCGTGTTAAAAAGAAAGTATTATTTTTCTCTGGTTTTGAAACAAAAAATTTCCATTGAACAAGTCAGCTAATAAAATTCTAACAAAAATACATAAATATTCCATTATCATTATTATTAAGATATTTAAGTCCCCCATGATTCGATTTTAAATTCACAGTGTACGGTAATCAAAGCATGGATTTCTATATGAACGCTTCGAGTTGGGAACAAGGTTCCATAATATCTTATTTTGAATTGTACCGTTTTTGCTATCTGTTCGCCTATATTACGCTTAATAAATCGCATTTTGTGCCTAACAATTGTAAATGGAGTAATAATGTGTTTACTAATGGATGAGAGTTTTATTACAATTTTAATAGTCCTTTAGGTTATATTTATGTTCATTTTGATTTACATAGTTTCATATCATGATAGAGAAAGGACAATTAGCTGTCACGGCAGATCTGTATAGGTTTGACTGGTATGCAGTGACGGCGCGTGACTTTTTAACTTGGGGGCACACAAAAAGCCCGCAGGCAAAAATTTTAGGACCACGCCCAAATTTGCTCATTAATTTGTAGTGAATACTATAGTCAGTCGTTCGTCCAAAAGAGGTCATTATGAAAAGCATTACTTTACATTTAATAATTTTTATTTCTTGTTTTTCAGACGAAAACTAACTCGAATTGCCTACCTTCAGTAGGTACAAGAATTATAAAAATATTGGGAAAAAAATGCTAATCTATCTTATCAAACACTAAGTGTAGGTTTTGTACAGATAACAGAATATTAAAAATAAAATGAGACTCGGGTTTGACATTATGACATTTATATTTAATAAGCATTTCAATTAAGAGGTACTAGTTTCTTTTGTGAGCAGGGGACTTGAATCCTTCTGAAGTCGGGACAGGTCAAGGACGAACCGTGCCTTGCCTTTAAATTTGAATAATGTTTTTAGGGTTGCATAATATATGTATCCAAAAATTGAATTTGAGAATACTAAAGATTAGACTATTTTTGAGTATTTAAGACACAAAACGGAAACGCTGGTTGCCTGAACTGGATTGAACTCTGAATACTCACAGTAATTATCAAGTTCTTTTGGGGTTGTAATCTGGTTTTATATACTGTGTTAGTTCCGACTGGCAGTTGTAAAGAAACTTGACATTAATCATAATAAGATTTGCTTGCTACGGTTAATAAAGCATTTACTTACCAGTAAAAATCAGTATTGTAGTTCTCAAAAATTTAAATAGATTCTACTGTGATCTTATTCTTGTCGTTTAACATTGCACTAATATATGAAAATCTATTATGCAATATGGTTTACCGAGATGGTAAAATTCGTCCATAGATTATGAAGTCCAATATTAGTGATGGGTTGTGCAAAAAAAGAATCTTCTATTGCTTTATGTGACATACAAAGTTTAAAAATCTCAAATAAAAAGTAAAAATAAATTAATTGAATCAGGTATTGGTACGATCAATAAAATTCAAATTTTGGCAGGACAGCTAAAAGACTCGCAACAACGATGTGACCTGCGCAACAAATACGTACGTTAAAACTAATACCACGGATCGCTACGAACACCCACAAACGTCTTGTGCATTATAGGTTCTAAGTTCTAACGGATACAATTCGTTTTTGGGGATGCTGTTCTGCTTTCTTAATTGTAGAGAACTTTACGGGGAACAAAATGCGTTGCATTGAGAAGATACAATTTATTCCTTAATAAAACTGCTTTATTAAAAATAGTTCATTATTCAACAGGACTGTGCTGCTAATGGAACTGATTACCATTACTACCAATAAAAACACTATCCTAGCAAATCTAGAATTGATATAATACTCAAGCGGGTTTGATACACTAGCAATTTATTTAAAATGGGTATATCAATACAAACTATGTTTTAGCAAACCTGTTGTATTAGATCATGTTCCTCAGTGTAGGATTAAAGTCGGTGAATCTGATATTCACATCATCATCATCACCGGCCTGCAACTGTCCACTGTTGGATAAAGGCCTCTCCTTCTATTTTCCATGCACCCTTGTATTTTGCCAGCTGAAACCAGTGTCGTCCCACGTGTTGTTTAATGTCATCAAGCCATCGTTTTTGGGGTCTTCCCCTGCTCCGGTTAGTTTATCTGGGCCTCCAATGAACGAGTTATGCAGTCCATCGGTCACAGTCCTGTCTAGCTACATGTCCAACCCACTGCCATTTCATGCGTGCGATGCGCTCGATAATATACCCGAGTCAAGATAGTTCAAATTTTGGGTAAACCTAGACAAAAATAATATAAAGCTAATTTTTGGTACATATCATAATTGAGGGCTAAATAGTAATATACTAAAAGTCCTGGAGAATCCTCCTTCTGCAAACCCCTTTTTTCGCCCCCCCCCCCAAACCCCCCCTTTTAATAGTTTGGTAATTTTTTCAAAAACTATCCACTTTAAGAAAAAATGTCAAGTAAGCATTTTTGAAGCTGACAAAATTTCCTTTTCAGCGACGTATTGCGAGTGCATATAGTACCACGTGGTACACACCAGTGGTGTATCAAAAGAAAGTCCGCCCGAGATTAACTGACATTTTTTGAAGGACACGTCGAATTTACTCCAATGCTCGAAAATTTTAACCAAAAACTATAAGCTTGGCGGAAAATATCGTGTTGTTCGATACATCAATGGATTTGAAATTTTATCACCTACAAAAAAATAGGTAACGATATTTCGGAACAACCCCTTAGAACCAAAAATATTGAAACTGTTGTTTAATTTATTTTTTATTTAGTTTCAAAACAACATTTTAAACATCTTTCTTAAGAGTAGAATCTTGTGTAACGGTTTCCACAATATTATTGCATGTTTCGCCATTGCAAGGGGAACAAAATGTGCTACACTTTTGGCCTGAGTGTCTACATGAACATCTACCAGCACAATTGGTTTTGTAGTGGCAGTAAACAAGAGAGAGAAGTGTGCGGGAGTTTTGACAGGCAACAATTGGCCTTCAACTAACTTCCAGCCCCATTCAGTAGGCGGTAAACGGTTTCGCAACCGCTCTTGTACCTTAAAAACCAATAGAAATATAAAGACACAGATTAATTTTTATTTATTTGTTGCTCACCTGCAGGTATACTCTCAGTGAATATTGGGTACAGGTTGCTTTTGTGGCAAACTGGATAGCTCTAGGAGTGCAGAAGGTGATTGTCTTGCTATTGCTTTATTATTAAGATGATGGCGAAGGTCATTAATATCTCCAAATTTTAGGCCATCAGTATAAAGAGATCTGACAAACTCCTCCCCACACCGAATCACATTTTCTTGTAATTGATTAGGTACATTAAATATCTTGCAAACTTTATTCCTTAAATTGGGATTTTTCTGTAACTGCAGGTATATTAATTTTTTCCCTTTTCTGTATAAGGCAGATGTTTTATCGCAGCCAGAAACTGCATGAGCAAAGAGAATAACTTCTTTCATAATATCTTCTATTGCGGTTTGTACCTCAGTATTGTATATACTTTTCCAGCCGTTCGGCTCGTGGCTGAATGAAGTACACTTATGCTATTATTTTGTGGTGCTCTACCAATGAGCATTGCAAGAATGTCTGTATCCGTAGCTACAACCATAACATTTTTATTGCTGCTATTTAATTTGAGAGCTGTACAGACAATTAGTTCATCTGCATCATCTACAGCTTGAATGACGGTGACCCCCGCATCTTTCAAATATGCGTCTAACACAGATATAAGGCGGGCCCTTGTTCTCGTTATTTGAAAGAAATTCTTCTTGAGCAGTATTTATAATGGTGTTTTCGTTAAATATAATATTTGGACTACACTTATCATTTCCACGTCTTCTCTGCTCTTCCGATTTTGTAGTTGCTCCCTCTGTGTACCCGTCGAAAACAACAATTGATTTTTGATAATGTTTGACCACATATCGGACGTATGCATTAAAAACATCCTTGAAGTTGCCAAGCTTTGGCCATACTACAATATACAGCAGAAAGCCACCGTCAATCACAAAATCCATTGATTGATTCAGATCAATAATATCACCTGTTTTTTCGGGAAAAAATAAAGTTAGAACAGACTTTTGTGTTTTTCTCATACAGATCCCATGAAATAGAGAAAGTGGTTCTGATGATAACTCATATCTGAAATATTCGGATTTGTCGCTTTCTGATTTTAAAACACAAAATAGACGTAGGAATATTTGGGGAGTCGAAACCGGGACGATTGCATTTTGAATTCTTACTGCGCCACTTATAAACGACAAGGATCTTGCAAATTAATAATCTTGGGGCAGACTTGGAAATTCTATATTATAGGAGTAAAACGGGGGTTAGAGTGACTTTTAATATTTTGCTAAGCATACATTGTATACATAGAAAATTGAATATCAGACCAAAAAAGGTTTTATATTGGTAGTAAAAATTAATTTGCTCCAGATTTACGTAAAGCTGAGAAGTCTCGGATAAACTTTTATTTTTTTTTGGCTGAAGTAATTTCGATGAACTTCTAAAAGATTTGCAAGTATACAACCTTTTAATGGGTGTTTAGAGAAAAATGTGTTTCTTCTAAAAAAATTATGCTTAGATCAAAAAAAACTTAGAATAAATAGCAAAAAGTATATTTTTTAAAAGTAACCTTTCATTTGATACGCCACTGGTGGGTGCCATGTGCTACTTAATATAGATTGCGATACGACATTGGAAGAGGAATTTTATCAGCTTCAAAAATGCTTACTTGACATTTTTCCGTAAAGTTGATAGTTTTCAAAAAAATCACCAAAATATTAAAAAAGGGGGGGTTGGGGGGCGAAAAAAGGGGGTTGCGGAAGGAGAATTCCCCAGGACTTTTAGTATATTGCAATTTAGCCCTCAGGCATGATCTCTACCAAAAATCAACTTTATATTATTTTTGTCTAGGTCAAATGCTATCTTGACTCGGGTAATATCTGTTATCCTGGTGCTGTCTCGGATGTCCTCATTTCTTATCCTTTGTCTAAGAGTTACTCCCAGCATTCTTCTCTCCATAGCTCTTTGCGATTTTCTTAATCTATCGGCGCTTTTTTCTGTCATAGTCGCAGTCTCCAGTCCATAAGTAGCCACGGGCAAAACACAGGCGGCGTACACTTTTCTTTTTAGACACATAGGGGTGGTTTGATTTTTGAAGATGTAATTTAGACGGCCGAAAGCGCACCAAGATAGTCCAATTCTTCTTGTTATTTCTGTGGTCTGGTTTTCTTTTCCAAGCTTCAATGAGTGTCCAAGGTAGACATAGTGGTCAACATTTTCGATTATCTGATTGTCTATTACTATTTGTGTGTTCGTTTGGATCATAATTTTTGTTTTGTTCAAGTTAATTTTTAGACCCACTCGACTAGATGCTTGGTTTAATTGATGCAACATACTTGTCAGTTCATTAGCATCGGTGCTTATCAGGATAATATCATCGGCAAACCTTAGGTGATTTAAATATGAGCCATCGATCTTAATTCCTTTATTCTCCCACTCTAAGTTTTTAAAGATATCTTCCAATGCCGCTGTAAATAACTTTGGCGATATCGTATCACCCTGACGTACCCCTCTGCTAATTGGAATTTCTTCAGTCTTGGTGTCCGGGTCGATCTGGACCTGTAGCGTTGCGTTTTTATAAATATTTTCTATTAAGTTGGAATATCTGTAGTCAATTCTAGCTGCATCTAATGATTTTAGGAATGCCCACGTTTCAATAGTGTCAAACGCTTTCTGAAAGTCTACAAACGCTAAGTGTATTTGAATATTATACTCATTTGATTTTTCAATCAGAAGTTTCCTGGATTGCAAATGATCTATAGTGCTGAAACCTGTTCCAAATCCGGCCTGTTCAACTGGCTGGTATGAATCAAATTTGATTGTTAGTCTGTTTGTTATTATTCTTGTGAGTAGTTTGTATATGTGTGACAGAAGGCTTATTGGGCGATAATTTTCAATATTTGTGCTGTTTCCTTTTTTAAACAACAGGATCACTTCAGAATTTTGCCATGTTTTTGGTATTATGCCTTCTTCCAAACATTTGTTAAATAATATTTTTAGCGATCTTAGTACTGTGTCGCCGCCCATTTTCAACATCTCACTCGTTACCCTGTCTTCGCCTGGAGCCTTGTTATTTTTCATTTGCTGTAGTGCGGAGCGGATCTCGTTTGTCGTAATCTCCGGTATTTCTTCTGAACCCACATGTAGCACCTTTGGTCTTGGAGTGTCTGGCTTTGGAACGTTTGACAAATATAGATTTTTATAAAACTCTTCTACCACCCTAACAATCTGTCGTCTATCCGAGATAACTACGCCTCTTTCGTTTTTCATTTTTGTTATTTTCTGTCTGCCTGTAGAGATTTTTGTTCTAAGTACTCGCATATTGGCATTTTTGTCGATTGTTTGTTTTATTATTCTTGTATTATATGCCCTAATATCCTTTCGAATTTCTCTTCGAACGGTTTTATTCAAGTTGCCGTCTTTGTTTAATTAAGTCTTGGGTTTGTTGACTAAGTTCACTCTCCTTGTTTTTTCTGATATTAGCACATAATTTTTTTGTTATTGTTTGGATGTCTTGTATGATCTTTATTGAAAGGTCATTTATGTCTAGGGTGGCCATATTTTCGATTGGCTCTAGTTTTCTTTCTAGCTCTTGTTGAAATCGGCCTCTTTGTCTCAGCAAAACATCCGTAGTTGGAAAGACTGAATTGCACATAAGTTTTTTTCGTTCCAGTTTATGATCAAATCGAAGATCGGCCCTGACCAGTCTGTGATCACTGCCAGTGTCGAAATTATTTAGAACTGAAACATCCATAGCTATGTTTTTATTGTTGCTAAGTATATAGTCAATTTCGTTCTTAACTTTTTTGCAAGGACTAATCCATGTCCATCTACGTTTTAGCGGGTTTTTGAAGAAGCTATTCAAATAATAAAGTTTTTCTCCGCTCATAAAATGACAGAGCATGTCTCCCCTGCTATTTCTTTCGCCCAAGCCGAATTTTCCAATATAATCGCTCTCTTGATTTCTTTGGTCCAATCTGCCGATCTTCGCGTTGAAGTCTCCAATGACCATGACATAATGACAGGTTTCTTGATGTTTTGCCCTAGTTTTGTCTTCATACAACTGTTCTACTTCGTCATCATTGACGTTGGTTGTTGGTGCATATATTAGAATAATTTGTATAGAGTATCTCTCGGTCATAGGTATCGTATAATAACATTTATATTTTTTGGATTTAAAGAAAAATTTACTTCATATAAACTTTACCTTATCCGGTTTAGGGTTGGATAATGAAAATTTTTATATTAAGTTTTATTTTGCAGTAAAATTTCTAATTTAACTTCCTTTTTAAAACGTAATTTATATTCAATAAACATTTTATACTTTTTGAATAATAGCAAGAAATGCTTCTAACTTTTGATGTAATCTAGTAAACAGTTTATGGAAGTATTAAGCTGCAAGGTTATTAGCGTGGTGGTTTGAATATTTTATAACCATAAAGTTTCTAAACTAAAATTGTAAATTGCCAAGCTATTCAAAATATAGCAAATTTTAAATTACCTTATTACCTTCGGCGTAAGGGACCTACAGTAACTTTAGCGCAGTTTGAACATTTATAATAGTTAATTACATACCTAGTGTTGAAAGTGGTATTTTTCAAACGAGTAAGTATTAAGCACACAGGTGAAATATGTACTGCACTGCAAATCAAATGCCGTTTCGATAGGCATCTTTTTCTTACGCCTTTACAAGCGCGTATCTCTTTCGACCCGTCTGTCTATTATTCTCTTATTCGGAAACCTCAGAAACTCACAGAGCTGTCACTGCCTTTTTTGATTTACAGTTTTTTCAGAAAGTGTTTTGGGATTATTTTGTGTTTGCATCTCGTTATTCTACCAGATACGTTTCCTTTAAGATAACTTTAAAAGTCGTCAAACACATTAAATCTCCCCAACATGAAGATAAGACAGTAAATTTTCTAAATACGAATAATAAAACTGAAATAATCCGCTTAAGGCCCCACTGCCTCTGAAACCGGCCCTGCCTCTATCGCCATTTAATTGGATTTCATTTGCTAATTAACTTCACTGGACCTGGACCGAAGAGGTCCACCCAATTTACTATAGGTATTTGGTAAAATAAAAAAGAACCATCCAAAAGTTTTTAATCAACCTATGAATTACCGGGTTTTTCTATCTTTATCCAATTTTTGCGTAGAAAATGAAAGAAATTGAAGAAAATATAATTGATGGAGTGAGTAATGAGAAGCCAAAAATGTGAACATGGAACTGTTATGAATATGAATTAAATCCAATAAGCTTCATATATAAATTTAACAAAAGCAAGTAACTGTCCTTTTTTCCATTAATATAGTGTTAATAACAAATGATTAAAATATATAATAAAAGAAAAAGAATGCCACAATTTTCTTTTTCTTTTAATTATTTTCGCGGACACTATATCATCTTCTAAACATTTTTATGGCTCAAAACTCAAACGGATTGCACGCATTCTAGTGGGTGCCAGCGTTGATCTGTTTTCTTGTCTGCAAAATGGCAGATGTTTTTGGTGAAAACGCAAATAGCGTTCCCTATACTGGATTGTGGTGCACTTCGTGGTTTATTCAGTTGTCTACCTTTCGATTACCAGTGTAACTATCTTTTATATTGGAGTTAATTCCGCTGGGATGGCGCTACGGTGTATTGATGACCGCCTTGATTTTGCAAGGAGGCTTTTAGTACATTTTTCCGTCGTTCTTGGAATTGATTGGGTTATGGCTGCCCGTCGAGTCCTAATAAGGACGAAACGGCCGTCGTAGTCTACCCGCCCTCAGGGTATCCATTGAACTTGGATCCCTGTTTATTCCAATATAAAAAATAGTTACACACTTGTCCGATATGCCGCAATATTTTCTTTTTCTTTTATTAGATGTGAATTTTAGATTTTTGTGATATCGATACGTTTTATCGCAAACGATAAACTTCATAGTATACCAATGGCCTTATAGCTGTAAATTCTTATCACAATAATTGCATTTTTAAACATTTTAAGCATATATATTTAACGTCTCTTCGTTTGAGGTCGGCATTTTGACGCAGCTCAAATTTTAGGAAAATAAATCAAATATTACCCTAATAAAACTTTAACACGTATTATGTGTTACATATTTTAATTATAAACTTTTTGCATTTTTTTGTTTCACAGCGTCCCTTAAGTTTTACTGCAATTACGCAATCATTGTCTATTATTTTTGTTGTAAATAAACACAATATATTAATTTAAAGAACTGTTGTTATTATGGCTATGTAGAAGACACAAAATTGTCAAAACAAAAAAATAGTTTACGAAAGATATTAAATAATATTAATGCAAGGTACAACACTTAATTATTTTGTGTCCATGGACTTTGAATCCACTCCTAACATGGAATAGATGAATGAAAAACTATTTTTTTCTGAACTCTAAACTCAATTTTTTCGAAAATGAGAAGTTTCCAGAAAAGTTCCAGACAAAAGTTATTCATTTAGGTCAGTTAGTTTTAGCCAATGACCAAGAGAGTGCGACTGGTCTTTTTACACGCAGTACCTATTATAGATTGAGTAGGTCATATTTTTAAGTTCTTCGTTTACATACCGTGCGAGCAAAAATTATTTTCATCAAAGAGGGCCTTGCATCTAAGGACGTAATGCTTAGCCGTAGAGCTTAATACTTGTTGGGTGTCAGTAACTACCTGAATTAACAATCAATCAGTTATTCCGTCATCTTTGACAGCCGTTACAAGTGATTTGTTTCATCGCTAATTTTTTCAATTTCTTGAACAATTCACACAATGGGCTTTACGGAACAGCACAAAACATTCATGGTTTAAGCGAATTTTCGAAACGGGGTTAGAGTAAATTGTGAGTGGCAATACAATCCGGGTTTGTGCATGAACTATTTTCACGAACATTTTCCTAATGTTGCTTTTATTACTGATGACTTTTATCATTGCCTGAAAAGAACCGTGGCTGTGTTTAGGGAAACAGGCTCTATACAACACAAAAAAGGAGCAGGAAGACCATCTGTAAGAACAGAAGAACTTGTTGCAAACATTCGTGAAATAATGCAGAATACGCTAACAAATTGTATAAGACTCCTGTCCCAAAAAGTGGGAAGATCTTATGGAACATGCAGGACTATTCTTAAGAAGCAGCTAAATTTATTTCCTTATAAAGTGCAAGTATTATAATATTGTAAACAACAAAAATAAATTTGTATTTGTCTACTTATTTTATTACTCATTAGTTTGGCATATCATGTCATAATATGAATTTGACAAAATTTCAACCTAGATTTGGTTAGTATATCGTCCCCATATCATTGTGATCGTAACCAAGTCCTACGTTTTTTAATACAAGCCCTCTTTGATGCAAATAATTTTTGCTCGCACGTCGCACGGTATAGGTTTCACGTTTTAATACTTTAGAGACATGTGACGTGACGAAACTTATGACCTATCCTACACCTTGTCATAGAGTGTCACACTTCGTTGACCCCCTCTCCTCCCCTTCACCCCTTAACATGTGACGTAATTTAAGGAAGGGATTCCCAAGGTACCGCCGGCATCCCTTTTGAGTTAGTATTCCAGGTACAGTGCACACTTTTAATAATATCAAATAACACTCCAGCCAATTTTATTTACTGGTACAACCTAACACTAAAAAATAATTTGAAGAAGTAGTCCATGCTTAAAGTGGAATTAAAGTATGGGAAAGAAAATAAAAACTAGAAGACTTCCTTTACAAAATTTAATAGAATAAAAAATTATTCAAGTGTCTCTACATGTTTCGAACATAGAAACGTTCATCATCAGGAGACAGAAAAATTTATTTTATGCTGATGGTGTTAGCAAAAGAGAAAATTAGAACTTTAAGATGGCATTCTCAACGCCATTTAATCCATTATCAACCTATAACCTATTTCTCGTTATTTTTTAAGATTATTACTTTATTAACTAACATTTAATTAACATCAATATCTTCTGCACATTATTTAGATCATATCTGACATATTACCAAAATATTAATGCATTTCCTTGTTAATTTGGTAAGAAACGTGTGTGAAAGGAAAATGACACAATAAAGTTTTAAAAAAATCTTACCAGATATTTCTCCTAAAATAATTTATGAAATTCCTTGATATTTATTTGATAGGTCAATTATTACCTAGGGAATATGCTATTGGCATTGATTTTATTGAAATTTTGGGCAAAAGCTATTAAAAATAAATAAATCTACGCAAAATAGGTTATAGGTTGGCAAGCATGTTGATACTCCCACCTTAATGGAGATTTTATGTACTTAAAAATTGAAGTGCAGAAGACACATGATATGAAGAAAAATGATAGAGGTTAAACCATACTGAGTATGTGAAAAAGTTATTAATGGGGGTCTAAGCCAACCAAATAAACGGGGAAGAAGAAAAAACCCTTTCTAAGAAGGTATCGAAGATTATTAAAAACGTTTAAAAAACTTTCTAAACATAAATATATCTGTATGACATTATAAGGGTAAAATTGAAGGAATCACAATCTGTAAAAAATAGAAATTGAAATTAAAATCAAAGAGTAAAACAAAAGTTTTTGAAATACTTTAAAAATATTTTTTAAAAATGTGCAACTTTTTAATTGTTTTTCTTGGTTTTAAACTAACCTCTCGCGGGGTTACTGAGGTTTAATCCTCATTACCCCAAAAACGTAATCTTGTAAGTACTTACCTTTTTTATTTAAAAATATATTTCACTCTTTGATTTTAATTTCAATTTATATTTTTCACAGATTGTGATTCCTTCAATTTTACCCTCATAATGTCATACAGACATATGTTTAGAAAGTTTTTTCAAAGTTTTTAAATAATCTTCGACATCTTCTTAGAAAGGGTTTTTTCTTCTTCCCCAGTTTATTTGGTTGGCTTAGACCCCCATTAATAACTTTTTCACATACTCAGTATGGTTTAACTCTATGATTTTTCTTCATATCATGACTCTTCTACACTTCAATTTCTCCAGTCCATAAAAGCTCCATTAAGGTTATAATTTTCTCTTTTGCTAACACCATCAGCATAAAATAAATTTTTCTGTCTCCTGATGATGAACGTTTCTACATTCGAAACATGTAGAGACCCTTGAATAATTTTTTATTCTATTAAATTTTGTGGAGGAAGACTTCTAGTTTGTTCTTTCTTTCCCACTAAAAAATAAATTATATAATATTGAAATATTTTCTATTTTCCTTTATCGCTTATAGGTTCCAAATTAATTTAGATTTTATAGAGGCACTAAAAGTTTAACACCGACCTGCAAGTTAAAAATTGGAAGTTGGTAACTGCAGACACGGTCGAAAGGTCCGACTTTTCATTACTTTTGTAATGGACACGTTTCTTTTCTCCTTTTATTAGCTTTTATTGTCAGCTGTACCGATGCTTAAATTGCCAATAAGCCTGTTTTCGACAGAGTAAAGTGTCCAGCTTTGCCCGAAAACTATTTTATTAAAAATCGTGTCCGTTCTACAGTCTTGTAATTAGGCCCTATAAATTTAACTAGAACATCAAATTTATTTTAAATGTTTTTGTTTGTGAAATTCGTTTTAATCCAGACTAAATTGTTTGTATTATTTACTGTTCAGTAGTAATATACACCATAGATTTAGAAGCGAACTATTCAATACTAGGAGGTCAATCCATTAACCATACCGTGCGAGCAAAAATTATTTGCATCAAAGAGGGCTTGGATTAAAAAACGAAGGGCTTGGTTTAGATCACAATGATATGGGGACGATATATCTAACCAAATCTAGGTTAAAATTTTGTCAAATTCCTATTATGACAAGATATGACAAACTAATGAGTAATAAAATAAGTAGACAAATACAAATTTATTTTTGTGTTTACAAAATTAACGAAGTAAAAATATACAGAAAGAAAAAGAAAAATAATTACATAAATTGCTGAAATTGGCCACCGCCATGCTCCAAGCATAAATTCACACGTCTCTTCATATTTTTGAAAGTGTAGACCAGCATCTCTGGAGAAATGTTACCACATTCTTGGATAACCCTTTCTTGTAATTATTGTTCTAAATTTGCAACTGGTGTTTTAAAAATAGTGTTCTTTAAATGAGGAAAAACGAAGTAATCCATTACCGTTAAACAAGGTGATCTAGGTGGGAATTCAATGTCTGATCGAAAACTGATCAATCTGTCGTCGAAAAAATTGCGTAAGTAGTTAATAGTTTCGGCGGCTGTATGGGCGGTTGCACCGTCCTGTTGAAAATATCCAAAACGTAGTTCGTCGTCAAGTAATTGCTCCACAAATGGATTCAAAATATTGTCTCTATACCGCTGTGCTGTAACTGTGTCATGGAAAAAAATAGCACCAACAATTCTTCTTCGGGAAACAGCTAACCAGACACCAATTTTTTGAGGGTGCAATGTGGACTCTACAATAAAATGGGGATTTTCACTACTCTACATACGTGTATTCTGAGAATTCACATAACCGGAGAGGTGGAACCAGGCTTCATCCGAAAAAAAGTCAGGTCTAATAAATAATTTCTTTTTAATAAATTTTGGGTAAACCATTGAGAGTAATTCCTGCGTCTTTCAAAATCTGCGGCTTGTATTTCTTTGAATACTTGCACTTTATAAGGAAATAAATTTAGCTGCTTCTTAAGAATAGTCCTACATGTTCCATAAGATCTTCCCACTTCTTGGGACAGGCGTCTTATACAATTTGTTAGCATATTTTGCATTATTTCACGAACGTTTGCAACAAGTTCTTCTGTTCTTCCAGATGGTATTCTTGCTCCTTTTTTGTGTTGTATAGAACCTGTTTCCCTAAACACAGCCACGGTTCTTTTCAGGCGATGATAAAAATCCCCAGCAATAAAAGCAACGTTAGGAAAATGTTCGTGAAAATCGTCCATGCACACACCCGGATTGTATTGCCACTCACCATTTATTCTAAGTCCGTTTCGAAAATATGCTTCAACCATGAATGTTTTGTGCTGCTCCGTAAAGCCCAATGTGTGAATTGTTCAAGAAATTGAAAAAATTAGTGATGAATCAAATTACTTGTAACGACTGTCAAAGATGACGGAATAACTGATTGATTGTTAATTCAGGTAGTTACTGACACCCAACAAGTATTAAGCTCTACGGCTAAGCATTACGTCCTTAGATGCAAGGCCCTCTTTGATGCAAATAATTTTTGCTCGCACGGTATATATTCCTTGAGCAAATATAATAAGACTTTTATAATGTCATTTTTCATTTTTGCCCTTATGTGTCAAAGTTTGAAATTAAAAACTGATTTTTTTGAATAATTAGAGTATTTAATAAGATATTAATTTCAAATTTGGTACATCGCTTCAACATAAAGAGTAACATATTTTGAAAGAAACAAAACAAGAAACAATTGTCAAATGTTCAAAATGTTGGGGGTCCAGTACCTGCGTAAGGGGTCACCCTTTTATTTTTTAGTACGTGTGTCCGTAACTTTCGAACTATATTTTTTCAGGTAATCATTTGTTTTTGATTATTTTTTGTCTCTTATAAAATTTCGATATAACGATGTTCGGAGATATTTTGAAAAGTATTGGTTCTTTACTCCAACGGTTTTCTCATAATGTTTAAATGCTAAGCCAAGCCATCCGTTGTGGCATTACCACTGATACAAGGTATTATTAAGTAAAAGTTTGCAATAGGTGACAATACCGAAAGCAAAGGACTAGCCAAATATACTGTAAGGACAGCGGCGTACAAATAAAAACATGTAGTAGATACTATATTTTATTTGTTTTGTTTAATATCGTATAAATGATAAGGAATAAAAATTTGAAATTTGGTACAATAAATTAATATGCACTAAAAATAGTCAATAAAGAACTAGGGTTGCCATTTTAAAAAAAATATCGCTATCGTCATAGCTTTAATTTGGGACACACTGTATCAAATTTTTTTTTTAAATGTAGTTTAAAAAAACTATAAAACATGCTTTAATAATTAATCAAACTAAAAAGCGGAAAATAAATATAGTTTAAAATAATTCTTGAAATTCTTAATATAGGCAGAAAATAATAATGAACGATAAACATTAGTATTATTGTGAAAAAGCGTGGGGTGCTCGATATACGAAAAATATAGCACAAAGCGCCCCACGCTTTTTTTTCACAATAATACTAATGTTTATCGTTCATTATTATTTTCTGCCTATATTAAGAATTTCAAGAATTATTTTAAACTATATTATTTTTCGCTTTTTAATTTGATTAATTATTAAAGCGTGTTTTTTAGTTTTTTTAAACTTTATTTATTTTTCATTTCTTAGTTTGAGTTATTGTTAAGAAAAAAATTTTTTTTTAGTAGAGATAGTAATAGAGAGGTCCGGAGTAAAGATGGAATACTGTCACTAATTTAACAATGACTTTTTGAAATGGCTAGATTTAAAGCAGTGGATCCACAAACCCGCTCGGCCAACGGACCAACTGATAGCGAAAGAATGTACCAACACTATTAAGCCGAGTGCTCGGTGCTCGATAAACTTATCAAATTATTGTATTGTCAGCGGTTCTTGATAAGTCTACAAAATTTAAATTAAATCTGACCGTTTAAAGTGGGTCAAAAGCGTGTTAAAAAGACCACAGCCCAAATATAGCATAATAAATAATATAACTCAACGTCTAGTTACAGATAATAAATTAGAAGTAAAATTTCTAGCGTTCTTACGATCCTGTTTTAAAAATATTATTGTATTTTATTTATTCGCCGTTTAACAAAACCTATTCTAGAAAAAATGTTCTATGTCGGATCCTATCATTACATTTTTACTGTTGCATTAGAAATGTAAATGAAATACGTCAACTCATCCCCTCCCCCTCCACCCCCTTTCATTGTATTATGATTATACACACCTTTTCCTAACACTGCCCTATGCTGCAATTACACAGGCAATTAGGTGTATAACAACCCTATTAAATTCCAAGTAATGCTACCCACGCATAATACCTAGAGTCATTTGGAGTAACTGAGAGCAGTGGGTAAAGCCACTATTTCCATAAAGAAATATACTTAGTGGAAGATGTTCCTTCCGAACGATTAACGACGCTGCGTGAATGAGGTCGGCATTGGGTGGATAAAATGATATAAAACCGGGTATTTGCATTAAATTTTTACTGTAGTGGCTTGTTGCTGATTGAGTTAGAGATAAGGTTTTTTGAATAGCAGTACAAACCGAAGACTGTAAATTATCTGGATGTCAGTTATTATGTTTGTTGTATACAGGGTGTTAATTAAGTATGTGTAAATTTTATATAAACATGCCCCTGGCAAAATGACAAAAACAATTTTTAGCTTAAAATATTAATATTGTATGGATTAAAAAGTGTCACCAAGTTTCAACGTCATACTAATCTGCTTCTACTTATAAAAAAACATTAAAAAAAAATACTTGAACACCCTGTATAATAAAAAGAAAGCCGCTTAGTACCTTCATCATCTTATTTAAGGCAACACAACGTCGTGTTATAATCAGGGGTGAATTACCGCCTAGGCAGAGAATGCCTTCGTTGCGTACGCACTATGACGCCAGACTGTAATATTATTATTTTTTAATTTCGTATTGCTTACATATTATTTTGTATATATTTAGTTGCACACCGAGTTTAAGTAGGTAGTTAACTTGAAAGGAAATTTTAACATTAATCGTATTGGCACATACAATCGAAATCACAGTTCAAAAATTATATTCCTCACAATTTGGCGTAGCCAAAAATACAATTACACAGTATAGATACTGCGCACAGTTGCCCCAAATGACTATAGTATAAGCTATCATGTTCTTTCTCTGTATAACATACTCCTACTTTAATAAACTTTTGTTTCCGAGAAACAAACATATTTTAAAATAAAAAATTGTATTTTTCACATGCAAGTTACCGTGCGAAAAAAAATTATTTGCATCAAAGAGGGCTTGAATTAATTTTTTGTCAAATTTATATTACGACATGATATGCCAAACTAATGAGTAACAAAATAAGTAGACAAATACAAATTTATTTTTGTGTTTACAAAATTAACAAAGTAAGAATAGACAGAAAGAAAAAGAAAGATAATTACATAAATTGCTGAAATTGGCCACCGCCATGCTCCAAGCATAAATTCTCACATCTCTTCATATTTTCGAAAGTGTTGACCAGCATCTCTGGGGAAATGTTACCACATTCTCGGATATTCCTTTCTTGTAATTATTGTTCTAAATTTGCAACTGGTGTTTTAAAAATAGTGTTCTTTAAATGAGGAAAAACGAAGTAATCCATAACCGTCAAACAAGGTGATCTAGGTGGGAATTCAATGTCTGATCGAAAACTGATCAATCTGTCGTCGAAAAAATTGCGTAAGTAGTTAATAGTTTCGGCGGCTGTATGGGCGGTTGCACCGTCCTGTTGAAAATATCCGAAACGTAGTTCGTCGTCAAGTAATTGCTCCACAAATGGATTCAAGATATTGTCTCTATACCGCTGTGCTGTAACTGTGTCATTATATTTTTGAAACACCTCCAAATTTATATTTATTTTTATACGTTCGAATGGCTGTAAAGAAATTACCATGGCGAGCTCCATGTCATTTTAGCGCCATAAAAAGAATCTTGTCTCTATATTATATTTAAAGTACAAGTACAGTGAAATATCCAAAGTATTTTTATTTTATTTGAAACCTTGTAGACTTGTACTCTTCGTAACTTCTGTGAAAGGAAACCTATTTAATTATGATAAAAGTGCATTCCCAAGAATATTTCTCCCTAAGTGCTCTTCGCGACCCGCAAAAGGTGTCCGAATAAACCCGTATAAATTATTCAACATTGTCTGGTGGAACTGGAAAATTATGATACAAAAGAATTTTTGTTCTCGGACAGAAAACATTTACGTGTAAATTATCGTGCACGGATGGGGTAGTGGTGCATAATGATGCAAACTCAGGAGGCAATTTGCCTACTCTATTCAAAATGCTTGTTTAAAAATTGCATTTTAAAAGTCACCCCGATGTCTCGGAGCTCTCGCATTGACTCGGTAATGACATCGTTTTGTTATACTGATGTTTAGTTTGATGTACAGGGTGTCCAGTTTTCGTGTGTTTTCATATACCAGCTCCCTTATTATAAAAGATAGAAAGATGGGGTTTGCGGCTTACTGTTCTATTTTTTTATGAAACTTTCATTACCGTAAACGAAATTTTCATAGCCCTCTCAGTTTCTGACATACAGGGTCATTTTCAAATTTTGTCATTTTTGACGCTCTCCTGTATCTCGATTATTTGATAACTTATCAATAAGTTAAAAATGGATTGTTATGAAGTTTTTTATGTTGAATTCAGTGGCGTAGTTAGTTTTTTTTCTAAAAAGTTTTGTTTATGAGTTATGACCCAAACTTATATTTTTTTAATGGGACACCCTATATATTATTTATTTTT